>QXEO01000635.1:2612825-3326058 GCA_007115705.1 Dactylis glomerata
ACACCCAACCAAGAGAGTTGGCCTGCTACAAAGCTGAAGAAGGACGACGTAAATCTATGGTAGGAGCCAACACGGGACACTCCAACAACGATGAAGAAGCCAACCCTACTGTGTCACACGACGCCAACGACAACATCGAAACAACCTCGTGCCCACACGACACAAGGTGCATTCATCAACACTAAGAGCCTCAGGGCCGCCGCCCCGACATCCAACTGCTCCACCACGCCCAGCCAGACCACCAACACCATCTGCCGGGACCGCCATCCCGACGTACCACCGCTTGAGCTCGAGCCGCACACCGCATGACCCAGCCACCCAGCCCAAGCTGACAAGTAAAACTGCCGTAGACCACGGCCGCACCCAACTCCAGGGATACACGCCCGTCCTAAAGTCAAAAGTGCCTTGATACGTCTCCAACGTATCATATTTTTGATGCTCCATGCTTGTTTTTACACATTTGCCTACTGTTTCGTTACACTTCGTGGCACTTTTATGCATTTTTCCGGTACTAACCATTAACAAGTCGCCACGTTGCAGTTCCCTGTTTTCCGCTGTTTTTGTGTTCAGAAGTGATACACAGAATATTCTCAGAATTAGACAAAACAAGTTCCTGAAGTCTTATTTTTCCCGGAAGCTTCCAGAGATCCGAATAGGAGTTGGAGGGGGGCCACGAGGGCCCCACAAACCAGGGCGGCGCGGCAGAGGGCCTGGCCGCGCCCCTATGTGTGAGAGCCCATCGGGCCACCTCTGACGATGCCCCTTCGCCTAAAAGACCCCCCGACAGAAAAAATCTAAGTACCCGATCAATTTCCCAGAACACATCGCGATCCGCCGCCGCCGTCGACCCAAAGATCGGGAGGGTCCAGAAGCTCTTCCCGGCACCTGCCAGAGAGGGGAATCGCCAGAGGTCTTCTTCATCGCCATGCTTGCCCCGGAGCGATGATGAGTAGTCTACCTTGGACTTGGGTCCATAGCAGTAGCTAGATAGTTGTCTCGTCCACCATGTGCTTCAGTTTAGATCTCATGAGCTGCCCTACATGATTGAGATCACCGTTATGTAATTCTACATGTTTGGTTTGTTGGGATCTGATGAATATTGGTGTTATGATTGAGTTGCTATACTGAAAATATATCTTTGTTATCTCTATGTGTTTATGATCTTGCATGCTCTCCGTTGTTAGTAGCTATCTTGGCCGAGTAGTTGCTAGTGACTCCAAGAGGGGGTATTTATGCTCGATAGTGGGTTCATGCCTCTATTTAATCTGGGGGAGTGACAGAAACCTCTAAGGTTGTAGATGTGATGTTGCTACTAGGGAGAAAACAACATTCATATGCTCAAGGGCATATGCTTTGTTTACATTACACACTTTGCTTAATGCAATTATCTGTTGTTCGTAACTTAATACTTGTGGAGTTTCGGATTGATTCGCCACAAGTGGATTATTAGTCATAGATGCAGTTGGATGGCGGTCTGTAACATCCCAGAATGTAGGACAATTTCGGGGTAGATGAAGGGCTTTTGTGCATTGCATCTAAAATTACGGGATTTTTCGCGCTTTTGTTTCTAAAACCTAAGAGTGATCGAATCTCTCTTCGAGGGGAATTGGTAAACTCTCGAAGTGCGAAAGGTTTGGGCATGATCTCTTTTGATCCATTGTGGTGAGGAGTGATGATTTAGATTACCAAAAACCTAGCCATCAATTTTGAAATTGAACTAGTACACATATCAAGTTAGAATTGAATGATTGAAAGTTGAATGAAAAGCACATTTAGATAAATAAACATATAAAGAAATAGATAAGCATTAAACATCAATAAAGTTTAGAGAAAACTTAAACTTTATTGATCATCACACTAAGTTACAATGTCTTTACAAAATTCAAGATTAAAAGAATATTACAAATGTGGAGAGAGCCCAAGACAAATACATAAATAAGAAAGAAAGATTCAAATATAATTCTAAAGAAGCTAAGAATCTTCTTTCTTCTTTCTTCTTTCTCTCTTTCTTTCTTTTCTTCATTCTGATCTTGATATCTGCAAGCAAATCAAAGGAATACAACATATTGTCATGGTAACAATTGACAAGTGTCAATTAGAAATAACAACCACTGTAGATAATCATCAAGGGTTTGGTCTTATCACCAAGGGAATCGGATAGAAATATCCCAGGCCTTGCCGAGGAGGGCAAGACACAACAGCAGCATAGTCACCAGGTGCATGCCATCAGGTGTCACACACCCAGGACATCGGCACTAGGTATAAAAACCTCACAGTAGTGAAACAGGCTGTCTAAAGCCACAGTCGACCAAGACCAACACCACAACACCACCAACATCAACACCCAGCACGCCACCATCACCAGGAACACACCATCACCACCAAGACCAGCATCACCATCACTGAATCATCACACACAAATCAACCCTGCTCATGTGTTGAGCAATAGGGAAGGTTTTCACCCCAGCACTTCATCACCAAAACCATCCAGCTAATCCAAAGGCCAACATGGTCACATAGTTCAACTAGGAACTAGGTCAAGCAGCTAGGAGGAGCAGGCTTGCCACAAGAAGCAGGAAATCAGAATACTCCAGAAGAACAAGCTACTCTTCAGCAGCAGGTTACTTTTAAACCAAAGCACACATGAGTGCTGGGAGAAAACTCACAAGTTATTCTCCCAGGCAGACTGCACAAGGCACAACCACACAAAGAGCAAGCAAAGCCATGCAAAGATCAAGCAAAGCTTGATGAAATAGGGCTTTGGTCATCATTTGGATGTCCAGGAGGCCTAGACCTTGGAGGCAAGGCCATCCACAGCTACTCCCTAACACACACCTTATCTGGGAATTTCTCAAGGAAATACTCACAGAAGTAAGAGCTAAGCTAGGAGTGGCACATGGGTTGCCTAGCTACCAAGTTAAAAGCCTAAAACCTAGAGAACCATCAGCTCTGTCAATTAAAATTGACCAAGACCAAGTTAATCATCTGGGTAGTGGACAGGGACACTTTTAATCAAATAAGCCACCAGCAGATCACTACAAAGAGTGATCCACTCTCCAAAGCATCAACTTTAAACCCACAGTAGCTGTGAACACCTCAGAGAGGCATCACAGAGAAGCAGTTAGCTAACAGCTACTGCAAGAGCCATCACAGCAGGCTAAAATGATTGCATCACAGCGGAAGGATCTAGCTCAGCAAACTAAGCTACATCATTAAATCAGCACAAGAACACTGCAAGAAAGTGCAGTGAAACTGTTAATGAACACTAGCCAATTGAACAACACATTCAGAATAACTAGAACACATAGTTCTCCATGCACTTGATCAAATTGATCAAGATTAGCCACTAGCAAGCCAGCCAACAACAACAAGTGATGAACAGACCACCAAGCTATACAGTTAACTGAATTAACAAGTTTCAGTTAACAGAGTTAACTGAAACCTTAACTGAAACTAGCAGTAATAGTTACATAAGAATGATCTAGCTTCAACAGTTTAGATCATAGAGCTTAATCAACACATCACAGCCACTGAACATCACAGCATCAGTAGAGGTTGGGGAAGAGACCCAGCATAACAGTAAGTGAAAAGAACACGGCCAACACAAGCTCCAAAAGGGCATGGCCAGCACAAGCTCAAGGTGAGCTTAGCCAGAACCAGCTCGAGATGGGCCTAGCCAGCATGAAGCAAGCTTCAGAAGAGTGGAGCAGCACGCATGGAGGGCTTGGGGCAAGCTCCAGGGGGGAGCAAGCTCCAGCTCACAGCAAGGTGCAGAGGAGGAGAAGGAGCAGCGAAGCACTTACACACGCCCTGGGGATACCACCGTGGCATGGCGAGGCAGTGCCCGCGCGGCCACGACGGCATCGAACCAGAGGAAGACGCCGACGACACGTCGACGCAACAACAAGCTCACCAAGCCCAAGCACCACCGTGGACAAGGCCTAGCAACTCGAGGGCAAGCTCGAGGTCGCCATGGCCGGAGTCCCGAGCGTCGGAGGCGAAGGGGATGCAGACGAGGACGCAATCGAGCAGATCTCGCGGACAGGCGGAACCGCCGTCGCCTGATCTATCGATTGGGCGGCATCTCGGCGGCGGAGACCGACGGGGCTCGTCGGAATCAAGCGCGGCGGCGCGCGGCGCAGTCGCCAGGTGAATCGCGAGAGAGGAGAGGAACGGGTGAGCGAGGGGGAAAGGAGGCGGCCGGTCGGAACCGACCGAGCCACTGGTCCGGACCAGTAGGCTTGGCGCCGACAGGTGGGCCTGGCCCGACAAGTGGGCCAGGGATGGCAGAGAGAGAGAGAGGTGAGAGGGAGGTGTTTTTAACCGAAATTAAAAACAAAATTGATAAAAGAAAAGGGCTTTTCTAGAAAAAGGCTTTTCAATGTAAATTAAAAGTAGAAAAATAAATGGAATTTCTACAAAAATAACTTTAAGTAACTTTAACTTCTCGAATCACTTAACTAGTGGTTTTGACAAATAAAGGGGGATTTATTCATAATTGTCTTAGACACCTTTCTTTTGAAAGGAAAATCTCTAGAATTAAATCTTATAAAAAGGGGAAATTATAATCTTGAATTAAGATCAGTAAATCCATTCAAGAATTTGACCTTAGTATTCTTGAATGAATTTAACCTAATCTATATACTCTGATAAAATCATAATTTGAGTATATTCACTTTAAATAATCCACCAAGTAAAAGAAAATTATTAAGATTGAAAGCTTAAAAGGTTTTCTTCTTACTTAGAATAGAACCCATTATCAAAATTGAACTCCATTCCAGGGTATTAAGAATATTCTTGAATGAAGCAATTTTTAACATATACTCTTTAAAATCATAAGAAGAGTATATAAACCCTAGGATAAGAATAAAATACTTCTGGGGGTTAAAGGGAATACACACACTATCAAAGAGCATGCATTATTTGAATCTTTAAACATTGCCCTTATCGGATAATGATGCTGTTTTCCAGAACCCGAGGTCCCGGGTCACTTCAACAAATCCGACTCCACTACCTTGCAGTTTGCAGGCAAGTTCACTCTCGCTCATATCTCTTGTTTATCTTTAACAAAGTACTTGCAAATATACCGGTGGTATTATAATTATGATTGCATTAAAAAGCAAAGGTTCTGCTTTTCATGAATGAATATGCTTAGTGGTTAGCAATCATAATGGTTGTCGACCTAGGAAGGTGGGCAGTGGGACCATGGTAAGAGTATGGTGGAGGTCCCACTGTACCGGGAATGTTCACCTAGGACTAATAACCAATGTCGCCAGTGATTCTTGTGCCGTAAATACGGTCAACCATAGGGTCTGGAATGGGACGGAAGAGTCAGCTGTATCTTTTCCCTCATGCATATCAACGGACCGGCCATTTCGGAGCAGTCGTCTCCCTGCGCGGAGCTTCGGGATGGGTGGATTCCCCCTAATGAATTCACGATTCTGGCGGTCTATGATGGATTGCGGCAACGACGGGGGTAGAGTGCCGAGGCCGGTGTTACCACAGTGCGTAATCGGAAACCGGTAGGGGGTGCCTCTTTGCCTAGGAAAGGCAAGTATGACGAGGTTGGCAACTACTAAACTGTAGACCGGCGAGGGTAGCGAACCAAAGTTGGATCCGCAAAAGGGTGGGTATGCACGGTCGCGGGAAGGAACAGTGATTGGCTCGGATCAACGGCTGGGCCCCACACAATGAAGTGTGGACGAGCATCGAACTCAGATGTGCAACAAAGTGTTGATCTCTTATGGGTACAAGTGACCACCTCAGCAGAGTGTACAAAAAAGTATCAAGATACTCCCTGTTCCGGAAGGAGCTACGAACACGGCAGGAAAGGAGCCCATCGAAGCTCTAATCAACCTGTGAAGACTGACGGACATAGTTCTTTGAATAAAATCAATCTTTGAAGAAATGCTTACAAAAAAAAACTGCATTTGGCCTAAGACTTTTAGTCTATGGTCGTAGCTAGTGCATCAAACACCTCTATCCTGTTAAATGAACATGTTGGGTAACGCTCGTTACTCACCCCACTCCTTTTTAACCCTTGCTTAGAGTCAGAGAACCAGTTTGAAGAAACCGAAGGAAGCCCGAAGGACTACGAGGAGGTCTACTACGAAGAACCGGACTTAACCAGAGGAGTCGAAGGCATTGATTACACCATCTCCTATGGTCCCGACGAAGGAAACGAAGAGGAGGCCGACAATTAGAATCGAAGGATAGGAACTTTGGTCGCATCGAACACTTAGAATAAAGCGACTGGAGTTAAGCACCATGTTTAGTCTACTACTTTCTGTTGTAACTAAGGTTTGTAGTATCAACTTAGAACCACCTAGTGTTCCTCTTTGGACCGAGGAGGAACTGGAATTCTTTGTAAAAATATGGCTTGTAATATTTAGTGCTTGAATAAAGACCGCTATGTTTCTGTTGTACCACTCTGAGGGATGTAATATTTGTGAATTGGTACTTCACGAGTGTTATATCAACGACTTGCATACTACAACATGCAGTGGTATGCTGGGTCACGACAGTTGGTATCAGAGCAAAAGCTTTGACCTTAGGTTGGATGCCTAGTTAATGGGAACGATCTGTAGGAGTCAAATAGGAATAGTAAAGAGTTCTCTAAAATTGTTGTGACGTTATTCACTTGAGAATAACACAGTCATACTAGTGTTATAATTCTTTATTGTTACTATTATGATGCATCATGTACTAATTTTATCTTTTATACTGCCAGGATGGCACGCACAAGGCCGTCAAGCACCGTGCAAGTTAGGGACGTGACTCTGGACGACTACGATGGGAACTTAGCCGATATGTTGAGAGGCATCTTGCTTGAGTGCGGGTGTGAAACCCGTGTTCTAGTCAAGAAGTATGCATACTATGAGGGAAAGATCTTTCAGAAGTACAAGGTAGGGATCATGCTTCCTGCCAAATTGGGCATGAGCGTGATCATGCCAGCTGGAGAGGCACGCACTGTTAGTGTAGCCTACAAGATAGCGGTGATGAGAGCCCTAACTGATATCTGGGAGCATAAAACAGAGAAGTTATTAGGAACTAAGTTCACTCACATCCCACACGACGAGGAAGGAGAAGATCCTTGTTGGGATAACTACAAGTTTGCGAAGAGACACCCACATGCCGCAGCAGAGCACATGGACAGGTGTAAGCATCTGCTTAGCGTGTTCTACCACGTACATGGAGCACTAGTGGGAGAGATACATAGTCTAGTGGACGAGATCACCGAGTCGACACCTACTCCGTGGTGTACGAGGGAGACTTCTGGACCACCAAGGGCACAAACTCCAGCCTTTTCAACTGGAGACTTTATTAACTTAGATGAGGAAATAGACCCCGAGGAGCGGGAGTTCGAGCCCGAGGCTGAACCGGAGATGCCACCAGCACACTTTGCACACGGCTCGACTGGAGCCGGATACGAGGCAGGTTTGGAGTCATGGGGAATGCCTCATAATGATAGTCTAGGGGGAAACTCCATGGGTTGGCGTTACGGTGAGTATATGGGAACGGCCGGAGACCCAATTCCATGTGATTCGGAGCATGAGGTCACGAGTCAGTTTAGAGTTGTTCACCGCACTGGAGACATGGTGGGAAAACCTATATAGATAGATTCGGATGTGGCGGAGGAGTTACTTGCTCATATGGAGCGTGGGGAATGCTCTAGACCTAAGGTGGAGAGGGGTACTACCGATGTTGTTTACCCATCGTTGAGCAGTTATCTGGGAATGACTGATTTCAACTTAGGTACAACACCCGATTATGACTTTTTCCCGGCAGAGTCATCTTATGCCCCTGCTTCACTAAGGAGGACATCAAGAGCTACCGGTTGGACACCGGGGATGTATCGGGAGTGCGACTACCCGTAGAGGACCACCACCAAGATGGAGGCGACATGTTTGTGACATATGTACCATATGTGTAATATGTAGTGTTTGCTTTCGCAGTTTGAATAAGTGAGTGTAGTTACTCACATGATGATAGGTTATGAAAGACTATGTTCCTTTTCCATGTATATACATGGTATATGTTTGGTGTGATTTGGCTATGTTTTACTTGGATTTTCATTGTGTGACTAACACTGTGCATAAGTTGAGCTCAGAAAGCATGAGCATGATGTAATTATGAGTTTTGCTTAATGTAACAGGGTTAGGGGGATAGAATGGCGACGGTAGTTGGTGAAGAATCTGAACAACAGAGGATGGAAAATGAAGCCAAGGCTAAGGAGGCAGCTGATGCAGCAGCAAGGGAACCATTACCACAGCCACTACCATTCCTTACGCAGCAAGATTTCGCTCAGTATATGAGGACAGCAGACGAGAGACAACGAATGCTTATTGAGTGTCAAATAAAGATGGTGCAGGATATGATGGACCGTGGTCGTGAAGTTTGGAATGATGGAGTACATGGAATCTCGTTGGCAGATTTCCTAAACACAAGACCACTTCCTTTTGCATCAGCACAAGAGCCAATGGACTCGGAAGACTGGCTATTGGACACCGAGAGGAAGCTTAACACAGTAAATTGCAATGATAGTGAGAAGCTTAGGTATGCCACACATCTACTCTGTGGACCCGCAGCAGCATGGTGGGACAATATTGTGGCCATACATCCTCCAGGAAGGGTATTCACCTGGGAGGAATTTAAGAAGAAGTTCAGGGAAGCAAATGTACCAGAGAGTATCATGGAACTAAAGAGAAGGGAATTTGAAAATCTCACGCAGAATGACAAGTCAATTATGAAGTGTGTCAGGGAATTCTCTCTTCTATCTCATTATGCTTCAGAGGACGTGAATACTGATGAGAAGCGGATGAAACGATTCATGAGAGGACTACATCCAGGTGCAAGGTTACAGTTAAGGATGTTAAAGGCAGCAAATTTTCAAGAGCTCATCGATGCAGCTATCACCATGGAAGATGATTACAAGCAAGTCCAAGATGAAAGGAGGAAGAAGGCCAAGATCGAACCTAGGAGGTATCCAGATGCCAAGCCAACTCCTTATATCAAGTTCAAACCCAAGTACAAGACCGGAGGGAATACTATACCTCGTGGTACAACAAGTGGGAACAAGGATATCATTTGCCACGGTTGTGGTGCGCGAGGGCATATAGAGAGGAATTGTCATCAACCTAGAATCATCTGCTTTGGATGCAAGAAAGGTGGACATATGATAAAAGATTGTCCTGAAAGGGGCCAGAGTGGAGGCCGAGGTACAGGGGGAGAAATGCACCGGGGTGGAGGTTTTGGAGGAGGTAAGAGTAAGAAGTCAACTTATGGGAGGTTGAATTGCACTAATCTTGAGGAAGTGAATCAATCCGACAAGACCGTGATAGGTACGCTCAAGCTCCTATCTCATCCCGGCAAAGTACTTTTTGATACCGGTGCTACTACCTCATTCATTTCGCAAGAATTTGTTGATCTTTATGGGATTCCGTGCAATAAACTAGAATACCCCATTACCGTTTTATCTGTGGGGGGCAAGATCTTAGTCACTCACCTCAGGCAAGAGCAGGTCATTATGATCCGCGATTGCATTTACCTAGCCGATCCCTTTCTTATCCCTATGAAGGATATGGCTGTAATCCTCGGAATGGATTGGTTGGAAGAAAATGGAGCTCAGATTGACTGCAGAGAGAAAAATGTCTCACTTAGGAGCCCAGGAAGGGGAAGGATAGTGTACCAAGGAGACCGACATGCACATATTAAAGTTCAACTACAACTCAATGCTCTAAAGGAATCCAGACTTGAGGATATTCCAGTGGTTAATGAATTCCAAGACGTATTTCCACAGGAACTACCAGGAATGCCACCAGATAGGGAAATTGAGTTTACCATTGACTTAATTCTAGGCACAACACCTATAGCTCAGGCACCATACAAGATGGGACCCAAGGAACTGGTTGAACTGAAAGAACAGTTGGATGAGCTAGAGCAGATAGGTTTCATACAAGAAAGTATTTCACCTTGGGGAACACCGGTAATCTTTGTTGATAAGTGGGACGGAGGACGTAGGATGTGCGGAGACTACAGAAACCTCAACAATGTCACCATCAAGAACAAATATCCTTTGCCGAGAATACAAGACTTATTTGATCAAGTTAGAGGCGCCGGAGTATTTTCAAAGATAGACCTTTGATCAGGGTATCACCAGATTAAGATCAAGAAGGAAGACGTTCCAAAGACAGCTTTTGTGTCAAGGTACGGACACCATGAGTATTTAGTTGTACCTTTTGGATTAACAAATGCACCAGCGATCTTCATGAACCTCATGAACAAGATCTTTATGCCATACTTGGATAAGTTTGTGATAGTGTTCATCGATGATATTTTGATCTACTCCAAGGATAAGGAGGAACATGCCAAGCATTTGAGGATTGCTTTACAAATTCTATGAGAACATCAGTTATATGCCAAGTTCAGTAAGTGTGAGTTTTGGCTAGACCAAGTAGAGTTCCTTGGACATGTGATTAGTAAAGAAGGTATAGCAGTAAACCCAAGCAAGGTAGCATCTGTTTTGGAATGGGAGTCACCAAAGAATGTCAAACAGATCAGGGGATTTCTGGGAATGGCAGGATACTATAGAAGATTTATAGAAGGATTTTCTAAGATTGCAGGACCGATGACCAAGTTACTCCAGAAAAATACACCGTTTGTTTGGACGGAGGAATGTGAGGTTAGTTTTCAAACACTTAAGGATAAGCTAACCACAGCACATGTGTTAGCCGTACCGGAAACTGGCAAGGATTATACCGTCTATTGTGATGCATCCAAGAACGGACTTGGGTGTGTTTTAATGCAAGATAGAAAAGTGATAGCATATGGGTCAAGGCAATTACGACCACATGAAGTTAATTACCCAACACACGATCTGGAACTAGCAGTCGTGGTGTTTGCACTAAAGGGATGGAGGCATTTTCTTTATGGAGCGAAGTGTGAATTGTATAGGGATCACAAAAGTCTCAAATACTTCTTTACTCAGAAGGAATTGAACATGAGGCAGCGTAGATGGTTAGAATTGATCAAGGATTATGATTTGACCATCAACTATACACCAGGGAAGGCCAATGTGGTAGCCGACGCTTTAAGCCGGAAGAGTACAGATACCCAACCGCTAAACCGGGAACTTCCCAAGGAACTACTTATGGATTTAGAAAGGTTGGATATTCAATGTCTTGAAGTACAATCTTTAGGTGGTTTAGCTACCGAGAAGGTAACGGAAGAACGACACAGCGATCTCAAGTACACAATAATTCGAAGACAAGATGAAGATGCATTTATTGCTGAAGAAATCCGCCGGATTAAGGAGGGTAGACCATCAGAATTCCGTCTGGGTGATTTTAGTTCACTCTGGTTTCATGACCGAATATGTGTGCCGGACATACCGGAGATCAAGGAATTGATACTAAAGGAAGCACACGAGACACCATATTCTATACACCCGGGAAGCACAAAGATGTACATGGATCTTAAGGAATTGTTTTGGTGGAATAACATGAAATGAGAGATAGCTAAGTTCGTGTCAGAATGTCATACCTGTCAAAGAGTGAAAGCGGAACATCAAAGCCCTGCTGAACTCATGCAACCTTTAAGTATTCCCGAATGGAAGTGGGAAGAAATTGGGATGGACTTTATCACAGGATTACCACTAACACCGAGGAAAAAGGACATGATATGGGTAATAGTTGACCGACTAACAAAAAGTGCACATTTCCTAGCTGTCAATCAGAAAGATTCCGGAGAAAAGTTAATAAATCTTTATGTTCAAGAGATAGTAAGCAAACATGGAGTACCAAAGACAATAGTATCGGATCGAGGATCCATATTCACCTCAGCTTTTTGGACTCAATTACATGAAGCTTTAGGATCCAAGCTGGACTTTAGCACTGCTTATCATCCACAGACAGGAGGTCAGACGGAGAGGACCAATCAGATTCTAGAAGATATGCTTAGGGAATGTGCTTTAGACTTCGGAGGGTCATGGGAAGAGCACTTACCTTTAGCAGAGTTATCTTATAACAATAGTTATCAAAGCAGCATTCAAATGGCACCATTCGAAGCACTTTATGGGAGGAAGTGCCGATCACCGATTTGTTGGTATGAACCAGGAGCTAGTAAGGAGTTTCATCCAGACTATGTCAAGGAGAAACAACATGCAATTGATGTCATTTGAGACCGACTGAAGATTGCGCAAAGTCGACAGAAAAGCTATGCAGATTCCAAGAGGAGGAAATGGGAACCTTAGGTGGGGGACATGGTTTATCTAAGAATTAGTCCCATGAAAGGAGTGCATCGTTTTGGAGTCAAGGGGAAACTTAGCCCAAGATATACTGGACCATTTAAGATTTTGAGTCAGAGTTAAGGAGTAGCCTTTGAGTTAGAACTGCCAAAGGAATTATCAAAGGTTCACAATGTATTTCATGCTTCTCAACTTCGCAAGTGTATGAAGACACCAGATGAAACTATATCTTACGATGAGGTCGAAGTGCAAGCTGATTTCACCTATATTGAAGAACCATCAAAGATTTTGGCAGAGAATTAGAAGCAACTCCGTAATAGGGCCATCAAGTTTTGCAAAGTACAATGGAAGCATCACCCGGAAAGAGAAGCTACTTGGGAGAAGGAAGAGGATTTAAGAACAGCCTATCCAGATTTCTTCAGGTATATCTCACCCCAAACTTCGGGACGAAGTTTATATTAAGGGGGGAAGTCTGTAACATCCCAGAACGTAGGACAATTTCGGGGTAGACTAGAAGGGCTTTTGTGCATTGCATCTGAAATTACGGGATTTTTTTGCGCTTTTGTTTCTAAAACCTAAGAGTGATCGAATCTCTCTTCGAGGGGAATTGGTAAACTCTCGAAGTGCGAAAGGTTTGGGCATGATCTCTTTTGATCCATTGTGGTGAGGAGTGATGATTTAGATTACCAAAAACCTAGCCATCAATTTTGAAATTGAACTAGTACACATATCAAGTTAGAATTTGAATGATTGAAAGTTGAATTAAAAGCACATTTAGAAAGGATAAATAAACATATAAAGAAATAGATAAGCATTAAACATCAATAAAGTTTAGAGAAAACTTAAACTTTATTGATCATCACACATAAGTTACAATGTATTTACAAAATTCAAGATTAAAAAGAATATTACAAATGTGGAGAGAGCCCAAGACAAATACATAAATAAGAAAAGAAAGATTACAAATATAATTCTAAAGAAGCTAAGAGTCTTCTTTCTTCTTTCTCTCTTTCTTTCTTTTCTTCATTCTGATCTTGATATCTGCAAGCAAATCAAAGGAATACAACATATTGTCATGGTAACAATTGACAAGTGTCAATTAGAAATAACAACCACTGTAGATAATCATCAAGGGTTTGGTCTTATCACCAAGGGAACCGGATAGAAATATCCCAGGCCTTGCTGAGGAGGGCAAGACACAACAGCAGCATAGTCACCAGGTACATGCCATCAGGTGTCACACACCCAGGACATCAGCACTAGGTATAAAAACCTCACAGCAGTGAAACAGGCCGGCTAAAGCCATAGTCGACCAAGACCAACACCACAACACCACCAACATCAACACCCAGCACGCCACCATCACCAGGAACACACCATCACCACCAAGACCAGCATCACCATCACTGAATCATCACACACAAATCAACCCTGCTCATGTGTTGAGCAACAGGGAAGGTTTTCACCCCAGCACTTCATCATCAAAACCATCCAGCAAATCCAAAGGCCAACATGGTCACATAGTTCAACTAGGAACTAGGTCAAGCAGCTAGGAGGAGCAGGCTTGCCACAAGAAGCAGGAAATCAGAATACTCTAGAAGAACAAGCTACTCTTCAGCAGCAGGTTACTTTTAAACCAAAGCACACATGAGTGCTGGGAGAAAACTCACAAGTTATTCTCCCAAGCAGAGTGCACAAGGCACAACCACACAAAGAGCAAGCAAAGCCATGCAAAGATCAAGCAAAGCTTGATGAAATAGGGCTTTGGTCATCATTTGGATGTCCAGGAGGCCTAGACCTTGGAGGCAAGGCCATCCACAGCACCTACTCCCTAACACACACCTTATCTGGGAATTTCTCAAGGGAAATACTCACAGAAGTAAGAGCTAAGCTAGGAGTGGCACATGGGTTGCCTAGCTACCAAGTTAAAAGCCTAAAACCTAGAGAACCATCAGCTCTATCAATTAAAATTGACCAAGACCAAGTTAATCATCTGGGTTAGTGGACAGGGACACTTTTAATCAAATAAGCCACCAGCAGATCACTACAAAGAGTGATCCACTCTCCAAAGCATCAAATTTAAACCCACAGTAGCTGTGAACACCTCAGAGAGGCATCACAGAGAAGCAGTTAGCTAACAGCTACTGCAAGAGCCATCGCAGCAGGCTAAAATGATTGCATCACAGCTAGGAAGGATCTAGCTCAGCAAACTAAGCTACATCATTAAATCAGCACAACAGAACACTGCAAGAAAGTGTAGTGAAACTGTTAATGAACACTAGCCAATTGAACAACACATTCAGAATAACTAGAACACATAGTTATCCATGCACTTGATCAAATTGATCAAGATTAGCCACTAGCAAGCCAGCCAACAACAGCAAGTGATGAACAGACCACCAAGCTATACAGTTAACTGAATTAACAAGTTTCAGTTAACAGAGTTAACTGAAACCTTAACTGAAACTAGCAGTAATAGTTACATAAGCATGATCTAGCTTCAACAGTTTAGATCATAGAGCTTAATCAACACATCACAGCCACTGAACATCACAGCATCAGTAGAGGCTGGGGAAGAGACCCAGCATAACAGTAAGTGAAAAGAACACGGCCAGCACAAGCTCCAGAAGGGCAAGGCCAGCACAAGCTCCGGGTGAGCTTAGCCAGAACCAGCTCGAGTTGGGCCTAGCCAGCATGAAGCAAGCTTCAGAAGAGTGGAGTAGCACGCATGGAGGGCTTGGGGCAAGCTCCAGGAGGGGAGCAAGCTCCAGCTAGACACAACAAGGTGCAGAGGAGGAGAAGGAGCAGCGAAGCACTTACACAGCGCCCTGGGGATACCACCGTGGCATGGCGAGGCAGTGCCCGCGCGGCCACGACAGCATCGAACCAGAGGAAGACGCCGACGACACGTCGACGCAACAACAAGCTCACCAAGCCCAAGCACCACCGTGGACAAGGCCTAGCAACTCGAGGGCAAGCTCGAGGTCGCCATGGCCGGAGTCCCGAGCGTCAGAGGCGAAGGGGATGCAGACGACGAGGACGCAATCGAGCAGATCTCGCGGACAGCGGAACCGCCGTCGCCTGATCTATCGATTGGGCAGCATCTCGGCGGCGGAGACCGACGGGGCTTGTTGGAATCAAGCGTGGTGGCGCAGTCGCCAGGTGAATCGCGAGAGACGAGAGGAACGGGTGAGCGAGGGGGAAAGGAGGCGGCCGGTCGGAACCGACCGAGCCACTGGTCCGGCTCAACCAGTAGGCTTGGCGCCGATAGGTGGGCCTGGCCCGACAAGTGGGCCAGGGATGGCAGAGAGAGAGAGAGGTGAGAGGGAGGTGTTTTTAAACCGAAATTAAAAATAGAAATTGATAAAAAGAAAGGGGCTTTTCTAAAAAAAAGGCTTTTCAATGTAAATTAAAAGTAGAAAAATAAATGGAATTTCTACAAAAATAACTTTAAGTAACTTTAACTTCTCGAATCACTTAACTAGTGGTTTTGACAAATAAAGGGGGATTTATTCATAATTGTCTTAGACACCTTTCTTTTGAAAGGAAAATCTCTAGAATTAAATCTTATAAAAAGGGGAAATTATAATCTTGAATTAAGATCAAGTAAATCCATTCAAGAATTTGACCTTAGTATTCTTGAATGAATTTAACCTAATCTATATACTCTGATAAAATCATAATTTGAGTATATTCACTTTAAATAATCCACCAAGTAAAAGAAAATTATTAAGATTGAAAGCTTAAAAGGTTTTGTTCTTACTTAGAATAGAACCCATTATCAAAATTGAACTCCATTCCAGGGTATTAAAGAATATTCTTGAATGAAGCAATTTTTAACATATACTCTTTAAAATCATAAGAAGAGTATATAAACCCTAGGATAAGAATAAAATACTTCTGGGGGGTTAAAGGGAATACACACACTATCAAAGAGCATGCATTATTTGAATCTTTAAACATTGCCCTTATCGGACAATGATGCTGTTTTCCAGAACCCGAGGTCCCGGGTCACTTCAACAAATCTGACTGCACTACCTTGCAGTTTGCAGGCAAGTTCACTCTTGCTCATATCTCTTGTTTATCTTTAACAAAGTACTTGCAAATATACCGGTGGTATTATAATTATGATTGCATTAAAAAGCAAAGGTTCTGCTTTTCATGAATGAACATGCTTAGTGGTTAGCAATCATAATGGTTGTCGACCTAGGAAGGTGGGCAGTGGGACCATGGTAAGAGTATGGTGGACGTCCCACTGTACCGGGAATATTCACCTAGGACTAATAACCAATGTCGCCAGTGATTCTTGTGCCATAAAATATGGTCAACCATAGGGTCTGGAATGGGACGGAAGAGTCAGCTATATCTTTTCCCTCATTCATATCAACGGACCGGCCATTTCGGAGCAGTCGTCTCCCTGCGCGGAGCTTCGGGATGGGTGGATTCCCCCTAATGAATTCACGATTCTGGCGGTCTATGATGGATTGCGGCAACGACGGGGGTAGAGTGCCGAGGCCGGTGTTACCACAGTGCGTAACCGGAAACCGGTAGGGGGTGACTCTTTGCCTAGGAAAGGCAAGTATGCCATGGTCGGCAACTACTAAACTGTAGACCGGCGAGGGTAGCGAACTGAAGTTGGAGCCGCAAAAGGGTGGGTATGCACGGTCGCGGGAAGGAACAGTGATTGGTTCGGATCAACGGCTGGGCCCCACATAAAGGAAGTGTGGACGAGCATCAAACTCGGATGTGCAACAAAGTGTTGATCTCTTATGGGTACAAGTGACCACCTCTACAGAGTGTACAAAAAAGTATCAAGATACTCCCTGTTCCGGGAAGGAGCTACGAACACGGCAGGAAAGGAGCCCATCGAAGCTCTAATAAACCTGTGAAGACTGACGTGCATAGTTCTTTGAATAAAATCAATCTTTGAAGAAATGCTTACAAAAAAAACTGCATTTGGCCTAAGACTTTTTAGTCTATGGTCGTAGCTAGTGCATCAAACACCTCTATCCTGTTAAATGAACTTGTTGGGTAATGCTCGTTACTCACCCCACTCCTCTTTAACCCTTGCTTAGAGTCAGAGAACCAGTTTGAAGAAACCGAAGGAAGCCCGAAGGACTATGAGGAGGTCTACTACGAAGAACCGGACTTAACCAGAGGAGTCGAAGGCATTGATTACACCATCTCCTATGGTCCCGACGAAGGAAACGAAGAGGAGGCCGACAATTAGAATCAAAGGATAGGAACTTTGGTCGCATCGGACACTTAGAATAAAGCGACTGGAGTTAAGCACCATGTTTAGTCTACTACTTTCTGTTGTAACTAAGGTTTGTAGTATCAACTTAGAACCACCTAGTGTTCCTCTTTGGACCGAGGAGGAACTGGAATTCTTTGTAACATTATGGCTTGTAATATTTAGTGCTTGAATAAAGACCGCTATGTTTCTGTTGTACCACTCTGAGGGATGTAATATTTGTGAATTGGTACTTCACGAGTGTTATATCAATGACTTGCATACTACAACATGCAGTGGTATGCTGGGTCACCACATGGTCTATGTATTTTGTTGTAATGCCCAGAGTAAATCGCATAGTGATCTTCTTGACATATCACGTTTATCTTTATTCTATCAATTGCCCAACTATAATTTGTTTACCCAACATGTGTTATTTATCTTATGGAGAGACACCACTAGTGAACTGTGGACCCCGGTCCTATTTCCATCATATTGCTATCACCTGTTTACTTTACTCGCACTGTTTACTTTACTCGCATACTTCTACTGTTTTCCACTCGATACGCTCATATCCTTTGTTTCAAGCAAACCGGTGAGATTGACAACCTCATCGCAAGTTGGGAACAAAGTACTTGGTTGTGTGTGTGTAGGTTCCACGTTGTAGCTAGCAAGCAAAGCTTGGACGAGGCACCAGATATAAATTGTCCGAAGCTGTCGCAAACTAGCAAGCATCAACTACAGTCATATTATCTGCTCTTCTCCTGAACGATAAACCTTGGTTTCTTAACTGAGGGAAAATCTTGCTGCTATATTCATCACACCTTCCCCTTGGGGTTCCCAACGGGCTGGTCATTCACCATACAACAAGCAACAGCTTTTCTGGTGCCGTTGCCGGGGAAGAGTGGAAGACCTCTGCAAGGGGAGTTTTTCGCACACACATCCTTTATTTTGTTTTATTGTTTTGCTTTACTTTATTTTTACTTGCATCGTTTTATATCAAAAACCCAAAAAAATTAGAATCCTTGGTAATTGTTTTTACTTATCTAATTTTAGTTTTGCTGAAATGGCTACACCTGAAAACACCAAGTTGTGTGACTTCACCCCTTCTGATGTTACTTGATTCGTAATTTTCTGCGCCTAGCTCAAAGGCGTTAAAGAAAAGCACTCTTAGGAGATAACCCAATGTTTTATTTTCAGTACTTTTTCTTTTATTTGAGTCTTGGAAGTCATTACTACTGTAATGACCGCTCCTTATCCTTTTTATTTTATTGTTGTGCCAAGAGAAGCCTCTAATTCGAGTGAGGTAAGATTTGGGGATGTTGCTGTCCTGAAACTGTTTTCGGTGCTGCACCGTAAAAATTCGTATAAATTCTCTGTATATCTTTTTGACCTGCGATTTCTTTTGCATATGCCCCAGGTTATATCCAAACTTTCGTTAGTTGAATACTTTTTGATTTGAGCAACAGAAAACCCTCAAAAATTCGACCTTTCTCAGCTGTTCTGTTTTGACAGATTTCTGCCAATATTTGTGTTTGCCGCTTTATCGCTTTCTTTTGAGTTCTTTTGATCACAGAACTTTTGGGGAAGTTGCTACAGTAGTATATACTTAATATGTGGTGGTTTTGGGTTGAGACCTGAAGCAAAAAAGAGGTTGATTATATGTTATGCTTGCACTAATGTTGCTAATAGAATTGTGTTTAGTTTTGTATGAAGGAAGTTTTCAAGTGTAGGGATTGGAGAATGATGAGATGAGTTGAAGAATAGACAAAAGCTCAAGCTTGGGGATGCCCATGCATCACCCCAAGAAATATCCAAGAAGTACAAGCATCAAATCTTGGGGATGCCCCCGAGGCACCCCTTCTTCATCGGCAAAAATCAGGTCACCTTTCAAAACACTATATTTTTATTGCTTCATGCACTATGTGTTTTTCTTGGAGCGTCAGTTGTTTTAGTTTTCTTAGTTAGTTTAGTTTGTTTGCTGCAATAAATGGTTGGACCCCAACAAATTTCCTTTGGAGGAGATGTGCTCATTTTCATTTGCCAAGAACGCTCTAGTTTTCACTCTTATCAAAAATCGAGTGTTCTTCTTTTTCTGCTACTGCTTTTGGTTTTCGTTTTCACCTTGATTTGCGTTCAGACCTTGTCATATCTCTTCATCAAGGTGTATTTTTGCCTCTGATCTTTGTTGGTTTTCATCAAAAGAGGTGTTTATAAAAATTTCAAATGGTGTTGGAAAAGAGAAAAAGCTTTGTGCAAAATAGTGGTACAAGAAGGAGCTTGTGTAGACTTCGGCTTAAGCTTTTTCATGTCATGCTTGATGTATTTTTGATAGTATGCTTAGTGGTTTTGCTGTAGCATGACTTGTCTCAAATAACTGAGATTGCTTAATGAGCCTTTGAAAAAAATCATGCGTTGTTTTTATTGTATGGAAGCATTATTTTGGTTTTCTCCTTGATGCTTTATTTGGGTTGACTTGGCGCATGCTCACACATGTTAGACTCTTACAAAGTCGCCAATAGCCTCTATGATCATTTAGTTTTTGACTTTTGATGCCATCTTATGCTTCTTTTAATGTTGCTTTGTCGCTTTGCATGATTATGGCCATTATTGCTCTCTTAGTTGGTCGCTCCCAGTCTTTTGCTAGCCCTCGCCTTGTACTGAGTATGAGCTCTACTCGTGCATCCAACTCCTGAAAGCCAAAGTTTTCCAAAGTGTCCACCATACATACCTACTAGCAATTTGCTATTCCAAGTAAATTTGACTTTCTTTTATCTTCTCTTCAAATTAAACTCTTACCAGTGTTATGCGAAAATTGGTCAGTAAAGCTCTCACGAACCGGAAGGCACACTTTACTTTTTCTTGTTCTTAAAATTTGACATTGTGGTCTCTTATGTTGAGTTGTTATGCTTGCAAGTTGTAAGTTGGAGACTAGCCCAACCATGTCGTCATGGGGCAAGCTTTCAACATTGCACTTCTCTTTTGAGTTGATATCGTGATCTTTTGTTTATGGATGCCCGCGGTGTGAAATGAATTGGGAATCTTGTGGGGATCATGGAGTTTGTATATGTGTTAGGGAAATGCCTGGGCCGCCAATCTAAGCCATGCATAATTCATGGTGGAAATTTGCAGCATACCCTTGGTGGACATTCGACGACGCATCTCACAATAAAAAGCTAAACAAATGGCAAATAAAAGAGATGTCGAGGTGTTCATTGTCTGCTTGTCCTGTCATTTTGATGTGGGCTTGTTCCATGTCATCGGGCACGGAGGTACCCCGTTGGCGGTTTTCGATGATACATATATATACTTACAATGACAAGAGCCTTGCTTGGGACTCTAAGTTGAGTAGCATGAGGTTTGGGTACTCGTATTCACGGGACACGAGGTTTTCAACTTATGATTTGTCAAGCATATGCATCATAATTGTTCTCGCATTAACTCTAACCATTCAAGATGCTTATGATGGGGGCAATGAGAGCTCAAAGCCGGTAAGTAACATAATTTTGAAGGTTATAAAACTTGCAATCACTGCTTCCCTCCGCGAAGGGCCTTTCTTTTACTTTTATGTTGAGTCACCACCTTCTATCTTTATGCACCATTAAGAGAGTATAGTTGTCATTCTTAGTATAATGTGCATTGTCCCAAAGCTTTTCATTGATTGATTCATATTGTTGGTTTCACTTGTTCTCAAATTATTTGTATCTAGTCGCCCTCTTAAACTTGAAGGTGTCCTATACATTTATGTTTTGCTCTCTATGAAGGACAAGCTGAAAACCATTTGTATGTTTTTCCTTATGATTTGAACACACATTTGACTTTCATTGTTTCATTTTCATGATCTTTTGTTTGTGTTCATTTTCATGTTTACAACATGGTTGCTAAGTTCTTATTGTCAAGATTATATCTTGATGCCCATGTTTTAAGTTCTTATGATCCCAGCTCACAAATGCTTACATAATGATCAAGATTGTGTAGGTGCATGTCACCTCAAAAATTATTCTTTGTTATCACTTACCTACTCGAGGACGAGCAGGAGTTAAGCTTGGGGATGCTTGATATGTCTCCAACGTATCTATAATTTTTGATGCTCCATGCTTGTTTTTACACCATTTTCCTACTGTTTTGTTACACTTCGTGGCACTTTTATGCATTTTCCGGAACTAACCTATTAACAAGTCGCCATAGTGCCAGTTCCCTGTTTTCTGCTGTTTTTGTGTTTCAGAAATGATACACAGGAAATATTCTCGGAATTGGACGAAACAAGTTCCTGAAGTCTTATTTTTCCCAGAAGCTTCCAGAGATCCGAAGAGGAGTTGGAGGGGGGCCACGAGGGCCCCACACACCAGGGCGGCTCGGCCAGGGGCCTGGCCGCGCCCCCTATGTGTGAGAGCCCCTCGGGCCACCTCTGACGATGCCCCTTCGCCTATAAAGACCCCCCGACAGAAAAAACCTAAGTACCCGATCAATTTTCCAGAACACATCGCGATCCGCTGCCACCGTCGACCCGAAGATCGGGATGGTCCAGAAGCTCTTCTCGGCACCCTGCTGGAGAGGGGAATCGCCACCGGAGGTCTTCTTCATCACCATGCTTGCCTCCGGAGCGACGAGTGAGTAGTCTACCTTGGACTATGGGTCCATAGCAGTAGCTAGATGGTTGTCTCCTCCACCATGTGCTTCATGTTTAGATCTCATGAGCTGCCCTACATGATTGAGATCACCGTTATGTAATTCTACATGTTTGGTTTGTTGGGATCCCATGAATATTGGTGTTATGATTGAGTTGCTATACTGAAATATATCTTTTGTTATCTCTATGTTGTTTATGATCTTGCATGCTCTCCGTTGTTAGTAGCTATCTTGGCCGAGTAGTTGCTAGTGACTTCAAGAGGGGGTATTTATGCTCGATAGTGGGTTCATGCCTCTATTTAATCTGGGGGAGTGACAGAAACCTCTAAGGTTGTAGATGTGCTATTGGTACTAGGGAGAAAACAACATTCATATGCTCAAGGGCATATGCTTTGTTTACATTACACACTTTGCTTAATGCAATTATCTGTTGTTCGCAACTTAATACTTGTGGAGTTCTCATATTGATTCGCCACAAGTGGATTATTAGTCATAGATGCAGTTGGATGGCGGTCTATGTATTTTGTTGTAATGCCCAGAGTAAATCGCATAGTGATCTTCTTGACATATCACGTTTATCTTTATTCTATCAATTGCCCAACTGTAATTTGTTTACCCAGCATGTGTTATTTATCTTATGGAGAGACACCACTAGTGAACTGTGGACCCCGGTCCTATTTCCATCATATTGCTATCACCTGTTTACTTTACTCGCACTGTTTACTTTACTCGCATACTTCTACTGTTTTCCACTCGATACGCTCCTAACCTTTGTTTCAAGCAAACCAGTGAGATTAACAACCTCATCGCAAGTTGGGAACAAAGTACTTGGTTGTGTGTGTGTAGGTTCCACGTTGCAGCTAGCAAGCAAAGCTTGGACGAGGCGCCATATATAAATTGCCCGAAGCTGTCGCAAACTAGCAAGCATCACCTACAGTCGTATTGTCTGCTCTTCTCCTGAACGATAAACCTTGGTTTCTTAACTGAGGGAAAATCTTGCTGCTATATTCATCACACCTTCCTCTTGGGGTTCCCAACGGGCTGGTCATTCACCACGCAACAAGCATGCCTCCTCTGAGAAAGGTCGACCGAGCCGACAGTCTCACCGCACTAGCGACACAAGACTGTCACCCAAGCCAAGCAAGCACCTGCTCCACCCCATGAAGCATCTGCCCGCCCTGGATCTCGAGGCCGCCGCCTCGACACATCCACCAACAGCTCGGGGCCTGATGACCCACAAGTATAGGGGGTGTATCGTAGTACTTTCGATAAATAAGAGTATCGAACCCAACAAGGAGCAGAAGGTGTTGATGAGTAGTTTTGATCAAGGATTCACTGTAAATACTAGTAAACTGGTTTTCAGGGGTATTTGGTAATGCAAGTGAATAAAGTACGAGTAAATAAAATACAATAAAAGTAATTCCTACAAGTGGCCCAATCCTTTCTAGAGCAAAGGACAAGCCGGTTGTGTAACTTATGATGACCAAACGTTCCCGAGGACACACAGGAGTTTCTGTCAAGTGCTTTAGCTTCATATCGCTAAATAATCTTTATTGGTTTGATAAGTATTATGGGGGTGAACCTGTGCTAGCGCACTACCCTTACTAGGATAAATACAGACTTATGATTATACCCCTTGCAAGCATCCGCAACTACAAGAAAGTAATTAAGATAAATCTAACCACAGCCTTAAACTCTAAGATCCTACGCTCCCTGGTGCAATGGTTTCCCAAAAGAGGTGTAGGTTTCTGTCACTCCAGCAATCCCACAATTGGTAGCCAAATACACAATGCATTCCACTAGGCCCATAAATGGTGAAGTATCATGTAGTCGACGTTCACATGACACCACTAGTGAAGTAGCACCACAACAAATAAATATCAAACCATTAAATATTACTCAACATAATTCCACTACTAACATCTTGACTTCTCCCATGTCCTCAAGAACTAAACGAACTACTCACAAGACATCATATAGATCATGATCAGAGGTGAAATAATGGTAAATAACAATCTGAACATAAACCTTAATTCAACGGTTCCACTCAATAGCATCAACCACAAGAGTAATCAACACCAGGAAAGTTTCCCCTAAGAATTTAACAAGATTCAACCCAAGATGTTACAGCGGGATGGCGTGGTGATGGTGGAGATGAAGTGCTGGTGATGAGGATGATGGTGATGATGATCCCGATGAAGTTTAGCATGATGATCATGACGATGGTGACGATCTCCCCTCTCTGGGAAGGAATTTCCCTGGCAGATTTCTGCCTGTCGGAGAGCTTTTCTCTCTCTGGTGTTTTTCGCCCCGCAGAGGCGGCGGTGTCTATCTCTGAGCCCCCCTTGACTTAGGTTTTCGGGGATGATGAAATACGTGAAGGGGCGATGGCAGTAGTGGGTCAGGGTGGCCTCACCACAGGGCAGCGTGGCCAGGGGTGGGCCCGCACCCCCTGGTGGTGAGCCCACCCTGTGGCTCCTCTCGTCTCCTCCTTCTGGCTCCTTCAGTCTTCTGGCGAAATATAATTTTTTGGTATTTTTCTGGAATTTCCTGATCTTCCAAAACATGGTGTCTTGATGGTCCTTTTTCTAGCAGAATCCTGACTCCGACAGCAATTCCTCCAATGATCATCAAACATGTAAAAACAGAGGAAACAACATAAGTATCATCTCTAAATGTGAAATATATCAATGAATAATAGTAAATTATGATACAAAATAGTGATGCAAAATGGACGTATCAACCCCCCCAAGCTTAGACCTCGCTTCTCCCCAAGCAAAAACTAAACTCTGTAAACATGATCACAGGTTTATGGAGTGAAGTGTCAATAATCAAAATACGGATAAGAAGCATCACATTCACCAAGGCACAAATTATAATAGACAGCAACTTCCCTTTATATGATAAAGACTTGCAATAAGTAAAAGGGAATCACAAATAAAGATGCACAAGGTAAACTATAATTGATGATGGCAAACCTTAGTTCTTGGTCAGAGAACAATGAACAAACTATACTTGCTTTTGGACGGAGACTTTTATAACAGAGCTAATATAGCAAAAACCATATGCTCAACGAAACAAACTCTTTGCAATCATAGAAAGCTTTCAAAGATATATTCCTTCAGATAAAAGCATTGTACTAAACAAAAGAAAATAGTAAACATGATTGAACAGATCAACATATGGATGAGTGAAACATAACAACTCAAATGCTTGCTTGAGATAGAAGGGAATAGGTTGACTCAACATAAAAGTAAAAGACAGGCCCTTCGCAGAGGGAAGCAGGGATTAAACATGTGCTAGAGCTTTTCATTTGTAAAACAGAGAATAAAGTTATTTTAAGATGTGGTTGCTTTTGTCAACGACTAGCAACGGAGTTCTTGATATCTTCCATACTAAACAAGTGAGAGCGGTTCCAAGATGTTGATTAATTGGAACAATTGTGCTCTTTTATAGCTTTGCACTCCTCCCCACCTTTTTCTTTCTCAAACCATGGCTAACCGATTCCATCGGGTGCCCACCAACTTTCACATACCATGGAGGAGTGCCTTTTTCTTTTCTTTCTCTTTTAGATTACAATGGTCTGACCAGCTCTCTTGCAAAATTAATGACGAGCAGATGAAGCTGCCTAGTCGAGGGGTACTTAATTTAGTATGGAAGATAACAAACCCATCCACTACGTCCTCATGAGCTAAAAACAGTGGCACAAAATGAGAAGTATTTGAAGGTTTTTGAAAGGTAGCACATGAAAATTTACTTGGAATGGCTTGAAATACCATGCATAGGAATTTATAGTGGACTCTTTGGAAGTAACTTGGTTTTTGGGAGTTAGATGCACGAGAAGTATTCCCTCTCAGTACAGGTTTTTGGCTAGCAAGGCTGGGTAGCAAGCATAAGAGTTGTATGAAACAAACAAACATACATATAATAGGAACAAGCATGCAAACTTCCTTGAAAGTACAATGATTTTAACTTTAGAATACTAATGCTTATGAGCTAAACTTGAAGGAAAACTGAAATGATGTAACTACAAACGCTTCTTTCTTCTTTTCTACTCAAACCTCAAGGTAATGTTGCTACTGACCAAGCTAAGTTTGCCAAAACCAACTAAATTTACTCATGCTCCCAAAGTGATACCAATACTAATCAACAAGACTAAACATATAAGAAACATTGCAAACTAAAATAAAGTGTGCAGAAAGTAAACGATAAACTTCTCATTAATATTTGATTACTGCAACTCGCACCAAGGGATACATAGATAACCAACTAAGGAGGATACTTCCACATTGCAAACTATTCTATAAGATAACTTCTCTATTAATGATATGACTCTACTTGAAAAGTAAATGAGTAAAAGATAATGATGTGATACCGCGGCACTCCCCCAAGCTTGGAACAAGCCAAGGGGATGCCTATACCAATGACGAATTACTCCTTCGGCGATGGTGGTAAGATCATCCTTGGACCAAGGAGAAGTTCCAGCATCCTACGAAGCCTGAGATTCTCTTCTTGAAGTATCTGTATCTCCCTCTCCAAAACTCGGTACTGGGCACAAAGCTCGTTAGTGACCAGAAGCCCTTCTTTTATCACAGGCATGAAGTTTAGATCCAAGACTGGTAGTGTTGGTCCTTGCATATTATGAGAAAAGGCATGTCCAGCGTTCATTGATCCTACAAAAGTAGGGTCTCTTGCCCTCGATCCTCCAGCCACCTATTCTTCCTTCAGCTTGCAGTCTTGGTGATCCTCTTCCATAGGCTTTTTGCCCTTGTCGTCGCCTGAAGAGTCTGTGGTGCTCCCAGAACTGAGATCAACTCCTGACAGAAATAGCTCGGAATGAAAACACGACGCGAACACGATATACAAACCTCGGGCAGTCCGGGGGGTTATATAGGCGAAAATTAAACATCGAAATGAAATCATAGGAGGAAACCGGGACGAAAACGAGCTTCGGGGTGCTCTCACCACAGGGCGGCGCGGCCTGGAGTGGGCTCGTGCCCCTGGTGGTGAGGACACTTCGGACTCCGTCTCCTACCCATTTTCGTCTTGTGATTTTTCATATTTAATAAAAACAATAAAAATATTAAAGGAAAAGTTTAACGCGAACTTTTTCTGACTAGAACTGTTACCTATTCGAAAGTGAACTCTGCAGGTTCCTGCATATTGTCCTGGATGAATTCTTCCGGAGTCACCGTTTGAATAACATCAACATCTTCATTATAAGAATCTCCAGCAATATAATGTTTGAGTCCTTGCCCATTCACCACTTGTGTAGTGTTATCTTTTAACGAAGCAATCTTTATCGCACCTGAGCGGTATACCTCTTCAATAACATAGGGTCCTTCCCATTTCGAGAGTAATTTTCCTGCAAAAAATCTAAGACGAGACCTATACAATAGAACTTTCTCACCAACATGAAACTCTCTCTTAAGAATTCTCTTATCATGCCATTGCTTGACTTTCTCTTTGAAAAGTCTGGCATTCTCGTAAGTTTTGTTTCTCCACTCATCTAAGGAACTCAAATCAAGTAACCTTTTCTTACCGGCGAGTTTAAAATCCCTATTAAGCTCTTTCACTGCCCAAAAAGGTTTGTGTTCTAATTCTAAGGGAAAGTGACACGCTTTTCTGTAAACCATCTTGTAAGGAGACATGCCCATGGGGTTCTTATAAGCAGTTCTACAAGCCCATAAAGCATCATTTAACTTGCTAGCCCAGTTTTTCCTAGATCTATTGACAGTCTTCTGCAAGATAGACTTGATCTCTCTATTTGAAAGATCTACCTGCCCACTAGTTTGGGGATGATAAGCAGAAGCAATTCTATGATTAACGTCATATCTAGCAAGAGTTTTTCTAAAACCACCATGAATAAAATGAGAACTGATGGCGCGGTGATGATGATGCCAGAAAACTTGATTGTGTTTGATGGTGCCACTTGTTGGCGTGTAGTAAATGACCGGCCAGTTGGAAACCCCAAGAGAAGGTTTGATGAATATAGCAGCAAGTTTTCCCTCAGTTATGAAACCAAGGTTTAATCGTCCAGGAGGAGGATGTCAATACGACTGAAGGTGATGCCCGTTAGCTTCGCGACAGCTCCGGCCAATTTATAGGGCGCCTCGTCCAAGCTTTGCTTTGCGAGCGGCAACGTGGAACCTGCACACAACACAACCAAATACTTTGTTCCCAACTTACAATGAGGTTGTCAATCTCACCGGTTTGCTTGAAACAAAGGGTATGAGCGCATCGAGTGGAAAGTGATAGTAATATGCGAGTAAAGTAAATAGTGCGAGTAAAGTAAATAGGTGACATCAATATAAAGGAAATAGGACCGGGGTCCACAGTTCACTAGCGGTGTCTCTCCATAAGATAAAATAATTCATGCTGGGTAAACAAATTACAGTTGGGCAATTGATAGAAGAAAGACAACGTGCATATGTCGAGAGGATCACTATGAGATTTACTCTGGGCATTACAACAAGATACATAGACCGCCATCCAACTGCATCTATGACTAATAATCCACTTGTGGCAAATCAATCTGAGAACTCCACAAGTATTAAGTTGCGAACAACAGATAATTGCATTAAGCAAAGTGTGTAATGTAAACAAAGCATATGCCCTCGAGCATACGAATGTTGTTTTTCTCCTAGTAGCAATAGCACATCTACATCCTTAGAGGTTTCTGTCACTCCCCCAGATTAAATAGAGGCATGAACCCACTATCGAGCATAAATACCCCCTCTTGGAGTCACTAGCAACTACTTGGCCAAGATAGCTACTGACAACGGAGAGCATGCAAGATCATAAACAACATAGAGATAACATAAGATAAAATTCAGTACATCAACTCAATCATAACACCAATATTCATCGGATCCCAACAAACACAACATGTAGAATTACATAACGGTAGTCTCGATCATGTAAAGCAGCTCACGAGATCTAAACATGAAGCACATGGTGGAGAAGACAACCAACTAGCTACTGCTATGGACCCATAGTCCAAGGTAGACTACTCACTCATCGCGCCAGAGGCAAGCATGGCGATGAAGAAGACCTCCGGTGGCGATTCCCCTCTCCGGCAGGGTGCCGAGAAGAGCTTCGGGACCCTCCCAATCTTCGGGTCGATGGCGGCGGCGGATCATGATGTATTTTGGAAAAGTGATCAGGTATTTAGGTTTTTCCCGTCGGGGGGTCTTTATAGGCGAAGGGGCATCGTCAGAGGTGGCCCGAGGGGCTCTCACACATAGGGGGCGCGGCCAGGCCCCTGGCCGCGCCGCCCTGGTGTGTGGGGCCCTCGTGGCCCCCCTCCAACTCCTCTTTGGATCTCTGGAAGCTTCTGGGAAAAATAAGACTTCAGGAACTTGTTTTGTCCAATTCCGAGAATATTTCCTGTGTATCATTTCTGAAACACAAAAACAGCAGAAAACAGGGAACTGGCACTGTGGCGACTTGTTAATAGGTTAGTTCCGGGAAATGCATAAAAATGCCACGAAGTGTAACGAAACACGAAACAAATGGTGTAAAAACAAGCATGGAGCATCAAAAATTATGGATACGTTGGAGACGTATCGGCATCCCCAAGCTTAACTCCTGCTCGTCCTCGAGTAGGTAAGTGATAATAAAAGAAATAATTTTTGAGGTGACATGCACCTACACAATCTTGATCAGCTATGTAAGCGTTGTGCGCTGGGATCAAAAGAACTTAAAACATGGGCATGAAAATATAATCTTGATAGAAGCAACTTAGCAACCATGTTATAACATGAAAATGAACACAAACAAAAGATCATGAAAATGAAACAATGAAATTCAAACGTGTGTTCAAATCGTAAGGAAAAACATACAAATGGTTTTTAGCTTGTCCTTCATGAGAGAGCAAAACATAAATGCATAGGACACCTTCAAGTTTAAGAGGGCGACTAGATACAAGTAATTTGAGAACAAGTGAAACCAACAATATGAATCAATCAATGAAAACTTTGGGACAATGCACATTATACTCAGAATGACAACTATGCTCTATTAGATGGGGCATAAATATAGAAGGTGGTGACTCAACATAAAAGTAAAAGAAAGGCCCTTCGCGGAGGGAAGCGGTGATTGCAAGTTTTATAAACCTTGAATGGTACTTACCGGCTTTGAGGTCTCATTTCCCCCATCATAAGCATCTTGAATGGTTAAAGTTAATGCGAGAACACTTATGCTGCATATGCTTGACAAATCATAAGTTGAAAACCTCGTGTCCCGTGAAGTACGAATACCCAAACCTCATGCTACTTTACTTAGAGTCCCAAGCAAGCTCTTGTCATTGTAAGTATACATGTATCATCGAGAACCGCCAACGGGGTACCTCCGTGCCCGATGACATGGAACAAGCCCACATCAAAATGGCAGGATAAACAGACAATGAACACCTCGGCATCTCTTTTATTTACCATTGGTATAGCTTTTTATTGCGAGATGCATCGTCGAATGTTCACTATGGGCATGCTGTAAATTTCCACCATGAATTATGCATGGCTTAGATTAGCGGCCCAGGCATTTCTCTAACATGTATACAAACTCCATGATCCCGCAAGATTCCCAATTCATTTCACACCGTGAGTATCCATAAACAAAAGATCACGATATCAACTCAAATGAAAGATAGTGCAATGTTGAAAGCTTGTCCCATGACGGCATGGCTAGGCTAATTCCCAACTTACAACTTGCAAGCATAACAACTCAACATAAGAGACCACAATGTCAAAATTTTAAAACGAGAAAAGTTAAGTGTGCCATCCGGTTCGTGAGAGCTTTACTGACCAATTTTCGCATAACACCAAAAAGAGTTTAATTTGAAGGATAGATAAAAGCAAGTCAAATGTACTTTGGAATAGCAAATTGCTAATAGGTATGTATGGTGGACACAATGGCAAACTTGGTTTTTAGGAGTTGGATGCACGAGTAGAGCTCATACTCAGTACAAAATGAGGGCTAGCAAATGACTGGGAGCGACCAACTAAGAGAGCAATAATGGCCATAATCATACAGAGCGACAAAGCGACATTAAAAGAAGCATGAGATGGCATCAAAAGTCAAAAACTAAATGATCATAGAGGCAATGGCAACTTTGTATGAGTCTAACATGTGTGAGCATGCGCCAAGTCAACCCAAATAAAGCATCAAAGGAGAAAACCAAAATAATTCTTCCAAATAATTAAAACAACGCATGATTTTTTCAAAGGCTCATTAAGCAATCTCAGTTATTTGAGACAAGTCATGCTATAGCAAAACCACTAAGCATACTATCAAAAAGACATCAAGCATGACATGCAAAAGCCTAGGCCGCAGTCTACACAAGCTCCTTCTTGTACCACTTTTTTTGCATAAAGCTTTTTCTCTTTTCCAACACCATTCAAACTTTTTATGTCGAGAGGATCACTATGACCGGCCATATGTCGAGAGGATCACTATGAGATTTACTCTAGGCATTACAACAAGATACATAGAACGTCATCCAACTGTATCTATGACTAATAATCCACTTGTGGCGAATCAATCCGAGAACTCCACAAGTATTAAGTTGCTAACAACAGATAATTGCATTAAGCAAAGTGTGTAATGTAAACAAAGCATATGCCCTCGAGCATATGAATGTTGTTTTCCCCCTAGTAGCAACAGCACATCTACAACCTTAGAGGTTTCTGTCACTCCCCCAGATTAAATAGAGGCGTGAACCCACTATCGAGCATAAATACCCCCTCTTGGAGTCACTAGCAACTACTTGGCCAAGATAGCTACTAACAACGGAGAGCATGCAAGATCATAAACAACCTAGAGATAACATAAGATAAAATTTAGTACATCAACTCAATCATAACACCAATATTCATCGGATCCCAACAAACACAACATGTAGAATTACATAACGGTAGTCTCGATCATGTAAAGCAGCTCACGAGATCTAAACATGAAGCACATGGTGGAGAAGACAACCAACTAGCTACTGCTATGGACCCATAGTCCAAGGTTGACTACTCACTCATCGCACCGGAGGCAAGCATGGCAATGAAGAAGACCTCCGGTGGTGATTCCCCTTTCCAGCATGGTGCCGGGAAGAGCTTCTGGACCCTCCCGATCTTCGGGTCGATGGTAGCGGCGGATCGCGATGTATTCTAGAAAAGTGATCGGGTATTTAGGTTTTTCCCGTTGGGGGGTCTTTGTAGGCTAAGAGACAGCATCAGAGGTGGACTAGGGGGCCCACACCACAGGCCGGCGTGGGCTAGGGGTGGGCCGCGCCCCCTAGTGGTGTGGCCACCCTCGGGTCCGGCTCCTTCTCCTCTTCGCTGTTCTGGAAGCTCCGTGAAATATCTGGATGACTGGCTTTGGTTTCGTCCAATTCCGAGAATATTTCCTGTGTAACTTTTCTGAAACACACAAACAGCAGAAAACAGGGAACTGGCACTATGGCATCTCGTTAATAGGTTAGTTCCGGAAAATGCATAAAAATGCCACGAAGTGTAACGAAACACTAAACAAATGGTGTAAAAACAAGCATGGAGCAACAAAAATTATGGATACGTTGGAGACATATCAAGAACCTCCGTCAGTCATAAGATACCTAGGTACACCAAACCTAGGAAAAATAACATCCTTAAGCATTTTTAACGAGGTCTCACCATCGACACTCTTCATAGGTATGGCTTCTACCCACTTGGTAACATAATCAACAGCAACAAGTATATGAGTATAACCTTCTGAAGGAGGAAAAGGACCCATAAGGTCAAATCCCCAACAATCAAATGGTTCAATAACAAGAGTGTAACTCATAGGCATTTCATTACGTCTAGAAATATTACCAACTCTTTGACATTCATCACAGGATAAAACATACCTTCTAGCATCTTTAAAAAGGGTTGGCCAATAAAAACCTGATTTTAGAACCTTTTGTGTAGTTCTATCTCCAGCATGATGTCCTCCATAAGACTACCATGGCATTTTCTCAATATTTCTTGTTGTTCATATTATGGAACACATCTTCGCATAATACCATCAACTCCTTCTTTATATAAATGTGGGTCATCCCAAAAGTAATGCCTCAGGTCGTAAAAGAATTTTCTTCTTTTCTGAGCTAAAAAGGTTGGAGGCAAATACTTGGAAACAATAAAGTTAGCATAATCAGCATACCAAGCTTCCCGAAGACCGAAAGAGAGCCGGAGGGGGGCCAGAGCCGCCCTCACACATAGGTGGCACGGCCCTGGCCCTGGCCGCGCCACCCTGGTGTGAGGAGCCCCTGGCTGCCCCCTGACGATGCCCCTTCGCCTATATAAAGCCTCGGGACAGAAAACCCTAGGGGAGTCGGCGAAATTTCCAGAACAGTTCCGCAGCGCCGCCGCCGTCGAAGCCAAATTTCAGGGGACAGAAGTCTCTGTTCCGGTACCCTGCCGGGACGGGGAAGTGCCCCCGGAGCCATCTCCATCGGTCTCCATTGCCGTCTCCGCCGTCTCCATCGACCTCACCGCCATCTCCATCAACCTTGCTGTCTCCTATGATGAGGAGGGAGTAGTTCATCCCCGGGGCTAAGGGCTCTACCGGTAGCTATGTGGTTCACCTCTCTCTCTCCCATGATGTGATCTTATGTGATCGTGAGCTTTGTATCATGCTGAACAAGTAGATGTTATTATTCAGATATTATGTGTATTCTAGTGGTGTTATTAAAGTAATCTATTCCTCCTGCCATGGTGTAACGGTGACAGTGCGTGCATCATGGTGGTGCTTGGTCTAGGCTATGATTGTGATCTCTTATGGATTATGAGAATAATTATCGCTATGATAGTATTGAAGTGATCTTTTCCTCCTTTCATGGTGTAATGTTGACAGTGTGTGCACCGTGTTAGTACTTGGTCTAAGTTACAATAATATCTATCTTGAGTTGTGATTTGATTTGGATATCTCTATGAGTGGTGTTTGTCAAGTACTTGATGAACTTTAAGGGGTGCTTCTGTAGCCACTATGCAATGATTAGTGTTATTCAATAGGAGAGTAATTCAGAGTACCATAGTGAAGAGAAGTTATTTATTTGTTCAATTATGTTATATTTGTTGGGAGTGTGTCCACTAGTGAAAGTATGATCCCTAGGCCTTGTTTCCAAACTTTGCACATCGTTTACTTGCTGTTTTGTTACATGTTTGCTTGCTACCATTTTTATTCTAGACTGTATTTACTACTTATAATCATCTATACCACTTGTATTTCAGTATCTCTTCGCCGAACTAGTGCACCTATACATCTGACAAGTGTATTGGGTGTGTTGGGGACACAAGAGACTTTCTGTATCGTAATTGCAGGATTGTTTGAGTGGGATAGCTTTGACCTCTTCCTCCCTGAGTTCGATAAACCTTGGGTGATCCAATTAAGGGAAACTTGCTGCTGCTCTACAAACCTCTGCACTTGGAGGCCCAACACTGTCTACAAGAACAGAAGCGTGTGTAGACATCAAGCTCTTTTCTGGCGCCGTTGTCGGGGAGGTATGGTAAAAGGTACTCGCATCCTCCTGTGTGAGTGCTCAGAGTTATTTCCTTTAGATTCTGCAATTACATCTTTTTGTTTCTTGTTTTTATTTTTCACTAGTTAGGCTTAATGGAAAATAAAGAGTTCTTTAGTCTTTTTTCTGAGTTTAGATATGAAGTGTTTGAAGAGAAAATTGAAAAACCTTTGGAGCTTAATTTGCATGCTAATAGTGTTGTTAGTATGAATGCTTTGAACACCGTTATTACTAATGCTATAGAAAAGTCTAAGCTTGGGGAAGCTGGTTTTGTTAAGCATGATATTTTTAGTTCCCCAGCTTTAGTGGAGAAAATTTGTTCTGATAATATTTTATCTCCCATATGTGATGTTCCTTCTTATGATGATATGTTTGATGAATATGCTTTGCGAAATAGCTGTTCTTTAGCTTGTGATGATACTAAACCTCTAGTTTATGATGGCTATGATGATGAGTATAATATTTTCAGTTCACCTACTATTGAGGATAAAATTAGTTATGATTACAATATTCCTCCTATTTTTGATGATTATGATGATGAGAATAATTATTCTGTTGAATCTGCTCCTACTACAATTGTTCATGTGGGGAGTATTAATTCTTTTATGCATGTGGCTCATGATAGGGATGCTTTATATGATAGTTCTATTGTTAATTCTATTCATGATGCTACTGAAAGTTATTATGAGAGAGGGAAATATGGTTTGATGGATCTCAACAATATTGAGTTTCCCCTCTTTATGTTGCAATTCTTGAAGTTGTACTTGTTTTGCCTTCCTATGCTTTTTGCTTTGCGCTTTCATGACTTGTCTCTTTACAAGACTATTTTTCATAGAAAGTGGTTTAGATATAAATGTGTTTCATATTTGCTTTTTGATGCTCTCTATTGCTTTAAGTTCCTATATGGCGCCTTTGCCTCAAGCTTTTATATGGCGCCCACATGAGTATCTTTGCAAATTACTGCGCCTAGCTCAAAGGCGTTAAAGAAAAGCACTCTTGGGAGATAACCCATTGTTTTATTTTCAGTACTTTTTCTTTTATTTGAGTCTTGGAAGTTATTACTACTGTAATAACCGCTCCTTATCCTTTTTATTTCGTTGTTGTGCCAAGAGAAGCCTCTAATTTGAGTGAGGTAAAGATTTGGGGATGTTGCTATCCTGAAACAGTTTTCGGTGCTGCACCGTAAAAATTCGTGAAAATTCTTTGTATATCTTTTGGACCTGAAATTTCTTGTGCTTATGCCCCAGGTTATATCCAAACTTTCATTAGTTGAACACTTTTTGATTTGAGCAACAGAAAACCCCTCAAAAATTCGACCTTTATCAGCTGTTCTGTTTTGACAGATTTCTGCCAATATTTGTGTTTGCCACTTTATCGCTTTCTTTTTGAGTTCTTTTGATCACGGAACTTGTGGGGAAGTTGCTACAGTAGTATTTGCTATATATGTGGTGGTTTTGAGTTGAAACCTGAAGCAAAACGAGGTTGATTATATGTTATGCCTACACTAATGTTGCTAATAGATTTGTATTTAGTTTTGTGTGAAGGAAGTTTTCAAGTGTAGGGATTGGAGAATGATGAGATGAGTTGAAGAATGGACAAAAGCTCAAGCTTGGGGATGCCCATGCATCACCCCAAGAAATATCCAAAAAGTACAAGCGTCAAAGCTTGGGGATGCCCCCGAGGCACCCCTTCTTCATCGGCAAAAATCAGGTCACCTTTCAAGACACTATATTTTTATTGCTTCATGCACGATGTGTTTTTCTTGGAGCGTCCGTTGTTTTAGTTTTCTTAGTTAGTTTAGTTTTGTTTGCTGCAATAAATAGTTGGACCCCAACAAATTTCCTTTGGAGGAGATGTACTCGTTTTCATTTGCAAAGAACACTCTGTTTTCATTCTTACAATTTCACCGGGTGTTCTTCTTTTTCCGCTACTGCTTTTAGTTTTCGTTTTCGCCTTGATTTGCATTCAGACCTTGTCATATCTTTTCATCAAGGTGTATTTTTTCCTCTGATCTTTATTGGTTTTCATCAAAAGAGGTGTTTATAAAAATTTCAAATGATGTTGAAAAAGAGAAAAAGCTTTATGCAAAAAAAGTGGTACAAGAAGGACCTTGTGTAGACTGCGGCTTAGGCTTTTTCATGTCATGCTTGATGTATTTTTGATAGTATGCTTAGTGGTTTTGCTGTAGCATGACTTGTCTCAAATAACTGAGATTGCTTAATTAGCCTTTGAAAAAATCATGCATTGTTTTTATTGTATGGAAGCATTATTTTGGTTTTCTCCTTGATGCTTTATTTGGGTTGACTTGGCGCATGCTCACACATGTTAGACTCTTAAAAAGTCGCCAATAGCCTCTATGATCATTTAGTTTTTAACTTTTGATGCCATCTTATGCTTCTTTTAATGTCGCTTTGCATGATTATGGCCATTATTGCTCTCTTAGTTGGTTGCTCCCAGTCTTTTGCTAGCCCTCGCCTTGTACTGAGTATGAGCTCTACTCGTGCATCCAACTCCTAAAAGCCAAAGTTTGCCAAAGTGTCCACCATACATACCTACTAGCAATTTGCTATTCCAAGTAAATTTGACTTGCTTTTATTTTCTCTTCAAATTAAACTCTTACCAGTGTTATGCGAAATTCGGTCAGTAAAGCTCTCACGAACCGGAAGGCACACTTTACTTTTTCCTGTTCTTAAAAATTTGACATTGTGGTCTCGTATGTTGAGTTGTTATGCTTGCAAGTTGTAAGTTGGAGACTAGCCCAGCCATGCAGTCATGGGCAAGCTTTCAACATTGCACTTCTTATTTGAGTTGATACCGTGATCTTTTGTTTATGGATGCCCGCGGTGTGAAATGAATTGGGAATCTTGTGGGGGTCATGGAGTTTGTATATGTGTTAGGGAAACACCGGGCCGCTAATCTAAGCCATGCATAATTCTTGGTGGAAATTTGCAGCATACCCATGGTGAACATTCGATGACGCATCTCACAATAAAAAGCTAAACAAATGGCAAATAAAAGAGATGTCGAGGTGTTCATTGTCTGCTTGTCCTGTCATTTTGATGTGGGCTTCTTCCATGTCATCGGGCACGGAGGTACCCCATTGGCGGTTCTCAATGATATGCATATATTTACAATGACAAGAGCCTTGCTTGGAACTCTAAGTAAAGTAGCATGAGGTTTGGGTACTCGTATTCACGGGACACGAGGTTTTCAACTTATGATTTGTCAAGCATATGCATCATAATTGTTCTCGCATTAACTCTAACCATTCAAGATGCTTATGATGGGGGCAATGAGAGCTCAAAGCCGGTAAGTACCATAATTTTTGAAGGTTATAAAACTTGCAATCACTGCTTCCCTCTGCGAAGGGCCTTTCTTCTACTTTTATGTTGAGTCACCACCTTTTATCTTTATGCACCATTAAGAGAGCATAGTTGTCATTCTTAGTATAATATGCATTGTCCCAAAGTTCATTGATTGATTCATATTGTTGGTTTCACTTGTTCTCAAATTATTTGTATCTAGTCGCCCTCTTAAACTTGAAGGTGTCCTATGCATTTATGTTTTGCTCTCTTTGAAGGACAAGCTGAAAACCATTTGTATGTTTTTTCTTATGATTTGAACACACATTTGACTTTCATTGTTTCATTTTTATGATCTTTTGTTTGTGTTCATTTGCATGTTTACAACATGGTTGCTAAGTTCTTATTATCAAGATTATATCTTCATGCCCATGTTTTAAGTTCTTATGATCCTAGCTCGCAAATGCTTATATATTTGATCAAGATTGTGTAGGTGCATGTCACCTCAAAAATTATTCTTTTGTTATCACTTACCTACTCGAGGACGAGCATGAGTTAAGCTTGGGGATGCTGATACGTCTCAAACGTATCCATAATTTTTGATGCACCATGCTTGTTTTTACACCATTTGCCTTGTGTTTCGTTACACTTTGTGGCGATTTTATGCGATTTCTGGAACTAACCTATTGACAAGATGCCACAGTGCCAGTTCCCTGTTTTCTGCTATTTTTGTGTTTCAGAAAAGCTACACAGGAAATATTCTTGGAATTGGATGAAACAAAAGCCAGAAGTCTTATTTTTCCCGAAAGCTTCCCAAAGACCGAAAGAGAGCCGGAGGGGGGCCAGAGGCCGCCCTCACACATAGGTGGCGCGGCCCAGGCCGTGGCCGCGCCACCCTGGTGTGAGGAGCCCCTGGCTGCCCCCTGACGACGTCCCTTCGCCTATATAAAGCCTCGGGACGGAAAACCCTAGGGGAGTCGGCAAAATTTCCAGAACAGTTCCGCAGCGCCGCCGCCATCGAAGCCAAATTTCGGGGGACAGAAGTCTCTGTTCCGGCACCCTGCCGGGATGTGGAAGTGCCCCTGGAGCCATCTCCATCGGTCTCCATCGCCGTCTCCGCCGTCTCCATCGACCTCACCGCCATCTCCATCAACCTTGCTGTCTCCTATGATGAGGAGGGAGTAGTTCATCCCCGGGGCTAATGGCTCTACCGGTAGCTATGTGGTTCACCTCTCTCTCCCATGATGTGATCTTTATGTGATCGTGAGCTTTGTATCATGTTGAACAAGTAGATGTTATTATTCAGATATTATGTGTACTCTAGTGGTGTTATTAAAGTAATCTATTCCTCCTGCCATGGTGTAACGGTGATAGTGCGTGCATCATGGTGGTACTTGGTCTAGGCTACGATTGCGATCTCTTATGGATTATGAGAATAATTATCGCTATGATAGTATTGAAGTGATCTTTTCCTCCTTTCATGGTGTAATGTTGACAGTGTGTGCACCGTGTTAGTACTTGGTCTATGTTGCAATAATATCTATCTTGAGTTGTGCTTTGATTTGGATATCTCTATGAGTGGTGTTTGTCAAGTACTTGATGAACTTTGAGGAGTGCTTTGTAGCCCTACGCAATGATTAGTGTTATTCAATAGGAGAGTAATTCAGAGTACCATAGTGAAGAGAAGTTATCTATTGGTTCAATATCTTATATTTGTTGGGAGTGTGTCCACTAGTGAAAGTATGATCCCTAGGCCTTGTTTCCAAGCTTTGCGCACCATTTACTTGCTGTTTTGTTACTTGTTTGCTTGCTGCCATTTTTATTCCAGATTGCATTTACTACTTATAATCATCTATACCACTTGTATTTCACTATCTCTTCGCCGAACTAGTGCACCTATACATCTGACAAGTGTATTGGGTGTGTTGGGGACACAAGAGACTTTCTGTATTGTAATTGCAGGGTTATTTGAGAGGGATAGCTTTGACCTCTTCCTCCCTGAGTTCGATAAACCTTGGGTGATCCACTTAAGGGAAACTTGCTGCTGCTCTACAAACCTCTGGACTTGGAGGCCCAACACTGTCTATAAGAACAGAAGCGTGTGTAGACATCATTCACCAAGGCACAAATTATAATAGACAGCAACTTCCCTTTATATGATAAAGACTTGCAATAAGTAAAAGGGAATCACAAATAAAGATGCACAAGGTAAACTATAATTGATGATGGCAAACCTTAGTTCTTGGTCAGAGAACAATGAACAAACTATACTTTCTTTTGAATGAAGCCTTTTATAACAGAGCTAATATAGCAAAAACCATATGCTCAACGAAACAAATTCTTTGCAATCATAGAAAGCTTTCAACGATATATTCCTTCAGATAAAAGCGTTGTACTAAACAAAAGAAGATAGTAAACATGATTGAATGGATCAACATATGGATGAGTGAAACATAACAACTCAAATGCTTGCTTGAGATAGAAGGGAATAGGTTGACTCAACATAAAAGTAAAAGACAGGCCCTTCGCAGAGGGAAGCAGGGATTAAATATGTGCTAGAGCTTTTCATTTGTAAAATGGACGTATCAGGGCCGCTGCCCCGACATCCACCAAACTGCCAACGAGAGAAAGCAGTATACGACGCCTCCAAGAAGGATACGACGTAGACGCCGTTGTCACCCGCCGGGAACCCAGAGTTAGGGATTTGCTCCCGGAGACCTAGACCAATCACAAGGGTGTGGATGGAGCACCACGGCCAGCGCCTCCAAGGAGGGAGATGACGCAGGCACGCCGCCGCTGCTGGCAGCAAAAAGTCGGTGCAAAGCTTTCGCTCGGGACTCCACCACGCCACCCAAGGGTGATGCAAGCTCGTGTTCTCGACGCCGACCTCCACAGAGAACCACCAAGTGACATGCCGCTGCAGCACCCCATGCTCTAGAGGCCAAAATCACTGCAACTAGCCGAAGAATCTGCGAAACGACCGCAAGAATGCCGACCAAGGCCACCACGCCGAAGCCCAACATGGACGCCCAGGCGCTGCCGCATCAGGGCCTCCTCCTGTCCAGCCATCCCCTTAAGGGAGGTTGACGCTGCCGCCTAGCCCGGAGCCGCCGCTTCGGCGTCCCGAGGTCGCAGATCGGCTGCCGTCACCAGTAGCGTCTGCCGAGCCTCCACCCAGGTCCGGCACGCGAGCTCCGACACCCGGCCGTGGTGCTCCATCCAAACATTTATTGAGAAGAACAACAACGCCACATCCTCCTTCAAAGTCGAGTTGTCGAGGAAGATGACTTTATTGCCGAGGCTCCAGCCATCGCCCACACCATCATCTTCGGCTCTGACCTCCCGAGCACCACGATGAGCAGAGAGACGACTAGACAGCTCCAGATCCAGCCCTCGAGATCCAGAACTCCACTCCCGACATGAAGCCGAAGTCCAGCATTGTGCTGAACCGGTTCGTATACCCATTTGAATCGCTATTTCTATCACATTGTGGATTTGTCTTAGAGTTATCCTGTAAAAATCAGGCATTTAAAACGCGTATAAGGGGGTTGAAAATGGTTTTACTATGTCGTGTGGACTCCCTTCGAATAGATACCGTAAATGTAAACCGTAAAACCGAATATACGGTTTCCATTTGTGAGATTTGTTTGGCGGGAATCTCACACGACACCGTAAAATATGTTTTTCAGCATTTTCACCATTTCAGCATATGTATGATTTTGGCAATGAAATGTAAATATAACAACAATGTAAACTAGAAGGCGAATATTCTAAACATCACACCATACAACAATAATCCAAATTACATCAATAGTTTGGAATCAAATAATTAAAAAATGAATGGTCTAGAATGAAAATAATGGTTTAAATCACACATGAATGAATGAGAAATTAAATGGATAAAAATGGGAACTGATGTCCATCCAACTGCCAATGGTGCTTAGTGATATCATCACTAAGCTGGGTATGCGTGGCACTATTATCAATTTGCCGGTAAATCTCAATAAATGCTTGGATTTGGTCCGCATTTCTTGTTCTTTTGACATATAGCTAATAACAATGGCATTGCAAATCTTATGTTTTGAAGAATCTCACATGCCTTCGTGATGTTTCGAGGGTTTTCTTATCCTAGAAACAAGAAGGACATCGAACAATAGCAAACCGAGCTTGCAAAACACCAAAATCTCTCTCAATATCCTTTCACCATGTTTCTTGAGCCTTCACAAATTCAGCATGCTCCCGTGTTGTTGGATTTGATGGCCTTCACAAACGTGAGAGATGCAGGCGGCATTGTTTACTAATGCCCATTGGTGGTGTAGTTGCATGGCGGAACATTTCCACCAGCAAGCCTAGCAAAATTATTAGACTATCGCATGACATTAATATCATTGAGAGAACCTAGGAGCCCATTGGGAACCACCAGCGGCGTACACGCTTAGGAAGGTGCAAAGCCGGTAGCATGGACCAAGGGCGTTGCAGCCCGAAGGGGCGAAGTATCGGCAACTCTATGCTCAATCGGTCAAAGACGCGGGCTCGGGGACATGCTTGGCATAGACACGCGCGAGATCAGTTGATTAGATCGACGTGTGCATGTACACACGACATGGACGATTGTGCGTAGACCAGAATCAGTGGCAACATTGTCGGTGAAGATGGACCAATGGTACATAGATACTATACAGATAAGAGGAATTGACGATGACGCATTAAGGCATCCCTAGGACGAGGCATCTAGCCTGACCACGCGATTGGTGCGGATGAGGCGACCGGTGCAGAGTCTGCCACTGTAGTCAACCAAGGCAGCCGTAGCAGCCGGCCGGATTGGTCGCGGTAGCCAGCAAGAAGCCGGTCGGTGCAGAGTCGATGCCAGCGAGTCGGCATGACAACCAGTGTGGGGAAGGCAAGCCAGCTGAAGCAAAATCGACGCCGAGGTCGAAGTATAGGTGCGTGAGGACGACCGGCGGCGCAATTTGATCCAGGATTAGCGAACCAAAAAAAAGAAGAGCTGACCAAGCATCTAGCGCAGAGAAATAGTGATCGAAAGATCTTTAAAAAGACTAACCAAGACAACCGGTTAATAGATCGGCGAGCGAACCCTGCTATGGGGATTTGAGAAATGAGGAAACTCAACGTTCTGTGCTTGATAACATAGTTTTAAAAACCAAACCGGTTCGGTGGTTCGACCAGAAAAAACCTGAACCGAAGCCCTCACCGGTTTTTTAAGAGTCACTGGTCCAACTAAAAAAAAACCAAAAAAACTGCATAAAAATAATGTGTTTTCTCGAGGAGATGATCCTAAAACCTAGAACGTTGCTCCAAATACTTTGCATAAAGCCTAATACCACCTTTACTACTCTTAGTTTGTGATCTACTATGAAAGCAAACACAAAATATATGATTCGATGCTACATTTTTCCAAAATTAACTTAATTATTTATTAAATTTGATGGTTTTTTGTCGCTGTTGAACCAGCTGAACCACCGGTTGGACCAGTGAACCAGTGAGCCAGTCACCTCACCGGTTCACTCACCGGTCCGGTTTTTGAAACTATGCTTGATAAATGGTCATACATTTTTTTCAAAGGGTGTGTACTCCCCTTCTGCAACTGCATACTACAAGTTTCCGTTTGAGGGATTGGTCATATTCAATATTTTTAAGAAATTTTGGAAGAGCAAATGTTTGCACAAACAAAAGTTATTCGTGTGGCTTTTTCTTGTTGGCGGACTTAACACACGTGACAAGGTGGAAAGAGATTCTAGCGTAAACTGTGCCATGTGTGCTCATTCACATAAAGAGACCTGTGATCATTTATTTTTTAATTGTGACTTTGCTGTGAAATGTTAGCGTAGACTAGGCATTCAGTGGTGATCGGCCCATGTTCCTGATATTATGTTTAAGAGAGCAAAGCAAAGTTTTTTTTTTTTTTTGCGAGGAGCAAAGCAAAGGTTTCAAGGTTAAAATTTCTTGAAATTGCTACTTGCGCTTGGTGGGGTATTTGGAAGCAGCGAAATAGACTGATTTTTGAGAGGGAGATACCATCTTTGCAAGCTTGGGGAGCAGTTTTCAAAAAGAACATGGTGCTGATTTCCTATAGGGTTAGGGCTAAGAACAAGGATAAACTTACAGAATGGATTGAGAACTTCTTGTTATACTTTAATTAATTTTCTGTCTAGACTTCCTTTGTACAGTCCTTGTAAAAAAAATAACTCTCTTCTAACTCGAACTAATTTTAATAGAAAAATACCATAGGAGCCTCCCCTACGGTTTCATGGTCCAAAAAAAACCATGCTACAGGTCGCATGGCCCCCGACATAGATCCTAGAGATCGACCTCGCGAGGGCGGAGCGGTGTGGCGGTTAGGTGAAGGATCTCAACGTTCTGATACCATGTAGAACGAATATATTTGGCTTAATTTTTTGGATGTATTACGGGATAGCGCCGCGCCGGCGTGCTGCTTCTTCATGGGCCAGGCCCGTTTAGGGGTGCAGGTAGTTTTTTCTGTTTTATTTTACCAAATAAAACTAGATCTTGGAAAACATGTTTAGATTAGAAATTTATTCAAATTCAGAAATTGTTCAAATTTCGTATTTGTTTAGATCTGAGATTTGTTCAGTTTTCTAATTTGTTCAAATCCAAAATTTGTTCAAATTTTTTCAAACCCAAATTTCATTAAATTTCAAATTATTGAATTGGTCCAAATCCAAGTTACGTTCAAATCTGAAATATGTTCAAATTTTGAATTTGTTCAAAAACAAAAATTGCTATTTATGAAAATTGCATTACGAAAAATGTTGGGCAAGATGTAAGGTGATGACTAAGGCTAGAAAATAGCTGGATGACAACATTAAATGGAAAAGATACTGAAGAGAAGATTGGACATGATCGTCGATAAACCGTTTGATCTTTACATATTTATCATGCCAAATCATCTTAACATGCCGGTCTTGAAATAATGTTTAAATCTCTTAGATAGACAAGTTAATTCAGTAGAGTTTCCCAAACGGGATTACTTGTTCACAAATGCGCAACTGTGGGGTAAAAGGTGGAATTCACTCTATTACAAAATGCATATAAAGAAAGTTTCATTTGGCTTGGTGTTATTGCTCAAAGGATATAGACAAGATCACTAGAAACATTGTCACACTAAAAACGGCAGATATGAGGGGCAATGGAAGAACGAAATACAATTAGGGAACAAGTGTGAACATGTTTTTCCAGCAGAACTGGATCGATCGATAACTTGAAACCATCACAGGCAGCTAGCTAGCTAAGCAAGAGGTAGGTGTATTACTCCTGCAAGTACATATCACAACGGGGCACAATTTTTGGTTTCTCGGATAATTTATGTCACATTCAGGTTTTCTTGTGAGCAGCAGGATTCATGATCACATCAGGATTCAGGATGTGTAACGCTGAACAAACCTATTCCGTACTTGGACCAGCAGGGACGGGACGCTCTGCATCAGATGAAAGTACTCGCTGGTTGTCCCAGCCATCTTAAAATTCTCGCCAATGGCGAGGAAATCAAGGCACCTAGCTTTGAGTTTGAGATGTTTTATGGTACCTTCAAATAAATATTAGCCATTCATTTTCGTGCATCTGATGGCTCACACCAATTCATACTAGTCCGAAAAACTGGACCAGTGCAATTCATACTACTCCACAAAACCGAAGCATTTCGTAGGGCGCGGCCCAACTGCTCCGTGGCCCAAAAGCCTCACAAGACACTGCGTTTTTATCTAATCATGTGCTTTTTCAACTCTCCCTCATTTATAGGAAACTAACTGTTTCCATACATCTCACGTGCTAGTATTTAGGAGACATTTAGGGAGGTGGGGGGACCTGACAGCGGAGATGTTAGAACATTCTTTTTACAGATCTCTTGGCCGTGAGATGTAAACAGAATCATTACTACGATTAGAAGAATTTCCCAGTAAATCTAACATCATTTGCTACCAGTCTTCTATCGTTTCTTTGCCCATCATATCTCACTGGCCATCTTGCAACGACGCTATGACTAGGCATGCGCATTCGGTTTTAAGCTAGAACAATACGTGCACAATCAAGTCATAAGACACGACAAAAGGCAGTGGACGTGAAATAACAACTATAGTGATGCATGCAGTTATAGATGAGTAATTATTAATATTCCAGAGATTGGAGACTAGACTTCAAATGCTCCATTCAAATCATCAAACTAATACTATAATTTTATCACAGAAAGAATCGTGCATATCAGGACAGAACGGAACTGAACCATTCAAACCATTCAGTACATTCATCCATAATATTCAGTAGATTCAAGATTACTATATATAGAACTGAACTGCTGCCAGCCTGATCAACGGACTGTGGATGACTCAACATGGAAGATCGCTATACAGGAAAAACAGAAGAAAAACAAAATTGGCACAAACAAGCTTATCACTTTCCGCAACAAATCGATCGATTAGAACATGTTAACAGCAGCCGTTTGCAGCAGTCAGCTTCAGGTGAATTCTGCTTGAAGATGTTTCTTCTTTGCCCAGAAGAAGCATCCACTAGGAGCCTCGACGTGTCTAATAACTGCATTGTGAGCGGGTTAGGATATAAACACTTAAATATATGCTGAATCTAAAAGCCTAATATGTTGCTAAGAATAAACCATGCCAGATAGCCAAAGGAAACAAAGCTGAAAATCAGAACTTACATTCAGTATGAGTTCCTCAAAGCACTGTTCTACATTCAGTTTCGTTTTGGCATTGCATTCCAGAAATAAGCATCCATAGACAACTTTTTAGAGCCCAACAAGAAAAACATAAAAAGAAAACAAATAACTTTGCCACACCGTGTAATGAATCCTAACCTGAAACCAAAAATAATTTTATACTTAACTACAAGATACAATAGACACGAAAACTATGATGGGCCTGAAAGGATGCTCTATGGAACAGACTAATTTTAAAGATTATATATATAGAAATTTAATGCAATTAACAGAGATTTTGATTTATTTTCATCTCAAGAAATTCAAGACTTTCCTAGCTAAACAGTCATCGCATCCATACTAGGTATGACAGTGAGAGGAGAAATGAATTACCCCCTGATGATCCCTTGCGCCCCTTATGAACTGGTCAATGTCCTACTCTTCTAGTGCATATGAAATGGTAAGAACAACATTGCTTGATTGTTACCGGTGGGAGTTCAGCTGTGTCGTGCAGCGTCGAGGGAAGAGGAGACATCGCGCTCGTGCGTCTTCCACCATCGACGGAGGCGACGTGCGCGGCGACGGCGGTCTGCTAGGGCGTGTGGGATCCTGACCGCGTGCGAGATGGATGCGCTGGCCGCGTGCGATCTGGTGGCGGCAACAGCGGCGTCCGGAGGTGGAGGCGCTGTCGGGGCGTCATCTGGAGGTGGATCCGGCGGCGTCTGGAGCCATGGTAGACGCGGAATCTGGCGGCGGAGGCGGTGGCAGGAGCTGGAGGCGGAGACGGAGGCAGCGGCGGCGGCGTCTTGAGTTTTGCTTTATTTTTTCTACAAGAACTGCTCCGATAACTTCGACTCCCAGCAATTACGTTTTCGTAATGGGCCTGGGCCTTTCATACTAGTGCATCATTTGTGACTAGTACGATTAGAAAAAATGTACCGTAAAAGAGGCCTTGAGTTTGGAGCAGGCGTGCTCCTCCGCTAGCGCCAACATCGAGACCACGGTGTCCACCGTCGTGAACTCGTCGCAGAGCTTCTGCTCGCAGATACCCTTTAGCCTCTCTACGCCGTACCTGTCGGCAGCTACAAGTAGATGCTGGTGGTCTACCGCCGTGAGAGAGTCCTCGTCGTCAGGGTTGGGCAAGGAGCCGTGGTACATGTAATGCATCATGTATCTGAACGTAGACGCCTTCATGTCGTGGATGGCGATGGACGTCATCCTGCTCTCGGCCATCGGGCCATATAGAGCTCCGCTCTGAAGACCGGCGACCGGGCCGCTAGCACGAGGCGATGCGCACCGAAGCTCTCCCCGTCGACGTCGAAGTGGACATCGGTGAGGTCCAGTTTATCCAGCATGGAGGCCAGACCATGACCTAGATCGTCCTCCTTGACTGGCGCTGAAGGTTTCCTGTCCTGGGTGGTGACCTTGGTGGTGACGATGTCCACTGAGCACAGCAGCACGAAGTAGTCGTCTACCACGCAGAGTGCCTCGACGTCGTCCCTCCTCGCCTTGAGCGAGCAGCCTCCCCTGACCCTGATTGATTCCGAGGCGCCCATGGCGCTGGCCTTCCCCACCGAAGGCGGCGCCGGCGAGCCGGTCCTGTCGAGCAGCACCATGTGGGCGGCCACGTCGACGCCCGCCAGCGCCGGATGCGAACCAGGCAGCTCGTGCCGCACCAGGAGGCTGAGCGAGATCTGGTCCGCGCTCGTCGGCCAGCGGTAGGCGTCGCACGTGTATCCTCCTGCAACGGTGATGCTGTTTTATTGATATCTGGTGGGGGGACTTCTTGCTGGCCGAGTTCTTTACCCGGAGCTGGAAAACTAGGCGAGCGTCCTTCGTAGGGACGATGTCGAAGTCGCGTGAATCGCCTTTGCCCATCGCGTATCATCCGCGGTCCGAACTTGGATATAGGCGGAACCGTCAGTCTGGCAGCGATATATCGGCGCGAGATTGGACGAATCCGGCCTGGGTCCTTGTTTAGTAAGGAAAGCTTCCCATCCTAGACGACGAAGCCGTGACGGTATAGGCTGCGCCGCATCCGTTTCCCGGTCGGCTTGCCAGCCCGTCCTGGCCTCTGGAAGCCCGCAAGAACCATACTCCGAAGCGTGTTCCCATACGTGGTACTGTGTATAGGAGAGCGGCGCCGGCGATTTGCTGCAACGCGGTTGGTCAGGCAACTCCGGCGCGAGGATGGTGACACCATCAGCTGCCAATGCGTCGCCGCTGCCGTTGAAGCCAACATCCAATCCGGTGATTTCTTTCCCATGCCATGGTCACTCAAATCCGTCGCAGTTAAAGCTAGCAAGCCAACGTTTAACATCTTCTGCTCTATTTTTTGTATTGTTTGTTTTTCTCTCTCAAACGATCTGGGGGAGCACCACTGCTTTGGTTGCTCTTCGATCTGCAACTCACCTATGTTTTTGATTGTTAGTGGCATCAATGAGTTGTGGTTTCCATTCAAAAAAAAGATGTGGTTTTATTTTGTTACATTGATACACCTCCTGATAGGATCGTCAATCCTGCTACTCACAGGAGAACCTAAATATGATAGGAACATAGATAAAGAAAAACATGCTCACATTTGTTCCGTAATTGTATTTCGTTCTTCCATTGCCCCTCATATCTCTGCCGTTTCTAGGGATCTTGTCCATATCCTTTGAGCAATAGTACCAAGCCGAATGAAACTTTCTTTATATGTACACTAGTGGAAAACCGATCTAATATCCGGAGCATTAGTCCCGGTTGCTATTCGAACCGGGACTAATGCTGCGGGTCCAATAACTATTTTCCGTCGCGGAGCCGTGAAACCTTCAGTCCCGGTTCGTTTGCCACCTTTAGTCCCGGTTGGTGTTACCAACCGGGACTAAGGGTCTGCGGTCGAATTCGGCCGTTGTTAGGATCATTAGTCCCAGTTGGTATCTCCAACCGGGACTAAATTAGTCTCGGTTGGAGATACCAACTGGGTCTAATGGTTTTCCTATATAAAATCTGCTTCCCCTTCTTTCTCGAGCCAGCCATTCCTCTCCACTCTCCAAGTGTTCTTTATGCAAGCTCAAGTTCATCCACATTTGCCTCCACGTTTTGTCAAAATTTGGTAGAGCCACTTCTATCCAAGGTTCTTAAAGAATAGCAACTTAGAGCTTTCATCTTTCATTGCAAATTTAGCTCATTTAATGCTCTAGAAGTAGGGGGGTTTGTGGGTTTATTTTGGGAGCAATTATGTGGGTATTTATTTGATTATGTGTAGAAGTAGATGGAGATAGAGATAGAGATAGAGAGATAGAGATAGATGTAGAGGTAGAGGTAGAGGTAGAGATAGAGATAAAAATAGAAAATGGAAATAGAAATGTGATTCAGAAATAGAAATAGAAAAGTAAATAGAGATAGAGATAGAAATAGAAATAGGGATAGAAATAAAAATAGAAATAGAGATAGAAAAAAATAGAAATAGAAATAAAGATAGAAATAGAAATAGAAATGTGATTTAGAAATAGAAATAGAAAAGGAGATAGAAATAGAAATAGAAAGAGAGATAGAAATAGAAATAGAAATAGGGATAGAAATAGAAATAGAAATTATTGTTTTTAGTTAGTACTGGAGCCGAAGTATCGTTGTGTGCATATAATTTTAGACCAGGACTAATTTTAGCATCGTGATTTGCATTTGATATATACTTATATAATGCAGATTAGCCGGGCATGGATGTACCCTTCCTCAAGGCATGCGTTCTTTTCTCAATGTGGCTGAGGAAAATAAGCGAAATGGTTTTATGTGTTGTCCATGTGTTGTTTGTTGGAATGAGAAGGATTACCCTTCCTCAATGATCCTTCGTACCCACCTGTTTCGATCCAGTTTCATGTTCTTCTGAATAAAAGCAACCTCTTGTAGAAATGTTTACGAAAACCTGCATTGCCAAACGACCCTTGGGTCTAAGGCTTTAGATAGTGCATAAAACACCTTATTCCTTATATGAACTTGCTGGGTAACGCTTGTTACTCACCCCACTCCCTCATAACCCTTGCTTAGATTGGAGGCAAAACAAGGAGGTAATCTCAAGACATTAGAGATGAAGATGAAGCCCTCTACCAATGTCAGAACCATCAATGGAGACAATAATTATACCAAGCTTGGAGGAAAACTAGAATAGGAATAGAAGGGACCCAATTCCCTAATCCTAGAACCTAAGTAGCTAGGATAGTTCTGTAGCAAGCCAGCTGCATTAGTGTAGCTCTAGTTGGTCTTCAATGTATTATTCTCGTTTGTAGTCGCCAGGACTAAACCTCTACATGTTGAGGAGGTTATGAAGATCTTCTGTATGATGAAATTTGTAATCCTATGCACCTACCTTGGACTTGTGATGTTTATGTTGTACCACTCTGATCGATGTAATACTAGTGAGACGTCGTTTCATTGGTGTTATGTCAACGACTTGCATACTACACATGCAGTGGTATGCTGGGTCACCACAGGCCCTCCCTTCCTCTGGTTCAGAGGTTTCTTTTTTTTAGGGTAATTTACTTCCACCCTCGGCTCGGCATTAGAACTCTCAGAATTTGAAGCATGTTTGCTGCCCTGAGAAAATTGCTTCTCTCTAGAGGAGTTGTCAGCCGAGTTCGCCTTCTTTTTATCATCTGCCCGGAGTTCTGGCCCAAAGGGCAAATTGCCATTAGCATCACGAGTCCCCGGTGCCGGGCAAAGAAGATCTGAGTGTCCCAATCAACCACAACAGAAGCAGAAGTGCGGAACTTGGTCGTACTGGATCTCATACCAGTCGGTGTTCTTCCTCTTGGCCGACTCAATCAAAAGCCCTCTTCTTAGGGGTTTAGGCACATCAATAGTAACACTAGCCCTCAGAAACCCACCCATGGGGTCAATTTGCACTAAATTTGCATCTTTATCTATCTGTCTTGCAATTCTTTTCCCCCGAGGATCCTTCATTAGATTAAATGGGAGATTTAAAATCTGAATCCAAATATGGAGCTTATCAAACTTGAGCTCCGACGGGCGCATTGATGCGGCACGGTGTTGATGATGTAAGTCACCGTCCAGTTGGGAACCCCAAGAGGAAGGTATGATGAGCACAACAGCAAGTTTTTCCCTCAGTAAGAAACCAAGGTTTGTCAGTCCAGGAAAAAGCCAAACTCTAGAAGGTGATGCTTGCTAGCTTCGTGACACTCCAACAAGGGCACCGTTTACGACACTTGTTGACACGCCTTCAACTAGTAGCAACGCGAAACCTGCACACAACACAACCAAGTACTTTGCTCCCAACTTACGATGAGGTTGTCAATCTCACCGGTTTGCTGTAAACAAAGGAATGAGCGTATCGAGTGGAAAGCAATAGTAGTATGCGAGAAAGTAAACAGTGCGAGTAAAGTAAACATGTGATAGCAATATAAAGGAAATTGGACCGGGGTCCACAGTTCACTAGTGGTGTCTCTCCATAAGATAAATAATGACATGCTGGGTAAACAAATTACAGTTGGGCAATTGATAGAATAAACATAACGTGCATATGTCGAGAGGATCACTATGAGATTTACTCTGGGCATTACAACAAGATACATAAACCGCCATCCAACTGCATCTATGACTAATAATCCACTCGCGGGGAATCATCCGAGGACCCCTTGAGTATTAAGTTGCGAACAACAGATAACTGCATTAAGGAAAGTGTGTAATGTAAACAAAGCATATGCCCTTGGACATAAGAATGTTGTTTTCTCCCTAGTGGCAACAGCACATCTACAACCTTTGAGGTTTCTGTCACTCCCCCAGATTAAATAGAGGCATGAACCCAACTATCAAGCGTAAATACCCCCTCTTGGAGTCACTAGTATCTACTCGGCCAAGATAGCTACTAACAACGGAGAGCATGCAAGATCATAAACAACATAGAGATAACATAAGATAATATTCAGCACATCAACTCAATCATAACACCAATATTCATCGGATCCCAACAAACACAGCATGTAGAATTACATAAATGTAGTCTCGATCATGTAAAGCAGCTCACGAGATCTAAACATGAAGCACATGGTGGAGAAGACAACCAACTAGCTACTGCTATGGACCCATAGTCCAAGGTAGACTACTCACTCATCGCGCCGGAGGCAAGCATGGCGATGAAGAAGACCTCCGGTGGCGATTCCCCTCTCCGGCAGGGTGCCGGGAAGAGCTTCTGGACCCTCTCGATCTCGGGTCGACGACGGCGGCGGATCGCGATGTGTTTCTGGAAAATTGATCGGGTTTTTAGGTTTTTCCCATTGGGGGGTCTTTATAGGCGAAGGGGCAGCGTCAGAAGTGGACCAGGTGGGGCTCACCATAGGGCGGCGCGGCCAGGCCCTGGGTCGCGCCCCCTGGTGATGAGACCACCCCCTGGCTCGGCTCCGTCTCCTCTTCGGTCCTCTGGAAGCTTCGTTTAATATCTGGATTTCGGCTTTTGTTTTGTCCAATTCCAAGAATATTTCCTGTGTAACTTTTCTGAAACACAAAAACAGCAGAAAACAGGGAACTGGCACTGTGGCATCTCGTTAATAGGTTAGTTCCGGAAAATGCATAAAAATGCCACGAAGTGTAAAGAAACACTAAGAAAATGGTGTAAAAACAAGCATGGAGCATCAAAAATTATAGATACATTTGAGACGTATCAGCATCCCCAAGCTTAACTCCTGCTCGTCCTCGAGTAGGTAAGTGATAACAAAGAATAATTTTTGAGGTGACATGCACCTACACAATCTTGATCATCTATGTAAGCATTGTGTTCTGGGATCAAAAGAACTTAAAACATGGGCATGAAAGATATAATCTTGATAGAAGAAACTTAGCAACCATGTTATAACATGAAAAAGAACACAAACAAAAGATCATGAAAAATAAAACAATGAAAGTCAAACGTGTGTTCAAATCATATGGAAAAACATAGCAAATGGTTTTCAGCTTGTCCTTCATGGAATAGCAAAACATAAATGCATAGGACACCTTCAAGTTTAAGAGGGCGACTAGATACAAATAATTTAAGAACAAGTGAAACCAAAATCATGAATCAATCAATGATAAACTTTGGGACAATGCACATTATACTAAGAATGACAACTATGCTCTCTTAGTCGGTGCATAAAGGTAGAAGGTGGTGACTCAACATAAAAGTAAAAGAAAGACCCTTCGCAGAGGGAAGCAGTGATTGCAAGTTTTATAAACCTTCAAAAAATTATGGTACTTACTAGCTTTGAGCTCTCATTGCCACCATCATAAGCATCTTGAATGGTTAGAGTTAATGCGAGTACAATTATGAAGCATATGCTTGGCAAATCATAAGTTGAAAACCTCATGTCCCGTGAAGTATGAATACCCAAACCTCATGCTACTCGACTTAGAGTCCCAAGCAAGCTCTTGTCATTGTAAATATATGTGTATCATCGAGAACCGCCAACGGGGTACCTCCTGCCCGATGACATGGAACAAGCCCACATCAAAATGACAAGACAAACAGACAATGAACACCTCAACATCTCTTTTATTTACCATTGGTATAGCTTTTTATTGTGAGATGCGTCGTCGAATATCCACTATGGGCATGCTATAAATTTCCACCATGAATGATGCATGGCTTAGATTAGCGGCCCAGGCGTTTCCCTAACACATATACAAACTCCATGATCCCGCAAGATTCCCAACTTATTTCACATCGCGAGTATCCATAAACAAAAGATCACGATATCAACTCAAATGAAAAATAGTGCAATGTTGAAAGCTTGCCCCATGACGACATGGCTAGGCTAATTTCCAACTTACAACTTGCAAGCATAACAACTAAACATAAGAGAGCCACAATGTCAAAATTTTAAGAACGAGAAAAGTAAAGTGTGCCATCAGGTTCGTGATAGCTTTACTGACCAATTTTCGCATAACACCAAAAAGAGTTTAATTTGAAGGATAGATAAAAGCAAGTCAAATGTACTTTGGAATAGCAAATTGCTAATAGGTATGTATGGTGGACACATTGGAACAACTTGGTTTTTAGGAGTTGGATGCACAAGTAGAGCTCATACTCAGTACAAAATGAGGGCTAGCAAAAGACTGGGAGCGACCAACTAAGAGAGCAATAACGGCCATAATCATGCAAAGCGACAAAGCAACATTAAAAGAAGCATAAGATGGCATCAAAAGTCGAAAACTAAATGATCATAGAGGCTTATGGCGACTTTGTATGAGTCTAACATGTGTGAGCATGCGCCAAGTCAACCCAAATAAAGCATCAAGGAGAAAACCAAAATAATGCTTCCAAATAATTAAAACAACGCATGATTTTTTCAAAGGCTCGTTAAGCAATCTTAGTCATTTGAGACAAGTCATGCTACAGAAAACCACTAAGCATACTATCAAAAAGACATCAAGCACGACATGCAAAAGCCTAGGCCGCAGTCTACACAAGCTCCTTTTGTACCACTTTTTTTGCATAAAACTTTTTCTCTTTTCCAACACCATTCGAACTTTTTTTAAACAACTCTTTTGATGAAAACAAACATGGACCAGAGGTCAAAATTCACCTTGATGTAAAGATATAACAAGATCTGAACACAAATCAAGGCGAAAATCGAAAGCTAAACGCAGTTCTAGAAAAAGAGAACACTCATTGAACGATAAGAGTGAAAAACGGAGTGTTCTTGGTAAATGAAAAGCAAGGCAACTTATCCAAAAAAAAATTGTTGGGGTCCAACCATTTATTGCAGCAAACAAAACTAAACAAAACTGAAAACGAAAACAACTGACGCTCCAAGAAAAACGCATAGTGCATGAAGCAATAAAAATATAGTGTGTTGAAAGGTGACCTGATTTTTGCCGATGAAGAAGGGGTGCCTCGGGGGCATCCCCAAGCTTTGACGCTTGTACCTCTTGGATATTTCTTGGGGTGCGTGGGCATCCCCAAGCTTGAGCTTTTGTCCATTCGTGAACTCATATCATCATTCTCCGATCCCTACACTTGAAAACTTCCTTCATACAAAACTCAACACAATTCTATTAGCAACATTAGTGTAAGCATAACAATGAATCAATCCTTTTTTGCTTCAGGTTTCAACTCAAAACCACCACATATAAAGCATATACTACTGTAGCAACTTCCCCAAAAGTTCCGTGATCAAAAGAACTCAAAAAGAAAGCGATCGAGCGGCAAACACAAATATTGGCAGAAATCTGTCAAAACAGAACAGCTGACAAAGGTCGAATTTTTAGACGGTTTTATGTTGCCCAAATCAAAAAGTGTTAAACTAATGAAAGTTTGGATATAACCTGGGGCATATGCACAAGAAATCGCAGGTCCAAAAGATATACAGAGAATTTTCACGAATTTTGACGGTGCAGCACCGAAATCTGTTTCAGGACAGCAACATCCCCAAATCTTACCTCACTCAAATTAGAGGCTTTTCTTGGCACAAAAACGAAATAAAAATGATAAGGAGAGGTTATTACGATAGTAATAACTTCCAAGACTCAAATAAAAGAAAAAGAACTGAAAGTAAAACAATGGGTTATCTCCCAAGAGTGCTTTTCTTTAACGCCTTTGAGCTAGGCGCAGAAAGTGCGAATCAAGTAATATCGAAAGAGGCATTAAGATCAATTGTAGGAGTCTTTTCAACAATGAATTGAATTGTGTCCAAATGAGTTTTTGAAGATCCTTTATGATCACACTTTGGTACACTAGTTTCATCAAAAAGATTTTCCGGACAAATCCAATTGAAATTCTTTTCCAAAGCATCATGAATTCCTACAAGTTTACAAGGTATTGATACTCTGAAATCTTCATTGGTTGTACCAACAACCTCTACAGGCGAGCCAAGCTTATTAAATCTCTTAAAAACTTTCCTTGCTTTAATGGCAACATCTCTAAATTCGCTACGCAAAGTTTCCAAGATAAAAGCTTTCTTTTCGGGATTCTCAATATCATGAAGCTTAAGAAATATGTGTTGCATAAAAGGATTAAGGCTAGCAAACCTAGCTTCCAACATATGAACTAAATAAGCAGAAGCAACTTCATAACTAGGAGCAAGCTCAGCCAAAGACTTTTCCTCAACATCTTTATGCATACTAATATGATTAAAGAACTCCTCGATGTTACTTTTCCCAATAAGAGAACCACTACCTACTGAGAGGTCCTCCAAAACGTACTTAGGGAACAACATAATGAACTAGAAGTAATAAAGTATCAACTATAAAGGAAGCTAATTTTTTGTGTGTTTTTAATAAAACGAAGCAAGTAAAAATAAAGTAAAGCAAAACTTAAAACAAAGTAAAGGATGTGCGTGCGAAACTTCCCTTGAAGAAGTCTTCTTTTTCCCCGGCAACGGCGCCAGAAAAAGTCTTGATGCGGCACGGTGTTGATGATGTAAGTCACCGTCCAGTTGGGAACCCCAAGAGGAAGGTATGATGAGCACAGCAGCAAGTTTTCCCCTTAGTAAAAAACCAAGGTTTATCGAATCCAGGAAAAAGCCAAACTCCAGAAGGTGATGCTGGCTAGCTTAGTGACACTCCAACAAGGGCGCCGTTTACGACACTTGTTGACACGACTTCAACTAGTAGCAATGCGGAACCTGCACACAATACAACCAAATACTTTACTCCCAACTTACGATGAGGTTGTCAATCTCACCGGTTTGCTGTAAACAAAGGAATGAGCGTATCGAGTGGAAAGCAATAGTTGTATGCAAGAAAGTAAACAGTGCGAATAAAGTAAAGAGGTAATAGCAATATAAAGGAAATTGGACCGGAGTCCATAGTTCACTAGTGGTGTCTCTCCATAAGATAAATAACGACATGCTGGGTAAACAAATTACAGTTGGGCAATTGATAGAATAAATACAACGTGCATATGTCGAGAGGATCACTATGAGATTTACTCTGGGCATTACAACAAGATACATAGACCGCCATCCAACTGCATCTATGACTAATAATCCACTCACGGGGAATCATCCGAGGACCCCTTGAGTATTAAGTTGCAAACAACAGATAACTGCATTAAGCAAAGTGTGTAATGTAAACAAAGCATATGCCCTTGGACATAAGAATGTTGTTTTCTCCCTAGTGGCAACAACGCATCTACAATCTTAGAGGTTTCTGTCACTCCCCCAGATTAAATAGAGGCATGAACCCAACTATCGAGCATAAATACCCCCTCTTGGAGTCACTAGTATCTACTCGGCCAAGATAGCTACTAACAACGAAGAGCATGCTGGATCATAAACAACATGGAGATAACATAAGATAATATTCAGCAAATCAACTCAATCATAAAACCAATATTCATCGGATCCCAACAAACACAACATGTAGAATTACATAAAGGTAGTCTCGATCATGTAAAGCAGCTCACGAGATCTAAACATGAAGCACATGGTGGAGAAGACAACCAACTAGCTACTGCTATGGACCCATAGTCCAAGGTAGACTACTCACTCATCGCGCCGGAGGCAAGCATGGCGACGAAGAAGACCTCCGGTGGCGATTCCCCTCTCCGGCAGGGTGCCGAGAAGAGCTTCTGGACCCTCCCGATCTCGGGTCAACGACGGCGGCGGATCGCGATGTGTTTCTGGAAAATTGATCAGGTCTTTAGGTTTTTCCCGTCGGGGGTCTTTATAGGCGAAGGGGCAGCGTCAGAAGTGGACCAGGTGGGACTCACCATAGGGCGGCACGGCCAGGCCCTGGGCCGCGCCCCCTGGTGGTGAGACCACCCCCTGGCTCAGCTCCGTCTCCTCTTCGGTCCTCTGGAAGCTTTGTTTAATATCTGGATGTTCGGCTTTTGTTTTGTCCAATTCCGAGAATATTTCCTGTGTAACTTTTCTGAAACACAAAAACAGCAAAAAACAGGGAACTGGCACTGTGGCATCTCGTTAATAGGTTAGTTCCGGAAAATGCATAAAAATGCCACGAAGTGTAACGAAACACTAAGCAAATCGTGTAAAAACAATCATGGAGCATCAAAAATTATAGATACGTTTGAGACGTATCAGATATTTCTTGGGGTGCGTGGGCATCCCCATGCTTGAGCTTTTATCCATTCTTCAACTCATCTCATCATTCTCCAATACCTACACTTGAAAACTTCCTTCATACAAAACTCAACACAATTCTATTAGCAACATTAGTGTAAGCATAATAATGAATCAACCCCTTTTGCTTCAGGTTTCAACTCAAAACCACCACATATAAAGCATATACTACTGTAGCAACTTCCCCAAAAGTTCCGTGATCAAAAGAACTCAAAAAAAGCGATCGAGCGGCAAACACAAATATTGGCAGAAATCTGTCAAAACAGAACAGCTGACAAAGGTCAAATTTTTAGAGGGTTTTCTGTTGCTCAAATCAAAAAGTGTCAATCTAATGAAAGTTTGGATATAACCTGGGGCATATGCACAAGAAATCGCAGGTCCAAAATATATACAGAGAATTTTCATGAATTTTTACAGTGCAGCACTGAAATCTGTTTCAGGACAGCAACATCCCCAAATCTTACCTCACTCAAATTAGAGGCTTCTCTTGGCACAAAAACGAAATAAAAATGATAAGGAGAGGTGATTACAGTAGTAATAACTTCCAAGACTCAAATAAAAGAAAAAGAACTGAAAGTAAAAACATTGGGTTATCTCTCAAGAGTGCTTTTCTTTAACGCCTTTGAGCTAGGCGCAGAAAGTGCGAATCAAGTAATATCAAGTGATGAAGCATCAAGCTCATAATTTGCTCTAAGAATAGAGTCAAAAAGTAATTTCTTCCTCTTTCTAGGGAAGTGTTCCATACCTTTCTTGAGTGGGAATTGATATTTGATGGTGCCTTCCCTCATATCAATGATGGCACCTACAGTTCAAAGAAAGGGTCTTCCCAAAATAATAGGACATGAAGCATTGCATTCAACATCCATGACAAGAAAATCAATGGGAACAAGGTTATTGTTAATCATAATAAGAACATTATTAATCCTTACCAAAGGTTTCTTCTTAGCAACAACAGCAATAGGAACATCATAATAACACTTTTCAAGTGGTGGTAAATCAAGCATATCATAAATCTTTCTAGGCATAATAGAAATACTAGCACCTAGATCACATAAAGCATGACAATCAAAACCATTAACATGCATATCAATGATGGGTTCCCAACCATCTTCTAACTTCTTGGGAATAGAAGCTTTTTGCTTCAACTTTTCATCCCTAATTTTCATAAGAGCATTGGTAATATGCTTAGTAAAAGCAACATTTAAAGAACTAGCATTGGGACTCAAAGCAAGCATTTGCAAGAACAAAATAACTTCAGATATATTGCAGCCATCAACATCAAAATCATTAAAGGAAATAGAGCTATCATCTCCTACACTCCGAAAAATTTCAGCACTCTTTTGCGAAAAAGTTTTGGCAGTTTTAGGCTTTTTAACACAAGAAGTGGGAGCTTTCTCTACACCAATCAAAGTAAGAGGATTGCTAGCATTTGGAACAACATCATTAGAGGTAGTAATAGTACATACCTTCATCTTTCTAGCCATCTCATCTTCTCTTTCCCACCTGGCATGCAATTCTGCTAGCATCCTAACATTTTCATCAATTCTAACTTGGATAGCATTAGCAGTGGCAAAAGTATTGTTCTCCTTCACATCATTAGGCAACACTTTTAATGCGGAACCTGCACACAACACAACCAAATACTTTGCTCCCAACTTATGATGAGGTTGTCAATCTCACCGGTTTGCTGTAAACAAAGGAATGACCGTATCGAGTGGAAAATAGTAGTAATATGCGAGTAAAGTAAACAGTGCGAGTAAAGTAAATAGGTGATAGCAATGTAAAGGAAATAGGACCGGGGTCCACAGTTCACTAGTGGTGTCTCTCCATAAGATAAAATAACACATGTTGCGTAAACAAATTACAGTTGGGCAATTGATAGAATAAAGATAACGTGAATATATCGAGAGGATCACTATGAGATTTACTCTGGGCATTACAACAAGATACATAGACCGCCATCCAACTGCATCTATGACTAATAATCCACTCGCGGGGAATCATGTAAAGCAGCTCACGAGATCTAAACATGAAGCACATGGTGGAGAAGACAACCAACTAGCTACTGCTATGGACCCATAGTTCAAGGTAGACTACTCACTCATCGCGCCGGAGGCAAGCATGGCGATGAAGAAGACCTCCGGTGGCGATTCCCCTCTCCGGCAGGGTGCCGGGAAGAGCTTCTGGACCCTCCCGATCTCGGGTCGACGACGGCGGCAAATCGCGATGTGTTTCTGGAAAATTGATCGGGTCTTTAGGTTTTTCCCGTCGGAGGTCTTTATAGGCGAAGGGGCATCGTCAGAAGTGGACCGAGGCGGCCTCACATATAGGGGGCGCGGCTACGGCCTGGGCCGCGCCGCCCTACTGTGTGGCCGGCCTATGGCCCCTCTCCGTCTTCTCTTCGGTTCTCTGGAAGCTTCGGTAAATTTCTGGATGACTGGCTTTTGTTTCGTCCAATTCCGAGAATATTTCCTGTGTAACTTTTCTGAAACACAAAAACAGCAGAAAACAGGGAACTGGCACTGTGACATTTCGTTAATAGGTTAGTTCCAGAAAATGCATAAAAATGCCACGAAGTGTAATGAAACACTAAGCAAATGGTGTAAAAACAAGCATGGAGCATCAAAAATTATAGATACGTTTGAGAGGTATCATGGTTCTAAGGTACTCGCTTTTTACTCTATACCGCACAGGCAACCATGGTCAGACACATGAGCGAAGGTCAAGTGGCTAGATACAAGGAACGTGCGGTGGCCGACATGAAGATGAACAAGAGGACCTACATAAGATGTCCGTGTCAAACATGCAAACTCGGGAGCTTGACCGACCCTAATTCTGGAGACCTGGAGAGTCACCTGCTCACGCGTGGTTTCATACCCAGCTATGATTCTGAAGATGACGAGGACATCAACAATGGAGGTCCTGAAGACAAGGGCGTACATGATGATCATCACGAAGGAGATGGCGGCGACGGACATGATGATGATCATCATGAAGGTGATGGCGGTGGCAGACATGATGATGATCATCACGAAGGAGACGTTGCCGGAGCAGATGGTGGTGGAGAAGACACGGCGTCGACGGGCACACAGACACGGCTAACCTCAGCCTTGCAAGACCCACATGTTCAAGAACTGCTCCTCAAGGAGACGAGCAATGCGAAAGCTGCTGCCAGAGAGAAAGCCAAGCTGGAGCAGATGGAAATTGATGGGAAAACTCCGTTGTTTCCTGGGTGCCGACCCGAGGATACACGCTTGAGCGTCACGCTCAAGGCTCTGGAGATGAAGGCGGAAAGCAAATGGACCGACGTAAGCTTCAACAAAAACATGAGATTCTAGCAAAAACGTCTTCCCAAGGGAAACACGTGTCCAACTAATATCGAGGAGGCCAAGAAAATCATGTGCCCTTTGGACCTGCCGTACGTTAAGTACCACGCCTGCATCAATGATTGTGCACTTTATCGGGACGAGTACGCAGAGAGAACCATATGTCCGGTGTGCAGCCAAGGACGATACAAGATAGGGAACAAGAAAGTACCTTGGAAAGTGGTATGGTACTTTCCTATCAGTCCCCGTCTGCAGCGGTATTTTGTAGACCCTAAGGAAGCAAAGCTCATGCGATGGCACGCGGGTAGGAAGAAGACCGAAGACGATCCGCATAAGGGCAAGATCCTGACACACCCTGATGGCGCGGTCTTGATGTGGTAGCTTCTTCTTCTTTAGTCCTCGGTAACGGTACCAGAAAACTTGTGTTTTGCTAGCGTGTAGTTGATAATGTAAATGACCGGCCAGTTGGAAACCCCAAGAGAAGGTTTGATGAATATGGCAGCAAGTTTTCCCTCAGTAAGAAACCAAGGTTTAATCGTCCAGTAGGAAAAAGCCAATACTCCAGAAGGTGATGCTTGCTAGCCTAGTGACACTCCAACAAGGGCGCCGTTAACGATTACTTGTTAGCGCGTCTTCAACTAGTAGCAACGTAGAACCTGCACACAACACAACCAAATACTTTGTTCCCAACTTACGATGAGGTTGTCAATCTTACCGGTTTGCTTGAAACAAAGGGTATGAGCGTATCGAGTGGAAAACAATAGTAGTATGCGAGTAAAGTAAACAGTGCGAGTAAAGTAAACAGGTGAAAGCAATATAAAGGAAATAGGACCGGGGTCCATAGTTCACTAGTGGTGTCTCTCCATAAGATAAAATAACACATGCTGGGTAAACAAATTACAGTTGGGCAATTGATAGAATAAAGACAATGTGATATGTCAAGAGGATCACTATGAGATTTACTCTGGGCATTACAACAAGATACATAGACCGCCATCCAACTGCATCTATGACTAATAATCCACTTGTGGCGAATCAATTAGAGAACTCCACAAGTATTAAGTTGCGAACAACAGATAACTGCATTAAGCAAAGTGTGTAATGTAAACAAAGCATATGCCCTCGGGCATATGAATGTTGTTTTCCCCTAGTAGCAATAGCACATCTACAACCTTAGAGGTTTCTGTCACTCCCCCAGATTAAATAGAGGCATGAACCCACTATCGAGCATAAATACCCCCTCTTGGAGTCACTAGCAACTACTCGGCCAAGATAGCTACTAACAACGGAGAGCATGCAAGATCATAAACAACATAGAGATAACATAAGATAAAATTCAGTACTTCAACTCAATCATAACACCAATATTCATCGGATCCCAACAAACACAACATGTAGAATTACATAACGGTGATCTCGATCATGTAAGGCAGCTCACGAGATCTAAACATGAAGCACATGGTGTAGAAGACAACCAACTAGCTACTGCTATGGACCCATAGTCCAAGGTAGACTACTCACTCATCGCGCCGGAGGCAAGCATGGCGATAAAGAAGACCTCCGGAGGCGATTCCCCTCTCCGGCAGGGTGCCGGGAAGACCTTTTGGACCCTCCCGATCTCGGATCGACGATGGCGGTGGATCGCGATATGTTTCTGGAAAAGTGATCGGTTGTTTAGGTTTTTCTCGTCGGGGGGTCTTTATAGGCGAAGGGGCAGCGTCAGAAGTGGACCAGGGGGCCCACACCACAGGCCGGTGCAGGCTAGGGGCAAGCCACGCCCCCTAGTGGTGTGGCCGCCCTGTGGTTCCTTTCCGTCTCCTCTTCGGTTCTCTGGAAGCTTCGGTAAATATCTGGATGTCTGGCTTTTGTTTCGTCCAATTCCGAGAATATTTCCTGTGTAACTTTTCTGAAACACAAAAACAGCAGAAAACATGGAACTGGCACTGTGGCATCTCGTTAATAGGTTAGTTCCAGAAAATGCATAAAAATGCCATGAAGTGTAACGAAACACTAAGCAAATGGTGTAAAAACAAGCATGGAGCATCAAAAATTATGGATACGTTGGAGACGTATCAGCAACCCCAAGCTTAACTCCTGCTCGTCCTCGAGTAGATAAGTGATAACAAAAGAAATAATTTTTGAGGTGACATGCACCTACACAATCTTCATCATATATGTAAGCGTTGTGCGCTGGGATGAAAAGAACTTAAAACATGGGCATGAAAGACATAATCTTGATAGAAGAAACTTAGCAACCATGTTATAACATGAAAAAGAACACAAACAAAAGATCATGAAAATGAAACAATGAAAGTCGAACGTGTGTTCAAATCATATGGAAAAACATAGCAAATGGTTTTCAGCTTGTCCTTAATGAGAGAGCAAAACATAAATGCATAGGACATCTTCAAGTTTAAGAGGGCGACTAGATACAAATAATTTAAGAACAAGTGAAACCAACATCATGAATCAATCAATGAAAACTTTGGGACAATGCACATTATACTAAGAATGAGAACTCTGCTCTCTTAGACGGTGCATAAAGATAGAAGGTGGTGACTCAACATAAAAGTAAAAAAAAGGCCCTTCGCGGAGGGAAGCAGTGATTGCAAGTCTTATAAACCTTCAAAAATTATGGTACTTACTAGCTTTGAGCTCTCATTGCCCCCATCATAGGCATCTTGAATGGTTAAAGTTAATGCGAATACACTTATGATGGATATGCTTGACAAATCATAAGTTGAAAACCTCATGTCCCGTGAAGTACGAATACCCAAACCTCATGCTACTCGACTTAGAGTCCCAAGCAAGCTCTTGTCTTTGTAAATATATGTGTATCATCGAGAACCGCCAACAGGGTACCTCCTGCCCGATGACATGGAACAAGCCCACATCAAAATGACAAGACAAATAGACAATGAACACCTCGACATCTCTTTTATTTACCATTGGTATAGCTTTTTATTGTGAGATGCATCGTCGAATGTCCACTATGGGCATGCTATAATTGTCCACCATGAATGATGCATGGCTTAGATTAGCGGCCCAGGCGTTTCCCTAACACATATAAAAATTCCATGATCCCGCAAGATTCCCAACTTATTTCACATCGCGAGTATCCATAAACAAAAGATCACGATATCAACTCAAATGAAAGATAGTGCAATGTTGAAAGCTTGCCCCATGACGGCATGGCTGGGCTAATTTCCAACTTACAACTTGCAAGCATAACAACTCAACATAAGAGAGTCACAATGTCAAATTTTTTAAAACAAGAAAAGTAAAGTCTGCCATCAGGTTCGTGAGAGCTTTACTGACCAATTTTCGCATAACACCAAAAAAAGTTTAATTTGAAGGATAGATAAAAGCAAGTCAAATGTACTTTGGAATAGCAAATTGCTAATAGGTATGTATGGTGGACACTTTGGAACAACTTGGTTTTTAGGAGTTGGATGCACGAGTAGAGCTCACACTTAGTACAAAATGAAGGCTAGCAAAAGACTGGGAGCGACCAACTAAGAGAGCAATAATGACCATAATCATGCAAAGCGACAAAGTGACATTAAAAGAAGCATAAGATGGCATCAAAAGTCAAAAACTAAATGATCATAGAGGCAATGGCGACTTTGTATGAGTCTAACATGTGTGAGCATGCGCCAAGTCAACCCAAATAAAGCATCAGGAGAAAACCAAAATAATGCTTCCAAATAATTAAAACAACGCATGATTTTTTCAAAGGCTCATTAAGCAATCTCAGTCATTTGAGACAAGTCATGCTACAGCAAAACCACTAAGCATACTATCAAAAAGACATCAAGCACAACATGCAAAAGCCTAGGCCGCAGTCTACACAAGCTCCTTCTTGTACCACTTTTTTGCATAAAGCTTTTTCTCTTTTCCAACACCATTTGAACTTTTTATAAACAACTCTTTTGATGAAAACCAACATGGACCAGAGGAAAAAATACACCTTGATGCAAAGATATAGCAAGATCTGAACACAAATCAAGGTGAAAATCGAAAGTTAAACGCAGTTCTAGAAAAAGAGAACACTCATTGAAACGATAAGAGTGAAAAACGGAGTATTCTTGGAAAATGAAAAGCAAGGCAACTTTTCCAAAAGGAATTTGTTGGGGTCAAACCATTTATTGCAGCAAACAAAACTAAACAAAACTGAAAACTAAAACAACTGATGCTCCAAGAAAAACGCATAATGCATGAAGCAATAAAAATATAGTGTGTTGAAAGGTGACCTGTTTTTTGCCGATGAAGAAGGGGTGCCTCGGGGGCATCCCCAAGATTTGACGCTTGTACCTCTTGGATATTTCTTGGGGTGCTGGGTATCCCCAAGCTTGAGCTTTTGTCCATTCTTCAACTCATCTCATCATTCTCCAATCCCTACACTTGAAAACTTCCTTCATACAAAACTAAACACAAATTTATTAGCAACATTAGTGTAAGCATAACATTGAATCAACCCCTTTTTGCTTCAGGTTTCAACTCAAAACCACCACATATAAAGCATATACTACTGTAGCAACTTCCCCAAAAGTTCCGTGATCAAAAGAACTAAAAAAGAAAGCGATAAAGCGGCAAACACAAATATTGGCAGAAATCTGTCAAAACAGAACAACTGACAAAGGTCGAATTTTTAGAGGATTTTCTGTTGCTTAAATCAAAAAGTGTTAAACTAATGAAAGTTTGGATATAACCTGGGGCAGATGCACAAGAAATCGCAGGTCCAAAAGATATACAGAGAATTTTCACGAATTTTTACGGTGCAGCACCGAAAACTGTTTTAGGACAGCAACATCCCTAAATCTTACCTCACTCAAATTAGAGGCTTCTCTTGGCACAAAAACGAAATAAAAAGGATAAGGAGAGATCATTACAGTAGTAATAACTTCCAAGACTCAAATAAAAGAAAAAGAACTGAAAGTAAAAACATTGGGTTATCTCCCAAGAGTGCTTTTCTTTAACGCCTTTGAGCTAGGCGCAGAAAGTGCGAATCAAGTAATATCAAGTGAATTAACTGCTTCCTCAAGATCACCACTTACCACACTAGGCACTTTAGAGGTTCCCAAAGATGATTCAACCTGCAAGTCACTCTTAGTTGAACTAAAAGTCTTACCAATCTTAAAAACATTCCGCGGTTTAGGCACAGACACCTTGAGAACATACATAAATTTTTGCTCTTTTCCAACAAAAGCTTTCTCCTTCTTAAACTTATGAGAAGAGAAAATTGAACTTAAAGTTTCCATAGATTCCTCAAGTTTCCCAATCCTAAGGTTTTGACTATCAAGAGTAGTGCTAGCCTCTAAAATGGTGATTCTCTTACCGATACCTTCTATCAATTCATTAACGCGGCTAGCATTATCAAGGATATTTGGCAAACTTTTTTCTAAAGAGCTAAGCTTTTCTAAGACATCCTCCAAAGTGACCTCAGTTTTAACAGCATGAATAGGTGGTACTCCCACTAAACTTTCAATTAAAGTGCATGCTTCAAGGGCGGGAGTACCCAGAAAATTACCTCCTGCAAGAGTATCAAGAACGTACCTATTCCAACTAGTTATACCAACATAAAAATTTCTAAGGAGGATCATGGTAGAATGCTTCTTTGTACACCTATAATGAGAATTGCTAATACGGTACCAAGCATCTTTCAAGCTCTCTCCCCCTTGTTGCTTAAAGGTACAAACTTCAACTTCAGGATTACTCATTCTAACAAAACTAAGAGCAAGTAAATAAAAGCAACTATAAAGGAAACTAATTTTTTTGTGTTTTTGATAAAACGATGCAAGCAAAAATAAAGTAAAGCAAAACTTAAAACAAATTAAAGGATGTGCGTGCGAAACTCCCCTTGCAGAAGTCTTCTTTTTCCCCGGCAACGGCGCCAGAAAACTTGTTGATGGCGCGGTCTTGATGTGGTAGCTTCTTCTTCTTTAGTCCTCGGTAACGGTACCAGAAAACTTGTGTTTTGCTGGCGTGTAGTTGATAATGTAAATGACCGGCCAGTTGGAAACCCCAAGAGAAGGTTTGATGAATATAGCAGCAAGTTTTCCCTCAGTAAGAAACCAAGGTTTAATCATCCATTAGGAAAAAGCCAATACTCCAGAAGGTGATGCTTGCTAGCCTAGTGACACTCTAACAAGGGCGCCATTAACGATTACTTGTTAGCGTGTCTTCAACTAGTAGCAATGTGGAACCTGCACACAACACAACCAAATACTTTGTTCCCAACTTACGATGAGGTTGTCAATCTCACCGGTTTGCTTGAAACAAAGGGTATGAGCGTATCGAGTGAAAAACAATAGTAGTATGCGAGTAAAGTAAACAGTGCGAGTAAAGTAAACAGGTGAAAGCAATGTAAATAAAATAGGACCGGGGTCCACAATTCACTAGTGGTGTCTCTCCATAAGATAAAATAACACATGCTGGGTAAACAAATTAGAGTTGGGCAATTGATAGAATAAAGACAACGTGATATGTCAAGAGGATCACTATGAGATTTACTCTGGGCATTACAACAAGATACATAGACCGCCATCCAACTGCATCTATGACTACTAATCCACTTGTGGCGAATCAATCCGAGAACTCCACAAGTATTAAGTTGCGAACAACAGATAACTGCATTAAGCAAAGTGTGTAATGTAAACAAAGCATATGCCCTCGGACATATGAATGTTGTTTTCCCCCTAGTAGCAATAGCACATCTACAACCTTAGAGGTTTCTGTTACTCCCCCAGATTAAATAGAGGCATGAACTCACTATCGAGCATAAATACCCCCTCTTGGAGTCACTAGAAACTACTCGACCAAGATAGCTACTAACAACGGAGAGCATGCAAGATCATAAACAACATAGAGATAACATAAGATAAAATTCAGTACTTCAACTCAATCATAACACCAATATTCATCGGATCCCAACAAACACAACATGTAGAATTACATAACGGTGATCTCGATCATGTAAGGCAGCTCACGAGATCTAAACATGAAGCACATTGTGGAGAAGACAACCAACTAGCTACTGCTATGGACCCATAGTCCAAGGTAGACTACTCACTCATTGAAGGGAATATGCCCGAGAGGCAATAATAAAGTGGTTATTATCATATTCCATGTTTATGATAAATGTTTATTTCTCATGCTAGAATTGTATTAATCGGAAACATTAATACTTGTGTGATTAATAAACTCAAAAGGTTCCTAGTAAAGCCTCTCTTTTATACTAGCTTGTTGATTAACCGATGATCAAGGTTTCCTGATCATGAACATTGGATGTTGTTAATAACGGGGTCATATCATTAGAAGAATGATGTGATGAACACTCACACCCATAGTAAGATTAGCAATACGATCAAGTCATCAAGTTCATTGCTATATCAAACTCATACGAAATAGTTCTAATCCTCAGACCATGAGATCATGTTAATCACTGATACCGGAAGAGTGCTTTGATGATATCAAATGTCACACCGTCACAGGGTGATTATAAAGGTTGATTTGGGTATTCTGAAAGTATTAGTTGAGGCTGATGGATCAAGAGTGGAATTTGTCCGACCCAATGACAGGAAGATATTCTCTGGGCCCATCTCGGTGATATTGCATTGGAATCGCTTGCAAGCATGTGACTAGGTCACGGGAATGCATTATCACGGAACGAGTAAAGAGACTTGTCGGGAACGAGATCGAACTAGGTATGGTTGATACCAAATGATCGGATCTCGGACAAGTAATAATATCGCGAGACAAAAGGAATTAACTATGTTCGTTAAAGGTTCACACGATCACTAGATTCATCGTTGAGTAAGTGGGAGTCATCATGGATTTCCAGATCCCGCTGTTGATTATTGATCAGAGAGGAGTCTCGATCATGTCCACTTTATTCACGAACCGTAGGGTGACACACTTAAGGTTTGCCGTCGTTTTTGAGTGGATACGATACTCCGATCGAATTACAGGACAGCATAAGGGTTGTTTCAGAAAAGCACCAAAACTGTTTCGGGATATCGAAATAACTCAAGGGTGTATTTATAATGTTTGTTAATTGAATGAATTAACAAATATTAAAGAAATAAAAATATTTTATTAAATCAATAAGTGTGAATTTTAATTAGCATGAATGTCATGCAAAATTAAAATGGGGGTTACTCATTTGATGAGGGGGGTTACCTTTCCATGAAGGAGGGGGTTACCACCACCATGAAGAGGAGAAAAGGGTAGGGGCTGGCCGCACCCCTCATGGGTGGCTGCCCCCTCTCTCCTATATATATGTTGGACATACTCCTCTTCACACAACACTTCTTGATTCTCCCCTTCCCGCATAGTTGCTGCCCAAATATCCGTCTTAGCTTAGCGAAGCTCTGCCGGATTTTTAGTTCGTGATTCATACACTTGGAGAAGTGTGTGGTGGAGTGTCCGGCGGATCCCTTCTTCCGCTGCCCCGCTGGACCGAGGGCGTGGAGGAGTCGACGTCGAGCTGTACGTGTGACCGAGCACGGGGGCGCTGCCAGTTGTGGCGCCGTGTACACGATCTCGTGATCGTCAAGTGAACGACTACGTCGACTACGTCGACTACGTGCGTCTTCCTCGACTCTCTATCGGCAACGTTTGTGTGGGAACGTAATCCCCGCTTCCGGTCTTCGAGGGTTAGTTAATCGTTGCTACCATCTCGTAGAGTTTCTTGGCTAGTTTATGTGTTCTTGCGTAGGAAAATTTTTGTTTTCTATGCTGCGAACCCATCAGTGGTATCAGAGCCATCTCTATGCGTAGTTGGTATGCACGGTTAGAACACATGTGGATGTGGGCGTTGATGATCATGTTATTGCAATTTTTTGTATTTTGGATCATAGTGGCATAGTGGGATTGAAGTTGCCCGAGACTAACATTACGTGACCGCGTTCACGAGACTTGTCCCACACTTGACATGCTTCGGCATATGTGGCTTTGCGGGTGCACGTTTCTCCCACTATAGTTATGATCTATTTTACAAAGAGTTGTTAATAATATTTTTATCACCGTTGTGGTTACATGTTCGTAGGTAAGAACGGTTCTTTCTAGAAAGCCCCAAACCACGTAAAATATGCAAGACAAATTAGAAACGTCTAACTTGTTTTTGTAGGGCATGTGATGTGATATGGTTAAATTGTTTATGTTACAAATTGTATGCAATGATCCTTTTTGTAAGTTATAAACAACCGGCAGGAGCCATATGGTTGTCTTTACATTTAAATGGCCTGCGTGCCGAATATATATATCCAAGTGATATATTGTAATGGAGGAAGACAACCAAGGTGGCGCACCATGGACCTTGGTGCTACGCCGGTGGAATGATGGAGATCATGCCATGACGCACAAGATGGAGATCAAATGCGTGAAGGACCATATCATATCACATTATAAATGCATGTGATGTTTATCCTTTTATGCATCTTATTTTGCTTAGATTTGATCGCGTGGTAGCATTATAAGATGATCCCTCTCACATAAATATCAAGATAAAAATGTGTTCTTCCATAGCATGCATCGTCAAGAAAGTTCGTCGTTTCAAGACACCACGTGATGATCGGGTGTGACAGACTCTACGTTCACATACGACGGGTGTATGACAGTTTTACACACGCGAGTGCTATGGTTCTACTTAGCGAGCCTAGCATGTACAGACATGGCCTCGGAACACGAACCGAAAGGTTAAGCATGAGTCATATGGTTGATATGATGAACATGGTGATGTTTGCCTTTGAAACTATGCCGTTGCACGTGATGATCGGTTGCGGTATAGTGGATTTGGTTCTTGTAATTACTTGAGAAAACTAAGAGGGATGTTATTTTTAAGTGGGAGTTCATTTAGTAATTTTGAATTATAGAACTCAATTTATCATGAACTAAATCAAAGTGAATTTGCATAGTTTGTTGTAGTTATTGGCATCTGTTTACTACCTTGCATTTAGCTATAATTGAGATAATAAAACTATAGAATTCTAGATGTTAACTTTACGAACTGGTATCGTACTGTTTGAATGTCAATCTAAAGTTTAAAGTCTTATTGCAAACTTTTAGCAAACCTTGTTTACTCGATGAATTTTAATAAGTAGTATTAAATCAAGAGTAACAATTCCAGTGTTAGTATCTAAGTATCACACTTGCCTCCATGATCCTTGATATTAAAAAGTTGTTTTTAGTATCAAGGTTATCTAGGAGTTGAAAGAATTGTTTCATAAACTATCATATGTGGATGATATTTTGATATCTGAAATGATGTTTGGTTGCAATGTGATATAGTATAATTTAGTAAGACACATGTTCTCGTATTGTATGAGAATTTGTGAAGATTGGAGACGATAGGCGTCCAGATCTCCTAAAAGGTTTAGGAACTAACATTATACTCACAATTCGTCCTCATGAGCTATAGTAGCTCGATCATGAAAGTTGTCATGATAGGATGAATGGAAAAATGTAGGTAAAATGTTTACTACATTAATAGATTACTAAAGAATGGAATTTGGAAGAACGCCAAATATGTGATTATGGCGATCTACTTCAAAGTGTGAGTCCAAGGGTATTAGTGTTTGGCTAATCAGGCCTTGAACTATGTGCCATGTGAATGGCGCCACTATTGATGTTGATAGATTCTTCTAGAAGGAAAAGAATTGCTAAAAGAGAATCCAAAATTTATTCTGGCGGAAAAGAAAAGACTGGAAATGTCCAGCTCAGGTATTTAGAAGATATACATGTTATGGGTGTATTCGTTGCTTGTTAAAACAATATGGTCCTTGGGTATTTGATACTAAATTGGTTGGTATGAACTGTCATACAGAACAACGCAATACAAGAACTACAATGGCCTAATTAACTAGCAAATGAATATGGGATGATTCTCATCGAAAACAAATAAAGTGTTATTGTGTTTCGTTGGAATTAATCCTAGCCTTCAAGATTTGTTTGAATAATTGTTATTTTGTTCTGGTATTATGAGAACAATGGTTGTTCAAATTATTACCGCATTCATAAAAGATGGATGAACGCTTATCTTGTTGGAGAAATCACATCCATAACACTGATGCTAAAAGTGTCTCAAGACAAATGATTAGAAGATCACTTATGAGTGACACCACCGTTTAAATCATATTGGAAAGTAAACATGAAGAAACTCCATGTAGATGGGATTTTGGAGTCTTTTGATTTTGAATCAATTGACGCTTGTGAAAATTTCCTAGAGATGATTCAAACTCCGTTTGTAGGCCAAAGAAGAACGGACGACTAACTTATTGGATATTGTACATGTTGATGTATATAGTCCATTATGTGTAGCCGTGTGTGGTGAATTCTTGAACTTTATTTACTTTAACCGATGATTTGAGTAGATATATGTGTATATTTACTTGATAAGGAAGAAGCATGAAATATTTGAATATTGTTCAAAGTATTTCTAGATGAAGTTGAAAATCATTGTAACAAGAGAATAAAGAATTTATGATTTGATCATAAAGGAATATATTTGAGTTACAAGTTTAGCAAACACCTAAAAGTTGAGGAATCGTTCCATAGACTTGTATTTCTCGAAACACCATAGGAGTATGGAGTGTTCGAGAGATGAAATCAAACTTTGTTTGACATCGTTGGATCAAAGGTGTCGTCTATAAAACTGCCATTATATTTTAAGGATAAAGCTTTAGAGACTACCGCTTTTACACTGAAAAGAGCGCCATCATGATCCGTTGAAATGACACCATATGAGTTATGGCATGGGATAAAACCCAAGTTGTCTTTTCTAAAATTTTGGTATGCTAGGCATATGTAAAATGTTTACAACCAAAGTCGGATAAATACTTCTTTGTAGGTTATCCCAAAGTAACTGTTGGGTATTCCTCCAGAACACTGAAGACAAAAGTGTTTGTCGCTGAAAAACGTCAAGTTTCTTCAGAAGGAATTTTTCACAAAAAGTCAAGTGGGAGGACAATAGAACTTTGATTAGGTTGTTGAACCTAAGCTATATGTGCTGAGTAGCACAGCGCCGGGAAGTGTCCCGGAGGCGGCCACTATGCGCATGAATACAGTACCTCAAAAGTTGTGGTCACAGATATCTAAGTTCCTATTGAACCGCGTGAGTCGGGTAACAATCAAATAGTTAGATTTGAGAATGAATCATTATTGTTTGACAATGATGAACCGACTGCATGCAAAGAAGCAATGATGGGCCCTGACTCCGTCAAATGGCTAGAAGCCATAAAATCCATGATAGTTCCATACACGAGAAACCAAGTTTATGAACTTGGAAGACCCTCAAAAGGCATGAAGCCTAATGAACGTATTTGGATCTATAAAGACAGACATGGATGTTTAACATCTTTGAAATAGTCGACACATCGTTAAAAGAGTTTACGATTGTGTTCAATGAGTTGACTATGACAAGATTTGATCTTTCATAGCGATATTTTGTCTGAAAGGATTACTGTAGCAACCACTACATATGCCAAGTTTGGTATATGTTAGTTGAACAAACAAGACAACATTCTTCTAATAGAATGGTTACCTAGGACATGTACATGACATGGTCCAATGGGTTTTGTAAATTCAAAGGATGCTAAAAGGCATGCAAACTTCAATGGTTGAAGTAAGCATCACGGAGTTGGAATATTCACCGTGATGAAATAATTAAAAGGTTTAGTTTCATCAGATACAATGAATATGCTTGCATTTGCAAGAAATTAAGTGGGAGCGCTGAGACATATTTTCAGTACATTATGTAGAAGACATATTGTTAATTGGAAATGATGTATCTTTTATTGACATAGGTTAAGAATTTCATTAAAATTAGATTTCAATGAAAGACTTAGGCAAAACCAAAATATTGGGTATCGATGTCTATGTAGATAGATCGAGGTACCAATATGGTTGTGCCAAAGTACATAGATGAAATATTGAATGAAGTTCAATATGGAAACGACGAGAAAAGTTCTTGCCGCATGGAAGAGGTTGAAACAAGATTCAGGTGTTTTTGACACTTGATGAGTGAAGCCACATGAATGATTTGATCGATCATGTATACCGTGATATGTACATATCCAGATATGTCCTATGCTCTAAATGTTATGAGCATATACCAGAGTGATAAATGTCATAAGATGATCACTGGACAATAGTAAAGATATCCTTATGTGCTTTGGAAGGAGTAAGGATATATATTATGTATGACAAAGTGACACATAGTTCATTGTAAAGTGTTACATTGATACTAAGTTTGTCACAAGATACAAATTAAGCTTATCTCAATTTTAGCTATATGTTTAGGTGGCACAATGTAATGGAAGGAAGTTCCATGATGGATTTGGATGAGTTCCAAAGTTAAGACATTGTGATAGATTCTACAACAAAGGTTGAGTATATGGCTGCTTTAGAAGTAGCAACAGAGGGCATTTGTGTCAAGAAGTTTGTTATCAAACTAGGTGTAGTTCCAAGATGGCTATTACTGTGAAGATCTATTGTGCGACAATAGTGACAACATGATTTTAGCTAAAAGGAACTAAGGTCTCACCTAAGGACCAAATTTATACCCAACTATCTCATTTGAGAATGAGTGATGCGTAGAGACGCAAAGACATGCAAATACACACAGAACTGAAAGTGTCAGATCTGGAGATCAGATTAACCACATGCAACGCGTATGGATAACACGTGAATGCCATAAGTGTTATATATGCAAGTATCAACTAGATTATTGACTCTAGTGCAAGTGGGAGACTGAAGGGAATATGCCCGAGAGGCAATAATAAAGTGGTTATTATCATATTCCATGTTTATGATAAATGTTTATTTCTCATGCTAGAATTGTATTAATCGGAAACATTAATACTTGTGTGATTAATAAACTCAAAAGGTTCCTAGTAAAGCCTCTCTTTTATACTAGCTCGTTGATTAACCGATGATCAAGGTTTCCTGATCATGAACATTGGATGTTGTTAATAACGGGGTCATATCATTAGAAGAATGATGTGATGAACACTCACACCCATAGTAAGATTAGCAATACGATCAAGTCATCAAGTTCATTGCTATATCAAACTCATACGAAATAGTTCTAATCCTCAGACCATGAGATCATGTTAATCACTGATACTGGAAGAGTGCTTTGATGATATCAAACGTCACACCGTCACAGGGTGATTATAAAGGTTGATTTGGGTATTCTGAAAGTATTAGTTGAGGCTCATGGATCAAGAGTGGAATTTGTCCGACCCGATGACGGGAAGATATTCTCTGGGCCATTCTCGGTGATATTGCATTGGAATCGCTTGCAAGCATGTGACTAGGTCACGGGAATGCATTATCACGGAACGAGTAAAGAGACTTGTCGGGAACGAGATCGAACTAGGTATGGTTGATACCAAAAGATCGGATCTCGGACAAGTAATAATATCGCGAGAGAAAAGGAATTAACTATGTTCGTTAAAGGTTCACACGATCACTAGATTCATCGTTGAGTAAGTGGGAGTCATCATGGATTTCCAGATCCCGCTGTTGATTATTGATCAGAGAGGAGTCTCGATCATGTCCACTTTATTCACGAACCGTAGGGTGACACACTTAAGGTTTGCCGTCGTTTTTGAGTGGATACGATACTCCGATCGAATTACAGGACAGCATGAGGGTTGTTTCAGAAAAGCACCGAAACTGTTTCGGGATATCGAAATAACTCAAGGGTGTATTTGTTAATGTTTGTTAATTGAATGAATTAACAAATATTAAATAAATAAAAATGTTTTATTAAATCAATAAGTGTGAATTTTAATTAGCATGAATGTCATGCAAAATTAAAATGGGGGTTACTCATTTGATGAGGGGGGTTACCTTTCCATGAAGGAGGGGGTTACCACCACCATGAAGAGGAGAAAAGGGGAGGGGCTGGCCGCACCCCTCATGGGTGGCTGCCCCCTCTCTCCTATATATATGTTGGACATACTCCTCTTCACACAACACTTCTTGATTCTCCCCTTCCCGCATAGTTGCTGCCCAAATATCCGTCTTAGCTTAGCGAAGCTCTGCCGGATTTTTAGTTCGTGATTCATACACTTGGAGAAGTGTGTGGTGGAGTGTCCGGTGGATCCCTTCTTCCGCTGCCCCGCTGGACCGAGGGCGTGGAGGAGTCGACGTCGAGCTGTACGTGTGACCGAGCACGGGGGCGCTGCCAGTTGTGGCGCCGTGTACACGATCTCGTGATCGTCAAGTGAACGACTACGTCGACTACGTCGACTACGTGCGTCTTCCTCGACTCTCCATCGGCAACGTTTGTGTGGGAACGTAATCCCCGCTTCCGGTCTTCGAGGGTTAGTTAATCGTTGCTACCATCTCGTAGAGTTTCTTGGCTAGTTTATGTGTTCTTGCGTAGGAAAATTTTTGTTTTCTATGCTGCGAACCCATCAGTGGTATCAGAGCCATCTCTATGCGTAGTTGGTATGCACGGTTAGAACACATGTGGATGTGGGCTTTGATGATCATGTTATTGCAATTTTTTGTATTTTGGATCATAGTGGCATAGTTGGATTGAAGCTGCCCGAGACTAACATTACGTGACCGCGTTCACGAGACTTGTCCCACACTTGACATGCTTCGGCATATGTGGCTTTGCGGGTGCACGTTTCTCCCACTATAGTTATGATCTATTTTACAAAGAGTTGTTAATAATATTTTTATCACCGTTGTGGTTACATGTTCGTAGGTAAGAACGGTTCTTCCTAGAAAGCCCCAAACCACGTAAAATATGCAAGACAAATTAGAAACGTCTAACTTGTTTTTGCAGGGCATGTGATGTGATATGGTTAAATTGTTTATGTTACAAATTGTATGCAATAATCCTTTTTATAAGTTATAAACAACCGGCAGGAGCCATATGGTTGTCTTTACATTTAAATGGCCTGCGTGCCGAATATATATATCCAAGTGATATATTGTAATGGAGGAAGACAACCAAGGTGGCGCGCCATGGACCTTGGTGCTACGCCGGTGGAATGATGGAGATCATGTCATAACGCACAAGATGGAGATCGAATGCATGAAGGACCATATCATATCACATTATAAATGCATGTGATGTTTATCCTTTTATGCATCTTATTTTGCTTAGATTTGATCGCGTGGTAGCATTATAAGATGATCTCTCTCACATAAATATCAAGATAAAAATGTGTTCTTCCATAGCATGCACCGTCAAGAAAGTTCGTCGTTTCGAGACACCACGTGATGATCGGGTGTGACAGACTCTACGTTCACATACGACGGGTGTAAGACAGTTTTATACACGCGAGTGCTATGGTTCTACTTGGCGAGCCTAGCATGTACAGACATGGCCTCGGAACACGAACCGAAAGGTTAAGCATGAGTCATATGGTTGATATGATGAACATGGTGATGTTCGCCTTTGAAACTATGCCGTTGCACGTGATGATCGGTTGCAGTATAGTGGATTTGGTTCATGTAATCACTTAAGAAAACTAAGAGGGATATTATTTTTAAGTGGGACTTCATTTAGTAATTTTGAATTGTAAAACTCAATTTATCATGAACTAAATCAAAGTGAATTTGCATAGTTTGTTGTAGTTATTGGCATCCGTTTACTACCTTGCATTTAGCTATAATAAAGATAAAGAACTATAGAATTCTGGATGTTAACTTTACGAACTGGTATCGTACTGTTTGAATGTCAATCTAAAGTTTAAAGTCTTATTGCAAACTTTTAGCAAACCTTGTTTACTCGATGAATTTTAATAAGTAGTATTAAATCAAGAGTAACAATTCCAGTGTTAGTATCTAAGTATCACACTTGCCTCCATGATCCTTGATATTAAAAAGTTGTTTTTAGTATCAAGGTTATCTAGGAGTTGAAAGAATTGTTTCATAAACTATCATATGTGGAAGATATTTTGATATCTGAAATGATGTTTGGTTGCAATGTGATATAGTATAATTTAGTAAGACACATGTTCTCATATTGTATGAGAATTTGCAAAGATTGGAGACGATAGGCGTCCAGATCTCCTAAAAGGTTTAGGAACTAACATTATACTCACAATTCGTCCTCATGAGCTATAGTAGCTCGATCATGAAAGTTGTCATGATAGGATGAATGGAAAAATGTAGGTAAAATATTTACTACATTAATAGATTACTAAAGAATGGAATTTGGAAGAACGCCAAATATGTGATTATGGTGATCTACTTCAAAGTGTGAGTCCAAGGGTATTAGTGTTTGACTAATCATGCCTTGAACTATGTGCCATGTGAATGGCGCCACTATTGATGTTGATAGATTCTTCTAGAAGGAAAAGAATTGCTAAAAGAGAATCCAAAATTTATTCTGGCGGAAAAGAAAAGACTGGAAATGTCCAGCTCAGGTATATAGAAGATATACATGTTATGGGTGTATTCGTTGCTTGTTAAAACAATGCGGTCCATGGGTATTTGATACTAAATTGGTTGGTATGAACTGTCATACAGAACAACGCAATACAAGAACTACAATGGCCTAATTAACTAGCAAATGAATATGGGATGATTCTCATCGAAAACAAATAAAGTGTTATTGTGTTTCGTTGGAATTAAACCTAGCCTTCAAGATTTGTTTGAATAATTGTTATTTTGTTCTGGTATTATGAGAACAATGGTTGTTCAAATTATTACCGCATTCATAAAAGATGGATGAACGCTTATCTTGTTGGAGAAATCACATCCATAACACTGATGCTAAAAGTGTCTCAAGACAAATGATTAGAAGATCACTTATGAGTGACACCACCGTTTAAATCATATTGGAAAGTAAACATGAGGAAACTCCATGTTGATGGGATTTTGGAGTCTTTTGATTTTGAATCAATTGACGCTTGTGAAAATTTCCTAGAGATGATTAAAACTCCGTTTGTAGGCCAAAGAAGAACGGACGACTAACTTATTGGATATTGTACATGTTGATGTATATAGTCCATTATGTGTAGCCGTGTGTGGTGAATTCTTGAACTTTATTTACTTTAACCGATGATTTGAGTAGATATATGTGTATATTTACTTGATAAGGAAGAAGCATGAAATATTTGAATATTGTTCAAAGTATTTCTAGATGAAGTTGAAAATCATTGTAACAAGAGAATAAAGAATTTATAATTTGACAATAAAGGAATATATTTGAGTTACAAGTTTAGCAAACACCTAAAAGTTGAGGAATCGTTCCATAGACTTGTATTTCCCGAAACACCATAGGAGTATGGAGTGTTCGAGAGATGAAATCAAACTTTGTTTGACATCGTTGGATCAAAGGTGTCGTCTATAAAATTGCCATTATATTTTAAGGATAAAGCTTTAGAGACTACCGCTTTTACACTGAAAAGAGCGCCATCATGATCCGTTGAAATGACACCATATGAGTTATGGCATGGGATAAAACCCAAGTTGTCTTTTCTAAAATTTTGGTATGCTAGGCATATGTAAAATGTTTACAACCAAAGTCGGATAAATACTTCTTTGTAGGTTATCCCAAAGTAACTGTTGGGTATTTCTCCAGAACACTGAAGACAAAAGTGTTTGTCGCTGAAAAACGTCAAGTTTCTTCAGAAGGAATTTTTCAAAAAAAGTCAAGTGGGAGGACAATAGAACTTTGATTAGGTTGTTGAACCTAAGCTATATGTGCTGAGTAGCACAACGCCGGGAAGTGTCCCGGAGGCGGCCACTATGCGCATGGATACAGTACCTCAAAAGTTGTGGTCACAGATATCTAAGTTCCTATTGAACCGCGTGAGTCGGGTAACAATCAAATAGTTAGATTTGAGAATGAATCATTATTGTTTGACAATGATGAACCGACTGCATGCAAAGAAGCAATGATGGGCCCTGACTCCGTCAAATGGCTAGAAGCCATAAAATCCATGATAGTTCCATACACGAGAAACCAAGTTTATGAACTTGGAAGACCCTCAAAAGGCATGAAGCCTAATGAACGTATTTGGATCTATAAAGACAGACATGGATGTTTAACATCTTTGAAATAGTCGACACATTGTTAAAAGAGTTTACGATTGTGTTCAATGAGTTGACTATGACAAGATTTGATCTTTCATAGCGATATTTTGTCTGGAAGGATTACTGTAGCAACCACTACATATGCCAAGTTTGGTATATGTTAGTTGAACAAACAAGACAACATTCTTCTAATAGAATGGTTACCTAGGACATGTACATGACATGGTCCAATGGGTTTTGTAAATTCAAAGGATGCTAAAAGGCATGCAAACTTCAATGGTTGAAGTAAGCATCACGGAGTTGGAATATTCACCGTGATGAAATAATTAAAAGGTTTAGTTTCATCAGATACGATGAATATGCTTGCATTTGCAAGAAATTAAGTGGGAGCGCTGAGACATATTTTCAGTACATTATGTAGAAGACATATTGTTAATTGGAAATGATGTATCTTTTATTGACATAGGTTAAGAATTTCATTAAAATTAGATTTCAATGAAAGACTTAAGCAAAACCAAAATATTGGGTATCGATGTCTATGTAGATAGATCGAGGTACCAATATGGTTGTGCCAAAGTACATAGATGAAATATTGAATGAAGTTCAATATGGAAACGACGAGATAAGTTCTTGCCGCATGGAAGAGGTTGAAACAAGATTCAGGTATTTTTGACACTTGATGAGTGAAGCCACATGAATGGTTTGATCGATCATGTATACCGTGATATGTACATATCCAGATATGTCCTATGCTCTAAATGTTATGAGCATATACCAGAGTGATAAATGTCATAAGATGATCACTGGACAATAGTAAGGATATCCTTATGTGCTTTGGAAGAACTAAGGATATATATTATGTATGACAAAGTGACACATAGTTCATTGTAAAGTGTTACATTGATACTAAGTTTGTCACAAGATACAAATTAAGCTTATCTCAATTTTAGCTATATGTTTAGGTGGCACAATGTAATGGAAGGAAGTTCCATGATGGATTTGGATGAGTTCCAAAGTTAAGACATTGTGATAGATTCTACAACAAAGGTTGAGTATATGGCTGCTTTAGAAGTAGCAACAGAGGGCATTTGTGTCAAGAAGTTTGTTATCAAACTAGGTGTAGTTCCAAGCTGGCTATTACTGTGAAGATCTATTGTGCGACAATAGTGACAACATGATTTTAGCTAAAAGGAACTAAGGTCTCACCTAAGGACCAAATTTATACCCAACTATCTCATTTGAGAATGAGTGATGCGTAGAGACGCAAAGACATGCAAATACACACAGAACTGAAAGTGTCAGATCTGGAGATCAGATTAACCACATGCAACGCGTATGGATAACATGTGAATGCCATAAGTGTTATATATGCAAGTATCAACTAGATTATTGACTCTAGTGCAAGTGGGAGACTGAAGGGAATATGCCCGAGAGGCAATAATAAAGTGGTTATTATCATATTCCATGTTTATGATAAATGTTTATTTCTCATGCTAGAATTGTATTAATCGGAAACATTAATACTTGTGTGATTAATAAACTCAAAAGGTTCCTAGTAAAGCCTCTCTTTTATACTAGCTCGTTGATTAACCGATGATCAAGGTTTCCTGATCATGAACATTGGATGTTGTTAATAACGGGGTCATATCATTAGAAGAATGATGTGATGATGTGACACCCCCCGAATTTATCACAAATTCGAAGTGCCCGTTATGCATGCCACCACAATCCCAGAATCATTGTTGTGATACACATAACGTAGTTGGTAACCAGTTCCATAGACATTACAATATGATGGTTCAAATACAATGGTCATAGTGACCAAGTTCATATTACAACACAATATAGCAGCGGAAATAACGTCTTCAGGTCCATGCCTTCACCCTACAGGCAATGGCGACTCAGTAGAAGATCTTAGTTCTGATACTCTTCTTCATACCCTTCCTCCGGATACTCTTCCCCATAGTCTGGCCAAGTTGATAGCCAGGGACACATCCATGAGTACATTGGATGCACTCGCAAACCATCTTATAAATGAAATGATGAAGTAGATATGCAAGGTTGATATGGTGGACTAAGCACTAGTTTATTTGCAAAAGCTAATTTTCTTTCCCAAGAATGTTCATTGGTAGAAAAGAGGTTTAGTTCTCTAGGTTCAATCTAAAGAGGAACTTCAAGTGTGTCAATATCCATGTCAAGTCAAGTCAAGTCATTCACCAAGTTCACCATAAGTTGTTAATATTCTTGACAAAAGTCAAGTACAGCTTGCCAACTGTCCATGACCGCGGACGCGGCTATTCGAATAGTTTTGAAACCTCTGTAGAGGGGTACACTTTACCCACAAGATTCAATACATCTGCCAGGAGAAATCCACGGTTCGTCATACACAAAGTATGCGGGGTTCAGGTAATCAAACAAACTCTTTCACTTGCTCACTCTAGTATAGGATCCTTCCCTAGAGCCCGAGACACGGACATCTCCGTTCCGGCGTCTCTAGTTTTGCCCGCTCCGGGATGCCGGATGAATGGAATTTCCACTCGGTTCAGAAGTACCCGCGCATGGTGCACCTCTATAAAGGATGATACAAGGCCTCCCATACTAGGGCAAACAAGCTACGGACTAAGCCCCTTCCCATTTAGGGGTAGTGTGGTCGTACGGTAATGGTTGGCTCACATGGTACATCACTTATTATCATTTAGCAAACACATTCCATAGTCCTTAGTCAATATTATTTTCCTTCATAAAACCACCAAGTATGAGTAGTCTCCCATTTCAAACTTTCAAGTTCAAGTTACCACGTTCAAATAGGTTTCCCTATAGATGACCTCCATTTTATTTGCGACTAAGCAACTACTATGAGTGATGCTACAACTAAGGGGGATATTGGATAAACTCAGTTTGATGCTCTTGTTAAGCAAGATATCACTACACAACTATTATTCTACTCTAGCAATTCAATCATGCAATTTAATTTGGAAAGCAAGTACATATGCAAGTTGAAATCTAGGTATTGGATGATGATTCAAAAGATGGCTTGCCTTGGTTGGCAAAGTGTCCGGGGTAGCCTTCTTCTTCTTCTTCTTCTTCTTCTTGATAATATCCTCCCTCGGGCTCGTCTCCGGTAACACTAGCGTCTAACAACGATACACAAAAATGCACACAATCACCAAACCAGTACAGACAACACTTCAAGCATGCCCACGTGTTTTCAAACAGAGGTAAAAACATATCACACTAATTGAGGTTGGTTTTCATTTGTTTCCATTATTTGGAAATAGGTGTGCAAGTGCGAGTTTTCCAATCACTACCAATTAGTGTTAACTTTCCAAATACTTTCTACAAGTCCACATGAACTAGGATTAATACCTACATATAGGTACTTGGAAAGATGGTTTAACAATATGAGTTCCACAAAATTTCGATTATAAGTTTGAGTTTAATAAAATCCTATAAGGCAAATGCTTACTTAAACATATAGGTAAATAGCACTTCATTTAAAAGGTTCAAAAATGGGATCTAATGCTATAGGCAGATGGGTATCACTAATTGTGAATTTCTAAAGTTGGATTTGTATTTTTAGGAATTTTATTTGAATTGATATGGATTTTCTAAGGTGGAAAAGCTCCTGTTTTGTTATTTTTACTGCAACCACTATGCAAATCTAAACGGGTTGAAACCACCTTTAATGGATAGCTTTTGTTCTAAGGTTTCCAGAACATTTTCATTTGTTAAATTTGAGTGGGTAGAACTCCGGGAAAATTAAATCTAAGCAAGCATCTGAAACTATTTCGAAAATTCGCAAATTCTAAATAACTCCCCTTTTTTTTTAAACCTGGGCCGGACACACCAGCTAAACTGGGCCAGCCCACACTACTACCCGCGGTGAGAGAGGCAGCTATGGAGAAAAAAAAAGGGCAAAACGGGCTGACAAAGAGGGCCCGCCTGCCAGAACTTAACCGAACCGGTATGTACGTGGTCATCTTCCTCGAGACAGAGGGCAGCTCACCGGCGGTACTGGGGAAGAGGGCGGCGCTGGGGGGCGGCGTAGAGGAAGAAGAGGGTGGCGATGATGTAGCAGAAAAGGTTGCACGTCTCCTCCTCCTCCGCCTGGTATAGACGGAAACTCGAGGGAGGCTCTGGAACGCCGGGAACGGCAGGGCGTCCTGGAGCTCCGGCTTGCTCCGGCGAGCTCGGTCGAGGACACTAGAGAGAGGGAAATGATGTCTGGGAGGTTTCAACGGGTGGTGTGAGTCTGAGGGTGCTCGCAGTGGTCCTTTTATAGGCCGGAGAGGCCGGGCACGGGAGGTGGCCAGTATGTGCACGGGCTAGGGTTTCCGACGCCATCTCGTGGCCACAGTGGCTCTAGCGCGACATGGGCTTGTCCAGGGGTGCTGGCGTGACGTAGGAGACATGGTGGCGCGGCAGGGTGACGAGAGGAAGAGCTCTTAGCAGTGGCAACATGAGGTGACCTGTGGAGACTTTTCCCTCTCCTCTTCGTCATGGCTCGGCACAGAGAGGGCAGGGGATGGCGGGGGACAGGTGAGGCGACGCTGGCACGTACTCGGGAGGGAGTGGGCGTGCAGGGGATGGCCTGAGCCTCCTGTTGATCAATAGTGGCTGCAAGTGGCCAGGACGCCGACCAGGTGTTTGACGAAATGCTCGCAAGAGACAAAGTTTCGAATTTTTAAATTTTTCCACTTGGGTTCTGTTCAGTAGCAGATAGGGATCCTAGGCATATGCTGGTTGGGTCTGGAGATGAGGGTTTGGTCGAAAAAGAAATAGATATGAGAATGGTCTGTGTATAAGATTCAAACTTTGGCAGATGTTTGAGTGGGGTTCTAATTTGAATTTTTGTTGGAAATCTCTTGGTTGAGGTAGTATGTGATCTGGTCAAGCTCAACCAACTCACCACACACTGAGTTGAGTTGCAGAAAGCTTAATCTAGGTGTTCAAAGTAGGGTAGTGGTTAACTTTTTCTAGATCATCTTTTCTTCTCTTCTTTCTTGATTTCTTTGATTTCGGTTTTCTGGGTCCTGGTGGTTAACCTCTATAGTTTCTGTTGGTTAGGAGTGGTTTAACTAATCATTTCACAACTCTTTAAAAGACACATGAAATCATAGAACAACATGTATTTAAAATACTATGTATGCATGCAATAATAGATAAAAAGTTTTATCTTGGCCCAAAATTTGGCACTTTAATTAATAGGAAATGGATTACAAATTTTTGAGTTGTTACAGATGAACACTCACACCCATAGTAAGATTAGCAATACGATCAAGTCATCAAGTTCATTGCTATATCAAACTCATACAAAATAGTTCTAATCCTCAGACCATGAGATCATGTTAATCACTGATACCGGAAGAGTGCTTTGATGATATCAAACGTCACACCGTCACAGGGTGATTATAAAGGTTGATTTGGGTATTCTGAAAGTATTAGTTGAGGCTCATGGATCAAGAGTGGAATTTGTCCGACCCGATGACGGGAAGATATTCTCTGGGCCCTTCTCGGTGATATTGCATTGGAATCGCTTGCAAGCATGTGACTAGGTCACGTGAATGCATTATCACGGAACGAGTAAAGAGACTTGTCGGGAACGAGATCGAACTAGGTATGGTTGATACCAAATGATCGGATCTCGGACAAGTAATAATATCGTGAGACAAAAGGAATTAACTATGTTCGTTAAAGGTTCACACGATCACTAGATTCATCGTTGAGTAAGTGGGAGTCATCATGGATTTCTAGATCCCGCTGTTGATTATTGATCAGAGAGGAGTCTCGATCATGTCCACTTTATTCACGAACCGTAGGGTGACACACTTAAGGTTTGCCGTCGTTTTTGAGTGGATATGATACTCCGATCGAATTACAGGACAGCATGAGGGTTGTTTTAGAAAAGCACCGAAACTGTTTCGGGATATCGAAATAACTCAAGGGTGTATTTGTTAATGCTTGTTAATTGAATGAATTAACAAATATTAAATAAATAAAAATGTTTTATTAAATCAATAAGTGTGAATTTTAATTAGCATGAATGTCATGCAAAATTAAAATGGGGGTTACTCAATTGATGAGGGGGGTTACCTTTCCATGAAGGAGGGGGTTACCACCACCATGAAGAGGAGAAAAGGGGAGGGGCTGGCCGCACCCCTCATGGGTGGCTGCCCCCTCTCTCCTATATATATGTTGGACATACTCCTCTTCACACAACACTTCTTGATTCTCCCCTTCCCGCATAGTTGCTGCCCAAATATCCGTCTTAGCTTAGCGAAGCTCTGCCGGATTTTTAGTTCGTGATTCATACACTTGGAGAAGTGTGTGGTGGAGTGTCCGGCGGATCCCTTCTTCCGCTGCCCCGCTGGACCGAGGGCGTGGAGGAGTCGACGTCGAGCTGTACGTGTGACCGAGCACGGGGGCGCTGCCAGTTGTGGCGCCATGTACACGATCTAGTGATCGTAAAGTGAACCACTACGTCGACTACGTCAAGTGAACGACTACGTCGACTACGTGCGTCTTCCTCGACTCTCCATCGGCAACGTTTGTGCGGGAACGTAATCCCCGCTTTCGGTCTTCGAGGGTTAGTTAATCGTTGCTACCATCTCGTAGAGTTTCTTGGCTAGTTTATGTGTTCTTGCGTAGGAAAATTTTTGTTTTCTATGCTGCGAACCCATCAGTGGTATCAGAGCAATTGATAGAATAAAGACAACGTGCATGTCGAGAGGATCACTATGGGATTTACTCTGGGCATTACAACAAGATACATAGACCGCCATCTAACTGCATCTATGACTAATAATTCACTTGTGGGGAATCAATCCGAGAACTCCACACGTATTAAGTTGCGAACAACAGATAACTGCATTGAACAAAGTGTGTAATGTAAACAAAGCATATGCCCTCGAGCATATGAATGTTGTTTTCCCCCTAGTAGCAACAGCACATCTACAACCTTAGAGGTTTCTGTCACTCCCCAGATTAAATAGAGGCATGAACCCACTATCGAGCATAAATACCCCCTCTTGGAGTCACTAGCAACTACTCGGCCAAGATAGCTACTAACAACGGAGAGCATGCAAGATCATAAACAACATAGAGATAACATAAGATAATATTCAGTACATCAACTCAATCATAACACCAATATTACATAAAGGTAGTCTCGATCATGTAAAGCAGCTCACGAGATCTAAACATGAAGCACATGGTGGAGAAGACAACCATCTAGCTACTGCTATGAACCCATAGTCCAAGGTAGACTACTCACTCATCGCGCCGGAGGCAAGCATGGCGATGAAGAAGACCTCCGGTGACGATTCCCCTCTCCGGCAGGGTGCCGGGAAGAGCTTCTGGACCCTCCCGATCTTCGGGTCGACGGCGGCGGCGGATCGCGATGTGTTCTGGAAAAGTGATCGGGTATTTAGGTTTTTCCCGTCGGGAGGTCCTTATAGGCGAAGGGGCAGCGTCAGAGGTGGACCAGGGGGCCCACACCACTTGGGGCGCGGGCCAGCCCCAGGCCGCGCCGCCCTATGGTGTGGCCGCCCTCTGGCTCGGCTTCGTCTCCTCTTCGGTGTTCTGGAAGCTCCGTGAAATATCTGGACATCTGGCTTTGATTTCGTCCAATTCCGAGAATATTTTCCTGTGTAACAATTCTGAAACACAAAACAGCAGAAAACAGGGAACTCGCACTGTGGCATCTCGTTAATAGGTTAGTTCCAGAAAATGCATAAAAATGCCACAAAGTGTAACAAAACACTAAGCAAATGGTGTAAAAATAAGCATGGAGCGTCAAAAATTATGGATACATTGGAGACGCATCAGCATCCCCAAGCTTAACTCCTGCTCGTCCTCGAGTAGGTAAGTGATAAAAAAAGAAATAATTTTTGAGGTGACATGCACCTACACAATCTTGATCATATATGTAAGCGTTGTGCACTGGGATCAAAGAACTTAAAACATGGGCATGAAAGATATAATCTTGATAGAAGAAACTTAGCAACCATGATATAACATGAAAATGAACACAAATAAAAGATCATGAAAATGAAACAATGAAAGTCAAACATGTGTTCAAATCATATGGAAAAACATAGCAAATGGTTTTTAGCTTGTCCTTCATAAGAGAGCAAAACATAAATGCATAGGACACCCTCAAGTTTAAAAGGGCGACTAGATACAAGTAATTTGAGAACAAGTGAAACCAACAATATGAATCAATCAATGAAAAACTTTGTGACAATGCACATTATACTCAGAATGACAACTATGCTCTCTTAATGGTGCATAAAGGTAGAAGGCGGAGACTCAACATAAAAGTAAAAGAAAGGCCCTTCACGGAGGGAAGCAGTGATTAAACATGTGCTAGAGCTTTTCATTTGTAAAACAGAGATAAAACTTGGGTTTTGAGAGGTGGTTGCTTTTGTCAACGACTGGCAATGGGGTCTTACTATCTTCCATAATAAACAAGTGAGAGCGGTTCCGAGTTCTTTGAAAATTTGGCACATTGGTGCTCTTTTATAAAGCTTTGGCACTCCTCCCCACCTTTTTTCCTTTCTCAAACCATGGCTAACCGATTCCATCGGGTGCCCACTAACATTCACATACCATGGAGGAGTGCCTTTTTTTTCTTTTCTTTTTAAAATTAGATTGCGATGGTCTGACCAGCTCTCATGCAAAATTAATGACGAGCAGATGAAGCTGCCTAGTCGAGGGGTACTTAATTTAATATGGAAGATAGCAATTCCGACCACTACGTCCTCATGAGCTGAAAACAGTGTCACAAAACGAGAAGTAGTTGAAAGTTTTTGAAAGGTAGCACATGAAAATTTACTTGGAATGGCTTACAAATACCATGCATAGGAGTTTATAGTGGACACAATGGCAAACTTGGTTTTTAGTAGTTGGATGCACGAGTAGAGCTCATACTCAGTACAAAACGAGGGCTGGCAAAAGACTGGGAGCGACCAACTAAGAGAGCAGTAATGGCCATAATCATGCAAAACGACATTAAAAGAAGCATAAGATGGCATCAAAAGTCAAAAACTAAATGATCAAAGAGGCAATGGCGACTTTGTATGAGTCAAACATGTGTGAGCATGCGCCAAGTCAACCCAAATAAAGCATCAAGGAGAAAACCAAAATAATGCTTCCAAATAATTCAAACAACGCATGATTTTTTCAAAGGCTCATTAAGCAATATCAGTAATTTGAGACAAGTCATGCTACAGAAAAACCACTAAGCATACTATCAAAAAGACATCAAGCACGACATGCAAAAGCCTAGGCCGCAGTCTACACAAGCTCCTTCTTGTACCACTTTTTTGCATAAAGCTTTTTCTCTTTTCCAACACCATTCAAACTTTTTATAACCAACTCTTTTGATGAAAACCAATATGGACCAGAGGCAAAAATACACCTTGATAAAAAGATACAACAAGCTCTGAACACAAATCAAGGCGAAAATCGAAAGCTAAATGCAGTTCTAGAAAAAGAGAACACTCGTGGAAACGAATAGAGTGAAAAGCGGAGTGTTCTTGGCAAATGAAAAGCAAGGCAACCTCTCCAAAAGGAATTTGTTGGGGTCCAACCATTTATTGCAGCAAACAAAACTAAACAAAACTGAAAACTAAAAACAACTGACGGTCCAAGAAAAACGCATAATGCATGAAGCAATAAAAATATAGTATATTGAAAGGTGACCTGATTTTTGCCGATGAAGAAGGGGTGCCTCGGGGGCATCCCCAAGCTTTGACGCTTGTACTTCTTGGATATTTCTTGGGGTGATGGGCATCCCCAAGCTTGAGCTTTTGTCCATTCTTCAACTCATCTCATCATTCTCCGATCCCTACACTTGAAAACTTCCTTCATACAAAACTAAACACAAATCTATTAGCAACATTAGTGTAAGCATAACATTGAATCAACCCCTTTTTGCTTCAGGTTTCAACTCAAAACCACCACATATAAAGTATATACTACTGTAGCAACTTCCCCAAAAGTTCCGTGATCAAAAGAACTCAAAAAGAAAGCGATCAAGCGGCAAACACAAATACTGGCAGAAATCTGTCAAAACAGAACAGCTAACAAAGGTCGAATTTTTAGAGGGTTTTCTGTTGCTCAAATCAAAAACTGTTCAACTAATGAAAGTTTGGATATAACCTGGGGCATATGCACAAGAAATCGCAGGTCCAAAAGATTTACAGATAATTTTCACGAATTTTTACGGTGCAGCTCCGAAAACTGTTTCAGGACAGCAACATCCCCAAATCTTACCTCGCTCAAATTAGAGGCTTCTCTTGGCACAAAAACGAAATAAAAATGATAAGGAGAGGTTATTACAGTAGTAATAACTTCCAAGACTCAAATAAAATAAAAAGAACTGAATGTAAAAACATTGGGTTATCTTCCAAGAGTGCTTTTCTTTAACGCCTTTGAGCTAGGCGCAGAAAGTGCGAATCAAGTATTTTCAGAAGAAGCATTAAGACCAACTGCAGAAGTTTTGTCAATAAGGCATTGTATTTCATCCACATAAGTTTTTGAAGACCCCTTTTGATCACGCTTTGGCTCACTCAAATCACTAAAAAGATTTTTGGGACAAATCCAATCAAAATTATTTTCAAAAGCTTCATACAATCCCAAAAGCTTGCTAGGTATAGGTATTTCGGTTCCTTCATTTTTTATACTAATAACCTTTATAGGTGAACCGAGTTTATTAAAGCTCTTAAGAACTTTCCTAGCTTCAATGGCAACATCTCTAAATTCTATGTGCAAAGTTTCCAAGATAAAAGCTTTCTTTTCAGGATCTTCAATTTCATGAAGCTTAAGGAACATGTGTTGCATAAAAGGATTAAGGCTAGCAAACCTAGCTTCCAACATGTGAATTAAATAAGCAGAAGCAACTTCAATACTAGGAGCAAGCTCAGCGAAAGACTTTTCCTCAACTTCTTTATGCATACTAATATGATTAAAGAACTCCTCAATGTTATCTTTCTCAATAATTGAACCACTACCTACTGAGAGGTCCTCCAAAACGTACTTAGGGAACAACATAATGAAATAGAAGTAATAAAGTAACAACTATAAAGGATACTAATTTTTTTGGGTTTATGATAAAATGATGCAAGTAAAAATAAAGTAAAGCAAAACTTAAAACAAAGTAAAGGATGTGCGTGCGAAACTCCCCTTGCAGAAGTCTTCTTTCCTCCTCGGCAACGGCGCCAGAAAAACTTGTTGATGGCGCGGTGATGAATAGTGCCAGAGAACTTGTTGGCGTGTAGTTGATGAAGTAAATGACCGGCCAGTTGGAAACCCCAAGAGCAAGGTGTGATGAATATAGCAGCAAGTTTTTCCCTCAGTAAGAAACCAAGGTTTAATCGTCCAGGAGGAGGATGTCAATACGACTGAAGGTGATGCCCACTAGCTGTGTGATGCTCTAACAAGGGCGCCGTTAACGATAACTTGTTAGCGCGTCTTCAACCAGTAGCAACGTGGAACCTGCACACAACAAAACCAAATACTTTGTTCCCAACTTATGATGAGGTTGTCAATCTCACCGGTTTGCTTGAAACAAAGGGTACGAGCGTATCGAGTGGAAAGCAATTGTAATATGCGAGTAAAGTAAACAGTGCGAGTAAAGTAAATAGGTGATAGCAATATAAAGAAAATAGGATCGGGGTGCACAGTTCACTAATGGTGTCTCTCCATAAGATAAAATAATACATGCTGGGTACACAAATTACAGTTGGGCAATTGATAGAATAAAGACAACGTGCATGTCAAGAGGATCACTATAAGATTTACTCTGAGCATTACAACAAGATACATAGACCGACATCCAACTGCATCTATGACTAATAATCCACTTGTGGCAAATCAATCTGAGAACTCCACAAGTATTAAGTTGCGAACAACAGATAACTGCATTAAGCAAAGTGTGTAATGTAAACAAAGCATATGCCCTCGAGCATATGAATGTTGTTTTCCCCCTAGTAGCAGCAGCACATCTACAACCTTAGAGGTTTCTGTCACTCCCCCAGATTAAATAGAGGCATGAACCCACTATCGAGCATAAATACCCCCTCTTGGAGTCACTAGCAACTACTCGGCCAAGATAGCTACTAACAACGGAGAGCATGCAAGATCATAAACAACATAGAGATAACATAAGATAAAATTCAGTACATCAACTCAATCATAACACCAATATTCATCGGATCCCAACAAACACAACATGTAGAATTACATAAAGGTAGTCTTGATCATGTAAAGCAGCTCACGTGATCTAAACATGAAGCACATGGCGGAGAAGACAACCATCTAGCTACTGCTATGGACCCATAGTCCAAGGTTGACTACTCTCTCATCACGCCGGAGGCAAGCATGGCGATGAAGAAGACCTCCGGTGGTGATTCCCCTCTCCGGCAGGGTGCCGGGAAGAGCTTCTGGACCCTCCCGATCTTCGGGTCGACGGCGGTGGCAGATCGCGATGTGTTCTGGAAAAGTGATCGGGTATTTAGGTTTTTCCCGTTGGGGGGTCCTTATAGGCGAAGGGGCAGTGTCAGAGGTGGACCAGGGGGCCCACACCACCAGGGGCGCAGGCCAGCCCCAGGCCACGCCGCCCTATGGTGTGGCCGCCCTCTGGCTCGTCTCCGTCTCCTCTTCGGTGTTCTGGAAGCTCCATGAAATATCTGGACATCTGGCTTTGGTTTCATCCAATTCCGAGAATATTTCCTGTGTAACATTTTTGAAACACAAAAACAGCAGAAAACAGGGAACTGGCACTGTGGCATCTCGTTAATAGGTTAGTTCCAGAAAATGCATAAAAATGCCACAAAGTGTAACGAAACACTAAGCAAATGGTGTAAAAACAAGCATGGAGCATCAAAAATTATGGATATGTTGGAGACGTATCACCCGCAAGAGGGCTAAGAGGAGGGATGTGGTGTTTCCCGCTGCCTACTTCAATCTAAGTGAGAAGGAGCTCGAGCAGTTTTTCAAGTGCCTCCTAGGAGTTAAAGTTTCTCACGGTTACTCTAGGAACATAGGCAGATATTTGGACGAAGCAAAGAAGAGGTTCAACAGGATGAAGTCTCACGACTGTCATGTGCTGATGACGCAGATACTTCTCGTTGCGATCCGAGGGATAATGGACGAGCACGTCCGTGAGACGCTGTTTGGCCTCTGCAACTTCTTCGATGTCATCTTGAGGAAATCGATCGGCTTGAAGCAGCTCGACGCGCTGCAAGAAGAAATTGTCGTGATACTGTGCGAGCTCAAGATTTACTTCCCGACCGCGTTCTTCGATATCAGGGTGCATCTGCTCATCCATCTCATGGATGACATCATTCATCTCGGTCCGACATTCCTGCACAACATGATGCCGTTCGAAAGGCTGAATGGTGTTATGAAAGGATTCATCCGCAACAGGTCCCATCTAGATGGAAGCATCGCCGAGGGCTTTCTAACCTATGAGTGCGTCTCTTTTTGCCAGAATTATCTACGCACTGAGGAGGACGACATGGATGACCCTGTTGGTCTACCCAAAAGGATGCACCTCGGTAGGCTCACCAGATATGGTCACCGTGAGGGTTTTCGCGCCATGCATGTCGGTGCAAAGGGTCAACGCCCCGACTTTGTCCGGGCACACCTCATCGTGCTACAACACATCGAATTGGTTGACCCTTGGGTGGAGGATCACAAAAGCTTTGTAGAGCAGAAGTTCATTGACCTTGGCCGGCCGAGGAAGAAGGGAGACGTAACAAGAGAGGACAACTCCAGCTTCACGGCTTGGTTCAAGGAAAAGCTTCACGACCCGCAGTCGACGCCTTCTACATAGGATGAAAAACTCATTTTCGCATTGTCACAGGCCCCGGGCACAACGTGAGGACATATTAGGCCTACGACATCAATGGATACAGATTCTACACCAAGGAAAGGGATAAGAGTAGCGAATATCAAAACTCAGGAGTAACGATGCTATCCTATGCCGATGACGAAGCCACCGTCACGGAAATATTCTTTGGAAGGATCAAGGAGATCTGGGAGCTCGACTACGCTAGAGAGAAGGTGCCGATGTTCCGTGTCAGATGGGCCAAGAGCGTCCAAAAAGAGGGCCGGTATTTCACCACCATGGTTATACCCGATGCCTCCGCGAAGAACGCCTCCACAAAAAACGAGCCATGGGTACTCGCGAGTCAAGTTGACCAATGCTTCTTCATCACCAACCCGTCAAATCCAAGACGTGTTGTCGTGAGGAGGGGCAAGAGTAGCATCATCGGAATGGAAGGACCCGCCAACGAGCAAGACTTGGAAAAGAACGACGATCCAAAGATCGAAGAGGAATTCGAAAAGTACTTCGACAAGCCGACTGCCGCAAGAAGAAGGAAGACCACCCTACCTACTAAAGGTTGTCCGTTCACAAGAAGAAACCTCAACATTCCCGGCCTAAAGTATTCAACCGCGAGAAAGAAGGGCAAGAAGATTGCAAAGAGATGCTAGCTCTAGCTAGCTAGCGCGGAATCAAGATCATGACATTTTTTGTGTATGCATGCGTTTACTCGAATCTATATAGACTATCATAATATTCTTGTGTGTGTATGGATATCGATGTTCATGTGACATGATGATATATATTCGTGGTTTTTTGAATAAACTATTATGATACTCGCAAAATGAAGTGAGAAAAAGGTTTCAAAGTATTCGTGGATATTAATTAGTGCTTTTTTAGTGTTTTTGTTAGTTACTATTAAATTTTGAAGTAATTAGTATTTGTTAGAAAGTGTGAAAAAATGTAAAAAAAGGTGGGAGGCAACCAGGATTCAAACCCTGGATGCCCCTGGATGCAGGCACAGGGAGCTACCACTGAGTCATCGATAGATTTTTGTCATATGGTTGAGCGTCGCGTTATTTGACTAAGTGTCAAATATGCGTGGCACATATTGCGCATAATGCGCCACACATATGTGACACTTAGCCAAATGTCGTTTGGCCTTGCCCGCAGCTTATTTTTCCCTTAGCCATTTGCTCTTCCTCTCCGCGCCCGCCTGCCTCTCGCTCCGGCCGCTGCCGCGCCTGCCTCTCATTCTTGCCACCGTGTCGCTCGAAGCCTGCCGCCGCTCTGCCCTGCCCCACCGCCCTCCCGCAGCTGACCCATTTCCCCATGCTCCGCCCTCTCCACCGCCCTAGCTAACCCTAGCCTCTGCTCGCCGACGCGTCTCTGACACTCGCCACTTGCCTGCATCGCAGAGCCACCGGATCCATGACTAGGCGTGCCCTGCGGCAACCATAGCCGCATATGCGCTGGCTGCCAGCGCTGTTTCTTCCCGCACTAGCACCTCCGGCTGCACCCTCGACGACCCTGAGCTCCTCTAAGTCTACCTCACCCTCCAGTGCTCCGACTGCTCCACCCCGACGTCTCTCCTTCAACCTCTGGTTTAGGTAATTTTCCGCTTCTCCTTCAACCTCTCCTTTCCCTGCTTATTCATTGTCAAAGACGGATCTCTGAAAATTGGTCAGGTAGCAGCTAGGTTTAGCAAGAATTCAAAAGAACAAATGGTACTGAGATGATGAATCCACAACAAAAAAATATTTAACCATAAACTATGATTTACCTATTTAAACCAGACAAGGCAATGCCAATGGTTTTGCATTTTCTGTGGCATATCTATTGCTAGAAAAACAAGTCACTTAGTTTAAGTAGTGGAGTATAATGAACTAGCTTTGGTAATGGCAACACCAAGGGATATAGAGAGTAACAATAAATTATAGGATTTGTTAACAGTTTTGAATTTCATCTTTCTTTAACTATATTAATTTAGGATACATATCCTATGAGAGAGTAACAAGAAATAATAGCAGAGAAACGCATGTCACTATGTTAGTAAAGGTGGCATGCAGGCAACTTAGTGTTTAATGGTATTTTGCACAGTTATTTTCCATTTATGTGTACAGATCAATGAGTACTCATGAAAATTTCTTTGTGGCTATAGCTTTGACACCTGGAGGTATACTGAGTGGTCTCTTATTATTTGAGCTACATAGATTTTTATACTAAATGTCATTTTTGAAATACTGTGCAGATATATTTCTACCATTTTTTTTGTTAGGAGTAGTTGCTAATATACTGATGCAATACCAAGTCACTATGTTTTAATATATTGGATCTGATTTTAAAGAGCAATACCATCTGCTATGTACATTGATAGATTTTTTTCATAATATTAAAGCAGCCACAAGGACACTATTTTGAATCTGTTTTGGGTGGTGCTCTTCCATAGACACTAAAATGCATTGACTTTATCAATTTTTTGTACCGCTAGTATTATTTATACCCATAAAAAGATTGTTGCCTACAACTATATGATTGGCTGTGCATGTTTATCAACTGAAGTCAATTGATGTAGCTTATTTTTGGAGGCAAAATGGATTCAGTAGGTTCTAGTTATTCATAACAAGACCTTGTACATGTGAAGAAGAAACAAATCTTTCTACTAGCTCGAGGGGACAGTAAGCTAAAAAATATCAGTGAGAGGTTAGATTTGAGATGTATGTTTATCTTGTATTAGTCTTGCCACCTAGCAATGTTGTTGACCTATGCATAGTCTACTTTACGGATTAAATGAGTTTACCTGATGCTACTCTTCCACTTGTCCCATTGTTGCAATGGTGTTCATTTGTAGTTATATGATTTAATTTGGCTTCCATGTTACTAGAACAATATATGTAAGGGGGATTCCAACCTGGGTGTTGTTTTATCGATTTATTATGTTTAATGAGTCACTAAGACATGAATTTAGACCTGATTTGGTCTTGCTTTGCATTTTCGTTTTGAAAAAGTTAATAATCTGGTGTGTATTCTTCTTTTCAGTTAAGACCTCCAAGGGATTGTCTTTTATATTTAATTCTACATGCATGTTTCTTATATAAACAACAACTAAAATTAATTTACAGTGCAGTATTAGTACTCTGCAGCAGGACATATACATTTGTCCTCATATTAAATTAATAATGAAAAACTTAAACTTGACATTGTAAAAAATGTTACTCCATATAATCTACCACTTTCCTCCTGTTTAGTGTATTTTGATATTAATAGTATGTATGCATATAAGTTAACTAATTCTGGTAGAGAGATCTTATGATTCAGTATTTCTGTAACATACATAACTACAACTATTCCCATGAATTTGGAGCAGGACATGTGAATTCTGGTAGTCGACATGTAGTACTTGATGCTGTGTTTTTGCTGGCAGAGTAGTGTTCTGAAGACAAAGCTTGTTCATGGGCCCAGTACTAATGGAGTTACTATATTTTTGGTGCTTCTTACTGATGTGAAAAAAATGATGAAAATACCTTTTGTTAGTTAGGTAACAAAGCTTTGCCTGTGTCTTTCTGTCATCTGGCAGCACCTTTGCCTAAAGATGTATACATGGCAGCACCTTTGCCTGTGTGTCTTTCATTTATTCTGAAGATGTATATTTACTTGTCATTCTGGAGGCAAAATGAGTTGTTAGATTATGTTGATGCACACAAATCTGTTAGATTTTACTTGTCAGATTTTGTTTATGTGAATTACTGCAGGTTATTTCAAAATGAGTCGCCCGTTTCTCCTGAAGTGTCGATTCACTTCCGATTCGGTTGAGAAATGGGCACACCTAGGTCAAAAAAACAGCAAAGGTCATGCCGAATTTTTCGGTCGACTCTAGCTTAATTAAATTGTACTAATTAAATTATTGCATTTTTTGTATGAAGTGCCGACATGTCGAGCGGAGAAAAAGACGTCGGGGCTGGCCCTTCTCAGCCCATGAGCGTCGAAGATAAAGCAAGAAAAGCCAACCTAAAGTTTTGGCGGCTTGACAATGACTTGAGCAGGTGCGACGAGGAGGCCGAAGAAGCTGCGGCCAATGAAGTTGACGGGGAGGCCAAAGAAGCTGCGGCCGATGAAGTTGACTCGGAGTCCGAATATGACTTCGATGCTGAAGATGGTGATGACGCCGGAAGCAGTAATGGTAACGAGGAGGATGGCACCAGTCATGGCGGTGACCGCATGGACGTCAGTGGATCGGACGCTGCCGCTAAGAAGAAGAAGAAGAAGAAGAAGGAAAGGCAGGATCGGACGCTGCCGGCACTCGGCACCAAGCTCGAAGAGTTAACATATGTGAAACCGAGTGGCCAACCCATGGAGCCTGCGAAGCTTACCGCTGGGTACGGCATACAGCTCGGGTGCATCGTGCAGGAGAGCATGAGCATCAACCAGAAGAGCATAAGAGCTAAGGGCAATACGCGGTTGCACGAGCTCCTCATTGGGAAGCTTCACAACCGGTACAAATTCCCAGAGCCGTTCGATAACAAGAAGCTCAAAGGGAACAAGGTCAACAAGTTAGCCCTCACGAGGATGAGCACAACCTTGAGCAGCCGGAAAAGCCGAGTGAAGAAGAGGATTCTCGAAGGCAAAAGTTGGGAGGAGATAAAGAAGGTTGAGCCGATGCTCGACGAAGATGAGTTCATCAAGTTCAAGGATGCGTGCCTCACTCCGGAAGGTATCGAATGGATCGAGTGGGGGAGGCATATGCGGGACCTCAACATAGGTAACCAATGTTGTGAAGGCGGCGGTTACCGAGTAAAGAAGGTCATTTGGGCAAAGGAGGACGCCGAGTATGCCCGTCTAGGGAAAGAGAACCCGTGGCACAAATTCATGGACGAGCAGGTGATGCAGTTTGTCCGTGCCCGCTACTATCTCCACCCCGAACTCAAGGAATTCGCTACCGACGACGACGATGTGAGGAAGTTCCAAAAAACGCTGGTAAGGAATTTACCGCGGATCTCGAGTCGATCTATGTTCTAAATTTCTAAATGGCCCTCTCTTTCCTTCTCTGCAGAGAATTGAAGAAAGGTCTTATGCTTCAAGTGCTAGCTCATCCCAGGGGTCGACGGCGGACCCACGGTGGGACACGCCCTTCAACAGGGCGATAAACATGATCAAGGGGAGAGCCAAGTCCTTGCCGCCGACTTCAGCTGGCCGCGTGGCCGGCTATGGTACGTACAACAAGGTTGGAGACTTCAAGAAAGAGGACCGCGAGGCGAAGAAAGAGAGGAAGCCGCGGCGGCGGCGGCCGCAAGTGAAAAATGCTAAGTTGAAAAGCTCTAGGAGCATATGCCGGACCTGATGCGCGAGATCATTCCCGATGAGCTGTGAGAGGGGCTTGCTGCTTAGAATGTGGCAGGTCGATGAGGGCCGCTAGTGGTGCCCAGCATCTCCGGCAGCAACTCTATCTAGCATGTGTCACCGGACGTGGTGACTCCCGATACCGCCAACGTCGAGGCACAGCCGGCGGCCGCTCCGGTGCCCCCTCCCGCCGGCGCAAACACCAATGCGCACCTGGAGGTCGCTCTGGTGACACCACCTCCCGCCGATGCCAACACCAAGTAGCCGGTCGCACCGGTGCTCCCTCCCGCCACAACTAAGGCGCAACCGACGGTGCTTCGTCATAAGGAATCTCGGTGGGAGAATGATACCAGTGTCTCGACATTAGCCGAGCTCAACGCGATCTCCAAGGTAATGACTCCGGCCAACACATTTCATTTCCTTTGCCTTTGATGACTATAGCTAGACAGCGACATCTCATGAGATGCATGCAAACTTGTTTTCCCATAGGACACACCTTGCACACTCTCGCATTTCATGGATGGCGAGCAGAAGGATGTTGCTAAGGGCACAATCATTCAGCCAAATAGCACAATCATGCACCACAAGGAGATGGTCTCAAACGTGTTCAAGGTCCGGCTGGCTCGGGTGTTGCCGGGATGCGAAGACATGGACCCTCGCACCCAACCTCAAGGCTCCGATGAACATAAGACCCTTGAGGGTTGCTTCGGATGGGTCTTGACATGGCCGAAGACCTAGATTCGGCTTGTGAAGGAACAACAAGTTACTCAGCCGCCGCCATGTATGCCATGTTTGGCACAAGTTATTGAGCTGCCGCCATGTTTGGCACCAGTTACTGAGCCGCCGCCATGTTTGGCACCAGTTACCGAGCCACCGCCACGCATGGCGCCACCGCCTCGGCGGCCACAACAAGTTGTCTCTGCCACCACCTCCTGTCACCAGAAGTTGTTGGCCGCCGCTTTACCGCAGCCACCACCACCACCACATGGCAAGGCGGTCACTGCACCCTACCCAGTACTTCTTGAGGACATCAACGATGATGATGAGAACCCCGATAAGTGGCTCAACACCGGCGCCACAGACTCTTTGTTCATGCCAAACATGGAAGAACCCTACCATGTCTGTGAAGATCAAAATGCTCGCACCAAAACATGCATGCGTCTGGACTTCCATGGTGCCCTAGAGGAGAAGCTTCCGGATGTTGGCACTGTTGATCCTAAAGTCAATCCGAGAAATATTTTCAGCCCCAACACACTCCATAAGGTGATGAGCGGCGGTGAGAAGTTGGAAACCGGTGGTCCTATCGAGAAGAAGCACCACCGGAAGAGAAACAAGAAGGATAAGCCGTCTGCGAGCCAGCAGCCGGCCGATTCGAAGAGGCCCCGGGTTCAGGACGACCCGATGTCACAACCCACTAAGGGCACCTTGCAGGGCATAATTCATGAAGCTGGAAAACCAATTATGACTGATGAGCAGGTCGCAAACGCAAGTGGAGCGATGGTGAACCTTATGCACGGTATTCTATTTCTAGAGGAGGGCCTTCTTAAGGAAACAAATCCATCGTACCCCGTTTTCACGGTGAAGGTTCCAGCGGACGTAGGCTTCATCGATGATCACCCCGCGGATATCTTCTTCATATCGTACGAGGATGTCTTCAAGATTTTCAACACCAAATGGCTGGACTATAACTTGGTCCGCCTATACGCGCTCCAGTGGATGATGAAGGTCAACAGAGATCAGAACCCTAGCGTCGCGATAGTGGACCCCTACTTCATGCGTGAAGGAATGTTGTTGAATCCAGCGAACCAGGCCAGAGCAAAGGAGTACCTCTAGAAGTTCCTGCTAGACAACAAGAGCAAAAAAGACATTCTTCTGCCTTACTTTCCCGAGTAAGTGCACACTCGCTCGCCGCCGTAATAACTTGTCATTTCTTAGTTTTTGATAGGTCCTTTTCCAACATTATTTCGTTTCAACTGCTTTGTGCAGAGACATATACTGCACATTGATCCCCGTTGCCCTGAGGTACTCGGTAGCCGTCTACTTAGACTCGGGGAGTGAGGCGAAGATGAAAAACTACGCCTACATCAAGGGTGTTCTAGATGATGCTCTCGAGGGATACGCCAAGAAGGGAGGCGACTTTAGGGTGGGGGCAGAAAATGTCAAGGACGGCATACACATGTTCAAGCATGTAACCAAGTTCCTCTGCGTCAAGCAGCCGCCTAACAGTGTCAAGGAGGCCTTCTATGCCCTTCATCACATGCGGGCGATTGTCCAGGATGAACACATGCTTACGACGTCATCTAGTGTCCGAGGATGGGCCGAAGAGCATGCAAGGATTGAGGACGATGAACTTAGGGACGACTTCTACCACATCCAGAATCAGATTACGACTATCTTGCAAGAAGATGTCATCACAAGGGGGAGGGGCCTTGTCCTGCACCAGACCGTTGACTAAGCGCAAGATCAAAGACCGGCTCTGGAAACAGCATGACTGATGGTGCGGTGTTGATATAGATGACCAACCAGTTGGGAACCCCAAGAGAAGGTGTGATGAGCATAGCAGCAAGTCTTCCCTCAGTTATGAAACCAAGGTATATCGAACCAGTACGAGAAATAACCAAACTTCAGAAGGTGATGCTTGCTAGCTTTGTGACATTCCGGACAAGGGCGCCAGATAACTGCTTGTCGGTGTGTAGCTTTTCACCAGCAGCAACGTGAAACCTGCACACAACACAACCAAGAACTTTGCTCCCAACTTACGATGAGGTTGTCAATCTCACCGGTTTGCTGTAAACAAAGGATTGAGCGTATCGAGTGGTAATAGGATAATAGTATGCAAGAAAGTAAACAGTGCGAGTAAAAGTAAAACGGTATAGCAATGTAAAGGAAATTGGACCGGGGTCCACAGTTCACTAGTGGTGTCTCTCCATAAGATAAATACACATGTTGGGTAAACAAATTATAGTTGGGCAATTGATAGAGCAAAGATAACGTACATATGTCATGAGGATCACTATGAGATTCACTCTGGGCATTACGACAAAATACATAGACCGTACTCCAACTGCATCTACGACTAAAAATCCACTCGCGGGGAATCGTCTGAGGACCCCTTGAGTATTAAGTTGCGAACAACAGATAATTGCATTAAGCAAAGTGCGTAATGTAAACAAAGCAAATGTCCTTGGACACAAGAATGTTGTTTTCTCCCTAGTGGCAATAGCACATCTACAACCTTAGAGGTTTCTGTCACTCCCCCAGATTAAATAGAGGCATGAACCAAACTATCGAGCATAAATACTCCCTCTTGGAGTTACGAGCATCTACTCGGCCAAGATAGCTACTAGCAACGGAAAGCATGCAAGATCATAAACATCATAGAGATAACATAGGATATATAATTTAGCACATCAACATCACATAGCACCAATACTCATAGGATCCCAACAAACACAACATGTATGATTACATAAAGATGATCCTGATCATGTAGGGCAGCTCACAAGATCTAAACATGAAGTACATGGTGGAGGAGACAACCATCTAGCTGCTGCTATGGACCCATAGTCCAAGGTAGACTACTCACACATCACTCCGAAGGCGACCATGGTGGTGTAGAAGGCCTCCGGTAGGGATTCCTCTCTCCGGCAGGGTGTCGGGAAGAGCTCCTGGATCCTCCCGATCTCGCAACGGCGGCGGCTTGCAGTATGTTTCGTGAAAAAGGGATCCGTCCCTTAGGTTTTTCCCGTCGAGGGGAACTTATAGGCGAAAGGGCATCGTCAGAGGTGGGGCCAGCTGGCCTCACCATAGGGCGGCACGGCTAGGGCCTGGGCAATGCCCCCTGGTGGTGAGCCTGGCTCGTGGCCCCCCTTCGTCTCATCTTCGGTCTTCGTGAAGCTTCGGTAAAAATAGGAGGTTTGGCTTTTGTTTCGTCCAATTCCGAGAATATTTCCTGTGTAACTTTTCTGAAACACAAAAACAACAGAAAATAGGGAACTGGCACTGTGGCATCTTATTAATAGGTTAGTTTCGGAAAATGCATAAAAACGCCACAAAGTGTAACAAAACTCAAAGCAATTGGTGTATAAACAAGCATGGAGCATAAAAATTATAGATACGTTTGAGACGTATCAAGCATCCCCAAGCTTAACTCTTGCTCATCCTCGAGTAGGTAAGTCATAACAAAAGAATAATTTTTGAGGTGACATGCACCATCACAATCTTGATCATCTATGTAAAGCATTGAGTGTTGGGATCAAAGAACTTAAAACATGGGCATAAAAGACATAATCTTGACAATAAGAACTTAGCAACCATGTTATAACATGAAAAGGAACACAACCGAAAGATCATGAATAATGAAACAATGAAAGCCAAACGTGTGTTCAAATCATATGGAAAAACATAGAAAATAGTTTTCAGCTTGCCCTTCATGGAATAGCAAAATATAAATGCATAGGACACCTTCAAGTTTAAGAGGGCGACTAGATACAAATAATTTAAGAACAAATGAAACCATAATCATGAATCAATCAATGATAAACTTTGGGAGAATGCACATTATACTCAGAATGGCAACTATGCTCTCTTAGACGGTGCATAAAGGTAGAAGGTGGAGACTCAACATAAAAGTAAAAGAAAGACCCTTCGCAGAGGGAAGCAGTGATTAAACATGTGCGAGAGCTTTTCATTTGTAAAACAGAGAGATAAAAATTGGGTTTTGAGAGGTGGTTTTCTTTGTCAACGACTAGCAATGGGGTTCTTACTATCTTCCATACAAAATGAAGCAAGTTTTTGAGAGAGAGATTGACACTTTGGTGCTCTTTTAATAAGCTTGGCACTCCTCCCCACCTTTTTTCTTTCACAAACCATGGCTAACCGATTCCATCGGGTGCCCACCAACATTCACATACCATGGAGGAGTGCCTTTTCTTTCTTTCTTTTTTTCTATTTTTTTTATTTTTGGAATTTAGCAATATGGAAGATAGCAAATCCGACCACTACGTCCCCATGAGCTGAAAATAGTGTCACAAAATGAGAAGTATTTTGAAGGTTTTTTTTAAAAGGTAGCACATGAAAATTTACTTGGAATGGCTTGCAAATACCATGCATAGGAATTTATAGTGGACACAAAGGAAAACTTGGTTTTTGGGAGTTCGATGCACGAGTAGAGCTCATACTCAGTACAAAATGAAGGCTAGCAAAAGACGAGGAGCGGCCAACTAAGAGAGCAATAACGATCATAATCATGCATAGCGACAAAACATCATTAAAAGAAGCATAAAATGGCATCATAAGTCAAAAACCAAATGATCATAGAGGCTTATGGCGACTTGTTAGAGTCAAACATGTTGTAAGCATGCGCCAAGTCAACCCAAATAAAGCATCAAAGGAGAAAACCAAATAAATGCTTCCACATAATAAGGATAACGCATGATTTTTTTCAAAGGCTCATTAAGCAATCTCAGTCATTTGAGACAAGTCATGCTACAGCAAAAATCACTAAACATACTATCAAAACGACATCAAGCATGGCATGCAAAAGTCTAAGCCGCAGTCTAAACAAGCTCCTTTTTGTACCACTTTATTGCATGAAACTTTTTCTCTTTTCCAACACCATTCGAACCTTTTTGAAACAACTTTTTCGATGAATACCAACATAGACTAGAGGTCCAAATACACCTTGATGCAAAGATATAACAAGATCTGAACAAAAATCAAGGCGAAAAATGAAAGCTAAACGTAGTTCTAGAAAAAGAGAACACTCGTTGAACGATAAGAGTGAAACTAGAGTGTTCTTGGCAAATGAAAAGCGAGTACATCTCCTCCAAAAGAAATTTGTTGGGGTCCAACCATTTATTGCAGCAAACAAAACAAAACTAAAAGCAAAAGTAAAGATGCTCCAAGAAAAAAGCATAGTGCATGAAGCAATAAAAATATAGTGTTTTGAAAGGTGACCTGGGGCATCCCCAAGCTTTGACGCTTGTACCTCTTGGATATTTCTTGGGGTGACATGGGCATCCCCAAGATTGAGCTTTTGTCCATTCTTCATCTCATCTCATCATTCTCCAATCCCTACACTTGAAAACTTCCTTCATACAAAACTTAACACAATTCTATTAGCAACGTTAGCATAAACATAATAATAGATCAACCCTTTTTGGTTCAGGTTTTAACTCAAAAACACCACATATAAAGAATATACTACTGTAGCAACTTCCCCAAAAGTTCCGTGATCAAAAGAACTAAAAAAGAAAGCGATCGAGAGGCAAACACAAATAGTGGCAGAAATCTGTCAAAACAGAACAGCTGACAAAGGTCGATTTTTTAGAGGACCTTCTGTTACTCAAATCGAAAAGTGCAAAACTAATGAAAGTTTGGATATAACCTGGGGCATATGCACAAGAAATAGCAGGTGAAAAAGATATTCTGAGAATTTTCACGAATTTTTACGGTGCAGCACCGAAATCTGTTTCAGGACAGCAACTTCCCCAAATCTTACCTCACTCAAATTAAAGGTTCTTCTTGGCACAAAAACGAAATAAAAAGGATAAGGAGCGGTTATTACAGTAGTAATAACTTCCAAGACTCAAATAAAAGAAAAAATACTGAAAAGAAAACAATGGGTTATCTCCCAAGAGTGCTTTTCTTTAATGCCTTTGAGCTAGGCGCAGAAAGTGCTAATCAAGTATTATCAAGCGAGGCATTAAGATCAATTGCAGAAGTCTTTTCAAGAAGGCATTCTATTGCATCCAAATAAGTTTTTGAAGACCCCTTATGATCACGCTTTGGTTCACTCATTTCATTAAAAAGATTTTTAGGACAAATCCAATCAAAATTATTTTCCAAAGCCTCATGCAATCCTAAGAGTTTGCTAGGTATTGGTACTTTGATTTCTTCATTGTTTGTACCAACAACCTCTACACGTGAGCCAAGCATATTAAAACGCTTAAAAACTTTCCTAGCTTCAATAACAACATATCTAAATTCTCTACGCAAAGTCTCCAGAATAAAATCTTTCTTTTCGGAGTCTTCGATATCATGAAGCTTAAGAAACATTTGTTGCATAAAAGGATTAAGGTTAAAAAACCTAGCCTCCAACATGTGAACTAAATAAGCAGCAGCAACTTCATAACTAGGAGCAGGCTCAGCCAAAGATCTATCCTTAACATGTTTATGAATACTAATATGATTAAAGAACTCCTCGATGTTACCTACTGAGAGGTCCTCCAAAACATACTTAGGGAACAACATAATGAACTAAGAGTAATAAAGTAACAACTATAAAGGAAACTAATTTTTTTGTATTTTTGATAAAACGATGCAAGCAAAAATAAAGTAAAGCAAAACAAAAACAAAGTAAAATATTGTGCGTGCGAGACTCCCCTTGCAGAAGTCTTCTTCCTCCCCGGCAACAGCGCCAGAAAAATTGTTGATGGTGCGGTGTTGATATAGATGACCGACCAGTTGGGAACCCCAAGAGAAGGTGTGATGAGAAAAGCAGCAAGTCTTCCCTCAGTTATGAAACCAAGGTATATCGAACTAGTAGGAGAAAGAACCAAACTTCAGAAGGTGATGCTTGCTAGCTTCGTGACACTCCGGACAAGGGCGCCAAATAACTGCTTGTTGGCGTGTAGCTTTTCACTAGCAGCAACGTGAAACCTGCACACAACACAACCAAGAACTTTGCTCCCAACTTACAATGAGGTTGTCAATCTCACCGGTTTGCTATAAACAAAGGATTGAGTGTATCGAGTGGTAATAGGATAATAGTATGCAAGAAAGTAAATAGTGCGAGTAAAAGTAAAACGGTATAGCAATGTAAAGGAAATTGGACCGGGGTCCACAGTTCACTAGTGGTGTCTCTCCATAAGCTGGGTAAACAAATTACAGTTGGGCAATTGATAGAGAAAAGATAACGTACATATGTCATGAGGTTCACTATGAGATTCACTCTGGGCATTACGACAAAATACATAGACCGTAATCCAACTGCATCTATGACTAAAAATCCACTCGCGGGGAATCGTTCGAGGACCCCTTGAGTATTAAGTTGCGAACAACAGATAATTGCATTAAGCAAAGTGCGTAATGTAAACAAAGCAAATGTCCTTGGACACAAGAATGTTGTTTTCTCCCTAGTGGCAATAGCACATCTACAACCTTAGAGGTTTCTGTCACTTCCCCAGATTAAATAGAGGCATGAACCCAACTATCGAGCATAAATACTCCCTCTTGGAGTTACTAGCATCTGCTCGACCAAGATAGCTACTAGCAACAGAAAGCATGCAAGATCATAAACATCATAGAGATAACATAGGATATATAATTCAGCACATCAACATCACATAGCATCAATACTCATCGGATCCCAACAAACACAACATGTATGATTACATAAAGATGAACCTGATCATGTAGGGCAGCTCATAAGATCTAAACATGAAGCACATGGTGGAGGAGACAACCATCTAGCTACTGTTATGGACCCATAATCCAAGGTAGACTACTCACAGATCACTCAAGAGGCGACCATGGTGGTGTAGAAGGCCTCCGGCAGGGATTCCCCTCTCTGCAGGGTGCCGGGAAGAGCTCCCGGATCTTCCCGATCTCGCGATGGCGACGGCGGCAGCTTGCAGTATATTTTGTGAAAAAGAGATCCGTCCCTTAGGTTTTTCCCGTCGAGGGGAACCTATAGGCGAAAGGGCATTGTCAGAGGTGGGGCCAGCTGGCCTCACCATAGGGCGGCGCAGCCAGGGCCTGGACCGCGCCCCCTGGTGGTGAGCCTGGCTCATGGCCCCCTCCGTCTCATCTTCGGTCTTTGTGAATCTTCGATAAAAATAGGAGGTTCGACTATTGTTTCGTCCAATTCCAAGAATATTTCCTGTGTAACTTTTCTGAAACACAAAAATAGGAGAAAATAGGAAACTGGCACTGTGGCATCTTGTTAATAGGTTAGTTCCGGAAAATGCATAAAAACACCACGAAGTGTAACAAAACTCAAAGCAATTGGTGTATATACAAGCATGGAGTATCAAAAATTATAGATACGTTTGAGAAGTATCAGTGACATTAGGACATGGACAACAAAAAATTGCGACAAACCGTTCCCGGAGCCATGTCAGCAAAAGTCTTCATGATTCTTCCTAGCCGGTTTCGCGTGTATGTCGATCGTGTGTGCTTGATTCAAAAACTTTACTGTCTGCAACTCATTCTGGTGTGTGTCTATGTGTGAGATGTAAACTTATAACTTGCCTTAGTCGAAAGCGTCGTTGTTGGACTTATTTACTTTTGTATGCATGATACTTATAACTCTTGTCTTAGCTCGAATACGTTCCTTTTGTCGACATGCATGTGATTCCTTTAATTCTTTCTGTTGCATATGATATATAGTACTATATATATGGCTTTGTCTACAGAGATGCCGAGGTGCTATGTGGTGTACAAAGGTTGGGTACCAGGAGTCTATGAGGAGTGGGAGGATTGCCAGAAGCAAGTGAACAAGTTTAGCGACAGTTGCTATAAAGGATACCCAACGAGAGAGCTGGCGGAAGCTAGGTGGAGGATCCACCTCCTAGGAGAGCGGAGAAATAGGAACCGGATGAAGACCTTGATGATCGTGCTCCCGGTCTTGCTCACCATTGCGGGTGTAGTCTACTCGGTCTTTTGGTAGTTTAGGACTTGGCTAAAGATGATGATCAACTTGTTGTAATATGTAGTGTGTGTAATGTGTGAGATGGACTTGTTGTATGCTCCAACACTTCTAATATTCCGAAACTTGTCACTATAATGGTTCTAATTGTTTGTGATGATGATGTATTGATTTGATGATGATATATTGTTTTGTATTGCTATATATTCTGCAGTTATACTATACACATGTATATATACATGTGTATTGTTGCGTATTGCTATGTATAAATACCAGAAAATATCTATTTTTTTAGACCTATACGAAATGTTAGTAGCGCATATTTTGTATAGCTAGTGGCGCATCAGGCATCAGTGGCGCATATTGCCATATGCGGCACGCATAGTCTGTTAGATATGCGTCACGGATATTTTTTTACTAATGGTGTGGCAACGGTGGTGCATAGCATATGCGCCACTGATGACCCACAAGTATAGGGGGTGTATCGTAGTACATTCGATAAATAAGAGTGTCGAACCCAACGAGGAGCAGAATGTATTGACAAGTGGTTTTGATCAAGGATTCACTGTAAATACTAGCAAACGGGTTTTTAGGGGTATTTGGTAATGCAAATAAATAAAGTACGAGTAAATAAAAGACAATAATAATAATTGCAGCAAGTGGCCCAATTCTTTCTAGAGCAAAGGACAAGCCGATTGTGTAACTTATGATGACCAAACGTTCTCGAGGACACACGGGAGTTTCTGTCAAGAGCTTTCGCTTCATGCCGCTAAATAATCTTTATTGGTTTGATAAGTGTTATGGGGGTGAACCTGTGCTAGTGCAGTACCCTTACTAGGATAAATACACACTTGTGATTATACCCCTTGCAAGCATCCGCAAATATAAGAAAGTAATTAAGATAAATCTAACCACAGCCTTAAACTCCAAGATCCTACACTCCCTGGTGTAATGGTTTCCTCACGGACATTTAGGTTTCTGTCACTCCAGCAACCCCACAATTAGTAGCCAAATACACAATGCATCTCACTAGGCCCATAAATGGTGAAGTATCATGTAGTCGACGTTCACATGACACCACTAGTGAAATAGCACCACAACAAATAAATATCAAACCATTAAATATTACTTAACATAATTCCACTACTAACATCTTGACTTCTCCCATGCCCTCAAGAACTAAACGAACTACTCACAAGACATCATATGGATCATGATCAGAGGTGAAATAATGGTAAATAACAATCTGAACATAAACCTTAATTCAACGGTTCCACTCAATAGCATCAACCACAAGAGTAATCAACACCGGGAAAGTTTCCCCTAAGAATTTAACAAGATTCAACTCAAGATGTTACAGCGGGATGGCATGGTGATGGTGGAGATGAAGGTGCTGGTGATGGAGATGATGATGATGATCCCGACGAAGTCCGATGCGATGGCAATGATGATGGCGACGATCTCCCCTCTCCGGGAAGGAATTTCCTCGGCAGATTCCTGCCTGCCAGAGAGCTTTTCTCTTTCTGGTGTTTTCTGCCCCACAGAGGCGGTGGTGTCTATCTCTGAGCCCCCCCCTCTGACTTAGGTTTTCGGGGACGATGAAATACGCGAAGGAGCGATGGTAGAAGTGGGCCAGGGCGGCCACACAACAGGCCGGTGCGGCCAGGGGTTAGGCCGCGCCCCCTGTGTGTGAGCCTGCCCTGTGGCTCCTCTCGCCTCCTCCTTTTGGCTTCTTCAGTCTTCTGGTAAAATATAATTTCCTGGTATTTTTCTGAAATTTCCTGATCTTCCGAAATATGGTGTCTTGGCGGTCCTTTTTCCAGCAGAATCCTGACTCCGGCAGCAAATCCTCCCATGATCATCAAACATGTAAAAACAGAGGAAACAACATAAGTATCATCTCTAAATATGAAATATATCGATGAATAACAGTAAATTATGATACAAAATAGTGATGCAAAATGGACGTATCAACCCCCCCAAGCTTAGACCTCGCTTGTCCCCAGGCGAAAACTGAACTCGGTAAACAAGAGCACGGGTTTATGGAGTGAAGTGCCGATAATCAAAATACGGACAAGAAGCATCACATTTACCAAAGCACAAAGTATAATAGACAACAACTTCCCTTTATATGATATAGACTTGCAATAAGTAGGAAAAATCATATGCTCAACAAGACAAACTCTTTGTAATCATGGAAAGCTTTCGAAGATATATTCCTTCAGGTAAAAGCATTATACTAAACAAAGGAAAATAATAAACATAATTGAACGGATCAACATATGGATGAATGAAACATAACAACTCAAATGCTTGCTTGAGATAGAGGGGAATAGGTTGACTCAACATAAAGGTAAAAGACAGGCCCTTCGCAGAGGGAAGCTGGGATTAAACATGTGCTAGAGCTTTTCATTTGTAAAACAGAGGTAAAATTTGTTTTGAGAGGTGGTTGCTTTTGTCAACGACTAGCAACAGAGTTCTTGATATCTTCCATACTAAACAAGTGAGAGCGGTTCCGAGATGTTTGATTAGTTGGCACAATTGTGCTCTTTTATAGCTTAGCACTCCTCCCCACCTTTTCCTTTCTCAAACCATGGCTAACCGATTCCATCGGGTGCCCACCAACTTTCACATACCATGGAGGAGTGCTCTTTTTCTTTTGTTTTTTCTTGTTTAGATTACAATGGTCTGACCAGCTCCCTTGCAAAATTAATGACGAGCAGATGAAGCTGCCTAGTCGAGGGGTACTCAATTTAGTATGGAAGATAACAAAACCAACCACTACGTCCTCATGAGCTAAAAACAGTGGCACAAAATGAGAAGTATTTGAAGGTTTTTTAAAGGTAGCACATGAAAATTTACTTGGAATGGCTTGAAATACCATCCATAGGAATTTATAGTGGACTTTTTGGAAATAACTTTGTTTTCTGGGATGTGGATGCACGAGAAGTAATCCCTCTCAGTACAGGTTTTTGGCTAGCAAGGCTGGGTAGCAAGCATAAGAGTTGCATGAAACAAACAAACATACATATAATAGGAAGAATCATGCAATCTTCCTTGAAAGTACAATGATTTTAACTTGAGAATACTATTGCTTATGAGCTAAACATGAAGGAAAACTGAAATGATGTATCTACTAGCACTTCTTTCTTCTTTTTCTACTCAAAACTTAAGGTAATGTTGCTACTGACCAAGCTATGTTTGCCAAAACCAACTAAATTTACTCATGCTCCCAAAGTGATACCAATACTAATCAACAAGACTAATCGTATAAGGGAGATTGCAAACTAAAATAAAGTGTGCGGAAAGTAAACGATAAAACTTCTCATTAATATTTCATTACCGCAACTCACACCAAGGGATACATAGATAATCAACTAAGGAGGATACTTCCACACTACAAACTATTCTATAAGATAACTTCTCTATTCATGATATGACTCTACTTGAAAAGTAAATGAGCAAAAGATAATGATGTGATACCACGGCACTCCCCCAAGCTTGGAACAAGCCAAGGGGATGCCTATACCCATGATGAATTAATCCTTTGGCGGTGGTGGTGAGTCTTTATCATCATCATACTTCCAAGGCAGAGGTCCCCCGTCAAGGAAGGATGTCTTGGTCTCCAATATCCTGAAACTTGCAGCAGCACTCATTTGTTTAAACCTAGCTTCATACTCATAGTTTTGGTTCTGCAAGTCGTAGAGTTGTGCTTGTAATTGGTTAGTGGTCTCATGGAGTGAAAAGATGTCACTCCAGAGCTCTGTAGTATCTTTCTTGTACTTGGTGACAAGCTCTTGATTAATCCTATGGATGATGTCCACCTCGCGTTCCGCCATCTTCTTATATTTAAAGACTTCTTGTTCCAGCGCTTCCATCCTAGCTTCGAGACTCCCTTCTCCCTTAGAGCCATGGACATCTTCAATCTGCAACTCCCCATCCTTGAGTGACAACTCCTTCGGATGCATCTTCAGCTCCCTCATGTATGGATTAATGATATCCGCAAGAGAGTTCTCCTCGGATGGACCGGACGAAGACATTGTAACTCCAAAGCTGAGAACAATCCCCTGACAGAAACAGCTTGAAATGAAAACACTACAAAAACACGATATACAAACCTCGGGTACTCCAGGGGGTTATATAGGCGAAAATTAAACATCAAGGCGAAATTACAGGAGGAAACCAGGACGGAAACGAGCTCCGGGGTGCTCTCACACCAGGGCGGCGCGGCCAGGGGTGGGCCCGCGCCCCCTGTGTGTGAGGAGCCACCGGACTCCGTCTCCTACCCGTTTTCGTCTCATGATTTTTCATATTTAGCAAAAACAATAAAAGTAATACTGAAAAAGTTTATCGCAAACCTTTTCTGACTAGAACTGTTACCTATTCAAAAACAAACTCTGCAGGTTCCTGCATATTGTCCTGGATGAATTCTTCTGGAGAAACCGTTTGAATAACATCAACATCTTCATTATAAGAATCTCCAGCAATATAATGTTTGAGTCTTTGACCATTCACCACTTGTGTAGTGTCATCTTTTAATGAGGCAATCTTTATCACACCTGAGCGGTACACTTCCACAATAACATAAGGTCCTTCCCATTTCGAGAATAATTTTCCTGCAAAAAATCTGAGACGAGACCTATACAATAAAACTTTCTCACCAACGTGAAACTCTCTCTTAAGAATTCTCTTATCATGCCATTGTTTGACTTTCTCTTTGAAAAGTCTGGCATTCTCGTAAGCTTCATTTCTCCACTCATCTAGGGAACTCAAATCGAGCAACCTTTTCTTACCGGCGAGTTTAAAATCACTATTAAGCTCTTTCACTGCCCAAAAAGCTTTGTGTTCTAATTCTAAGGGCAAGCGACAGGCTTTTCCGTAAACCATTTTGTAAGGAGACATGCCCATGGGGTTCTTATAAGCAGTTCTATAAGACCATAAAGCATCGTTTAACTTGCTAGCCCAGTTTTTCCTAGATCTATTGATAGTCTTCTGCAAGATAGACTTGATCTCTCTATTTGAAAGCTCTACCTGCCCACTAGTTTGGGGATGATAAGCAGAAGAAATTCTATGATTAACGTCATATCTAGCAAGAGTTTTTCTAAAACCGCCATGAATAAAATGAGAACCTCCGTCAGTCATAAGATATCTAGGCACACCAAACCTAGGAAAAATAATGTCCTTAAGCATTTTTAACAAGGTCTCACCATCAGCACTCTTTGTAGGTATGGCTTCTACCCACTTGGTAACATAATCAACAGCAACAAGAATGTGAGTATAACCTTTTGAAGGAGGAAAAGGACCCATAAAGTCAAATCCCCAACAATCAAATGGTTCAATAACAAGAGTGTAACTCATAGGCATTTCATTACGTCTAGAACTAATACCAACTCTTTGACATTCATCACAAGATAAAACATACCTTCTAGCATCTTTAAAGATGGTTGGCCAATAAAAACCTGATTGTAGAACTTTTTGTGCAGTTCTATCTCCAGCATGATGTCCTCCATAAGCACTGCCATGGTATTTTCTTAATATTTCTTGTTGCTCATACTCTGGAACACATCTTCGCATAATTCCATCAACTCCTTCTTTATATAAGTGTGGGTCATCCCAAAAATAATGCCTCAAATCATAAAAGAATTTTCTTCTTTTCTGAGCTGTAAAGGTCGGAGGCAAATACTTGGAAACAATAAAGTTAGCATAATCAGCATACCAAGGAAGGTCTCGCAAAGTTACATTTATTGAGGCCAACAGTTCATTTGGAAAACTATCATTAACAGGAATAAGATCAAAAGAAATGTTTTCCAATCTAGACAAATTGTCAGCAACAGGATTTTCAGCACCTTTCCTATCTACAATATGCAGATCAAACTCTTGTAAAAGCAACACCCATCTAATAAGCCTAGGCTTAGCATCCTTCTTCAGCATAAGATATCTAATAGCAGCGTGATCAGTATGAATAGTAACTTTAGAATCAACAATGTAAGGTCTAAACTTATCACATGCAAAAACAACAGCAAGAAACTCTTTCACAGTAGTAGCATAATTCTTCTGAGCAGCATCAAGAGTCTTACTAGCATAATGAATAACATTTAACTTCTTATCTACGCGCTGTCCAAGAACAGCACCAACAGCAAAATCACTAGCATCACACATAATTTCAAAGGGTAAATTCCAATCAGGTGGTTGAACAATAGGAGCAGTAGTTAAAGCCTTCTTAAGAGTTTCAAAAGCTTTCTTACAATCATCATAAAAAACAAATGGTATATCTTTTTGAAGAAGGTTAGTAAGAGGCTTTGAAATCTTAGAGAAATCTTTAATAAACCTCCTATAGAAACCAGCATGACCAAGAATACTACAAATACCTTTAACATCCCTGGGACAAGGCATTTTCTCGATTGCTTCAACCTTCGCTCTGTCAACTTCAATACCTCTTTCAGAAATTTTATGTCCAAGAACAATTCCTTCATTCACCATAAAGTGGCATTTCTCCCAATTAAGAACAAGGTTAGTTTCTTCACACCTCTGCAAAACTTTATCAAGATTGTGCAAACAATTATCGAAAGAAGTTCCATAGACGGAGAAATCGTCCATGAAAACCTTCACAATTTCTTCACAAAAACCATGAAAAATAGCAGACATGCATCTTTGAAAAGTAGCAGGAGCATTGCACAAACCAAACGGCATACGTCTATAATCATAAGTTCCATAAGGGCAAGTAAAAGTGGTTTTCTCTTGATCTTCCTTTCTAACAGCAATCTGAGAGAAACCAGAATAACCATCAAGAAAACAAAAATGAGTCTTCTTAGACAACCTCTCTAACATCTGATCTATAAATGGTAAAGGATAGTGATCTTTCTTAGTAACTTTGTTAACCTTTCTAAAATCAATGCACATCCTATAACCAACCACTACCCTTTGAGGAATAAGCTCGTTATTCTCATTAGGCACAACAGTGATACCTCCTTTCTTAGGAACACAATGAACAGGACTAACCCATCTACTATCAGCAATAGGATAAATAATACTAGCATCAAGGAGTTTCAATACCTCATTTCTTACCACTTCCTTCATCTTGGGAATTAAGCGGCGTTGATGTTCAACAACTGGCTTTGCGTCTTCCTCCATGTTAATAGCATGCTGAAATAAGGTGGGAGAAATCCCTATTAAATCATCAAGAGTATATCCCATGGCTCCTCGATGTTTCCTCAATATCTCCAATAACGTTTCTTCTTCCTTTCCTGAAAGCTTAGAACTGATAATAACAGGATATATTTTCTTATCATCTATATAAGCATACTTAAGATCATCAGGTAAAGGTTTTAATTCAAAAACAGGATCTTCTTTAGGTGGCAAAGTGGTACCAAGATCCTCCACATGTAAATTGTGCTTAATCAACGGTTGTTGATGAAGAAGAATATCGTCAATATCTTCTCTTTCCTTCCTAAAAACATCACTTTCATGATCCTCCATAAATTGCTGCAAAGCATTGTTAGGAGCAAGAGCAATAGAGGCTAGCTGTTCAACTCGAAAACTTTCATCAGGCAATTCACTTTCAAAAGGAGTTTTAGCAAACTTAGAAAAATTAAACTCATAAGATTCTCCATCGAACTTAGTAAAAAAATTCTCCTTCTTACAGTCTATCACAGCGCCATAGGTATTTAAAAAGGGTCTACCAAAAATAATAGGACAAGTTTTACTAGCTTCCTTACCAAGTACTAGAAAATCAGTAGGATATTTAGTCTTACCACATAGAACTTCCACATCTCGAACAATACCAAGAGGCTAGACAGTCTCTCTGTTAGCAAGCTGAATAACCACATCAATCTCTTCTAATTCACAACGGCCAATCTCATGCATGATTTCTCTGTAGAGCTCTAAAGGAATGGCACTTGAGCTTGCACCAATGTCACATAAACCATAATAGTAATGATCTCCAATCCTGACAGAAATAACATGAACACTTGTTTTCCTACGCCTATTAGGATGTGAAACAATGTTAGTAGCATCTTCACAAAAGACAATATGTTCATCTCCCACATCTTTAGTAACAAGGTCCTTCACTATAGCTATAGGAGACTTAATAATAATTTGCTCATCAGGTTCTACAGCTTTCTTAGTACTTTTATTTAGCACACTTACCAAAGTAGAATGCTCCTTTACCTTTGCAGGGAAAGGCGTCTTCTCAAAATAAGGTTCAAGCAAAATGCTATCAACAGTACAAACCTCAGTAGCTGTAGCAGGAATATGACTAATAGAATATTTATAAGGCGCATGATATTTGTTCCAATCTTTATTTAGAACATCAAGATAAGAGGCAAAGGCCTTAAAACAGTTAGCAAGTATTTGAGAATCAAGACCATAAGTAGTGCTAACATTATGAAAGTCATCGGTTCCCATAAAAACTTTAATGCATTCATAATCATAATTTATACCTGACTTCCTACCTTTGTCATTTTCCCATCCTTCAGCATTTTCTTGGATACGGTCAAGAAGTTTCCACTTAGCATCTTCTTTCATATGGGTAAATGATCCAATACAGGAAGCATCCAAAAATTCCTTCTCATGAAGAGTAAGCCTCGCATAAAAGTTATCAATAACAATATTACTGGGAAGCTCATGAATGGGACATTTGAGCATTAGTAACTTCAATCTACCCCACGCTTGGGCAATACTCTCTCCATCATGAGGCCAAAAGTTATATATTCGATTACGATCTTTATGAATTTCACTTGGAGGATAAAATTTGGAGTAAAAGAGGGGTACAATTTCCTCCCAAGCAATAGATGGACCATCTTTCAGCAGCCGATACCACTCCTCAGCTCTGCCTTTTAGTGATAAAGAGAATAGCTTCCTCTTGACCTGGCTCGGTGAAATACCTACACACATGAACAACTCGCATAATTCCTGTATAAAGAGTAAGTGATCACCCGGATGGACAGTTCCATCTCCTGAATAGCAGTTATCCATAACACGTTCAACAATTTTCATAGGTATTTTAAAAGGATCTAATTGAGCAGGAGGTGGTTGTGGTTCATCCACATCCGCAACAGTGGTAGTAGTTTTCCCGAATAGGAACCCAAATGGAGAACTCTCCATAGCAAAATAAAATAAAAATAAAAGACAGAAATAAAAAAAAATACTCACAGCAACGGTTACCTTTACCAATTCCACTCTTCAATAGCGCTTCACTCCCCGGCAACGGCGCCAGAAAATAGTCTTGATGACCCACAAGTATAGGGGGTGTATCGTAGTACTTTCGATAAATAAGAGTGGCGAACCCAACGAGGAGCAGAAGGTGTTGACAAGTGGTTTTGATCAAGGATTCACTGTAAATACTAGCAAACGGGTTTTCAAGGGTATTTGGTAATGCAAATAAATAAAGTACGAGTAAATAAAAGACAGTAATAATAATTGTAGTAAGTGGCCCAATCCTTTCTAGAGCAAAGGACAAGCCGGTTGTGTAACTTATGATGACCAAACGTTCTCGAGGACACGCGGGAGTTTCTGTCAAGAGCTTTCGCTTCATGCCGCTAAATAATCTTTATTGGTTTGATAAGTGTTATGGGGGTGAACCTGTGCTAGCGCACTACCCTTACTAGGATAAATACACACTTGTTATTATACCCACTACTAGGAAAACAACTATAGGTAGTAGACATACCCGTAGCGCATGGTGCATGTGGTGCGCTGCGGCTGTTTAGCCGTAGTGCACCGTGCACAGTGCGCTGCGCCTATCCCCATTACCCGCAGCGCACCACAACCACATGTGCGCTACGGGTATTCATAGGCCTGGACGGCCGTTTCTCCTCAGCTTACCCGCAGCGCACCCTTCGTGAATGCGCTACGGGTACTTAGTGTTACCCATAGCGCATTCACGAAGGGTGCGCTGCGGGTAAGTTGAGGAGGGACATATAGGCATAATCCCAGGTTACCCGTAGCACATTGGGTAGCCATGCGCTACGGGTAAGTGCACTACCCGCAACGCATGGCTACCCAATGCGCTACGGGTAACCTGGGATGCTTATTTTTAAGGTATGAAGCCACCTAGCACCAATCATTGCCCCCCTTCTTCCCCCTCCATTCACCACTAGATCTGGTCGTCCCCCTCCTCCTCCCCAACCTAATTTCATCATTCTTCCATCTATTTTAGCTTATTAAAGCTACTTTGGTTGGTAGATATATGAGTGCAATGTCTACTAACCTTTAGATATCACTTTATTACTCTCTCGTCCACACACACTCTCTCGTTCTCTCGTGTCGCGGTATCGTCTATAATAGGTGAGTAATATGAGGACATCGGTGTGTGGCATCGGTGTTTGTATGCCCTACGGGTATGCTTGTAGGTGTGTCATCGTTGTTTGTATGTATGCATGCTTGTGGCATCGGAACACGTTTGTATATATATGCATTTGCTTGCATATGTTTATGAATTCTTATTTGTTTGGATCCAAATATGATGATTTTCCGATGGTGCCAATGTTGTTATGCCGAAATGTTGATTCACTTCCATTTCGGTATATTTTGGCACCACGGATAGGTCCATTTTTAGGCAAGGTCATGCCGAAATTTTCGAACAACTATGTGTGTATTTGGCCGGTTCTAAGATATTCTCTTGCTCTATATATATGTATACCAGGCAACCATGGTCCGGTCGATGAATGAAGGCACAGTGGCAAGATATATGAAAGCCACGACGCACGACATGATTCGAAATAACCAGACGGAGATAAAGTGTCTGTGTCACAAATGCAAACTGAAGTGCTATATCGACCCTTATTCCGGACAACTGCAGAGCCACCTGCTCTCTCGCGGTTTCATGGATTGCTACACTCGGTGCATAAGTGATGAAGATGATGACAACATCCATGGAGCGGCGATGGGAAATGATGAGGAAGGGCATGGTGGTGACAAAGATTTTCCCGGTCATGATGAAGGCCGAGAAGATGCCGGACATGGTGGAGAAGATCAAGATGCCGGACATGGTGAAGAAGATCAAGATGCCGAACATGGTGAAGAAGATCAAGATGCCGGAGCAGATGGAACACCGTCAGGTAGCTGGGTGCAGAACCCTTACGTTCAAGCACTGCTTCTCAAGCAGATAAGCAACGCACGGGATACCGCTAGAGAGAAAGCCAAGATGGCGAGCCTAGAGAAGGACGCGGTTACTCCATTGTATGCAGGATGTAGGCCCGGGGATACACGTTTGGATGTCACGCTCAGGGCTCTGCAGATGAAGGCAAGACACAAATGGACCGACAAAAGCTTTGACAAAAACATGGCATTCTGGCAGGAGCGTCTTCCCGAGGGGAACAAGTGTCCAACTAGTATCGAGGAGGCCAAGAAAATCGTGTGCCCTCTTGATTTACCTCACGTGAGATACCATGCTTGCATTAATGATTGCATCATTTATCGGGGAGAAGATGCGGAGAGAAACACATGTCCGGTGTGCGGCGCATCTCGATACAAGAGTGGGAAGAAAGCTCCTCGAAAGGTAATATGGTACTTTCCGATCACTCCTCGTCTACAGCGATATTTCGCAGACCCTAAGGAAGCAAAGCTTATGCGCTGGCACGCGGAAAGGAAGAAGCTAAAAGATGATGACGATGATGATCAGGAGGACATGATACTGAGACACCCTTCAGATGCTAGCCAGTGGAAGGCATTGGACATTGAGTGCCCAGAATTTGGTAATGATCCAAGGAACGTCAGGTTGGGTGTGAGCACCGATGGACTCAATCCGTTTGCCAGCCAGAGCAGCACCCATAGCACCTGGCCCATATTTGTATGGATGTACAACCTACCCCCCTGGCTGTGCATGAAGAGGAGGTACATACAAATGACTATGCTAATTCAAGGTCCGAAACAACCGGGAAATGACATCCAACTGTATCTCGGTCTGTTGACAGAGGAACTAGCCACGTTATGGGACACACCACCCAATACATGGGACGCCGTCGCAAAAGATTATTTTCCTATGAGAGCCGCGTTGGTCACGACGGTGCATGACTATCTCAGTTGCGGATATGTCTCGGGGCAGGTGGTCCACGGATATTGTGCCTGTATTCGGTGCATGGATGACACAACATATCACCAGCTACAGAAAGATCCCAGTTCTTCGAAGACCGTGTTCCTTGGGCATCGAAGGTGGCTTCGCAAGGATGACCCATGGAGAAAACGCAAAGATCTGTTCAATGGTAAAATTGAGATCCGAGATCCCCCATGTCTAAGGAGCGGCGAGGAAATCGATGAGTTATTGACAAGTTGGCCAGAGTGCCCTGCACCGGGAAAGAAGCGAAAGGCGCCCAAGCCGCTCCTGAAGGTATGGAAAAGGAGGTCTATTTTCTGGGATCTGCCTTACTGGAAGATCCTCCGCATGCCCCATAGCCTTGATGTCATGCATATCACCAAAAATGTGTGCGAGAGTCTGCTTGGCACCCTTTTCAACATGCCTGATAGGGCCAAAGACGGACCGAAAGCAAGGCACGACTTGGCATTTATGAAGATCAGGGAAGACCTTCACTTAGGACGATCTGATGATGATGACGATGATGATGAGGAGACCGAAGGTCGTCGCAAGGGAAAAAGGGCCAAGAGGAACGACTATCACTGCCCCGCTTCGTGCTTCACTCTAAGTCCTCAGGAGATCGAGCAGTTTTTCAACTGCCTCCTAGGAGTCAAAGTTCCTTACGGTTACTCGGGCAAGATAAGTAGATACCTAGACAAAGCGAAGCAGAAGTTCAGTGGGATGAAGTCTCACGACTGTCACGTGCTGATGACGCAGATACTTCCGGTTGCAATTCGAGGAATAATGGACGAGCACGTCCGCAAAACGTTGTTTGGCCTCTGCAACTTTTTTGACGTCATCTCTCGGAAGTCAATTAGCATGAGGAAACTTCACAGGCTATAGGAAGAGATCGTGGTGATTCTATGCGAGCTCGAGATGTACTTCCCGCCCGCATTCTTTGATATTATGGTACATCTGCTGGTCCATATCATGGAGGATATCATCCAACTCGGGCCGATGTTCCTGCACAGCATGATGCCGTTTGAAAGGATGAATGGTGTCATCAAAGGATACGTTCGCAATAGATCACGTCCCGATGGAAGCATAGCCAAGGGCTTCCTGACCGAAGAGTGCATCTCCTTCTGCACGAATTATCTTAACATCGAAAACCCTGTTGGTCTGCCCGTCAACAAGCACCTTGACAGAATCGATGGATGGGGTCACCGCGAGGGTCGTCGTGAAATGCATCTCGACTTCACTGGTTGACGCGCCGACTTTGATAGAGCAAACCTAGTCGCGCTACAGCACATGCAACTGATCGACCCTTGGGTAGAAGAGCACAAAAGCTTTATTGCGAATAAGTATAGTGACAGGGGCGAGCAGAGGACGGAAGGAGCAATAATCAATGAGCACAACTCCAATTTCACGCGTTGGTTCAAGGACAAGATTCTAGCTAATCCCCCACCAATGCAATCTTCCGAGGAAGAAAAACTCATATTCGCCTTGTCACAGGGAGCTGAACACTGCCTAATGACCTATCAGGCATATGATATCAATGGCTACACATTTTACACTGAGGAAAAGGACAGTTATTGCGATTACCAGAACTCAGGAGTAACGATGGAAGCCTACACCGGTGATGTCAAGCAAAGATACTACGGAAGGATCGAGGAGATCTGGGAGCTGAGCTACGCTGGGGAGAAGGTGCCGATGTTTCGTGTTAGATGGGCCAAAAACGTCGTAAAAGAAGACCGGTATTTCACCACCATGGTTATACCCGAAGCCAAATCCAAGACTGCCGGCGCAAACGTCACCCGGGTTGTCGTGAGAAGAGGCAAAAGGAACATCATCGAAATGGATGGAGTCGCCAACGAGCAAGACTTTGACATGTACGGTGACCCGAAGATGGAAGATGAAAGTGATGCCGATGATGGCGGAGACGGAAGCTAGGTGGAGGAACCACCTTTGAGAGGAGAGGAGGACGACCTTCTTCAGCGTCACCACCGCCGTCTTGCTCACCGTGGTGATTGCGGTTGTAGTGTACTTCATCATACCGTAGGTGACTATCTTATTCATGTAATGTGGGATGATGAACTTGCGTACTTGACCGGTATCGATGACTTAGAGACATTGAATTCATGTAATATGTGATCACTTCATTTCGAAAATAATGAGATTCATATTTCGTGTCTATTTCATACTAAATATATTGCATTTTCCTATATACTTCTTGTAATCTTGTATTTCTGCAATTTCCTGTATAAAAACTGTAATCTGGCAGTATAAATGGCTATATTTTCGAAATTTGAAAAAACATACCCGTAGCGCATTGTCGAATGATGCGCTGCTGGTGTTGTCCTATACCCGTAGCGCATTGTCAAAGGATGCGCTGCTGGTGTTGTGCTATACCCGTAGCGCATGATGTAGGTGGTGCGCTACCACTAAAGCATATACCCGTAGCGCACTAGACATTAGCCGTAGCGCACGAGGTGCATGCGCTATGGGTAAATAAGATACCCGTAGCGCACGGTGGTGGTGCGCTACGGGTAATTAGATACCAGCGGCGTGGTAGTGGCAGCGCGGGGGCATGCGCTACGGGTAGTATTAATAGATGCGCTACGGGTAGCTGTTTTCCTAGTAGTGACCCCTTGCAAGCATCCGCAAATACAAGAAAGTAATTAAGATAAATCTAACCATGGCCTTAAACTCTAAGATCCTACGCTCCCTGGTGTAATGGTTTCCTAACGGAGGTTTAGGTTTCTGTCACTCCAGCAACCCCACAATTAGTAGCCAAATACACAATGCATCTCACTAGGCCCATAAATGATGAAGTATCATGTAGTCGACGTTCACATGACACCACTAGTGAAATAGCACCACAACAAATAAATATCAAACCATTAAATATTACTTAACATAATTCCACTACTAACATCTTGACTTCTCCCATGTCCTCAAGAACTAAATGAACTACTCACAAGACATCATATGGATCATGATCAGAGGTGAAATAATGGTAAATAACAATCTGAATATAAACCTTAGTTCAACGGTTCCACTCAATAGCATCAACCACAAGAGTAATCAACACCGGGAAAGTTTCCCCTAAGAATTTAACAAGATTCAACTCAAGATGTTACAGTGGGATGGCGTGGTGATGGTGGAGATGAAGGTGCTGGTGATGGAGATGATGATGATCCCGATGAAGTCCGGTGCAATGGCGATGATGATGGCGACGATCTCCCCTCTCCAGGAAGGAATTTCCCCGGCAGATTCCTGCCTGCCGGAGAGCTTTTCTCTCTCTGGTGTTTTCCGCCCCGCAGAGGCGGCGGTGTCTATCTCTGAGCCCCCCCTCTGACTTAGGTTTTCGGGGACGATGAAATACGCGAAGGGGCGATGGCAGATGTGGGCCAGGGCGGCCACACAACAGGTCGGCGCGACCAGGGGTCAGGCCGCGCCCCTTGTGTGTGAGCCTGCCCTGTGGCTCCTCTCGCCTCCTCCTTTTGGCTTCTTCAGTCTTCTGGTAAAATATAATTTCCTGGTATTTTTCTGGAATTTCTTGATCTTCCGAAATATGGTGTCTTGGCGGTCCTTTTTCCAGCAGAATCCTGACTCCGGCAGCAAATCCTCCTATGATCATCAAACATGTAAAAATAGAGGAAACAACATAAGTATCATCTCTAAATGTGAAATATATCGATGAATAACAGTAAATTATGATACAAAATAGTGATGCAAAATGGACGTATCAGCCACGCATAGATCTTTGGTGCGCCACTTAGAAGCCTTTTTCCACTAGTGTTCTTCTCAATTTGTGCTCATGGCTTCTCAGCTTGGTAGCTGCCTCAACAATGTTTGTGGAGTATTCATGTGAGCTCTTCATCATTACATTCGCCACCGACACTACAAGAGAAACGGGAAATGGTGACAAAGTACTTTTGTCGCTTAATACAATATTTTTGTCACCACAAATATGCGCGTGACAATTTTGTGTTGTCCTTACAAACCGGTGCTAAAGCTCCGCGGGTTCCCTGCAGCGTCCTGGCTGCTCGAACCGGTGCTAAAGCACCCCTTTAGTCCGGGTTCGTAGCACAAGCAGCTCCAATCGAAAGCCTTGTTTTCTACTAGTGCATGTATTATTCATCATATTTTACCCCTTGTGACTAATTTTCCACACATGAAACCGCCTTGTATGGCTGTATACAAACAAGAGAAGAGACTTGTGACTAATTGCCACACATAGTACCCCTGAGCCGTCAAATACCAAACTAAGAAAGGACTCGGACTAAGAGCATCTCCAACAGCGGCGCTAAAACGCTCCCGCGCCCAAAGAACTGCTTTTATTTAGCGCAGGAAGGCTCCATGCGCGCTTCAGCGGGTGCGAGAAAAAAGTGTGCGCGCTATCTCTTTTGCTGCGCGTATGAAATACACACCCCGCATGTGCTATATATTGGGCGTGTGAAATAGCGCACGGTATTCTCATCCCATTCCCGTGCCATCCAATCGCCTCGTTTTCCCGTGCTGCCGTCATCGATTCCAACCGACGCCTGCCGGCCCCATCACCGACATGCCTCCGTGTCGTAGGACACGTAGCTCCATCGGCTTCTTCGGCATTCGCGCCCGCATCTATGGTGCATTCGTGGTGGAGATCAATATTGGCGGCATGCGCGTCTGGCTCGGCACCTACTGCACCACCGACGAGGCCGCCCGCGCCTACAACGCCGCTGCATGGAGGTTCAACTGGAGCCACGACATGCTCAACTTCCCCAAGATACCCACTCAAGAGGAGGCGGAGTTCCTCGCGCTGCCACCGCTCATCCAGACGCAGGCCGAACAACGGAGCAACGAGCGCGGGCAGCTCCAGCTCTCCATCGCCGAGACCGACGAGCACCGGATCACTAGTAGAAATTGAGGCTTTTGCACCGGTTTGCAACCCCCATTTGCACCGGTTTTGCAACCGGTGCAAAGCATCCGGGACTAAAGGGTCACCCTTTAGCATCGGTTGTGCTGCGAACCGGTGCTAAAGGGGTTCCACGTGGCCTGTGCAGCTAGAGGACCCTTTAGCACCGGTTTGAGACACGAACCGGTGCTAAAGGTCCGGTAGAATTTCTGGTATAAATTTTGAGAAAAAATTGAAAAAAATTTGAATTTATTTTTCAAAATTTCTTAATATTCGGATATTTGAATTGTTTAACAGTTTCTACTCTAATCTCTAATCACCCTATTCTCATGTCAAAGTATATACTCATGGCACCACTTCCCGGGAAGTCACCCATCCTCACACTACTCCACCCTTAGCACGCTTAACTTCTCCATTCCTTCCCTACTAGCTTCCAAGACTGCGCTCGCGACTTCTTGATGATACTATGCTATGAATTCTATTAACCCATACACTTTGATAACATATGATTTTACTTTTTTAAATTTAAAATAATTTTAAAAATGAGCAACAATGCTTAATTGTTAATAAGCATCAATGATTTCCAAATAATCTTTATGTATAATTTAATTATTAATTTTAAAACTCAAAATATTCAAAAAAAATCAAAAACTTAAAAATTCCAAAATAATATAAAAACTTCAAAATAACTAAAATGTAGAAGAAATAATAAAAGGAATTAAAAAATTTCAAAAAATTATTTTTTAATTATTTTTGAAAAAATCTAAAATATTCCTACTTTCATATTTCCCTTTGGAATTTTGAGAAGCAAGAATTTGTGCAAACGGCCTATGGCTGTTAAAATCGGATGTACTTTTTGCGTAGATAGTTTTTCATATATTATACGTTTTCTTTTCGAGTCCGTACGCAAAAGTTATAGGCGTTTTAATTTGAAATAACCTTTTTTTGCAAAAAATATCAAAATTCAAAATTTTAAATTTTCCATAAAAGTTGGTTGCGTGAGGTACATGCATGTCAAAGGATTTTGAAATTTGAAGTTTTTATCATTTTCATTTATTTTTTTAGACGTTTTTCTGCGCGGTGGGGGGTAGGCATGAGAGGAAAAAATGGGTGTCAACCCTTTAGCACCGGTTCGTGGCTCAAACCGGTGCTAAAGGTACCCCTTTTGCACCGGTTCATGCCACGAACCGGTGCTAAAAGGTAGTGACCTTTTAGCACCGGTTTGAGCCACGAACCGGTGCTAAAGGGGGGGGGACCACAAACCGGTGCTAAAGGGTTAGCGCCTGCACGCAACCCCTTTAGCACCGGTTTGTAGCTCAAACCGGTGCTAAAGGTCCCTTACAAACCGGTGCTAATGCCCTAGCCTTATGAACCGGTGCTAATGCACCCTTTAGTCTGGGTTCGTAACACAACCGGTGCTAAAGATCTGGACAGCTCCAAACGAAAGCCCTTTTTTCTACTAGTGGATGGAGGAGTGGTGCCGCCTCTTTCCAGGCGACATTCAGTACAAGCGCATCTTCTACGCGCAGAAGGCGGCAGAGAAGAGGGCGAGGAGGGCGGCGAGGGCAGAGAAGAGGAGGAAGAAGGTGTTCTAGAAGCGCAGCTGAAAGGCCCATCGACGATCTCGACGATCACGACCGGTGGGATGATTTGTGGCTCACCACCGAGGAGTATACCGCGAGCAGGGGCGACGATGACTTCTCCAATGAGTAGATTAGGCGTGGCATCTAGTAGTAGTGTAGTGGTTTGCAAAACTATGTAGCAGCAGTTTGAACTATGTTTGTAAATATTTGCTTGCATTTTAGTATATCTAGCCGGGCGCGCACTATATATATTTTACCGCGTCTGTAGAACCTGTGTCCGCCGTACGTGATAACTTTGGGCGCCTGGAATTGCTAGGTGGCCAAAATATCGAAAACCGGCAACCATAACTTTTTTTAGAATTGCTAGGTGTCCAAAATATCCAACCAGCGCCCATAACTTTTATACAACGTTGCGTGTTTTGCACGAGATGCCCTAAGGGCATGTGCATTGGTTCAAACGAGTGTTGTCTATAGTCTGTCTCCACGTCCCAGGCAAAGAGTACTACGGACAGTGTCTATAATGCATTGTCTGTTTATCTATCTGTAGTGAGCGTAGAATCTGGGACTTCGGTTATCAGGATTAGTACGCTGGACCACAATAGAACGAAGGAGTTTCTTCAGATATACAGACACCCTCTCTACAACGGAGTTACTCGTCGATAGCGAGCGATTTTGGGGGCTGCAGACCGTGTGGATATGTACCGACGGACTCGTCTTCTCTCTCCCCTCTCTTTCATCCTCGTCATGAAAAATCATAGGTCGCAGCTCCTATAGACAGCACACAGCAGATGATGTACTATTGTACATGCCCTAACTAAACTCTCTTTGTTTTGAGCAAGATGCTCTAACTAAACTCTCATTTCTCTTCCACATTTTTGTTTGAGGATAATTCCACTTCCACATAGTTAGCAAAAACACGCGTAGTAGTACGGCCCACTTTCAAATTCCAGCCCAAACTTGGCAAGAGCAATTCCCATCTCCCATCCCTAGACGCACGGGAGCCACACCTACCGTCTCCTACCTCAGTCGTCGCCGCACTCCACCTTTTCCGTCTCCATTCCCTCTCGGCCACAGTCTAGGAATTTCTCCCCACCTCTATCTTGCTCTCGACAACATACGCCGCCGCGTCCTCGCTGATCGTCCATCGCAGATCGCTGCCGGTTCTGCCAATCGATCGAGCCCAAACTTCGAAGATCTTCCATGGCCGAGGTCAACTACAACAATTGGGAGGTCGTCCCTACAAGGGAGACTGGCCAATTCCATTTCCGGGTATTGTTCTCGCCGGCCGAGGTTCCCCTCATCTCAAGTACGGTCGCTACCAGTTTCGTCGCCGGATGCAAATGCAAGATAAATTTTTTTCGTTGCGACGAAATAGGTGAGTTCAAGCTGACTCTTATAGTGCAGCATGCATCAGACCCCATAATGGAGGGCATCAAGGTGATACCCAACATGGTTCTCCTCGACAAGACCAGGTCACCGGCTTCCACGGGTACAGGGACAACCAGACGCTTCGGGGAGGATCTGGCAGTATACAACCTGGACCTGCGCTTGGAGGATGTGAGGATGAACTGTGTAGTGGACGACTACTTCGAGGTGATGTGCTCGGTGGAGGTCATCAGGGATGGGGCACTGACACCTCCTCCATTAACAGAGTTGGAGGAGCTCCCTGATTTGGGTCATGATTTGGCCATGCTGTCAAATAAACAAGAACTCACCGATGTTTCCTTCGATGTTGATGGGGAGAGCTTTAGCGCACATCGCCTTGTGCTCGCGGCCCGATCGCCCGTCTTCAGAGCAGAGCTTTATGGCTCCATGGCAGAAAGCAAGATGGCGTGTATCACCATCCAAGAAATGGGGGTCTCCACCTTCAGATCTATGCTGCATTATATTTACCATGGTTCATTGCCCAATGCTAGCAAAACTGATGTTTCTTCCACCATGGCAGAATACCAGCGTTTGCTTGTAGCGGCGGATAGGTATGGGGTGGAGAGGCTGAAGAAGATTTGTGAGGACAAGCTATGTGGCAACGGTATAACGATTGACAATGTGGTCTCAATGCTGGAGCTGGCCGAGCGCCACGCCTGCACCAAACTCAAAGCTAGCTGCCTTGATTTCCTCTCGGATGGTGAAAAATTCAAGATGGTTGCGACGACTGATGCGTACTTCCATCTGATGCAGAGTGTTCCATCTATCTTGGGTGAAGTCAGAAATAGGTTCAAGACGGCACATGAAAAACCAACTGTCGCTGAACCTGGCGCTCACAAGAAAACCAGAATGTCTTAGGCATGACAATGGAGTAGTGGTACATAAATGTTTACTTGATGAATTCCAATGCTTTTATAATATCATGTGCTTTGTTCATCAGTCCACTCTAGTGCTTCCCATGTTACTGGAAAATGTGCAATCCTTGCTCTCCTTGTAGTGTTAGAAGAAACATGCCAAACACTTCTATATTGTTTGCCAGTTCGTGCTTATAGCTATCCTCTTAATTAATCCTTCTTTCTATATATCATGTCCATTTATTAGGCAATGGCAGCAAGTTGGATAAAAATCCTTTCATATGTTTTTGTATGATGCTGCAACAATGTTGTGATAATGTATAGCTGTTGCAAGTTAGAGCTGTTTGCTATGCTACCATTGCTGTAATTCATCCAGATTTCTGTTCTGCAGAGTCGGCAATTGTTCGTTTGTCTATTAAAAGCTTCTTTGGCTATTATGCAACTAGCGTCCAGCTGTGTACCCTGTGGGATGAAGAGCATGCCATTCATGCAATTTTGCACTGATATTCCAGTTTACCATGGTTTGTAAAATATACCATGACTTGGTAAAAAATGGCTAATAATATTTCATATGCAGCAAGGAAATTTTTTTCTAGCCTTGATGTTATATTCTGAAACTCCTAGATAAGTACAATTCTGAAGAACTTCAAAAGGATTCTGGACTTGGCTCCTTCGAGTTTCCCTCCGTTTGTTCCATGCATGGCTGGGATGAAGGCAAATAGATCAGCCTTTTAGTGTACTCTTTAAAATTTCACTCTGATACTCCTACAGGGTTTTAATAATATTCTATATGTGCGCCAGTTGCGAATTTTGGTTTACTAAGTTATATACTCCGAAACTCCTACAGAAGTACAAATCCGAAAGAATTGCAAAGCGATCCTGAACTCGATTCCTTAAAATTTTGGAGAAAAATTCTCTGGGAACCGGCCGCAGGGTCTCCATCGTGAGGCCCCTCGTCAGATTGCGACACATCAGCTTGCGGCACCAATCTCGAAGCTGCTCCGTTACGATGTATGAGATACAGCCCTAACCGTTCCCTCAAAAGACAGAATTGTACGCCATTATGAGAGATTAATTAGAAGATTTTGTATACTAATTACCGACGCCAAATTAGGGACACGACTTGTGATCAGTTTTCGAGAGCTCCCATGTCGTCTCCGCCGCAGGCGTCGCGTCTGGCAGGAGACAACCCCAACTCCATGGTCATGGCGCCAGCAGCGACCTCTATCACCCAGATCACCGATGGCGCCGCTGCAGCAGTGCCCACCTTCGCCGGTGCTGACATGGTCGTGGGCGCACAGATTCATAATGGCGTACCATCGTTGTCCCCTGACGCTCCTCGCAGACATGGCAATGTGGAAACATCTGCTGGTGATCAGTCGGTCACGGACGCCCAAGTTCCTTCTAGCGAGGATGCTGCCATGTCCACCAATACACATGTGGCAAGTGAAAAGATGGTTGAAGGGTCAACTAACCCTACTTCTACAGGTGCGACAATGAAGCATCCATCGACCTTGGCTGTCTCTGCTTCAGATACTATAGCATCCCAAGCAGAGGTATCAAACTGCATCATGTAGTATCGCATTGAAAATCTTGATGTTAATTCGATGTGTACAGTTAATGTATGTTTAAACTTTGAACGCAGGTGGATGCTACTAATATTACATCACCAATTATTCCTAAAGTTGGGATGGCATTCAAGTCAGAAGAGGAAGCATATGAGTTTTACAATAATTATTCCGGTAAAATTGGTTTTAGCATTAGAAAGAGCCACTCAAAGTTGAGACCAGATAAAACCGTCTACAAGAAACATATAGTTTGTAGTAGCGAAAGGGAACGGGGAGCTCATTCAAAACATGATACTGCAAATCAGAATGCTATAACAAGGTCTGGCTGTGATGCCCGTATTCAGCTTAGCATTGCCCGTGATGGCGTTTGGAGGGTGCAAAAGGTTGTTTTGGAGCACAATCATTATCTCGCAAGTCCAGATAAAAGAAACATGTTGCGGTCACAACGCCGATTGATAGAGTCTGATAAAGTTGTGATAGGTCATATGAGGGAAGCGGGATTTAAGCCTGCAGATGTGTACAGATTTTTCAAGCAATGGTATGGAGGACCCCAACATGTACCTTGCCTTCCGGGTGGATAGCAATAACTATATCGGTCGCGAGCGGAAGAAGTATTTGGAAGTCAATGATGCTCAAACACTGTTGGAGTTCTTAAAAAACAAGCAGCTAGAAGATCCTTTTTTTTTATGCCATACAATTAGATGAGGAGGACTGCCGGATAGCTAATTTCTTTTGGGCAGATGGTCAAGCTATCATGGATTATGCTTGTTTTGGTGATGCTTTGTCATTTGACACCACTTTTCAGACAAACAAGTTTGAAATGCCTTTTGCACCACATCTTGGGACAAACCATCATAAGCAAACCATTCTTTTTGGAGCTGCACTTTCTCTGTCTTTGGCACATTTATAAAAATGCCGCTAAGCATCTTAGCCATGTAATTTCAAGCCATCCTCGATTTCTTGCTGACTTTAAGAGAGTTGTATACCTAGAAAATTCAGTGTCACACTTCGAGCAGAAGTGGCAAGAGTTGTTGATTGCTTATGACCTTGTGGATAACTCATGGATACAAACACTATTTGGTTTGCGTGAGAAGTGGGCTGTTGTGTACCGCAATGGTTCATTTTCTGCCGACATGACCTCAACTCAAAGGAGCGAAGGTATGAACAATGTGTTCAAGAAACAGTTTCGCAGGAGGCTTTCAGAGTTCTTAGTAGAGTATGAGAAGCGTGCTGTTAGTCTTCGCAAAAATGAACTAGATGCAGATTTTAAGTCACGGAAGACTAAACCGGTTACTTATGTAAGGAATTTGCCCATGTTGAAGACTGCAGCGGAGTCCTATACAAGGAGGCTTTATTCTGATTTTGAGGAGCAGTTCAAACAGCAACTTATTGTTACGTGCGAGTTGATTTCCACGGTGGGAACAGTTAAAACCTATAAGGTCAAGCCTGTGGCATTTGAGGATGAGGCACTAGTTATCTTTAATTATGAGGATGTGACCATATCATGTTCTTGTAGAAGATACGAATCCAAAGGTATGAAATCATCTTTTAATATTTTTTTGGTTTTTAAAATCTTGTCTTACCCAGCGTTTTATGATGCCATAGGTATATTGTGCAAACATGCTCTCCGAGTGTTCAATAACAATGAGATTTTCACTTTGCCATCGCAATATATACTACACAGATGGACAAAGTATGCAAAAAGAGGATATTGTGTGAATAATCAAGCAACTACGGAAGAAACTTTACAAACACGCGCTGCCCGCATTTCTCGGAAAGCAACCTCTATTGCACTAAAGTGCTCTGTTTCAGAGGAACTTCTAGTAGAATTAGAGAAAGCTATAGACATGCTAGATCTAGAGGCAGATGAATCACTAAGAAAAAGAGGACCTGCCAAACCTCAAGGTGTTCATATAAATTCGAGTGAGTGTGCTGAACACATAACAAATGCAAACATATCATTTAAAGTTCCCCAAGCAATAAAGGGTCCAAAGGAAAAAAGAGCAAAAGGTGCGCTTGAAAAAAAAGGAACAAAGAAGAAAAAGACTGGAGCAAAGAAGACAAATACTGGAACACAAAAAGGTAATGCAGCCCTGCTTCTTATTTTTGTCTCTCAGAATTGCATAGACAGTCGAGTTTGTGTTGATTACATTTTTATCAATAGTAGGTACCGGAAACAAAGTTATAGCAAATACTCTTGTCGGAGCAGGTCCTCAACAGTTTACTTAAGTCATATTTTTCTTCTTTATTTAATAGCTTTCATGTAATTTAACTATACCACACAAATTCTAAATGTTTTTATACTTTATGACACAGGGTTATTTTGAGACGAGTACTAGAACTAATAATCCAATGCCACAGTTTACAAATAATATGTTTCATGGAGAATGTCCTCAGCAATTTAGAGTAAGATAGATTGCTCTTCTTTCACTAATATCATTCATGTAACTAGCACGGCGGCCCGCGTATAACCGGACAATCCTAAACACATATGCAGGTGGAATGTGTAGTGAAGTATTAGTATTAATAAATACTTTGTATTTTTTGGAAATGCATTCTTGGCACCTCAAAATTTTAATTTGTTAGTCATATAGATTTTAATATGATGCCATCGATATATCTTACTTTAATTTAATTTTACACTAACGGTAAATAGGTATATTGAAATTCTTAATATTATAAAATTGTATAATTTGGCACTAAATTAAATTAAATATTTTTAGCATTTTATTTTAGTTGTTTACTAATACCTGTTTTTCGCTGAACCACCAAGGATATTTTTTAATATAATTAATGATGTATCTAGTGATATATATTTTCTAATGTATATATTAATAATTTATTTTAAATTTTTGTCAAACTTTATATTGTTTAAATTCTTAGAAAAATATTAGTCTTACTCATTGGATACTATACGACTCTCTCCGTCGAGAAATATTTGGCTCAACTTTATCTATATACACATGTATCTAAACCTATTTTAGTGTGTAAATACGGACAAATCTAGATAAAATGGAGATAATTATTTTTGGATGAAGGAAGTATTATAATCTAGAATGAGTCTCTCACTTTCTTCCTTTTATATGGTATAAGATGGGTATCCTTTCAACAAAAGAAAAAATATCGGACGCTTGGTGGAAGCGTTACGCAAAAGAAAACGCTAGCAATCTGCTAAAAAAAGAGATTATATCTGGTACGTGTTTGAAAACAGCTTCTATCTCGTACGTATTTGAAACAAAAGAGTCCATCTCATATGTTTCTCTTCTACATATGGAAGGCAATAAATAATAGATTAACTGAAAAATATTTCTGTACGTATCAAACGGACTTGTAGTCTTGACAGACTCCAAATAGACGTGTTACATATTACTAGCACAATACCCGTGCGTTGCTACGGGTTGAGTTTTTTTTTTTAAATAGCTCATAGAGAATTAACTACTCAAAATTAGTTCTTGGCCGGGATGAAATCCTCTTGTCAGGAAGCAACTCCCATTCAAGAGCTAGTGAAAGTGCTTTGCACTGGGAGAAACAAATAATGCTTCAGGAAACCATCATTCTTGTATTATTAAATGTTTTCGTGCATTGTAATGGAAGTGAAAGAATCAAATTTGGATCGTCAAATGTAGGCATAACGAAATTTTACCCCTCGACGGGTAAACAGTATATGTTGATACAATCATATAACCACTTGATGTACAAAAGAGGTAGATGTACTAACTTCTTCAAGGAGTGATATATGCAGGGTTTTCCATCGCAATTATATTTTGCATGATGTGTTTCATCTAAACTCACCGTTAGCACTAATTTGTTATAATCTATCTTTACTTTGTTCTGGCTGCATATTTGCATATTTCTATCTTTTTTGTATGCATTTTCCCCCTTTTTTGGCTCTAATTCAACATATGTCTCAATCTTAATTTTTATGTTTTGCTTATAAGTTTCACCGTGTTTTTTTTCAGTTTTTTTTCGTTTTTCTTCATTGGTTATATATGCATTTCGCTCTCTATCTCTTTCACTTTTTTGTTTCTTACATCCATGACTTGAAATTACCACCCACAATGATTGCATGTGTTGCATAATAATATAGTCAAGCGATGCCAAGCAATGCGAAAGAAAAGTTCAGAAAAATTCAGGAGAACAAGTGAGACGTAAGCGGGCTCAAGTCAGGTTTGATTAGACAATCTAAGAATATTGCCCAGCTTGAATTTCCATTTCTATTTAACGCAATAAATTAACTCAATGCAGATTTTATGCATAAAAATATTTAGTCTTCATATCAATTGGAACATGCAGATCAATAATTCATACTAACAAACCAACACTTCGCTTCTCTGCTTGGTATTAATTGCTTGTTAGCAAAATTTTATGACATTCTGAACGACTCTAAGTTATTGTATCTTCGTAGAATCATGTAAATTTTCAAACTAGAAAAACATTATGTAATGGCAAAGAGATATAAAGTGCATCCGAAATTCCATGTCTAAAAAAACATTGTATGAGACCGGCCTCACACAAAAATCGCATGGAGATTTATTTGATGGCCTGCTTTGTAGTTTAAAGGAAACAAAAAATATTATCATTAGGATACAACAATGTCGTGAAGAACAATAGCTTCTTTATTCCTCCAAAATGGAATATAGCCTGAAATTAAAAGTTTGGTGATGTCATATTTGCAAGCTGGTGCTACGAATAGAAACTTAGATTAACCTTTTATGATTGAGTGAAATGAAAATATTATTTTCAGACGTGTTCAATGGCAACTTCTTATTAGGAAACTGTTATAATTACAGAATCTCATCTAAATTTCCAGTACTTAGCATTCATATGGACACCTCCACAACAATGCCACATTCAGATCTTTCCTCTATTAGAACTCAAATACTCTCGCCTAGCCGTCATATTTAACAGGGTCCGTTCATCGAGCTAAATTGGTTAGTACCAAGTTAACTGTGGACTGTGGTAGTCCACACTCCACACAAGGTAACCAGCACGACCATACGCATGGCCCAGCGGGCAGCGGCAACACAAGCCATGAAAGCCGCAATGCTGATCACGCTCGTTCTGACCTCTCGAGTCTAGGTACACTTCGTTCTGAGCTTTTGAAATGTGAAAAACAGACTTCCTATGTATGAAAATTCAAGGCATACATATACCTTTGATTGCAGACACCTGATTTTCTGAAACAAGGACTGTCCTGGATTCCGTGGGAAGCCTCTCTAAACAGCCGCCGTGCTGGGCTTCACGCAAGGAAACACCCCGAGTTTTCCTACTTTTTGTTAACTGTCGAACTCGAGCTGTGAAGTCTGAAACTCTCAACCAACGAATGTACTGTACCAAACTGAACATCTTATCTCCTTATGCGCATCAAGATGACCATCTTCTCTTGTCTCAGCCGGACGCGCCCCTACCAGTAGGTGGATATGTACACCTTCTCCTGTAGCACCCCGCGTCAGTTCCGATCCTATGTGCCGCGCGATGTGCTCGTTGTTATCCTCCAGCGCGGACACGATCTTGGCATTCTGCGCGCGAGCTACTTATGCGGAGCTCTCGTATGCGCTGCCGCCTTTCTCCACACCTTAAAGCACATGAGGCAGATCTAAATTGTCAAATTTATCAGTCATATGAAGGTTGATGTCACTTTCAACAAATTCATAGTCAGACCCTTCATCCCCATCATCATATCAACCTTCATCATCATTGTATCTGACCACCAACGCACTGACCAACACACATCTGCCCACAGAATCAAATTGAAAGAGAGACAGAGGAGATGCCATGGGAGGAGCACATCCGGCGGAAGCTAGGGCTAGTCGTTCCCTGCCACGCACAGGGGAGCTCCCGGGCGCTGTGTGGAGTGAAAGGGGCTTGGATCAGGGACTGGTGCCCGACGGGCTGAGCCAGCCGCGCCGATCCCCGTGCTCGCTGCACTCCCTCGTCGCGGGAGCTCGCCGACTCCTCCCGTGGCTCCCCTGTCAGCGACGTCCCCAGATGGCCAGACGCGGCCGGCTGGATTCTTAATTTTGTAAGGACTTCGGGTTGAATCAAGAGGGGCTAAAACGAAAAAAGCCACGCGAACGGACGGACGTATGTACCGATCGTACGAAAATAGAACTCTACGACACGGACATACAAAAATAAACCGACGTACGAAAATAAACCGGTGATTTTTTGACCTACCACGGTTTTGTGACCATCGCGTCCTCAAGCCGTATTATTAGTAGAGATTAGACGTTGTGGCATTACGTAATGATATGGTCTTTGGTTAAATCTTAGCCACAAATAGTAGATCTAACTGTCAAAATAATTATGATGATGCGGATTAATGTGGTGTCTCTATTTAACAAACCCCGTATTATGCTTTTAGTATATAATAGATTTAAGTGTTCCACCAAATTCTAAATATTTTCATACTTATTGTGACACAGGGATCATTTGAAGCAAGCACAAGAACTCACACCGGAATGCCACAGTTCATAAATAATGAGTTTCATCAAGGACCTCAACAATTTACTGTAAGAGATCTCGATTTTCTCATATTTTTCATGTACTAATAATTGTACGACAGAAATTCTGAACACCTTCATACCTTTTCACGAAACAGGGGTCATGTGAGGCAAGCTCAAGTTATGGTACTACAATTCCACACTTCGTCACAAATAATAATTTTCTCGGGAATTCATCGACCATGTATGGTCCATTCATCCAAGGAGGATATACAGACCTTCTACTTCAAAGTGATCAATCTTCAGAGCTGCTGCACGCTTCGAGAAGACTAGATTTTGATGCACTGAATCCTGGAGGATGGAAGAAGTAGGCATAGCAATAATTTGTTTTCAATTTTGTGTTCATTGGACAATTTCAGTTTTAGAAGTACAATATGTGTAATGCTGCACTACATCATTTCAGTGAGTAACTATTACCAATTTATTCGAAATGATGCACTGGACATCAAGTGTTTGCTTTCTCATGTAGCTCGTGTAGCATTCTGATATAATACTGAGTACATAGAAAAGGTTCAGTATAATATTTTCAAACAAACCACATTATATTCATTGATCAATCTGGATATATACACTTGAATTTACGTATATTTACATACAATTCCACAATCCTTGTGCTACACAAAGAGAACTAGTACAATGTTCTAATAGATCAGCTAGACTATTTGGGACAGACCCCAACAGTAACTATTTGCCTTGAACTTTTTGCTTCAGCAGCTAGAAATTAAAGTGAGCTGCTGGATTACACCCTTCCTATCTCTGTAGTCTCAAAACGAGCAAACCATGGACTTCAAACTATGATATCGTTGAACAGCTTTCACTTGGTGGACATGGCTTGGTTCTTTCTTTGGATTGCATCAATCACAACATGTAGATGGATCGTGGGATTCAGCTTCAAAGACGTCCTCACGTTCAATAGATGACTGAAGCTTTGCTAGCCGAGCGCGAGGAAGTCTGAAATTTCTGAATAAGATTGCAACTACCTGCATAACAGAACATCATCAGTTAATATTCACCGCCGCCTGATACCTCCTCGTCCTCGTTCCAGCCGCCGCCGCAGCCGCTGTCGTTGCGGACCTCCAATCCCACAGCCGCCTCCACCGTCGGCGTCCGCGGCCTCGGCCGCCGTGGCGGCGCTTATCCTGGTCGCCTTGGCTCTGTTCGTCTTGCAGCGGCAGTGGAGGAAGCGGACCGCGGCGGCCGCTGGAGCGAGGACGCAGCCCGCGCCGGCGCTGCGGAGGCTCTCGAACCAGCAGCTGCGGCGCGTGCCACGGGCAGATTCGAGGCGGGGAGCAAACTGGGGCAGATTCGAGGCGGGGAGCAAGCTGGGACAGGGCTGATTTGGTATCCTCTACTCGCTCACCGTGTACTCGGTTCAGCCGGAGGTCTATGGATGTGTTCGGTTCTGGAACCTGCGAGGACGGAATGGAATGGTTCCATTCCTAGGGCATGGAATGGTTCCGACCCTGTGTTCGGTTCGGAAAAATTCGAGGAACGGAACGGTTCCATCCCTGTGTTCGGTTTTGGAATGGGATGAGAATGGAATGGAATGGAATGAGAATGGAATTATTGTAAACTCGATTATTTATTTCCTAAATTGGATTAATTATTACTAAACTTAATTAATTATTGCTAAACTTGATTAATTATTTCTAATCTTAATTAATTATTATTAAACTTGATTAATTATAGCCTAATCTTGATTAATTATTGCTAAACTTGATTAATTATAGCTAAACTTGATTAGCCTAATCTCCATTCCGCGCGGTCCGGCCGATTCGGGAGAACCAGGCAATTCCGCATCTACACGGTATATTCCCTTTGGCAGGACTAGTTGGTTCCGTTCCGACTCCTCAACCGAACACAGGAACGGGTCCTAGGGACGGAACCAACCCGTTCCGTTCCCTCAAATTCTGGAACCGAACACATCCTATGAGTACAGCCTAATCATCTTGGTTTTGTACCTTCTGTATAATACGTATCAAGTGAGTGGAGAAAAATCTGATGAGACCGGGTCTATCACCTCAGGACGATAGACCTGTCCGGATGCACGACACCTGGTCGTACGAATCTCCAAGCACGCACGTCCCCACTTAGGCCTTGTTCGTTTCGTCCCAACCCGGCCGGGATCGGGCCCGAATCCCCGTCTGACAGCCGGGATTCGACTCGCCCGGGTTTAATTCCGGTTCAATCTTATTCCTTGTTCGGTTAAACCCGACCGGTATTGAACCCCGCCCGATTCCCCCCCGAAACCCCCTATTCCGCCGGGTTTTAGAAACTCGACCCTAGTCCCGTGGATAGCATCCCGAGCGCCGAGCGAAACGACACCAAAACACCATCGCTCCTCTCCTCTCCCGCGACGGCAGCGACGGTGGCGACGGACGGGACTGCGGTGGCTACCAGAGCAACGACGGCCACCAAACCAGCCGTAGGAGAGGAGATCATCGCCCTCCCTGACCTCTCTCCGCGAGGAACCTCTTCCCCACCTCCGGCGGCTGCGCGCCCGATCTCCGGCGACTTTCCCTTCTCCACCTCCGGCGGCTGCGGTGGTAGAAGTAAGTTCATCTCCTCCTTCTCATCACCTTCCCCTCTTCTTGTACATGATCTGGGAGGTGTTGATTTCTTGCTCGCCTTCAGGCCTCCTAGATCTAGATTTTGTATTCCGGTTGTTTCTTGCTCTCGTTGGGCCTCCTGGAGATGTTCCCTTCGCTATCATCCATCGACCCCCCCATTCTAATTTCCCTAGCACTACTGGTATTTACTTGTTCAGAAGAAAGTTATCTTGACGTACATGACAGGATAGATCCCTCGATCGGTCCGTGCAGCGAGAGATGCAGTTGCGGGAGTCTCTTTTCCCTTATCAGAGCCATGTATGACCGTAGGAAAATAAGCTGACTGCCTAATCAATCTGTGCACTTTACTGCTTTGGGTTGAGTACTTGGATCAGTAGCAGATTGCTTATTTATACTCACTACAATGTTCTTTTCCAAATCACATTCAGCTTGCTATTTGGTAACCTGTGTTTGGTCAGAAGGTTCCAACGGAGGGATGGTTTTGATCAGAACAGAATAAATTAAGCAGCCGCTGGACTAAATAGTTGACAACAGGTTACTGTCTGCCACGGGAGATTAGGGATCATTTTTAATCGATTGGGTTGCTCCACTCTAGTCTCTCCATTATGTATCCATGGTGGGATACTTTCGACAGTCAGTTAATTGTTTGTGTGAACCTACAAGAAGTGCTCTGTTGGGATTGCTAATGCAGCAACTACCAGGCACCAGCAGTAACTAGACAACTTTTGCTCTTTTGAGGGTGAGGGAGATGTGCATGCTTGTGAAATAACATTATGAATCATGCTTCCTTCACTTAACCTACTACCATATACTGTATTTACAAGGCACCATTTATTCTTTTGCTACTGATCCAAGTTCTAAATAAGGGGATACTATAGTGGTACATGAGCACCAGTGATCCCGTTTTTTAGCACATTTTCTCATACTTTCTAGCAAACTGGTAGACGCCCTTCCCCTGATACTAGTGTTAGAACATTAGATGATAAGTGATGTTTGTTTGTTTCTGTATACTACAGTGGGGTTTCTACTTTGAGCAATGGAAGAATTTAACAAGATCTTTGCTACTGCACTAGCTCCCTTTTTCTGAAAATAATGGTCAAGTATAGTGTAGTTCTAGTACTGAAGTTAGTTGTAACTTTCCTCAGAATAACATGTATGTATTCTGGACCAACCCTTTTGGCTCACATTAGTCTCTGTTTGCTTGGCTCATAACATGTTTGCTTGGCTCATAACAGTACTATAACTATCACTCTGAGTACATATTAGTCTCTGTTTGCTTGTTGAATAATTTAAGTTAAAGAGGTTCAGTTTACCACTTGTTTGCTTGTTGAATAAATCTGTACATACATGTCATTTATTTGCTGCCATGTTTAGTTATGAATCTTTACATATATGTCATATTGATTGCTTCATGCTTTCCTCAATGATTGTCTTATGTTTGCTGACATATTTAGAGGCCACTCTTATTCGGTCATGCTTATTCAATACTTTCTTAGTAATAACTAGAGCTCTTTTCTCTTTAGTCTTTGAATGGATTTGAGAGTTATGGACCGCATTAGGAAGAGAGAGGAGGAGGAGGATGACGACGATATGATTCTCTTTCTTTTACCAATGTTGCATCTGTTGGTTGGACGTGAACCACAGATTAAAAGGCCCCGCCATACGTCGATGATAAGAGGTGATGAAGTTGTAAGGGACTTGCTAGAAGGGCATCCACAAAATTGCAAGGTCGCCTTTAGGATGGAGGCCCACATATTTAGGGCGCTGGCTAGTTTTCTTCGTCGTGAGAAGTTGGTATTTGATACCAGACTTTCCGTCGAAGAAAAACTAGCAGCCTTTTTGTGGATGTTGTCCCATAATTCATCCTTCCAGGACCTACAACTAAAATTCAAGCGCAGTGGTGACACTTTTCATCGGATCATGAAGAATTTCTTCAACATAATCCCTACTTTATCGAAGCATTTTCTCAAGCCTCCAGGTCCTGCTCAAGTACATCCAAAGATCCAATCAAACCCAAGATTCTTCCCTTACTTTCAGGTTTTTCTTAAAAACTAGCGTAAATCATATATTCCAATGACAATGTCTTCCTTCTTAGAGACCAACTAATATCTTATCGGTGTTCTTTGCAGAACTGTATTGGAGCTATTGATGGGGCTCATGTTCCCATGACTATTACAGGTGACAAAGCCGCCCCTTTAGAAATAGGAAGGGCACACTCAGCCAGAATGTTATGGTCGCGTGTGACTTTGACCTGAACTTCACCTTTATCTCTTGTGGTTGGGAGGGGTCTGCGACTGACGCTAAGGTTCTTAGGTCAGCACTTCTCAAAGGGTTTAAAGTACCACATGGCAAGTTCTATCTTGTAGATGGTGGCTATGCAAATACTCCATTCTTTCTTGCACCGTACCGTGGTGTTCGATACCATTTGAAGGAGTTTGGGCGTGGTCGCCGAGCACCCCAAAAACCTCAGGAGCTTTTCAATCACCGCCATGCCATTTTACGGAATCATATTGAACGGGACTTGGGAATCTTGAAGAAACGCTTCCCAATTCTCAAAGTTGGAACCAATCACACGTTAGAGAACCAAGTAAAGTTACCGGCGGCTGCTGCAATATTGCATAACATCATCCGTTTGCATAAGGGAGATGAGAGTTGGTTAGATAACCAGAGATATAACATACCACCAGCAAACTATGTCGACCTTCCTGACGGTGACCCTCCACAAATTCATCAAGTCAACAATGAAGGCAACAATCTTAGAGATACGATTGCACATCAGATGTGGGTGGATTACCGACATTAGCTAGTAGGACTGCAAGTCAAATGTTATGTAATAAAGTAGTATGTAAGAACTTCTATCCTATTGTGGTGTTATGAATTAGCTCCATGAGCTTACTTTGTCTCTCATGTGATGTAATAAATTAGTATGTGTAAACTTCTGTCCTTATGTGATGTAATAAAGTACTTTGGCTCAATGTATTGCTACTTGTATCATTAATATTTTCAGGTCTGATGTCGACTACAAGACGATCTCCAAGGCTTGAAGCCCAGAAGAAGCTTTCGCCGAAAGGTGGTGTAAGAAAAAGGAGTGGGGCATCGTCCAAAGGTGCGTGACTTAAATCAACATTGGAAGTCTCAAGAGAGGAGAGGGCGAAAGCACTAGGGGTCTTCAAAAGTGCAGTGAATCGTGAGCTGTTCATTTGTGCTGATGTGGAGACCGCTCTGATTTGGCTGCGAGGGGAAATGGCATAGGAAAGGTAAGATCTTTCTCCCTTTGCTTGTATGGTTGTGGTTGTAGCAGCTTCCTGCTTCATCTTTTGTTCTCCTTGTTGCTTCCTGTATATTCGGTGATGCCTTGTTCTTTTCTCTGTTACAACCTCTGTTAGATCCTAGTACTATCAGCCTTTGAAAGTAGATAATATGCATTTACATGGACGATATTCTATTATGATTATCATATGTGATACTTGATTTGGTGCTATGCAGATATCATATTCCATCAGATATGTCATCATAAACTAATGTCTTGTTGGCAATTCCAGCACAATTGATGCAGATATCTAGTCCACCATATGTCTGTACATGTTTCTCAAAAACAGCAGCAAGATCATCTGCATATTAAATCATAGTAACTTCAACATCATGGCAAACCTGAAGCACAAGCAAAACTGTGCTTTTATTTAACAATTTGATGCTTCATTAAAGCAATGCAAGAAATGACATATTAATGCATTGAGTAGGTATTAAAACCTAGATACATGTTACATTTCTGAAATATAGCAGGATTACTAGCTTTGTTTCACAGTGTTGTATTATAGAACTGAGGTTTCTGAAAATTATCTGCCTCTGTTGTTGCCTACTAGTAGCCTGTGCTTGTGGGTCTTGAGTTCCAAGTCTAACAGATTTTTGTGCTTCAGATTCACACTAGCCTGTTATAAATAAGTATTGTATGCACTCTGTTAATGGTAGCACTAGTATAATAGAATCTGGGCACTAGTATCATCTCATTTCACCATTTTGTGGTCTGCTGATCAACATCGATACCAGTTTCATATTTCTCTGTAAATTATAGGTACATGATGGATGGAAAAGAGCTAGAGTTCTGTATGAAGAAGTTCCAGAAGAAGATGTGCCAGGGCGCCACGTCTTGGATTAATTTTTTGCGTGCTTTACTGCCGAAAGACAAAATATTTATTTGCTGAACTTTGATGTTGTCCTCTAAAATTCAAATGGATTTAAGTGAAAACTCAAAATTTAATGTTGTAGATTGTTTTGGTATTGTTTTATTATCTGCTATTTAAGTATCACTTTGCAGTATTAAACCATGTTGTACCAGTATCGTTTTTCTGTTTGTACGTTACTGCTGCTTGCTTGCTTCATGCTGTCGCCTGTGTTATTTTTTTGAGATCAGCCATCGCATGTGTTGCTTACTGCCTGTGCGGCCACGGAGGGATCATATTGATCAGCCATTGCTGTCCGTTACGTATCATGCGTGTAGACTCCAGGGAGGGATTAACCGAATGGCAAATGAAAACAGAGATTAGTAGGGAACGTGGGGAGAGGGACAGTGGGGATCGGGGTGACAATTCGGGTTCACCCAATCCCTCCCGTGGTTGGACCCACGAGCGTATCTATCCCCAGACAACCGAACAAGGCCTTAGCAATCCCAGCCCTGTCAATTCCCAATCCCGGCCAGGTTTAAGTCGCTCAGCACAAAAAAAAAAACGAATAGATCTCTGCGTATATATGACATAAACAGCCCGCGTTAGGGCTTATCTTGGTGCTCTCGTCCATGGCTGCTGCGCGGCCAAATCTCGCTAGCAGCAGCGACGCGGCAAGACAGTTTAATATGTTCTCGTCCACAGCGGCTCCACGGCAAGACGGCGGCGACACGGCAAGACAGTACAACGCAATCTCGTCCACAGCGGCGATGCAGCTAGACGCATCCAGCAGCTCCTTCAGGCCATCACCGGTCATGGCGTCTAACTCCACATCGATTGTGCAATTGCCGATCTCAAGGCCATCTCCTACACCGGTTATGGTTAGTGTGAAACAAATATATAATACAGTATAAGATACGTATATATGCATCTGCGTTGTCTGTTGCTAAGTTGGTGATTGATTTTATTCATCCATTGCTAGATCAAACTCTCATAGATAACAAATAATATTGGTAATACTGAACATGTGCAGTTCCAAAGCCAAGAAAAAACGACGGTATTTGTTGAGAGTCTACCCATGAATCATACATCTGGAGGCAGGTTAGAGGCGACAAGACATCCAGACATGGTGTATCCTGAGTCCACAACCATGGCGATGGGGGAGTGCAGCTATGAACCTATGTCACAGAGGAAGGACAATGACGCGAACAACATGTTGACTCATGATCCAGACCTACAGTTCGCCGATGGTTATACAGGGGAAAGAAATCGTCCAACTAAGGTAAGGCTTATAACCTTGAGGTATAGAAAAACTGCATTTAATTTTGTGCAATAACTATACTACTTGGATGATGACATTGGTATATTCCATGTGTTTAGCAGGATAATACAAATGCATCTTCATATCAAAATGTGCCAACGGAAGGAATGTGCTTTCAATCTGAAGAAGAGGCATACAAGTTCTATAATGCGTACGCTAAAACAACAGGATTCAGTATTAGGTGGACACACAAGAAAACTAGAGCAGACAAAAGTGTATCAGCTAGATATTTAGTTTGCAGTAAGGATGGTCTAAAAGATAAGCATTGCACGCATGAGACTAGGAAAGAACAAGCTTCTACCAGGACAGCTTGCAAGGCACGTCTTCAATTCCGTGTCACTCGAGAGGGTCTTTTCAATATTCAGAAAGTTATCCTTGAGCATAACCATCCTATGGTAACTCCGGACAAGTCACACATGCTAAGGTCCCAAAGACAGCTGCTAGATGCTGATAAGCACATGATCACACAAATGCGGTCAGCAGGGATACGACCATCTGATATATACAACTTTTATGAAGAATGGTGTGGTGGAGCTGAAAATGTGCCTTTCTTAGAGATGGATTCCAATAATTACATAAGAACTGAGCGTATGAAGTATTTAGAACCTAAAGATGCACAAACTGTCTTGGATTATTTGAAGAACAAACAGGCTGAAGACCCTTCATTCTTTTATGCTGTGGACTTAGATAAAGAGGATGGTAGGATAGCTAATTTCTTCTGGGCAGATGGACAATCAATAATGGATTATTCTTCCTTTGGAGATGTTATTTCTTTTGATACCACATTTTCAACAAATAAATTTGAAAGGCCATTTGCCCCTATCCTTGGTGTGAACCATCACAAGCAGACTATTGTTTTTGGTGCAGCACTATTATTCAATGAGACTACCGAGTCATTTGTGTGGCTTTTTCGTACCTTTCTGAAAGCAATGTCTGGTAAGGAGCCCAAAACAATTTTTACTGATCAGTGTGCTGCAATTATAAAGGCAATTGGTAAGGTATTTCAAAACACAATCCATCGTCTTTGTTTATGGCATTTGTACCAGAATGCAGCTAGACATCTCAGTCATGTTATCGCCAACACTCCACGATTTCTTCCTGAACTCAAGGAGTGTGTATATGAAGAAAGGTCAGTGGAACATTTTGAGATGAAATGGCGTGATTTATTGGCTAGATACAAACTCGAGGAGAATTCTTGGATTAATAGTATGTTTAAGTTTCGTGAGAAGTGGGCAACTGTGTATAGGCGAGATTCGTTTAGTGGAGACATGACATCAACCCAGAGGAGTGAAGGGATGAACAATGTCTTCAAGAAAACATTTCATGGAAGACTCTGTTTTTCAGAGTTGCTAGAAAAAGTTGACATGTGCATTGCTCGTCTTCGCCGTAAGGAGAAGTATGAAGACTTTAAGTCTCGCCATTCAGAACCAGTTCTCTGCATACGTAGGCATCCTTTGTTGAAGGTTGCAGCTGCATCGTACACGCGGACACTCTATTCTTTTTTTGAAGAGGAATTCCAGAGGCAGTTTACCTTGTCATGCACTCCATTGTTGAGTGAAACCACAACCAATACTTACAAAGTTACATCCTTATTTCATGAGGATAAAGAAGCCATAGTGGTTTTCAACCCAACAACATTGGATATATCTTGTTCTTGTAAGTTGTATGGATGTGTAGGTATGGATGCATGCTTTATCCATCACTTCCTCAATATGAGATAGCTTATTGGATTTAACTTACGATTTTCTTTGAATCTTGTAGGTATTCTATGCAAGCATGTCCACAAAGTTTTCACTTCCTGCAATATTGTTACCTTACCAAGTCAATACATATTGCATAGATGGACAAAATATGCAAAGCAAGATATCCCACTGTTAGGCGTTTGGATTTCCATGAAAGAACTAGTACAACAAGGCCTGATATATTTCATCTGGGGTCACACATGTTCTAGTTATCAGCAATCAGAAGGAATACAGGGGAAGATGCCGTAGGACTAAGATCAGTCTTCATGTTTTTTTATTGTGTGGATTTGTGTCGTAAGACATGTAAAAGATATATCAGTTTTTGTTTTTGTAGTATGAACCATCAGGCCAACTTATTTTATACAGACACTTTTCAACCAACACAAATATTCAGAAAATATTACTACACCCAGTCTGAAGCTCATGAACTAGAACCATCTCCATTCTACGTTGCATGATTCAACAAATCTAAAGTCCAACCATGGCGGCCTGATTGAGCAGCTTGATGCGTCTTTCCGTGCCATCTTGTATCGTGGCCCTCTTGTCGTGCCGTCGTCATCTTGCCATGCCGTCACCGTCTTGCCGTGTTGTCGTCGTCTTGCCGTCTTGTTGTCGCCGTCTTGCCGTGCCATTGCTGTCTGGCCGTCGCCGTCTTGCCGTGCCATCTTGTCCTGCCGCCGCCGCTGCCATCTTGCTGTCTTACCATCTTGCCATGTCTTGTTGTGTCGCCGCTGCCCTACAAAGTCTGGCCGTGTGGCCGCCATGGACGAGAGCACCAAGATAAGCCCTAACGCGGGCTGTTTATGTCATATACGCAGAGCAACCGATCGATCTATTCGTTTTTTTGTGTGTTGAGCGACGTAAACCTGGTCGGGATCGGGAATTGGCAGGGCTGGGATTGCTAAGTGGGGGCATGCGTGCTTGGAGATTCATACGACCAGGTGTCGTGCATCCGGACAGGTCTATCGTCCTGAGGTGATAGACCCGGTCTCATAAGGGGTGCTTTAAAATTGGTGCCTGCTCCAGTGGCGGTGGGGAGGGGGATCCAGTCTCTCCGCTCTGTAGTTAGGGTTTGGTTTTGCAGGTCGTGGAGCGCCGTTGGGGTGGTGGGAGCGGTGCCCGGACGAATAAATCTGCCTCAGCTCCACTCCCACACCGGCGGTGTCCTTCATGGCGGCGTCTCGGAATTGATGGCATCGTGTGTTTGCCGATTCCTCGGATCGACGGCTTTTAGTTTCTTGGATGGTGTCGTCGAGGCGGAGGCGGCGATCCCATCAGGTGTGTCCATCCTCCTGCTCTGCCCCCGTTACTATGGCGTTGGCTCCGACGTCATGGTGGAGCAGGGAGGATGTGTTGTCCAGGAGTACGCGCAGACGTTTGTCTGCGTATGTGACAGATGGAAGATGGTGTATCCTATGTTGGGTTTGTGGATGGAGGCCGGCAGTTCTGATATCATCCCCCGACACTGTAGTCATGGGGGGTATCAGTTCTGGAGTTCGATCGTGTGTCCGAGGACATGTTGCCTCGGTCTGATTCTTTCAACGACAATGGTTTTGCCTCTGGCAAACTACTTTGGAGGTCCGAAAAGCTGCTGATCAGCGATGGAGCCGCGTCGAGCTCGGGTGTTGTGGTGATCTGTCTTCCGTCCCTTTGGCGTTCGCTTTGGTGGTGTCGAAGGAGGAGGATAGACGCTGGTTTTCTGCATAGGTTTATCCTATCTTTTCAGTTCTGTAAGGTCTGTTCGTTCATAACTTGTAACTTGTTTTTATTTTATAAATAAAGAGCGGATTACAGCGTAAAAAAAAAGCTGAGGTGTCGCAATCTGACGAGGGGCCTCACAATGGAGACCCTGCGGCCGGTTCCCAGTCTTCCTCTCATATTTTTCTCCTAAAATTTTCCTTGTCTTACTAAATGCCCAAGTCTTCCTCTCATATTCAGTAGTCATGTTCTGCAAATAAAATACCGTGCCTTGAAGAAAATGGCAGTAATATAGCACATGCGACGATGTATGCCACGGCCTACATGCCTGTACTGAAAGAAATTCAAAAGGATTCTGACCTGGCTTCCAGTGAATTTTCCTATTCATTGTGCACAACCTCATTTCCACTCTTTCCTCCTTTCACAATGCTTCGACTCAACGGCAACAGGTACGAGCGAGTCATCCCTGCCCCCCTCCCCCCCCGGCATCTTCTCTCTCCTGCTACAGTAATAAGAGAGCCTTCGGGAGCCGCCGCGCTGAACTGAGGCTTTTCTCACCGACGCCGCCCGCGGGGATGAGCTAGCGGCCTCTCTGTACATACTAGATGTAGGTGGCCTCTAGTCCATAGATTTTAGGCGCTTCTCGCCGTGTTTGGCATCTTGCCGGGAGGGGCTCTCAGCCGAGATCTGGGGCCCGTCGGTGGTGGTTCATCTTCCCGCGGTGCTCCGATGATGCGAGCTAGATGCGGTGGAGTTGCTACTCCGGCGACTCCAATAAAGGGCCTAGGAGCTGGCATCGGTTGCAGGGGTGGCAGCTTCTCTCTTTCCTCGGCCGGCCGTGGCGGCGAGAGGGAATAGAAGTGTGTCGGGCCGTTCCTCCTCTGCTACTAGAGGCCGGCGCAGTTCTTGGCGCCAAAGGTTTTCTCTCCCCGGTTCGACCTGGCTGTCATGGAGGAGGCAGCAAGTGCAGGTGCCTGGTTCTTTGGCGTCTGGTCCGTTCTCATGGAGCTCCTCTCTGGCGGCTTATTGGCGGCTTGTTCCGCCATCCCGCCGGACTCAAAAGCAGTAGGGCTGCCGCTCCGCCACTCGGTGGCTCTATTCGTTGGGTTCCTCTGTGCGGTGCTCCAAGTGGTGCGTCCCCGGCTACGCCGTCGCAGTCCTTCCGCAGAGCCGGCATCAATCTGGAGATGGAAGTGTTGGAATTATGCCCTAGAGGCAATAATAAAGATGTTATTATTATAATTCTTGTTCATGATAATGTTTATATTCCATGCTAGAATTGTATTAAGCGGAAACTTTAATACTTGTGTGGTTTATGAACAACACCGTATCCCTAGTACGCCTCTATGGACTAGCTCATTGATTAATGATGGTTAAGGTTTCCTAACCATAGACATGAGTTGTCAATTAATAATGAGATCATATCATTAGGAGAATGATATGATGGACATACCCAAATAAAGCAGAGCAATTAGATCGTGTCATCGTGTTCATCTTTGCGAAGCTTTTCCTATGTCACGTATTGTATTCCTTAGACCATGAGATAATACAACTCCCTAGTATCGGAAGAAAGCTTTGAAGTCATCAAACGTCATCCTATGTGAGGGTGATAATAAAGGTGTCTCTCAGGTGATCAAAAAGTACTTGTTGAGTTGTATGTATCGAGATGGAATTTGTCCCTCCCAAGTCGGAGAGATATACTTCGGGCCCACTCGGTAATCGATATCAACACCGCTTGCAAGCATGTGGTTAAGGAGTTAATCACGAAGTGATATCGGATTACGGAACGAGTAAAGTACTTGCTGTGAACGAGATTGAACTAGGTATGGTGATACCGACGATCAAATCTCGGGCGAGTAAAATATCGTGTGACGAAGGGAATACATATACGGGATTAATTGAATCCTGACATCGTGGTTCATCCGATATGATCATCGATGAATATGTGGGAGTCAATATGGGTTTCCAGATCCCGCTATTGATTATTGATAGAAGATCATGTCTGCATATTCTCGAACCCATAGGGTCACACACTTAACGTGCATCGACGCTAGGATAGAATGGATAATTGGTTTATGAGTTTTAGTTCGGAGTCTCGGATGAGATCCAGGACGTCACGAGAGGTTCCAGAATGGTCCGGAGAATAAGATTCATATAAAGGAAAGCAGTTTTTGGATTCCGGAAAGGTTTCGGAGTTTATCGGTATTGTACCGGAAGGTTCTAGAAGGTTCCGGAGTGGGACCAACGTGGGCCCACTTGACGGAGGCCTGCGTGGGCCTAAGGGGAAGTGCCCTGGCCGCCCTGGGCCAGGTGCACAAGGCCCCTAAGGCCCAGCCGGCCAGCCCAAGGGGAAACCCTAAGGGAGTCTTCAAATAAGGAAGGGGGGAAACTTGCCCCCCACTCTTCCTACTCCAAGTCGGCCAGGGTTTGGGGAGAGGCCAAGCTGGCCTTGGCCGGCCACCCCTCTATATATAGGGGGGGCAAGGGCGCAGCCCTCTCTCACCCCAAACCCAAACCCTAGCCGCCAACTGCTGCCCTCCCTCTCTCTCTCTCTCGCGACTGCGCGTAGGCGAAGCCCTGCCGCAGAAACTCTCCACCATAAGCACCACGCCGTCGTGCTGCTGATCCAATCTATCTCTCCACCATACTTGCTGGACCAAGGAAGGAGGAGACGTCGCTGCACCGCACGTGTGCAACTCTTGGAGGCGCCGCCACTTGCGGCGTAGGATCGGATCGGATAGCGAGGAGGAGACGGCGAGTACGACTACGTCAACCACGTTCTCTTGAACGTTTCCGCTGTGCGAATCTTCAAGGGTATGAAGATCTCATCTACCTCTCTCGTTGATTACATCTCCTAGATTAGATCTTGGCTTTCTTGTTCGTTGCGTAGGAAATTTTTGTTTTACTATGCTACGAAACCCTTCAGTGGTATCAGAGCTAGATCTATGCGTAGATGTGTTTCACGAGTAGAACGCAACATGTTTGTTGCGGGCGTTGATGTTTTCTGTTGCAAACCTCTTGTTGTGTATCTCTTATGGCGCGGTATAGTGAGATCGAAGCGGTCCAGGCCAACTTTACGCGACCGCGTTCGCGAGACCGGCTCCGCACTTGATGTGTGGCTTGTTCCATACATGCGGCTGGTGGATGCCAGTTTCTCTCACTATAGTAGTCATGGGATTTACATCGGATGTTAGCAACCATAATATCACCGTTGTGGCTTTTCGTAGGTAAGAATCGTTCTTAGCTTGCTACTCCCATAAGCCACGTAAAACTTGCAACAACAAAGTAGAGGCGTCTAACTTGTTTTTGCAGGGAGTGTTTTGTGATATGGTATGGCCCAAGACATGATGTGTATGAATTGAGTTGTATGCAATGATCATGTTTTGTAATCTTTCACGACTTGCATGTCGATGAGTTCACAACCGGCTGGAGCCATATGGTTGTCTTTATAATTGTGTATGACCTGCGTGTCAACTTCTTATACGCCATGTAATAGTTTTACTTTATCGCTAAATAGTTAGCAATAGTTGTAGTTGCTATTCGTGGTGGAGGCAATCATGGTGGAGTGATGGAGATCATGCCGGCGCGCACAAGATGGAGATCATGGCGCGGAGATTGGCTATACCATGTCACATAAAATTATATGCATGTGATGTTTATCATTTTATGTATCTTATTTTGCTTAGATCGCGACGGTAGCATTATAAGATGATTCCTCACTTAAAAGATCAAGATAAAATTGTGTTCTCCCCTCGTATGCGCCGTTGCGAAAGTTCGTCGTTTTCAAGCACCTCGTGATGATCGGGTGCTATAAACTCTACGTTCACATACAACGGGTGCAAGCCAGTTTTGCACACGCGGAAAATACTTGGGTTTGACTTGACGAGCCTAGCATGTACAGACATGGCCTCGGAACACACGAACCGAAAGGTTAAACATGAGTCATATGAATGATATGATCGACACTGAGTTGTCCACCATTGAAACCACATCTCTTCTCGTGAAGATCGGATTAGGTGTGGTGAATTTGGATCGTGTTCACTAAACAACTTGAGGGATGTTGAATTTAGTGGGAGTTCATCTAGTAATTTGATTAAGTTGAACTAGTTATCATGAACATAGTCTAAATTGTACTTGCAATGTTGTAGATCAAATGGCTAAGTCCAACTTCAACTTCAACGTGTTTGCTGAGAAAGAAAAGCTTAAGAACAATGGGTCTAACTTCACCAACTGGTTCCGCAATCTAAGAATCATACTCGCTGGCGGACAAAAAGCTTATGTACTTGACAAAGCGCTAGGTGACACCCCTGCTGCAACTGCGAAAACTGAAGAACTTGCTGACTTCAATGCTCGTAGAGATGATTGTGATGCGATTATGAGTACCATGCTGTTTTCTATGGAACCGGAACTTCAAAATTGTTTTGAGAAGTACCGCGGGCCTTTTGAGATACTTGAGGAACTGAAAACGATGTTTCAGACTCAGGCCCGTTCTGAGAGATATGAGATCTCTGAGAAGTTCTTTAACTGCAAGATGGAGGAAGGGAGTTCCGTTAGTGAGCACGCCATTAAGATGTCGGGCTACACTCAACGCCTTGAGCAACTGGACTGCAAGATTCCAGAGGAGCTCAAGATTGACAGAGTTCTGCAATCACTCCCTCCTAGCTACAAAGGTTTTGTAGTTACTCATAATCAAATTGGTTCCACTGATACGATCACTGAGCTCTTCGCTAAGCTGAAAGCTGCGGAGGTGGATATCAAGAAAGACAATCATGTGTTGATGGTCAACAAGACCACTAGCTTTAAGAAAGCTAAGGGAGCAAAGGGATCTTTCAAGAAAGGCGGAGGCAAGCGCGTTGCCCCTGCTGAGAAGAAGCTCAAGTCTGGACCTAAGCCGGACACTGAGTGCTTCTATTGCAAGGTCAAGGGTCACTGGAAGCGCAACTGTCCGAAGTACTTAGCGGACAAGAAGGCTGGCACCATCAAAGGTATATTTGATATACATGTTATTGATGTCTACCTTACTAGCGCTCGTTGTAGTGCCTGGGTATATGATACTGGTTCAGTTGCTAATATTTGTAACTCGAAACAGGAGCTACGGAATAGACGACGGCTAGCAAGAGATGAGGTGACGATGCGCGTTGGCAATGGATCAAAAGTTGATGTGATGGCCGTCGGCACGCTCTCCTTAGTTTTACCTTCGGGATTAGTTTTAAACCTTAATAAGTGTTATTATGTGCCTGCGTTGAGCATGAACATTATATCTGGATCATGTTTATTGCAAGACGGTTATTCATTTAAATCTGAGAATAATGGTTGTTCTATTTATATGAATAACATCTTTTATGGTCATGCACCTGTTGTGAATGGTTTATTTCTTCTGAATCTCGAAAGCAATGAAACACACATCCATAACATTGAGGCTAAAAGATGCAAAGTAGATAGTGATAATCCAACTTATTTGTGGCACTGCCGTCTAGGTCATATTGGTGTAAAACGCATGAAGAAACTCCATTCTGATGGACTTTTTGAGTCTCTTGATTTTGAATCATTTGACACGTGCGAACCATGCCTCATGGGCAAGATGATCAAAACCCCGTTCTCCGGAATAATGGAGCGAGCAACGGACTTATTGGAAATCATACATACCGATGTGTGCGGACCAATGAGTATTTCGACGCGCGGTGGATATCGCTATTTTCTCACTTTTACTGATGACTTAAGTAGATATGGGTATATCTATTTAATGAAACATAAATCTGAAACGTTTGAAAAGTTCAAAGAATTTCAGAACGAAGTGGAAAACCATCGTAACAGGAAAATTAAATTTCTACGATCCGATCGTGGAGGTGAGTATTTGAGTTATGATTTTCTCACGCATCTTAAAGCAAGCGGAATCGTTTCGCAACTCACGCCACCCGGAACACCACAGCGCAATGGTGTGTCTGAACGCCGGAATCGAACTCTATTAGATATGGTGCGATCAATGATGTCTCTTACAGATTTGCCGTTATCATTTTGGGGTTATGCATTAGAAACCGCTGCATTCACTTTAAATAGGGCACCATCTAAATCCGTTGAGACGACACCGTATGAACTTTGGTTTGGTGCTAAACCTAAGTTGTCGTTTCTTAAAGTTTGGGGATGCGAAGCTTACGCCAAGAAGTTGATGCCGGACAAGCTCGAACCCAAAGCGGAGAAATGCGTCTTCATAGGATACCCTAAGGAAACGATTGGGTATACCTTCTACCACAGATCCGAAGGCAAAGTGTTTGTTGCAAAGAACGGATCCTTTCTTGAGAAGGAGTTTCTCTCGAAAGAAGTGAGTGGGAGAAAGGTAGAGCTAGACGAGGTTATTGAACCTTCTCTCGAGTTGGAGAGTAGCGCAGCACCAGAAATTGTTCCGGCGCCGCCTGCATCAACAAGAGAGGAAGCTAATGATAAAGATCATGAAACTTCAAACGATGCTACTACTGAACTTCGCAGGTCGACAAGGTCACGTGCCACTCCTGAATGGTACGGCAACCCTGTCTTAACCGTCTTGTTGTTAGACAACAGCAAACCTGCGAACTATGAGGAAGCAATGATGAGCCCAGACTCTGAGAAATGGCTAGAGGCCATGAAATCCGAATTGGGATCCATGAGCGAAAACCAAGTGTGGACTTTGGTGGATCCTCCTAGCGACCGTAAGGCCGTTGAGTGCAAATGGATTTTCAAGAAGAAAACGGACACGGATGGTAATGTTACTGTCTATAAAGCTCGGCTTGTCGCAAAAGGTTTTCGGCAAGTTCAAGGTGTTGACTACGATGAGACTTTCTCTCCCGTAGCGATGTTTAAGTCCATTCGGATTTTATTAGCAATTGCTGCGTTTCATGATTATGAAATATGGCAGATGGATGTCAAGACTGCGTTCCTCAATGGCAACATTGATGAAGAGTTGTATATGATGCAGCCCGAAGGTTTTGTCGATCCTAAGGATGCTAATAAAGTGTGCAAACTTCAGCGTTCCATTTATGGACTGAAGCAAGCATCTCGGAGTTGGAACCTTCGTTTTGATCAAGTGATCAAGAGTTTTGGATTTGTTCCAAATTGCTACGAAGCTTGTATCTACAAGAAAGTGAGTGGGAGCTCGGTGACATTTTTAGTACTATATGTGGATGACATATTGATTATTGGAAATGACATCGATATGCTTAACGATGTGAAGAGTTATTTGAATAAATGTTTTTCAATGAAAGACCTAGGGGAAGCTGCTTATATATTAGGCATCAAAATCTATAGAGATAGAGAAAGACGCCTAATAGCTTTAAGCCAAAGTACATATCTGGACAAAGTTCTGAAGAGGTTCAGAATGGATAAAGCAAAGAAAGGTTCATTGCCCATGTTGTCAGGTAAGATATTGAGCAAGGCTCAGTGTCCAGCTATGGTAAAAGATAGAGAAACTATGAGCAAAGTGCCATATGCCTCGGCCATAGGTTCTATTATGTATGCCATGCTGTGTACTAGACCGGATGTGTCCAATGCTCTTAGTTTGACGAGCAAATACCAAAGTGATCCAGGAGTGGAACACTGGACAGCCGTAAAGAACATCCTAAAGTATTTAAATAGGACTAAAGAAATGTTCTTGGTCTATGGAGGTGACGAGGAGCTCGTCGTAAAAGGTTACGTCGATGCTAGCTTCGACACCGACCCGGATGATTCTAAATCTCAGACAGGATACGTTTATATTTTGAATGGTGGAGCTGTGAGCTGGAGAAGCTGCAAGCAAAGCGTGATCGCGGGATCTACAACAGAAGCGGAATACATGGCTGCTTCGGAAGCATCAAGTGAAGGAGTTTGGATCAGAAACTTCATCACTGAGCTTGGTGTGGTTCCAAATGCCTTGGACCCACTGGAGATATTGTGCGACAACACTGGCGCCATAGCACTGGCTAAGGAACCAAGATATCATCCAAAAACCAAGCACATCAACCGCCGTTTCCATATAATTCGAGATTATATATCAGATGGAGATCTGAAGATTAGCAAAGTACATACAGATCTGAATGTCGCAGATCCATTGACTAAACCTCTTCCACGAGCAAAACATGATCAGCACCTTAATGCCATGGGTGTTAGATTGTTGCCAGATGTAAACTAGATTATTGACTCTAGTGCAAGTGGGAGACTGTTGGAATTATGCCCTAGAGGCAATAATAAAGATGTTATTATTATAATTCTTGTTCATGATAATGTTTATATTCCATGCTAGAATTGTATTAAGCGGAAACTTTAATACTTGTGTGGTTTATGAACAACACCGTATCCCTAGTACGCCTCTATGGACTAGCTCATTGATTAATGATGGTTAAGGTTTCCTAACCATAGACATGAGTTGTCAATTAATAATGAGATCATATCATTAGGAGAATGATATGATGGACAGACCCAAATAAAGCAGAGCAATTAGATCGTGTCATCGTGTTCATCTTTGCGAAGCTTTTCCTATGTCATGTATTGTATTCCTTAGACCATGAGATAATACAACTCCCTAGTATCGGAAGAAAGCTTTGAAGTCATCAAACGTCATCCTATGTGAGGGTGATAATAAAGGTGTCTCTCAGGTAATCAGAAAGTACTTGTTGAGTTGTATGTATCGAGATGGAATTTGTCCCTCCCAAGTCGGAGAGATATACTTCGGGCCCACTCGGTAATCGATATCAACACCGCTTGCAAGCATGTGGTTAAGGAGTTAATCACGAAGTGATATCGGATTACGGAACGAGTAAAGTACTTGCTGTGAACGAGATTGAACTAGGTATGGTGATACCGACGATCAAATCTCGGGCGAGTAAAATATCGTGTGACGAAGGGAATACATATACGGGATTAATTGAATCCTGACATCGTGGTTCATCCGATATGATCATCGATGAATATGTGGGAGTCAATATGGGTTTCCAGATCCCGCTATTGATTATTGATAGAAGATCATGTCTGCATATTCTCGAACCCATAGGGCCACACACTTAACGTGCATCGACGCTAGGATAGAATGGATAATTGGTTTATGAGTTTTAGTTCGGAGTCTCGGATGAGATCCAGGACGTCACGAGAGGTTCCGGAATGGTCCGGAGAATAAGATTCATATAAAGGAAAGCAGTTTTTGGATTCCGGAAAGGTTTCGGAGTTTATCGGTATTGTACCGGAAGGTTCTAGAAGGTTCCGGAGTGGGACCAACGTGGGCCCACTCGACGGAGGCCTGCGTGGGCCTAAGGGGAAGTGCCCTGGCCGCCCTGGGCCAGGTGCACAAGGCCCCTAAGGCCCAGCCGGCCAGCCCAAGGGGAAACCCTAAGGGAGTCTTCAAATAAGGAAGGGGGGAAACTTGCCCCCCACTCTTCCTACTCCAAGTCGGCCAGGGTTTGGGGAGAGGCCAAGCTGGCCTTGGCCGGCCACCCCTCTATATATAGGGGGGGCAAGGGCGCAGCCCTCTCTCACCCCAAACCCAAACCCTAGCCGCCAACTGCTGCCCTCCCTCTCTCTCTCTCTCGCGACTGCGCGTAGGCGAAGCCCTGCCGCAGAAACTCTCCACCATAAGCACCACGCCGTCGTGCTGCTGATCCAATCTATCTCTCCACCATACTTGCTGGACCAAGGAAGGAGGAGACGTCGCTGCACCGCACGTGTGCAACTCTTGGAGGCGCCGCCACTTGCGGCGTAGGATCGGATCGGATAGCGAGGAGGAGACGGCGAGTACGACTACGTCAACCACGTTCTCTTGAACGTTTCCGCTGTGCGAATCTTCAAGGGTATGAAGATCTCATCTACCTCTCTCGTTGATTACATCTCCTAGATTAGATCTTGGCTTTCTTGTTCGTTGCGTAGGAAATTTTTGTTTTACTATGCTACGAAACCCTTCAGGAAGAGGGTATGGACTCGATCACGTTTTGCTTCTAGTTCCAGGGTCCTTTTTGCAAAGTTGCAGGGCCTTGTTGTAATTTTCTATCTTTGTTCGGTCTCTATGTAATTGTCCAGTGATGTTAATGAAAGCAGCAGTCTGTCAGGTGCAACCCTTGGTTCAAACAAAAGGCAACATGTGTAGCTTAGATGAAATTTACAAGCTTCAACGCAAATGGACAGATCAATCACCGAATCTAATCCAAATTATGCATCATACTTACAATACGGATTATTGCTTATTTTGTGTATCTATTAAATTATTCCTGCTGGAGCCACACAGCTAAATCTCTCCGGTTTGTTTTAACCATCGGTACCATATACAGATGAGCTTCTTCAGATCGCACTTCATGGTTATTATTGATCTTGGCGTGACTCGTGTCTCTGCCATCCAGCTTGAAATATTTTACAGAAGTCAGAAGCTAAGCTTCCAATTCAAATTCAAGTCACCAACCATTTTTAAAGGGTAATTCAAGTGAACATCCGTTTGGAAAAAGTCTGCGAATACAACTCTGATATCTATATGGCCCGTTTTCAAAAATCCAGCCCAAAGCTCTGCATACAGCCGCAACTAAAATAAATAGAAGTCCCAACCCAATCGCAGGGCCGGAGGTACGCCGCCTCCGCGGACGCAGCTTGCGATCCCCTTCCTAGTTGCTCGCCGCCGCCGCCCCCGCCCCCGCCCCCGCCCCTGATTCATCATGCCCACAGACAAGCGATCCGTTTCCGAAATCGTTCCTAGAAAAGACACTAGCCTCTTCCATCTGCGACTATGCCTCTCGTCGTGTGAGGATCTTGGTCCTGCCGAGGGCCTAGGTGGATATACAGATATCATCGCTGCTGGATGCGAGTGCACCGCATACTACATGTCTGGGATCTCGGACCCAAACCTCGCTCTCCATCTGAGAGCGCGGCATGATCCCGTTCCGGGGTGCACTGCCAAGGTGTCTACGCACATGGTTTTACTTGACAAGAACGGCTCACCGGCGACTTCGATGGGGACAGGGGCTGCGACTACGGAAGGTTTATATTCTCTGATCGCACCCTGGGACGACGTCAAGGCAAACTGTGTGGTGGACAACTACTTCGTGGTGCTCTGCTCCGTCGACATTGATAGGACGCCTCCGGCCGCTTCATCATCGTTGGAGGAGGAGGAGGAGCTTCCAGAATTAGGCCGTGAGCTGGCCGTGATGTCGATAAACAAAGAACTCACCGATGTTTCCTTCAACGTCAAAGGCGAGAGCTTCGACGCACATCGCCTGGTGCTCGCCGCTAGGTCGCCGGTCTTCAAAGCGGAGCTCTATGGCCCGATGGCTGAAGGCAATATGGCGTCGATCACCATCCAGGAAATGGGGGCGTCCACCTTCAGGTCTATGCTACACTACATGTACCATGGTTCGTTGCCCAATGCCGACAAGACGGATGTTTCTTCCACCATTGAGGAATACCAACATTTGCTTGCGGCCGCTGATAGGTACGGGCTAGAGAGGCTAAAGAAGATTTGTGAGGACAAGCTATGTGGCAACTTTATAACATTTGACAATGTTGTCTCAATGTTGGAGCTGGCCGAGGGCCATGTTTGCCCAAGACTCAAAGCTAGGTGCCTTGATTTCTTCTCGGATGGTGAGAATTTTAAGATGGTTGCGACCACTGATGCGTACTTCCATTTGATGCAGACTTTTCCATCTCTCTTGGTAGAAGTGAGGAATAAGTTCAAGATGGCACATGAAACTGGTTCTCACAAGAAAACCTGAACGTATTAGGCTTGATGATGGGGTAGTGATACATAAATGTTTACTCAATGTATTCCAATTCATTTTGTAATGGCATATTGTTTGTTCATCACAGCAGTCTAGTTCTTCTGCAGTTGCAAGAAAGTGTGCATTCCTTGCATGACTATATGGGTTCAGGTTCTCTTTGTACTGTTAGCGGGAAGGAGCCAACACTTCTATTTTGTTTGGCACTGCGTGCTTATATCTATCCTATTAAATAATTACTATTTTTATTTATCATGTCTAATTCTCATAGGCACTGGCAGCAAGTTGAATGGAAATAGTCTTAATGTTGTATGAGCCACGACAATGTTAAAATACAGTATAACTGGAGCGAGTTTGAACTGCTTGCTATGCTACCATATCTGAAGTTCATACAATTTTCTTTGCTATACAGTGAGCAGTTGTTTGTCTGTGTTAAAAGCTTGTTTGGCTGTTGATGCAACTAGTAGCATTCAGAATTGCATGCCATTCATACCGAGATTTCCTGTGATATTCCAGTTTATCATGTTCTGTAAATATATCAGGTGGAGACGGTGATTTTGGAGGGGAACAACGTCGTGGAGGCGCCGGCGAGGTACGCGGCGGAGTCCGGCATCCGGAACCTGGTACTCGGATCCGCCTCCTTGATCTCGTTCCAGAGGTATACAATTTCCAATTCCCTGAATTTCAAACTGGATTGTTCGTCGTTTCCTGTATCGCTTTTCTCCAAACGAAGAATCATGAATTAAAATAGTATGGAGCAGAACTGATTCCCTTTTGTGGATATTGACGTCCATCACTCTGTCATGTTACGCATTTGGCTTTAGAGAAGTGATAGATTCACCCATGATTCATCCACGTACATTTCTCACGGCATTCAACTTCCTTTTCTACTTATAGAGACATAATTTTTTCCCATTTATGTTTAGGAACAGAATAATGCATCATTAGCTTCCAATGTGTATCTTGATTGGTTTTCAGTTTTGTACCTTCCTATTAGTTTCTTAAAAGAGTATAATATGACTTTTAATAACTGGGACTGTCCAATATGACATACCCTGAAAGTATTGTTTCTGTTTTGTTGAATTTTTAATTCATGTTTCTTCTGATATATCTTCTCAAAGGGATATTCAGGACAACCCTACTTTTCAACGTATTCTACTCTAGCGACAAGTTTAATGGAACAGATGAAGTATCTTCTAATCAATTCTTTTTCTTTCAGTGATGCAGTTACGTATGGAGCTGCTATCTAAACATATTTATTAGGCCAAGCTGCTGACTCTTAGCAGTCTTTCAAGCAGTGAATAATATGGTTGAGTTCATGTCTTTTTCACATTAATAACCTGTTGGAAGTTATTTAAATTGATTGTAGTCGGCTTATATGATTAATAATGTATTAGTAGAGAGATTTATCCTACCACTGCTGTATTTTTTATTTTACAAAGGCACAAATTTCTTTGTTGTGTCGTATCTCTCAACTCTAATTATGCATGGAGCAATGGAGAAAATCAATTTTTAGCATGTGTTGCCTCCAACTGGTATGTTCTAATACATATATACTACCTTTTGTAGAACGAACTTTTTCATTGCAAGATGACAATCCAGGATATAACACCACACCAGAATTGGTGGTTCCTTTCGTGTCGTCAATGTAGTTGAAAAGCCGGTAGCACACATCATTGGCCCAATAAAAATGTGGAAGTAAGACAACTAGCGTTAGGTGATCCATGTTTTTCTCTAGATCCTTGACATTTTTTTACAGGCTGGCAAAATCATTTGATTTGTGTTGGCTTTCCCTCAGGTAGAAGCTATCTGTTATAGCTGATGATAAAGTGATAATGTGTTACTGACAAAGTTTATGTTCAGGTCGGTCAGCATGTAGCTGGAAACTACTGCTCTTATTGGATAGAGCTATGTTGTTGATGTGTTACTGACAAATTTTATTTTCTTTCCTCAGAGACACTATCATTTTCAGGCGTCTAGTTTGTATTCTGAAGGTGGTTCTATATGCGCAGACTGTATCTCGGCGGCTACACCCAAGCACAATTGTACAAGAAGACCTCCCTATTGTTGGTATGGTTGATATGATACATTGGTAATCTTTTTTGTGTTTGTAGTTCGTTTGTTCCCACATATAAATGGTATTAATGCATATACTTTTCTGTAACTGACAGACCACAGCAAATACTCCTGGAAAATCTGATGAACCTGTGCATAAAACAAATGAAGAATCTACTCTCCCTAGAATTATCTAGGCGACTTATGTAGCTAACAAATGTGATAATATATTTTCTCCTCCCTTTTTGTGGTACAAATCTACTGGAAATTAATTTTTCATCGATAAATATATGTATTAAAGGATCAGGAAAATGCGGAAAAAAGTTGGAAACAATGGTCAATGAATCTGGCGTAGCATATGCAGGTTTGCTCTTTGTTCCATACTGGAATTTTCTTTAGGATGGATGCTTGCCTAATGCTTCTAACTATTTTCCTAATGCCCCCAACTATGTTTATTTATCGAGTGGTACAGAACAGGAGGGTATATCTTCTGAACAGCTATTCGTTAAAACGATCCCTGTCCTAACAGCCAGGTCTGCTACTGTTTATAATCCTATTTTCCTTGGTCATGTTTATAGGTTATTTTTATGGTACCAGAATGAAGTGAAGCATGAAGAAGTTTGCGCTCAGCCTACTCAGTGTTGTCGTTTTGCATCATTTGATGTTTCTTCCCGCTCTGTGTTAGCATCATGGTTCTGCCATGTAGGAGGGCAAAATAGGCCGGCGTCCATAGCTACCGGAGCAGATGGAGCAGATATCACGGCTACCACGACTCCGGCAACGGCGGTGCTAGGCTTTGGTATGGGTGGAGGGAGGGCGCGGAGAAGATTCTGGATCTGGTCTCGGAGGAGGCAGGGGTTCCCAGAGAAGGGAGATCATAGCGATGGCACGGGCGCACGGTCCGTGGCCATGGTCGCGAGCGCCTCTCTCAAAACTGCCATTTCGAGGTTTCTTTGATCTAGCAGTTTGAATTCCTCTTATATTCTGAAAAAAATGATGACTTTGAATCTGCACTCTAGTGGTGTTCCTAGGGTCTACCCAGACAAAGCGTCGCTCTGGCGAGAGTGACTTGGGCGGCGACCCTACCCCTAGTCTACCTCCTCCCTTCCTACCATCGCTAAAAGACGTCGCCGGGCAAAGCCCATGTGGCTGACTGTGGCGATGGGGCTCCTTCCGTCGGTGCTTTGCTTCACCCAGCGTGTCCGGCTGGTTTTCTTCCCCACCACTGTCTTTTTCCTCCCGGCTTGCTCTTATGTGGCATCCTCCTCGGTTGTCCTCCGTCCTCTAACTGACCACTCTGTCAAGCCAGACCCTGCTTAGGTGCAGGTCGCCGTCTGATTTGGGACGGATCTGATGGTTGGAGGTGGTTTGGCGAGGATGGTTGTGGGGGTTGCGCCTCCCTCCATCGAGCGGTGTAGGGCCTCGCCAGCAGGCCGGTCAGATCTGGTCCCACAAAGGCGGGTTCAAGATTTGGGCCGGGCCAGGCTGAGCCGGGCTCGGTCGGGACGGGTTGGGAAGTGGTGACTTAGGGGAACTACCATACGCGACACGGGTGTTCCTGGTAGGGGCTAGGACATCACCCTCTCTTGGGTGGTGGACGTCGACTGATTTTTCTACTCCACCTCTGTGTCCTTGTGGCACCAGCCGGCTCTTGCATGTGGATGGTGGCTCGGCGAAAGCTTCGTTGGCTGGGTAGTGGCAACGCCTACGAGTGTCGTTCTCCTCCTTGAAGGCATCACCATGAAGCCCATCTCGAATTGGCTGATGGATCCCACTTCTTCTCGGTTTGTGCTCACAGCGTCTCAACTTGGTAGCTGCCTCAACAATGTTTGTGGAGTATCCCTGTGGCCTCTTCATCATTACGTTTGCCACTGGCATTAGCAGGGTTTTCTTTTACACGGTTAATTCCCTGTTTGGGCGGCTGCACGAGAGCCTAGGGGGGTTGTCGTGCCTTCGGTGATGCCGACGGTTTCATCCAAAGCATTTGGCTGATATTTGGTGGTCGATCGGTGACCCGTTTGAGATCTAGGGATGGTGTTTCGAGGTCTGGGTGAAAGGCCATGCTTCGATGATGGCGTCCTTGGGCGTTGTTTCCCTCCTTGGAGGCGTCAAGTGAAGACCCTTCCTTTAGACTTTTGCAACTTGTTAGGTAATGTCCTGCTTTGTGACCCCGGCGGCTATAGCTCTGGTGCGAGTGAGGTTTGTTGGTTTTGGGTTAGTCTCGGTGCCGCTCCCGTGCAACAGAAGACTTGGATCTCTCAACTTGAATCAAGGGAACATAGTTTTTATCTTGTTTCTTTTCATCTTTTGTGGTCTTGTGTTGTGCTTTGTGCTTTCATTTGTAGCTGGTAACCCCATCAAGTGTGTTGTAATGTACTTCGTCTAGCCGGTTGATGCCTTCGATAATTCAAAGCCAGGCTTATTTCGAGCCTTCCGTCTAAAAAAAAATTGAACTCTAGTCCTGACATGAGTAACAAAACTTCAAAGACCATGTCAAAATTGCACATACTACAAAGAGTTACATTTTGTAGGTAGTGGTCCTCAGCATCGTTGATTCACAAGAACTCCCTAGGAACTATAAAGTCCCTTGTTTTTGTAGGATTTAGAAAGAAAACAATTGGAAGTTATTTTTTTCTGTAACCATTTTGCATATACTTCCAAAGAAATATTTCCATGATGTCAAGTAGAGTGATGTTCACCTTGGATCGAATCATCTCATTCTTCAATGCTCCAACGAAAAGCAATTGGTTGTGATGTGGTACTGATGTTAGTGGACAGTAAGCATCCATGGTGAAGTGGTGTGGCGTATCGAGCATAGAAAAATAAAGAAAAATTGCAGAGTCCGGTCTACAATCTGTTGAAATTCTTTTGCAATAGTACGATCGATAGTAGTTCAGCGTAAAATAAGAATTTCAGGATTATCAGCACGCAACATATAATGATATTTTATTTCCGTTACACAGAATAACAAAGGATTGTTGTTCAGAAATAATACTATCCAGACAGCCGTTACGGAGTCATCTCACGTGCTCTGGAAATCGTTGTGTCGTCACGGAGTACTGGTGTCATTTTCTTCACACACTAGCTTATTTTAACAAAACATGGGACAGTGGAATATGAGAGGAAGACGTTGGCATGAATAAAGTGCTATTCGCTGTTGCATCAGCATCCAAACTGAATTTTATCCAAATAGACAGAAAACAGCTAAACTAACGGTTGCTAAATATGGGGAAGAGAATATCATGTAGCTGAGTTATCTTGTTTTGAAAGCATGAAAGCTGTTCAACTTGCTAAAGCTATTAGGCTAACGGATATGATGTGCACATGTTAAAGCTTATGCCAGAATGGCAACTCCGGAAATCACAATCACCGGTCCTTAAGTTTGATGAAATTTGGAGTATATACTTGAGCAATTCATTGTACTGCAAGCATAGCAAAGTATTCAACTTGCTTCTGTAGCTCATAAGTTAATGAAACATAGGTGTACCAATATATAGCACAAACAACAAAATTTTCACTCTATTTGCTGCCATGACTTAATATAAATATGATGATTACCAGAAAGAGTGACCAACTAAAAGGCCAACTGAAAAAAAACTAAGATATAAACATGAACCCAATGACAAATAACGAGCACATCGAACAGGATACAATCGCAGCTTAAGTGTTAGCACCCAGAACTCAAGACTCTAATAGCTACATGAAGAAATATAAATATATTCCTCAACTACTAAGAACAAGATGATCAACGATTGGCATGCCATTCCAAGAGGATCCGAATTCATTGATCCCGTCATCATGCCTAACGCACTCGACTTTTCTTGTGAGCACCATGATTCATGGTAGTCGATTCTTCAAGAGTTTTCTGGATCTGACTCCGCACTTGCACAAAGAGATTCGGAAAGCTCTGTATCAGACGGATGTACTCATCCGATAGCGCAACCATCTTAAAATTATCACCTTCAACAAGGAAATCGAAGCACCTAGCCTTGAGTTTGGGGCAGACATGGTCCTCCGCCAGCTCCAACATCGACACCACGCTGTCTATTGTGATACCGCTGGCTGACAGCTTGCCCTCACAAATCTTCTTTAGCCCCTCTAAGCCATACCTATCAGCGGCCACAAGCAGGTGTTGGTATTGTGCCATGGTGGAACAAACATCCTTTTGACCAGCATCGGGGAGTGAACCATGATACATGTAATGGAGCATGGATCTGAAGGTCGAGGCCTCCATGTCTTGGATGGTGATAGAGGTCATCTTGCTTTCAGCCATTGGGCCATAGAGCTCCGCTTTAAAGACCGGTGATCGGGCCGCGAGGACCAGACGATGTGCACTGAAGCTCTCTCCACCAACATTGAAGGAAACATCGGTGAATTCTTGTTTATCCGACATCATGGCTAGATCATGACCTAAATTCGGGAGCTCCTCCTCCAGCGGCGAAGCCGGTGGTGTCCCGTCCATGTTGACGGAGCACAGCACGTTGAAGTAGTTGTCCTTGTCGTCCCCCACGCAGTTGGCCTTGATATCGTCTATCTCTGCTTTCAGGATGTAACCTCTTACCATGTACCCACGAATGATGCAGTCCAAGCTATTCCCTCTCCCGATGGAAGGCGCCGGTGAGCCAGTCTTGTCGAGCAAAACCATGTGTGTGGACACCTTGGTAGCGGCTTCCAGAATGGGGTAATGCGAGACACTGATAATGAACGAAACCTCGGTGCTCATGTGTGCAGTATGGAAAGTTGCTACGCATTTGCGTCCGGCAACGATGGTGCTCGAGCTCGATCGACGACTATCAGCTGTCGATGGGAGCCTTACCCGGAAACGAAAGATGTGACTGTCTCTTGTAGGGACGATGTGGCAATCGGATGACGCGTCTCCATCCATGATTAACGGCTTGCTCGATTTGACCTGGGAGCCGGCAGCGATGGGCGATTCGTGATATGCGGCAGCGAGCGGATCTGTCGCAGGCTGCGGCGCCGCGCAATAAAGGCGGAAGAGCCGGCTTGTGACGGGTACGATTGCAGGGAGGGCGGCTAGGGTGTGGACTGTGTACTCGGTAAGTTCTTTCTCTTTTGGTCGCCAAAGGCTCGAGAATTATAACGGCGGGGGCGTTGCTATGTGCTGAGTTCTATTCGGAAACAGGACGCAAGAAAACAGAGTTGTGTTCGCATAGTACTCTCAGGGAGATCCTGATTTGAATTCCTCTTATATACTATATCCGGAACAAAAAAAATCCTCTTATATACTGAAAAAAACACGGTGAATCTGAACTCTAGTCCCTTGTTTTGTAGATTGAGAAAGAGAACAATCTGAAGTTATTTTGTATGTACAAACCATTTAGCATTCAGTTCCGAAGAAATAATTTCCACGATGTCCGGTAGAGCTATGTTCACCTTGGATCGAAGCAATTGGTTGTGAAGAGGCAGTGATGTTAGTGGACACTGGTTATCCACGATCAAGTGCTGCGGTGTATCGAGCATGGAAAAACAAACGAATAATTGCAGAGTCCGGTCTAGTAATAGTATGATCGATAGCTAGTTCAGCGTAATATAAGAATTTCAGGATCATCAACATGTACATATAACGATATTTTATTTCTATTACACAGGAATAACAACGGATTGTTGTTCAGAAATAAGACTATGCAGACACCCAATACAGAGTCATCTCACGTGCTCTGAATATCGCTGTGCCGCCGTGGAGTACTGGTGTCATTTTCTTCACACACTGACATCAATACTGAAATTTATCCAAATAGACAGAAAACAGCTAAACTAACAGTTGCTGAATATATGAAAGAGAATATTATGTAGCTGAGTTATCCTTGTTCTGAAAGCTGTTCCAACTTGCTCCAGGTATTACACTAATGGATATGATGTATGGATCTTAAGGCTTAGGCCAGAGAGGCAACTCTGGAAACCATAATCATCATCACCAGTCCTTTAGTTTGATGAAATTGAGAGTATATACTTTGAGCTATCCATTGCACAACAAGCATAGCAAATTAGTATTAAACTTGTCGCTGTAGCTCATACGTTAATGGAAACATAGCTGTACCAATATATAATACAAACAGCAACATTTTCACCCTAGTTGCTGCCATAACTCAACATAAACAGATATGATTACCAGAAAGAGTGACAATTAAAAGGCCAACTGAAAAAAAAAGGCTAAGGTATAAACAGGCACCCAATGACAAATTACGAGCACATTCAACAGGATACAATTGCAGCATAAGTTTTAGCATGTCTTTTTCTAGCAGTTGTTCGAGCCCCCAGCTCCGCGACTTTGCGCTTAGAGCCCCTCCTTCTTAATACGATACCGCAGGGGCTCCTCCCCCCGTTGGTCTTTTTTTTTCTAGCAGTCCAGCCAGAACTCAAGACTTTGATAGCTACAGGAGAAATGTAAGAACATGATGACCAACGATGGACTTCCCATTGCAAGAGGATTTGAGTTCATCAATCCCACCATCTTCCCTAATGCAAGCGGGTTTTCTTGTGAGCGCCAGGATTCATGGTAGTGGATTTTTCAAGTGCCTTCTTGATCCAACTCCGCACTTGAACAAAGAGATTCGGAAAGCTCTGTATGAGACAGATGTACTCATCAGATATCGCAACCATCTTAAAATTTTCACCACCAGCGAGGAAATCAAAGCACCTAGCTTTGAGTTTGGGGCAGGCATGGTCCTCCGCCACCTCCAACATCGACACCACATTTCCACTGTTATACCGCCGGCAGACAGCTTGTCCTTACAAAGACTTTAGCCCCTCGAAGCCATACCTATCAGCAGCTACGAGCAGGTGCTGGTATTGTGCCATGGTGGAACAAACATCCTTTCGACCAGCATCAGGGAGGGAACCATGATACATGTAATGGAGCATGGACCGAAAGGTTGAGGCCTCCATGTCTTCGACGGTGATAGAAGCCATCTTGCTTTCAGCCATTGGGCCATAGAGCTCCGCTTTAAAGACTGGCGATCGGGCCGCGAGGACCGGACGATGTGCACTGAAGCTCTCTCCACCAACATTGAAGGAAACATCGGTAAATTCTTGTTTATCCAACATCATGGCTAGATCATGACCTAAATTCGAGAGCTCCTTCTCCTGCAATGATGAAGCGGCGGACGGAGGGGTCCTGTCTATGTCGACGGAGCACTGCACCACGAAGTAGTTGTCGACCAAACAATTCGCCTTGACATCATCCCAGGCTACCATCATAGAGTAAAAACCATCCATATTCTGTCCCTCTGTATCCATCCAAGTCGCAGGTGAGCAGGTCTTGTCGAGTAAGACCATGCGTGTGGACACCTTGGCGGTTCCCCCGCCCAGAACGGGGTCATGCCGGGGCCGGGCTGTCAAGGTGAGTGTGATTCTTGGGTCGGAGGTCCCAAATATGTAGCATGCGGTGCATTCGCATCCAGCAACGACGATATCCGTTTCTCCAACCAAGTCATCGGCAGGACCAAGATCCTCGGGCGGCGACGAGAGCCATACCCGAAAATGGAAGAGGCTAGTGTGTTTCCTAGGGAAGATTTCGCAGCCGGATCACATACCTTCGGCCATGATGAATCCTCGATGCTCGGACCTCGACCGATTCGGATTGGGTGAACTGGTAGCGGTGAGCGAATATGTCGTCTGCCCTCCTTGTGGAAGATTTTAGGGATCAGAAGAGGATTGAAATGATGTTTTGCGGCGGAACAGAGGCGACGTGGGACGAGGACTACAGAATGGCTTGGACTCGTTCTTTTCGGTCGAGGTAGGGTTGGGAGTTGGGACTCGGGCGTGGCTGCCTCTGGGCTTCATCTCAACGGTTTGGGCTGGAGTTTTGGAAACGGACCATAAAAGTCAGAGCTGCATGAGCGTAGAGTACTTCTTTTCCATCCAAAACTTGGGCGAATCCTATACTCCACCCTGGGTGGAGCAGGGGAGACGCCGCACACCCTTGGGTGGGTGTGGGCAGGGCCCATTTAGAACATATGAGGGTATCGGGAGGAAGGAGACCACGCCGGCATCCGGCGATGACCAGGGAGGGCTAAGCCGGCGGTACCACGAAGCCGCCGATGCCACGGCCAGCGATGGAGGTGGCGGAGCAAGCCCGTGTACTTAGATTTGGGGGTGGGGGGGTCTTAGGGTTGGGGGGAGCTCGCCGGCGCCGGCGATGGAGGCGGCCGAAGGTGGGGGGATAGAGGGAAGGCCTGGGCGGCGGTCGACCGGCGGCGGGGTAGTAAGGCGGCGCGGGAGCGCCGCCGGCCACGAGTGGCGCTGGTCGGCGGTTTGGCCGGTGCCGGCGGCGGGGGAGATGAGGAAGACAACCACAGCGGCAGCTGTGACGGAAGAGAAGGAGGAAGACGATGGCGGTGTCGGTCGATGGCGGCGTCAGCGGCTCGAGGAGGAAGACGATAGGCGAGGAAGAGGAAGTCCTGGGCCGGCCCATTAAGGGTGTGCGGCGTCTCCCCCGCTCCACGCAGGGTGGAGTATAGGACCTCCCCAGAACTTGCCACTGTAGAACTTAACACTGAATTGCCCTTCGGAAAAGGATGGTGACTTGAATTTGAATAGCACGCAACAAAGGGATAAAAACAGGGTGTACTAAACGACTATATGATGCTTCTTGCATCCGCATTACTGCTTTCGTTGATAGATTTTGGTACCGTGTAATTCTCCAAAATGAAAACTAATCTCATTTTTCATGGTCTCTCACACACTGCAATTGTTCTTTCATAGAGCTGTATGAAAACTATGTCGAGAATGTAATCTCGTCTTTGTCTATGGTTACATTATTTCAGATATTTTTCCAGTGTTGCAAGATACGTGCTCATATTTTCTGCCATATGAGAATATGAATTATTAATACTATTATTATCCAAGAAGGCACGTTTGGCATCACTCATGTTCTATCCATGGTTAGAACAACCTGGATAGATTTAATCCTCTTTCTAAGTGCAATAATATTTGATGAATGGAACAAGTGCTGCATCTATATGACACAATTTGGATAGTTTCGGTGATTGTTCAGCCTATTTGCATTGCCTGTGGAGGGTTGAATTTTCATCAACGCCCTATTGCCGTTGAGATGAAGCTATGTGAAGGAGGAAAGTGCTACACATTGAGCATTGATAGTAAAATGGTTTGGTGTCCCTGATTGCTGTTTTGCTAGCGTGTAGTTGACACTAAAAAACTGGTTGGAAACCTCAAGAGAAGGTTATGATGAGCACAACAGCAAGTTTTCCCTCAGTTGTGAAACCAAGATTTATCGAACCAGTAGGAGCAAGAACCAAACTTCCGAAGGTTGATGCCCGCTAGCTTTGCGACACTTCGGACAATGGCGCCAGAAAGCTTGTCGGCGTGTAGCTTTTCACCAGCAGCAACGTGGAACCCGCACACAATACAACCAAATACTTTGTCCGAACTTACGATGAGATTGTCAATCTCACCGGTTTGCTGTAAACAAAGGATTAAATGTATCAAGTGGTAAAAGGTAATAGTTTGCAAGAAATATAAATAAAGCAAGTAAAATTAAAACGGTAATAGCAATGTAAAAGAATTGACCGGGATCCACAGTTCACTAGTGGTGTCTCTCCATAAGATAAATAACAACATGCTGGGTAAACAAATTATAGTTGGACAATTGATAGAATAAAGATAGCGTACATATGTCATGAGGATCACTATGAGATTCACTCTGGGCATGACGACAAAATACATAGACTATAATCCAACTGCATCTATAACTAATAATCCACTTTCGAGGTGTCATCCGAGCACCCGTTGAGTATTAAGTTGTGAACAACAGATAACTGCATTAAGCAAAGTGCGTAATGTAAACAATGCAAATGTCCTTGAACATAAGAATGTTGTTTTCTCCCTAGTGGCAATAGCATATCTACAACCTTAGAGGTTTCTGTCACTCCCCCAGATTACTAGAGGCATGAACCCACTATCGAGCATAAATACCCCCTCTTGGAGTCACTAGCATCTACTCGGCCAAGATATCTACTAGCAACGGAGAGCATGCAAGATCATAAACAACATACAGATAACATAAAGATAATAATTTAGCACATCAACTTGACATAGTACCAATACTCATCGGATCCCAATAAACACAACATGTAGAATTACACAAAGATGATCTTGATCATGATAGGCAGCTCACAAGACCTAAACATGAAGCACATGGTGGAGAAGACAACCATCTAGCTACTGCTATGGACCCGTAGTCCAAGGTATACTACTCACACATCACTCCGAAGGCGATCATGATGATGAAGAAGGCCTCCGGCGGTGATTCCCCTCTCCGGCAGTGTGCCGGGAAGAGCTTCTGGACCCTCCCGATCTCGTGTCGACGACGGCGGCAGCTTGCAGTATGTTTCGTGGAAAATTGATCGGGCCTTTTAGGTTTTCCTATCGAGGAGAATATATAGGCGGAAGGGCGGCATCAGGAAGTGGACCAGAGGGGATCACCCCCTGGTGGCGCGGCCAGGCCCTGGCCCGCGCCGCCCTAGGGTGTGGCCAGGTCCTGGCCCCCCTCTGTCTCATCTTTGGACTCCGACTCGTGTTCTGGAAAAATAGGAGGTTCGGCTTTTGTTTCGTCCAATTCCGAGAATATTTCTTGTGTAGCTTTTCTAAAACACAAAAATAGCAGAAAATAGGGAACTGGCACTGTGGCGTCTTGTTAGTAGGTTAGTTCCGGAAAATACATAAAAACACCACGAAGTGTAACAAAACACAAAGCAAATGGTGTTTAAACAAGCACGGAGCATCAAAAAATTATAGATACGTTTGAGACGTATCAAGCATCCCCAAGCTTAACTCCTGCTCGTCCTCGAGTAGGTAAGTGATAACAAAACAATAATTTTTGAGGTGACATGCACCATCACAATCTTGATCAACGATGTAAAGAATTGAATGCTGAGATCAAAGCACTTAAAACATGGGCATAAGAGATATAATCTTGACAATAAAACTTAGCAACCATGTTATAACATGAAAAGTAACACAAACAAAAGATCATGAGTAATGAAGCATTGAAAGTCAAGTGTGTATTCAAATCATATAGAAAAACATAGCAAAGTGGTTTTCAGATTGTCCTTCATAGAATAGCAAAACATAAATACATAGGACACCTTCAAGTTTAAGAGGGCGACTAGATATCAATAATTAAAGGACAAGCAAAACCATAATCATGAATCAATCTATGAATTTTTTTGGGACTATGCACATTAAACTCAGAATGGCAACTATGCTCTCTTAGATGGTGCATAAAGGTAGAAGGTGGAGACTCAACATAAAAGTAAAAGAAAGGCCCTTCGCAGAGGGAAGCAGTGATTAAACATGTGCTAGAGCTTTTCATTTGTAAAACAGAGAGATAAAAATTGGTTTTGAGAGGTGGTTGTCTTTGTCAATGACTGGCAATGGGGTTCTTACTATCTTCCATACAAAGCAAGTTTTTGAGAGAGAGATTGGCACTTGGGTGCTCTTTTATAAAGCTTGGTACTCCTCCCCACTTTTCCTTTCATAAACCATGGCTAACCGATTCCATCGGGTGCCCACCAACTTTCACATACCATGGAGGAGTGTCTTTTTTCCCTTTTTTCCCTTTTTTGGAATTAAACAATATGGAAGATAGCAAATCCGACCACTATGTCCCCATGAGCTGAAAACAGTGTCCCAAAATGAGAAGTATTTTGAAGGTTTTTTTTTGAAAGGTAGCACATGAAAATTTACTTGGAATGGCTTGCAAATACCATGCATAGGAATTTATAGTGGACACATAGGAAAACTTGGTTTTTGGGAGTTGGATGCACGAGTAGAGCTCATACTCAGTATAAAATGAAGGCTAGCAAAAGACTGGGAGCAACCAACTAAGAGAGCAATAACGGTCATAATCATGCATAGCGACAAAACATCATTAACTGAAGCATAAACTGGTATCACAAGTCAAAAACCAAATGATCATAGAGGCTATATGACAACCTGTTAGAGTCAAACATGTTGTAAGCATGCGCCAAGTCAACCCAAGTAAAGCATCAAAGGAGAAAACCACAATAATATGCTCCCATATAACAAAAACAATGCATGATTTTTTTCAAAGGCTCATTAAGCAATCTCGGTCATTTGAGACAAGTCATACTACAGAAAAAACTACTAAGCATACGATCAAAACGACATCAAGCATTACATGCCAAATTCTAAGCCGTAGTCTAAACAAGCTCCCATTTGTACCACTATAGGCATGAAACTTTTTTCCCTTTTCCAACACCATTCAAACCTTTTTAAAACAACTCTTTTGATGAAAACTAACATAGACCAGGGGTCTAAATACACCTTGATGCAAAGATATAACAAGATCTGAATAAAAATCAAGGCAAAAAATGAAAGCTAAACGCAGTACTAGAAAAAGAGAACACTCATTGAATGATAAGAGTGAAAACTAGAGTGTTCTTGGCAATGAAAAACAAAGTATGTCTTCTCCAAAAGAAATTTTTTGGGGTCCAACCATTTATTGCAGCAAACAAAACAAAATAAAACTGAAAGCAAAAGTAAAGACGCTCCAAGAAAAACACATAGAATATGAAGCAATAAAAATATAGTGTGTTGAAAGGTGACCTGATTTTTGCTGATGAAGAAGGGGTGCCTCGGGGGCATCCCCAAGCTTTGACGCTTGTACCTCTTGGATATTTATTGGGGTGACATGGGCATCCCCAAGCTTGAGCTTTTGTCCATACTTCATCTCATCTCATCACTCTCCATTCCCTACACTTGAAAACTTCCTTCATACAAAACTTCACACAATTCTATTAGCAACATTAGTATAAGCATGATAATAAATATACCCTTTTAGTTCAGTTTCAAACTCAAATATACCAACCATTAAAGCATAAGCTACTGTAGCAACTTCCTCAAAAGTTCCGTGATCAAAAGATCTCAAAAAGAAAGCAATCGAGAGGCAAACACAAATAGTGGCAGAATCTGTCAAAACAGAACAGTTGACAAAGATCGATTTTTTCGAGGACCTTCTGTTGCTCAAATCGAAAAGTGCAAAACTATTGAAAGTTTGGAAATAACCTGGGGCATGCGTACAAGAAATTTCAGATCAAAAAGATATTCTGAGAATTTTGACGAATTTTGACGGTGCAGCGCAGAAATCTGTTTCAGGACAGCAACTTCCCCAAACCTTACCTCCCTCAAATTAGAGGTTCTTCTTGGCACAAAAACAAAATAAAAATGATAAGGAGAGGTCATTATAGTAGTAATAACTTCCAAGACTCAAATAAAAGAAAAAGTACTGAAAAGAAAACATTGGGTCTCCCAAGAGTGCTTTTCTTTAACGCCTTTGAGCTAGGCACAGAAATTGGAAATCAAATATTTTCAAATGAGACATTAAGATCAATTGTTTCCTCAAGAGCACCACTTACCACACTAGGCACTTTAGAAGTTACCGAAGATGATTCAACCTGCAAATCACTCTTAGTTGAACTAAAAGTCTTACCAATCTTAAAAACATGCTGTGGTTTTGGCACAGATACCTTGGGAACATACATAAATTTTTGCTCCTTTCCCACAAAAGCTTTCTCCTTCTTAAATTTAAGAGAAGTGAAAATTGAACTTAAAGTTTTCATAGACTCCTCTAGTTTACGAATCCTAAGGTTTTGACTATCATGAGTAGTACAAGCCTCTAAAATGGTGATTCTCTTACCGATATTTTCTATCGATTCATTAACCAGGCTATCGTTATCAAGGATATTTGGCAAACTTTTTTCTAGAGAGCTAAGTTTTTCTAAAACTTCATCCAAAGTGACCTCAGTTTTAACAACATGAATAGGTGGTACTCCCACTAGACTTTCAATTAAAGTGCATGCTTCCAAAGCTGGAGTACCAAGAAAATTACCTCCTGCAAGAGTATCAAGAACGTACCTATTCCAACTAGATATACCAACATAAAAATTTCTAAGGAGGATCATGGTAGAATGCTTCTTTGTACACCTATGATGAGCATTGCTAATTCGATACCAAGCATCGGATACGTCTCAAACGTATCTATAATTTTTGATGCTCCATGCTTGTTCTTACACCATTTGCTTAGTGTTTTGTTACACTTCGTGGCGTTTTTATGCATTTTCTGGAACTAACTTATTAACAAGATGCCACAGTGCCAGTTCCCTGTTTTTTGCTATTTTTGTGTTTCAGAAAAGTTACACAGGAAATATTCTCGGAATTGGACGAAACAAAAGCCGAACATCCAGATATTTACCGAAGCTTCCAGAAGTCTGAAGAGGAGATGGAGGGGGGCCACAGGGTGGCCACACCACCAGGGGGTGCGGCCTACCCCTGGCCAGCGCCGTCCTATGGTGAGGGCCCCCTGGCCCACCTCTGGCGCCGCCCCTTCGCCTATAAAGACCCCCCGACGGGAAAAACCTAAATACCCGATCAATTTTCTAGAAACACATTGTGATCCGCCATCGTCATCAACCCGAGATCGGGAGGGTCCAGAAGCTCTTCCCGACACCCTGCCGGAGACGGGAATCGCCATCGGAGGTCTTCTTCATCGCCATGCTTGCCTCCGGCGCGATGAGTGAGTAGTTTACCTTGGACTATGGGTCCATAGCAGTAGCTAGATGATTGTCTTCTCCACCATGTGGTTCATGTTTAGATCTCGTGAGCTGCCTTACATGATCAAGATCATCTTTGTGTAATTCTACATGTTGTGTTTGTTGGGATCCGATGAATATTGGTGTTATGTTAAGTTGATGTGCTGAATATTATCTTATGTTATCTCTATGTTGTTTATGATCTTGCATGCTCTCCATTGTTAGTAGCTATCTTGGCCAAGTAGATACTAGTGACTCCAAGAGGGGGTATTTATGCTCGATAGTTGGGTTCATGCCTCTATTTAATCTGGGGGAGTGACAGAAACCTCTAAGGTTGTAGATGTGCTGTTGCCACTAGAGAGAAAACAACATTCTTGTGTCCAAGGATATTCGTTTTGTTTACATTACACACTTTGCTTAATACAGTTATCTGTTGTTCGCAACTTAATACTCAAGGTCCTCGGATGATTCCCCGCGAGTGGATTTTTAGTCATAGATGCAGTTGGAGTACGGTCTATGTATTTTGTCGTAATGCCCAGAGTGAATCTCATAGTGATCCTCATGACATATGTACGTTATCTTTGCTCTATCAATTGCCCAACTGTAATTTGTTTACCCAGCATGTTGTTATTTATCTTATGGAGAGACACCACTAGTGAACTATGGACCCCAGTCCAATTTCCTTTACATTGTTTTACCGTTTACTTTTACTCGCACTGTTTACTTTTACTCGCACTGTTTGTTGGATGGCGGTCTATGTATTTTGTTGTAATGCCCAGAGTAAATCTCATAGTGATCCTCGTAACATATGCACGTTATCTTTATTCTATCAATTGCCCAACTGTAATTTGTTTACCCAGCATGTTGTTATTTATTTTATGGAGAGACACCACTAGTGAACTGTGGACCCCGGTCCAATTTCCTTTACATTGCTATTACTGTTTACTTTTACTCGCACTGTTTACTTTCTCGCATACTACTACTGTTTTCCACTCGATACGCTCATACCTTTGTTTACAGCAAACCAGTGAGATTGACAACCTCATCGTAAGTTGGGAGCAAAGTATTTGGTTGTGTTGTGTGCAGGTTCTGCGTTGCTACTAGTTGAAGATGCACCAACAAGAATCGTAAACGGCGCCCTTGCTGGAGTGTCACGAAGCTAGCAAGCATCACCTTCTGGAGTTTGGCTTTTTCCTACTGGATCGATAAACCTCGGTTTCTTACTGAGGGAAAACTTGCTACTGTGCTCATCATACCTTCCTCTTGGGGTTCCCAACTGGGTGGTCATCCTGCCCGCATCAAGCAAATTTTCTGACGCCATTGCTGGGGAAAAAGAAGACTTCTGCAAGGGGAGTTTCGCACGCACATCCTTTACTTTGTTTTAGTTTTGCTTTATTTTATTTTTACTTGCATCGTTTTTTATCAACAACACAAAAAAATTAGTTTCCTTTATAGTTGTTACTTTATTACTCTTGGTTCAGTATGTTGTTCCCTAAGTATATTTTGGAGGACCTTTCAGTAGGTAGTGGTTCTATTATTGGGAAAAGTAACATTGAGGAGTTCTTTCATCATATTAGCATGCATAAATATGTTGAGGATAAATCTTTAGCTAAGCTTGCTCCTAGTTATGAAGTTGCTGCTGCTTATTTAGTTCACATGTTGGAAGCTAGGTTTGCTAGCCTTAATCCTTTTATGCAACACATGTTTCTTAAGCTTCATGATATTGAGGACTCCGAAAAGAAAGATTTTATTTTGGAGACTTTGCGTAGAGAATTTAGAGATGTTGTTATTGAAGCTAGGAAAGTTTTTAAGCATTTTGATATGCTTGGTTCGCCTGTCAAAGTTGTTGGTACAACCAAAGAATATTTCAAAGTACCAATACCTTGTAAACTTGTAGGAATGCAAGAAGCTTTGGAAAAGAATTTTAATTGGATTTGTCTTGAAAATCTTTTTGATGAAAGTAGTGTACCAAAGCGTGATCACAAGGGATCCTCAAAAACTCATTTGGACACAATTCAATTTATTGTTGAAAAGACTTCTGCAATTGATCTTAATGCCTCATTTGATATTACTTGATTTGCACTTTCTGCGCCTAGCTCAATGGCGTTAAAGAAAAGCACTCTTGGGAGATAACCCATTGTTTTACTTTCAGTTCTTTTTCTTTTATTTGAGTCTTGGAAGTTATTACTACTGTAATAACCACTCCTTATCCTTTTTATTTTGTTGTTGTGCCAAGAGAAACCTCTAATTTAAGTGAGGTAAGATTTAGGGATGTTGCTGTCCTAAAACAGATTTTGGTGCTGCACCGTAAAAATTCGTGAAAATTCTCAGAATATCTTTTTGACCTGAGATGTCTTGTGCATATGACCCAGGTTATATCCAAACTTTCATTAGTTATACACTTTTTGATTTGAGCAACAGAAAACCCTAGAAAAAATCGACCTTTGTTAGCTGTTCTGTTTTGACAGATTTCTGCCACTATTTGTGTTTGCCTCTCGATCGCTTTCTTTTTGAGTTCTTTTGATCACGGAACTTTTGGGGAAGTTGCTACAGTAGTATATGCTTTATATATGTGGTGGTTTTGAGTTGAAATCTGAAGCAAAAATGGGTTGATTCATTATTATGCTTACACTAATGTTGCTAATAGAATTGTGTTTAGTTTTGTATGAAGGAAGTTTTCAAGTGTAGGGATTGGAGAATGATGAGATGAGTTGAAGAATGGACAGAAGCTCAAGCTTGGGTATGCCCACACACTCCAAGAAATATCCAAGAGGTACAAGTGTCAAAGCTTGGGGATGCCCCCGAGGCACCCCTTCTTCATCGACAAAAATCAGGTCACCTTTCAACACACTATATTTTTATTGCTTCATGCACTATGCGTTTTTCTTGGAGCGTCTTTTCTTTAGTTTTCATTTTTGTTTTGTTTTGTTTGCTGCAATAAATGGTTGGACCCCAACAAATTTCTTTTGGAGAAGTTGCCTTGCTTTTTATTTGCCAAGAACACTCCATTTTCACTCTTATCGTTCAACGAGTGTTCTCTTTTTCTAAAACTGTGTTTAGCTTTCATTTTTTGCCTTGATTTTTGTTCAGATCTTGTTATATATTTATATCAAGGTGTATTTTGACCTCTGGTCATGTTCTTTTGATCAAAAGAGTTGTTTCAAAAAGGTTCGAATGGTGTTGGAAAAGAGAAAAAATTTATGCAAAAAAGTGGTACAAAAAGGAGCTTGTTTAGACTGCGGCTTAGACTTTTGCATGTCGTGCTTGATGTTGTTTTGATAGTATGATTAGTGGTTCTGCTGTAGCATGACTTGTCTCAAATGACTGAGATTGCTTAATGAGCCTTTGAAAAAAAAATCATGTGTTGTTTTTAATTATTTGGAAGCGTTAATTTGGTTTTCTCCTTGATGCTTTATTTGGGTTGACTTGGCACATGCTTACACATGTTTGACTCATACAAAGTCGCCATAAGCCTCTATGATCATTTAGTTTTTGACTTTTGATGCCATCTTATGCTTCTCTTAATGATGTTTTGTCGCTATGCATGATTATGGCCGTTATTGCTCTCTTAGTTGGTCACTCCTAGTCTTTTGCTAGCCCTCAATTTGTACCGAGTATGAGCTCTACTCGTGCATCCAACTCCCAAAAACCAAGTTATTCCAAGTGTCCACTATAAATTCCTATGCATGGTATTTGAAAGCCATTCCAAGTAAATTTTCATGTGCTATCTTTCAAAACCTTCAAAATACTTCTCGTTTTGTGACACTGTTTTCAGCTCATGGGGATGTAGTGGTCGGATTTGCTATCTTCCATATTGTTTATTCCAAAAAGAAAACAAAAGGAAAAAAATAAAAGAAAAAAGGCACTCCTCCATGGTATGTGAATGTTGGTGGGCACCCGATGGAATCGGTTAGCCATGGTTTGAGAAAGGAAAAAGGTGGGGAGGAGTGCCAAGCTTTATAAAAGAGCACAAAAGTGCCAATCTCTCTCTCTCAAAAACTTCTTCATTTTTGTATGGAAGATAGTAAGAACCCCATTGCCAGTCGTTGAGAAAAACAACCACCTCTCAAAACCAATTTTTATCTCTTTGTTTTATAAATGAAAAGCTCTAGCACATGTTTAATCACTGCTTCCCTCTGCGAAGGGCCTTTCTTTTACCTTTTTGTTGAGTCACCACCTTCTATCTTTATGCACCATCTAAGAGAGCATAGTTGTCATTCTGAGTTTAATGTGCATAGTCCCAAAGTTTATCATTGATTGACTCAGGATTTTGGTTTCACTTGTTCTTAAATTATTTGTATCTAGTCGCCCTCTTAAACTTGAAGGTGTCCTATGCATTTATGTTTTGCTCTCTCATGAAGGACAAGCTGAAAACCATTTGCTATGTTTTTCCATATGATTTGAACACACGTTTGACTTTCATTGTTTCATTTTCATGATCTTTCGTTTGTGTTCTTTTTTATGTTATAACATGGTTGCTAAGTTTCTTCTATCAAGATTATGTCTTTCATGCCCATGTTTTAAGTTCTTTTGATCCCAGCACTCAATGCTTACATAGATGATCAAGGTTGTGTTGGTGCATGTCACCTCAAAAATTATTCTTTTGTTATCACTTACCTACTCGAGGACGAGCAGGAGTTAAGCTTGGGGATGCTGATACGTCTCAAACGTATCTATAATTTTTGATGCTCCATGCTTGTTCTTACACCATTTGCTTAGTGTTTTGTTACACTTCGTGGCGTTTTTATGCATTTTCCAGAACTAACCTATTAACAAGATGCCACAGTGCCAGTTCCCTATTTTCTGCTGTTTTTGTGTTTCAGAATAGTTACACAGGAAATATTCTCGGAATTGGTTAAAACAAAAGCCGAACATCCAGATATTTACTGAAGCTTCTAGAAGTCCTGGCACGCGCCGCCCCTTCGCCTATAAAGACCTCCCGACGAGAAAAACCTAAATACTGATCAATTTTCCAGAAACACATCGAGATCCGCCGTCGTCGTCGACCCGAGATTGGGAGGGTCCAGAAGCTCTTCCCGGCACCCTACCGGAGAGGGGAATCGCCACCGGAGGTCTTCCTCATCGCCATGCTTGCCTCCGGCGCGATGAGTGAGTAGTCTACCTTGGACTATGGGTCCATAGCAGTAGCTGGATGGTTGTCTTCTCCACCATGTTGTTCATGTTTACATCTCGTGAGCTGCCTTACATGATCGAGATCATCTTTGTGTAATTCTACATGTTGTGTTTGTTGGGATCTGATGAATATTGGTGTTATGTTAAGTTGATGTGCTAAATATTATCTTATGTTATCTCTATGTTGTTTATGATCTTGCATGCTCTCCGTTGTTAGTAGCTATCTTGGCCAAGTAGATACTAGTGACTCCAAGAGGGGGTATTTATGCTCGATAGTCGGGTTCATGCCTCTATTTAATCTGGGGGAGTGATAGAAACCTCTAAGGTTGTAGATGTGCTGTTGCCACTAGGGAGAAAACAACATTCTTGTGTCCAAGGACATTCATTTTGTTTACATTACACACTTTGCTTAATGTAGTTATCTGTTGTTCGCAACTTAATACTCAAGGGGTCCTCGGATGATTCCCCGCGAGTGGAATATTAGTCATAGATGCAGTTGGATGGCGGTCTATGTATTTTGTTGTAATGCCCAGAGTAAATCTCATAGTGATCCTCGTGACATATGCACGTTATCTTTATTCTATCAATTGTCCAACTGTAATTTGTTTACCCAGCATGTTGTTATTCATTTTGGGATTTCTATTTTCGTGCCCTCAGGTCCTTAGTTGTGCTCAGTTTTCCCTAGCCGCTTAGTTTTTCCTCAGTTTTGCCCAAGCGCTTGTCTGAAACCCTCACAAGGAGCTCGGATGGGAGGAATCCCGTTTAGTTGACCGTTGGTTAGTGCTGGCAAGTGGGGCCGCTGTTGGTGCCCCGGAGTGGACATGTCTCCACTTATCCAGATCATCATGGGACCCACAACTTGTCCATGTTAGCGCGCCGGACCCACAGCTTACCCAGGTGATCGTTGCAAAATGGGAGCCCGAGCCATCCCCGCGCCCGTGCCCGTGCCATTGCTTCCCCTTTCTTTCCCCGCGCCCCATTGTTCTTCTTCTCCGCCAGTGGCAGCCCTTCTCCGGCAGGCGGGTGATGTCTAGTTTCTCTTCGACCTCCCGTTCTTTATGGCCGCAGTATGGACCCGTGCCTTTGACAAGATGCCCTGACTACCCACGCCAGGAGCCTCTGAAGTGGTCGATCTGTAAGACGGACGACAACGGCAACCGTGGACATGAGTTCCTTGCATGCGAGAGCTTGCCATATAGAGAGGGGGATAAGGTTAGATCTCGCTCTAATTGCTCTGTTTTCTCTCGATTTTCTTGTTATTCCCTCGAATTTGGGATTTAGGGTTCATGTTGTTGTTTTCAGATCCTGAAGAAATGCAGGTATTTCAAGTGGATCAATGTGTACGTTCAGAGGCTTAAATTGCAGGAATCAATTGGCGCTATTGGGGAGCGCAATTTGGGAGGGGGGGACTTGCTGTAGAGAATGCGGTGGAGAGAGGAGCCGTTCCGATTATGCCTAATGCTCCCAAGGCAGAAGTGGTGGAAGTGAAGGGAGAACTGAAGAAAATGAACAAGCAGTTAAAGCAACTGATCGAGTTGAAGAAGCAAGCTAATCTGATGGCCGGTTGTTTTTTTTGTTGTATAATTGCGATCGGATTCTTATCATTGCTCATCAAGCGCTAGAAGTTGTTACAAGGGATTGATACGTCCAAAACATATTGTGATGACCTCAAATTTGATACAAATTCGAAGTGCCCATTATGTATTCCACCGCAATCCCAGAACCATTGTTGCGATATACATAACGTAGTTGGTAACCAGTTCCATAGACATTACAATACGAAGGTTCAAATACAATGGTCATAGAGACCAAGTTCATATTACAACACAATATAGCAGCGGAAATAACGTCTTCGGGTCCATGCCTTCACCCTACAGGCAATGGCGACTCATGGAGACGAGCTTAGTTCTGGCACTCTTCTTCATACCCTTCCTCCTGGTACTCTTCCCCATAGTCTGGCCAAGTTGATAGCCAGGGACACAGCCATGAGTACATTGGATGCACTCGCAAACCATCTTATAATTGAAATGATGAAGTAGGTATGCAAGTTTGGTATAGTGGACTAAGCACTAAGTTTATTTGCAAAAGCTAGTTTTATTTCCCAAGAATGTTCATTGGTGGAAAAGAAGTTTAGTTCTCTAAGTTCAATCTAAAGAGGAACTTCAAGTGTGTCAACATCATTGTCAAGCCAAGTCCATTCATGTCATTTCCCAAGTTCACCATTGTCATTTTCATTCTTGACAAAAGTCAAGTACAGCTTGCCAACCGTCCATAACCGCGGACGCGGCTATTCGAATAGTTTTGAAAACCTCTGCAGAGGGGTACACTTTACCCACAGGATTCGATACATCTGCCGGGAGAAATCCACGGATCGTCATACACAAGTATGCGGGGTTCAGATAATCAAACAAACTCTTTCACTTTTCTACCTTAGTATGGGGATCCTCCCTATGAGTCCAGATACGGAATGGCACTCATAGTTTTTCCGGCTAGAGGATGCTCTATCTTGGACTCCCATAGACTGTGGTATCCTCCGTCACAGTTATGGGTAGTCCCGGCTTCGGAAGCGTCCCCTCGGGGCACACGCTTCTATAAGTTCAAATGAAGTCTCCCATACTAAAATAAACAAGCTAGGACTAAGCCCCTTCCCATTCAGGGGTAATGTGGTTGTACGGTATGATTGGCTCCCATAGTACATCACTCGTTGTCAATTTAGAAATACATTTCATAGTTCTTAGTCAAGATTAATTTCCTTCATAAAGCCACCATGTAGGAGCAATTTCCAATTCAATTTTCAGGTTCAAGTCACCACTTTTCAAACCGGGTTCCCCTTATAGATGACCTCAATATTATTAGCGACTAAGCAACTATATTGAGTGATGATACCACTAAATATGGTTGGATAAACTCAACTTGATGCTCTTGCTAAGCAAGATATCACTATACCTCTATCATTCTACTCTAGCAATTCAATCATGCAATTTACTTAAAACAAGTAGAATGCAATAGTAAAACTAGGCATTTGGAGTATGATTCAAAAGATGGCTTGCCTTGGTTGGCAAAGTGTCCGGGGAATTCTTCTTCTTCTTGATAATAATCCCCCCCAATATCCTCCTCGGCAATACTAGCGTCTAATAACGAATAAACACAAAGCACACCATCACTACACAATGCTAACAACACACCAAGCACCATATTTGTTTGCTAACAATAGCATTCATGTTGCATTTTATGGAGTTGGATTGCAAGTTTTTCTTCCAAGTTTGCATTGAGTGTGCAAGTTAGATTTTCTACTAAGTGTCATATGTTGTTCACTTTCTAAGCATTGGTATTGGTTTAGGGGTACTAAGGCTAGTTCAAGTGGGGAGGGATTAACTAAGTGAATTGGTAAAGAGGGCAAATTAATTTTAAGTGTGTGATAGGGATCTATCATTTTATGTTACTAACTAGAGTTGGGGTAGGATCTAATTGATAACACTAACAAGGTTTGAGTTGAGTAGAGTTGACTAACAGTAGGGGAGGTCATTGGTGAGTTCACAATTTAAATTTCATGATTTTAGGAGGCTTAAACAATTTTCTAGAAATCTTCTATGATTAATAAAGCTATGGTCACACTATTCATATCTAATTAAATTCCTAATTCAGATGGAATTCTAATCAATCCTACAGTGTAGAGTATTTCATAAGCTTTCCAACGCATATTTATTTGCTACAAATGGATTTGTAAAACTCTTGGAATTTAAGTTTGAAAATCATATCTGAAAGTTATTTGAAATAATTCAAACGGGCGGGAAAATAAATAAAAAGGAAACAGACCGATTTCTAACGAGCTGGGCCTATTCTGAACAGAACCCGTACGGGCCGGCCCAGAAAACGTTTCGCACGGCGGGGGAAATAAAAACGGGACCTGACAGGGGGGTCCCACTGGTCAGGTCACTTAACTCCTCCGAATCGGTACGCTACCGTGCGATCTAAATCCAACGGCTCGCAGTCATCGTGCTCGTTGGCGACGGAGGGGCTCACCTGCGTTGCAGAGACGACTGTTCGACGGCGAGGGCGTGACGTAGAGGAAGCAGAACTCGACGGCGACGTGCGGGATCGGCTGCGGCGATGCTCCTCCGCCGATTCCCAGCGGCGGCTCGCTCCCAGGTGGTCGAACGCGACGGCGCTCTCCGCGTCCAGTACCTCGCCGGCGGGGCTGGCGACGGCGAGCTAGAGCAAGCGGGGCTAAACGAGCGTGTCTGGGAGGTAGCTGGGGACGGGGCGAGTCTCTCCGTTTGATCGGCGGGGGTATTTATAGGGCGGAGCGACGAGAGTGCAGGCGTCCAGAAGCTCGCCGGCTCGGGGGCCCTGGCAACGTTCGAAGGTCGTACCGGGCACGGCGGCCTCAGGGGCGTGCTGGGAGGGTGTCGTCTCGGCTGCGGGAGGCTGTGGGTCGGCTCTGGCGCATCCAGGGCGGTCGGCATCGTGCAGGAAGAAGAAGGTCTGGGAGGGGGCCCTGGGCGCAGTTCTCTTCTTCCCTCCGCTTCTCATGGCTTGGGTCGGGGCAGGGGGCGCTGGAGTCGACCGAGGCACCGTCCAGGAGCATGGCGACAGGGATTGAGCGAGCAAGAACAGTGATCTTCACAGTGAATCAAGATTTGCTCGATTTCATCTGCCAGGTGCTCGACGAAATGGTCACAAGAAGTTTAAATTCGAATTTTTGAAATTTTCCACTTTGGGTGATCAACATATTGACCAAGGTATCCAGTGGTATTTTTGTTACAAAGAAATGTTGAGTTTTGCAGAAATCTTATTTCGAATTTGAGGTTTGGTCTCTGATTCAGATTCAAACTTTGGTTGATGTTTGAGTCAAGTTCTGGTTTGAGTTTTGGGTAGCAACAGCTTGGTTGAGCTTGTATGAGACTTGGTTAAGCTCAACTCACTGGCCAAACATTGATTTGAGTTGCAGATTTCTTAATCCAAGGGCTCAAAGTAGGGTAGTCAAACAGATTTTCTAGATCATCTTATTCTTCTCTTTTTCTTTAATATTTTTATTTCTGGTTTCTTTGGTTCCTGTAATTCTTCTCAATTGCTTCTGTTGGTTCACTTAGAATTTACTAACCAATGCACAAGCAAAAATAACACACATGAAATCATAGAATACAAACAATAGAAAAATACATGTATGCATGAAATAATGGATAAAAGTTTTATCTGGGTCCAAAATTTGGTACTTTAATTAATAAGAAGTGGATTACAATTTCTGAGTTGTTACAATCTTCCCCCCTTAAAAAGAATCTCGTCCCCGAGATTCACTAATTAAGAACTGAAAAGATTGGGAAACTCTTGCTGTAGGTAATCCTCTCGTTCCCAAGTAGCTTCCTCTTCGGTGTGATTACTCCACTGAACTTTCAGGAACTTGATGCTTCGGGTTCGAGTGGTTCTATATGCTTCCTCGAGGATACGGATAGGTACTTCACGATAGGTCAAATCCTTGTTGATGTCCACAGAACGATGATCAAGATTCTTGAAGATTTCAGGCTTCTCCGGAACTTCAAGACACTTCCGAAGTAAGGATATGTGAAAGACATCGTGCACTTCAGACAATTCGGGGGGCATTTCCAACTGATAAGACACTTCTCCTCGGCGGTCTAGTATCTTGAAGGGTCCAATATATCTGGGTGCACGTTTTCCTTTTACTTGGAATCTCTGCATTCCCTTGAGGGGTGATACTCTGAGATAAACAAAGTCTCCACTCTTGAAAGTTAGTTCTCTACGTCTCTTGTCGGCATAACTCTTCTGTCTTGACTAGGCCGCCTTGAGGTAGTCACGAATCCTGCGAACCTTCTCCTCGGCTTCTTGCAGAATGTCAGGTCCAAATATCTGACTGTCTCCGGTTTCTGACCAATTCAGAGGGGTACGACACTTTCTTCCATACAAAGCTTCAAATGGGGCCATTTGCAAACTGGCTTGATAGCTGTTGTTGTAGGAAAACTCCGCAAAAGGCAGACAATCTTCCCACTTAGCCCCATAGGCTAGAACACAGGCTCTCAACATATCTTCAAGTACTTGATTCACTCTTTCAGTCTGTCCATCAGTCTGAGGGTGGTAAGCGGTGCTAAAAGCTAATTTGGTTCCCAAGGCTTGATGTAAGCTTCTCCAAAATCTCGAGGTGAATTGGGTTCCTCGGTCGGAAACTATGATTTTAGGGATTCCATGCAGACTGACAATTTTGGAGAGATAAAGATCTGCTAGCTGTCCCGAGCTATAAGTGGTCTTGACAGGAATAAAGTGGGCAACTTTGGTCAGTCTATCCACAATGACCCAAATAGAGTCATTTCCTCGGCTAGACCTTGGAAATCCAGTGATGAAATCCATTCCAACAGATTCCCACTTCCATTCCGGCACTTGCAAAGGTTGCAGCAATCCAGCCGGACGTTGATGTTCAGCCTTGACTCTTTGGCAGATATCACACTTGGATACAAACGATGCAATCTCACGCTTCATTCCATGCCACCAAAATTGTTCCTTCAAGTCTTGATACATCTTAGTTCCACCGGGATGGATGGAGTAAGGTGTCTCATGGGCTTCCTTCATAATCACTTCCTTCAATTCTGAATCAGCAGGCACACAGATACGTCCTTTATACCAAAGAACTCCTTGATCATTTTCTTCAAATCCTGGCACCTTGCCGGAACTAATTCGGCGCTTGATTCCGTCTATACTCTCATTTCCCTTCTGGGCTTCTTTGATTTGGCTCATCAAGGTGGGTTGAAACTCAAGGTTGGATAGGAATCCTTGACTGACTAGTTCCAATCCAAATTTTTCAAACTCTTGGTGCAACATAGGTTGCTCCTCCTTGATCATCATATTTAATGAGCATGGCTTCCTACTCAATGCATCAGCCACTACATTGGCCTTACCAGGGTGATAGTGAATTTCCAGATCATAATCCTTGATCAACTCTATCCATCTTCTTTGCCTCATGTTCAACTCCTTCTGGGTGAAGATATACTTCAAACTTTTGTGATCAGTGTAGATCTCACAACGGTTACCCATAAGATAGTGCCTCCAGGTCTTCAGAGCTAGAACTACGGCTGCTAACTCTAGATCATGGGTTGGGTAGTTTTCTTCATGAGGTCGAAGCTGCCGAGAGAGGTAAGATATGACCTTGCCTTCTTGCATTAAGACACAACCAAGTCCAAGTTTGGAAGCATCGCAATAGACATCAAAGTTTTTGGTGATATCGGGCATGGTTAGGACGGGGGCGGTCACCAATCGCTTCTTGAGCTCTTGAAAACTCTCTTCGCACTTAGGGGTCCATTCAAACTTCTTGTCTTTCTTCAACAGTTGGGTCATTGGCCGGGCAATGCTTGAAAACCCTTCAACAAATTTGCGGTAATATCCGGCTAATCCGAGAAAACCTCTAACTTCAGTTTGAGTGGTAGGGGCTTCCCATTCCATGACGGATTTGATCTTCTTGGGGTCTACGGATATTCCTCCTGCTGATAATACATGGCCTAAAAATCCAACTTCCTTCAACCAGAACTCACATTTACTGAACTTGGCATACAGCTGATGCTCTCTCAGAGTCTCTAAGATTAATCTCAAATGGGTTGCATGCTCTTCTTCGGACTTGGAGTAGATAAGAATGTCATCAATGAAGACAACAACAAACTTATCCAGGAACTCCATAAAAACTTTATTCATGAGATTCATGAAGTAAGCAGGGGCATTGGTTAATCCAAAGGACATTACGGTGTACTCATACAATCCGTATCGGGTAGTGAAGGCTGTTTTGGGGATATCCGTTGCACGAATCTTCAGTTGGTGGTATCCAGTTCTAAGGTCTATCTTCGAGAAGACTCTAGCTCCAGTCAATTGGTCAAACAAATCTTCAATCTTTGGGAGAGGATACTTGTTCTTGATGGTCACATCGTTGAGCTTGCGGCAATCAGTGCACAGTCGGCTGGAACCGTCACTCTTATCCACAAACAGAACGGGTGATCTCCAAGCAGAAGAACTTGGCTGAATCAATCCTTTACTCAAAAGGTCATCCAATTGCTTCTTAAACTCTACTAGTTCAGCTGGGTTCATACGATAAGGTCGTTGGGCTATAGATCCAGTTCCGGGGATAAGCTCAATGATAAACTCAATATCCCGATCTGGTGGCATTCCGGGTAGCTCATCGGGAAAAACATCCGGATATTCACAGACGATGGGAACTTGTTCTAAAGTTGGTCCTGAGATACTCTTATGACATCTGGGGATTTGGGGTGGTTTTACGGACACATGCTTTACTACAATTGCAGTGCTACTCTTCATGGTGATTGTCTTCTTGGCACAATCTATAATTCCTTGATGTTGAGACATCCAGTCCATTCCCAGGACTACTTCCAATCCTTTGGTTCCTAACACAATCAAACTTGCTAAGAATGCTATCCCATGGATTTCTATGGGCACTGCCAAGCAGGTCCACTCAGCCCTTGTGGTTGACCCAGGTGTTTGTACTAACATGGCATGTTTCATAGGGGTTGGGTGAAGTCCACTTTTGTCAACAAATAACTTGGTAACAAACGAATGCGAAGCTCCAGAATCAAACAGAACTCTTGCAGTAACTGATTTAACAGGGAACATACCAAGCACAACGTCGGTTGCTTCCTGAGCTTCTTCAACATTCATGTGATTCAGACGGCCTCGAGAGTGAGGCGGGTTCCTTGGTGGATAGTTCCTGCCATTTACGACATGGCGCTGCTGCTGAGCAGGAGCAGTGGTCTTGGATGCATCATTCATCTTCTTGGGGCATTCATTTGAGTAGTGCCCTTTGAGTCCGCACTCATAACAGGTAACACCAGACTTGTCACCAGGCTTGGGTAACACAGGGGCGCCATTTGGCCTTGGAGTATTGGTGTTGAAGTTGTTGCCACTAGGTCTTGGAGGTGCACGGTTGAAGTTGTTGCCGGGCGGACGGTTGAGATAGTTGGGACGTGGAGCAGGTGCAGATGGCCTCATAGGTCTAGGGGCGAAACCCATAGGTGCATTTCCCCTTGGCTTCTGCGAGTTGCTCGAGTTGCCTTGATACATCATACGGCGCTTGCGGTTCTCTGCAGCTTGCTTGAGTTTGCCTTCCATCTGAATGGCAGAGTCAACCAATGACTCCAGGTCGGCAAAGTGAATGCTGACCAAGACACATTGCATCTCATCATGAAGTCCATCCAAAAACCTTTCTTGCTTCTTCTCAGTGGTGTTGGTGTCATCTGGGGCATACCTAGACAAGGTAAGGAACTTGTCACGGTAATCCACCACAGATAGGGAACCTTGCTTTAGATTTCTGAACTCATCTCTCATCCTTTTAACCAATCCTAAAGGAACATGGGCCTTGCTAAACTTGCTCTTGAACTCCTCCCAAGGCATCACATACCCTGGGGCTTGCATTGCACGGGTGCTATCCCACCAAGCTCTTGCTGCTCCAGCAAGATAGTGGGTGGTGTACAAAACCTTCTCATTTTCACCAACTTCGGCGACTGCCAAATTGTTTTCCATGGTGCGAAGCTAGTCATCCGCATCTAAGGGCTCTTCAGACTTAGTGAACATCGGTGGATTGGTGTTCTGGAAATTCCTTAACTTGGATCGGTGATCACCATTGCCATTGGTTTCTCCTTCACCATTGCCATTGCCATTGCCATTGTTGTGGTTCATTGCCATCTGGGTTAATTGCTGAAGAGTGGCCAAGTTAGCTTGGCGCTCAGCTCGGGCTGCTTCCCGATCTTCCATGATCAACCTTAGTAGTTCGGCCATTTCCGGGTTCGGGGGTGGGGGTGCTCGCGGCATCTGAAGATAAGGTGTGTAAGACAAGAGGGAAAAGCTAATTTGCTAGGATTTAAAGGTAACATGGATGGTGCAATTTTGTCTTACAAAGGCCTTAAGGGCCAACTTCATATTTCATTCCACAAACATCAAACACACCATACAAACGAGTTCACACATTACAAATGGTTTACATCAAACCATTGCGATTCATCTAATAGAGAGGGGAATACAACTCACACCTACATGAAGTGACTCAAGGTGAACTCATAACTAGATAATACTTGGATCTCGGACCTATACAGCGGGCTCCTCGGGGTCTTCCTCCTCATCACTCACAATGAATCCATTATGCCAACCATCTTCCGGATCATCAAGGTCCTCCATGAAGTCATCCTCATCGCTAATGAGGGCATTATCCTCCTTGCGGAGATCAATGCCTTCCTCCTCACCAAGGTGATCCTCAAGACTCTCAATGTACTCAGTCAGCTCAGCCACATTGGCCTTCAACTCCTCAAGGCAGAAGTGGTGGAAGTGAAGGGAGAACTGAAGAAAATGAACAAGCAGTTAAAGCAACTGATCGAGTTGAAGAAGCAAGCTAATCTGATGGCCGGTTGTTTTTTTTGTTGTATAATTGCGATCGGATTCTTATCATTGCTCATCAAGCGCTAGAAGTTGTTACAAGGGATTGATACGTCCAAAACATATTGTGATGACCTCAAATTTGATACAAATTCGAAGTGCCCGTTATGTATTCCACCGCAATCCCAGAACCATTGTTGCGATATACATAACGTAGTTGGTAACCAGTTCCATAGACATTACAATACGAAGGTTCAAATACAATGGTCATAGAGACCAAGCTCATATTACAACACAATATAGCAGCGGAAATAACGTCTTCGGGTCCATGCCTTCACCCTACAGGCAATGGCGACTCATGGAGACGAGCTTAGTTCTGGCACTCTTCTTCATACCCTTCCTCCTGGTACTCTTCCCCACAGTCTGGCCAAGTTGATAGCCAGGGGCACAGCCATGAGTACATTGGATGCACTCGCAAACCATCTTATAATTGAAATGATGAAGTAGGTATGCAAGTTTGGTATAGTGGACTAAGCACTAAGTTTATTTGCAAAAGCTAGTTTTATTTCCCAAGAATGTTCATTGGTGGAAAAGAAGTTTAGTTCTCTAAGTTCAATCTAAAGAGGAACTTCAAGTGTGTCAACATCATTGTCAAGCCAAGTCCATTCATGTCATTTCCCAAGTTCACCATTGTCATTTTCATTCTTGACAAAAGTCAAGTACAGCTTGCCAACCGTCCATAACCGCGGACGCGGCTATTCGAATAGTTTTGAAAACCTCTGCAGAGGGGTACACTTTACCCACAGGATTCGATACATCTGCCGGGAGAAATCCACGGATCGTCATACACAAGTATGCGGGGTTCAGATAATCAAACAAACTCTTTCACTTTTCTACCTTAGTATGGGGATCCTCCCTATGAGTCCAGATACGGAATGGCACTCATAGTTTTTCCGGCTAGAGGATGCTCTATCTTGGACTCCCATAGACTGTGGTATCCTCCGTCATAGTTATGGGTAGTCCCGGCTTCGGAAGCGTCCCCTCGGGGCACACGCTTCTATAAGTTCAAATGAAGTCTCCCATACTAAAATAAACAAGCTAGGACTAAGCCCCTTCCCATTCAGGGGTAATGTGGTTGTACGGTATGATTGGCTCCCATAGTACATCACTCGTTGTCAATTTAGAAATACATTTCATAGTTCTTAGTCAAGATTAATTTCCTTCATAAAGCCACCATGTAGGAGCAATTTCCAATTCAATTTTCAGGTTCAAGTCACCACTTTTCAAACCGGGTTCCCCTTATAGATGACCTCAATATTATTAGCGACTAAGCAACTACATTGAGTGATGATACCACTAAATATGGTTGGATAAACTCAACTTGATGCTCTTGCTAAGCAAGATATCACTATACCTCTATCATTCTACTCTAGCAATTCAATCATGCAATTTACTTAAAACAAGTAGAATGCAATAGTAAAACTAGGCATTTGGAGTATGATTCAAAAGATGGCTTGCCTTGGTTGGCAAAGTGTCCGGGGTATTCTTCTTATTCTTGATAATAATCCCCCCCAATATCCTCCTCGGCAATACTAGCATCTAATAACGAATAAACACAAAGCACACCATCACTACACAATGCTAACAACACACCAAGCACCATATTTGTTTGCTAACAATAGCATTCATGTTGCATTTTATGGAGTTGGATTGCAAGTTTTTCTTCCAAGTTTGCATTGAGTGTGCAAGTTAGATTTTCTACTAAGTGTCATATGTTGTTCACTTTCTAAGCATTGGTATTGGTTTAGGGGTACTAAGGCTAGTTCAAGTGGGGAGGGATTAACTAAGTGAATTGGTAAAGAGGGCAAATTAATTTTAAGTGTGTGATAGGGATCTATCATTTTATGTTACTAACTAGAGTTGGGGTAGGATCTAATTGATAACACTAACAAGGTTTGAGTTGAGTAGAGTTGACTAACAGTAGGGGAGGTCATTGGTGAGTTCACAATTTAAATTTCATGATTTTAGGAGGCTTAAACAATTTTCTAGAAATCTTCTATGATTAATAAAGCTATGGTCACACTATTCATATCTAATTAACTTCCTAATTCAACTGGAATTCTAATCAATCCTATAGTGTAGAGTATTTCATAAGCTTTCCAACGCATATTTATTTGCTACAAATGGATTTGTAAAACTCTTGGAATTTAAGTTTGAAAATCATATCTGAAAGTTATTTGAAATAATTCAAACGGGCGGGAAAATAAATAAAAAGGAAACAGACCGATTTCTAACGAGCTGGGCCTATTCTGAACAGAACCCGAACGGGCCGGCCCAAAAAACGTTTCGCACGGCGGGGGAAATAAAAACGGGACCTGACAGGGGGGTCCCACTGGTCAGGTCACTTAACTCCTCCGAATCGGTACGCTACCGTGCGATCTAAATCCAACGGCTCGCAGTCATCGTGCTCGTTGGCGACGGAGGGGCTCACCTGCGTTGTAGAGACGACTGTTCGACGGCGAGAGCATGACGTAGAGGAAGCAGAACTCGACGTCGACGTGCGGGATCGGCTGCAGCGATGCTCCTCCACCGATTCCCAGCGGCGGCTTGCTCCCAGGTGGTCGAACGCGATAGCGCTCTCCGCGTCCAGTACCTCGCCGGCGGGGCTGGCGACGGCGAGCTAGAGCAAGCAGGGCTAAACGAGCGTGTCTGGGAGGTAGCTGGGGACGGGGCGAGTCTCTCCGTTTGATCGGCGGGGGTATTTATAGGGCGGAGCGACGAGAGTGCAGGCGTCCAGAAGCTCGCCGGCTCGGGGGCCCTGGCAACGTTCGAAGGTCGTACCGGGCACGGCGGCCTCGGGGGCGTGCTGGGAGGGTGTCGTCTCGGCTGCGGGAGGCTGTGGGTCGGCTCTGGCGCATCCAGGGCGGTCGGCATCGTGCAGGAAGAAGAAGGTCTGGGAGGGGGCCCTGGGCGCAGTTCTCTTCTTCCCTCCGCTTCTCATGGCTTGGGTCGGGGCAGGGGGCGCTGGAGTCGACCGAGGCACCGTCCAGGAGCATGGCGACAGGGATTGAGCGAGCAAGAACAGTGATCTTCACAGTGAATCAAGATTTGCTCGATTTCATCTGCCAGGTGCTCGACGAAATGGTCACAAGAAGTTTAAATTCGAATTTTTGAAATTTTCCACTTTGGGTGATCAACATATTGGCCAAGGTATCCAGTGGTATTTTTGTTACAAAGAAATGTTGAGTTTTGCAGAAATCTTATTTCGAATTTGAGGTTTGGTCTCTGATTCAGATTCAAACTTTGGTTGATGTTTGAGTCAAGTTCTGGTTTGAGTTTTGGGTAGCAACAGCTTGGTTGAGCTTGTATGAGACTTGGTTAAGCTCAACTCACTGGCCAAACATTGATTTGAGTTGCAGATTTCTTAATCCAAGGGCTCAAAGTAGGGTAGTCAAACAGATTTTCTAGATCATCTTATTCTTCTCTTTTTCTTTAATATTTTTATTTCTGGTTTCTTTGGTTCCTGTAATTCTTCTCAATTGCTTCTGTTGGTTCACTTAGAATTTACTAACCAATGCACAAGCAAAAATAACACACATGAAATCATAGAATACAAACAATAGAAAAATACATGTATGCATGAAATAATGGATAAAAGTTTTATCTGGGTCCAAAATTTGGTACTTTAATTAATAAGAAGTGGATTACAATTTCTGAGTTGTTACAATCTTCCCCCCTTAAAAATAATCTCGTCCCCGAGATTCACTAATTAAGAACTGAAAAGATTGGGAAACTCTTGCTGTAGGTAATCCTCTCGTTCCCCCCTTACTTTGTTGCTAAGATTTTTCCTTTCTCATTGAAAGATGCAGCTAAAACTTGGTTTAATAACTTGTCTCCTGGATCTCTTAATAGTCCTATTGCTTTGGTTAATGCTTTCTTTCAGAAATATTTTCCTGCTAGTGCTCAACATGCTGTTGTGCAGAAAATCTTTGATTTTGAACAGGGAAAAGGAGAGATATTGCCTGAATCTTGGACAAGGTTTTGTTCTTTAATTAGAGCTTTGCCTAAAGAACCATTGACTAAAAATGAACTCCTTGATATATTTTACAATAGACCAACGGATGAATCTAAGACATATTTGGATAGTTGTGCTGGTTGTATTTTCAGGGAAAGAACTCCGGCTGAAGCTGAAGACTTAACGGCTAAAATAAGCCAGAATCATGATGATTGGACTCTAGTTGAGCCAACACCAGCACCAACACCTGCGCCAGTTCCAGAGCCTACACCGAAGAAGATAGGGATGATTGAATTAAATGATGAAGTGATGAGGGAAGCCAAGAAATCTCTTAAGGAGAAAGGTATTAAAGCCGAAGAAGTTTAAAATTTACCTCCTATTGAAGAATTATGCAAGCCAATCCCTCACTCATCTACAATTGAGGTACACTCTCTCCAACGCTTTGATGAAAGAGATATTCCTTATTCTAAACCTCCTGATCAATGCTTAGATGAATTTGATAATTTTATTGTTAAGCAAGAAAATTTTAATAGAATGGTGCAGAATCATTTGTTGGAAAATTCTAGAGCTATTAACAAGTTGCAGGATATTGTGGAGAGAACCTCCAATGATGTGAAGATACTTGTTAAACATTTTCAAATGGTTCAAACACAAATCGATCAGCTTACCAAGGTGCAAAAAGACTTGCTAGTCAATGCCGCAAGAGAGAAGCAAGCCTGCGAAATTCGCACAAGAAGTGGTGCTACCACTCAAGATCCATTATATCCTGCAGGATATCCTAAGAGGGTCGAGCAAGATTCTCAACGTACTTCAAGTGATGATATTCCTTCCAAGAAGAAGAAGAAGAAGCATAAAACAACTACATAATCATCTGATGCAGGTAAAGATCCTAACAGTGTTTTTATTTCTGATGCTGAAACTGAACCAGGAGATTCTTCTGATAAAGAAGAAGTTGAAGAAGAACCAAAAAAGATTGATAAGAATGCAAAGTACACCAAAGAAGACTTCATTGCCACCAAGCATGGTAAAGAGAGAGAACCTTGGGTGTAGAAACCAATGCCTTTTCCTAGTAAGAAACACAAGTCCAAGGAAGAAGAACACTACAACAGGTTTTGTGAATGGATGAAACCTTTATTTTTGCAAATTCCTTTGACTGATGCTATTAGAATGCCTCCTTATGCAAAATATATGAAAGATATAGTTACTAACAAAAGGGAAATTCCCAATGAGGAAATTTCCACCTTACTTGCTAATTATTCTTTTGATGGTAAAGTACCAAAGAAGCTTGGAGATCTAGGTATACCAACTATTCCTTGCTCCATTAAAAATAACTATGTTAGAACTCCTTTATGTGATTTGGGAGCTGGAGTTAGTGTCATGCCTTTTTCTCTTTATAAGAGACTTGATCCAGAAAAATTGGTATCAACTAGGGGTGAAAACGGAACGGATTATTTCCGACCGACCGACCGAAGGCTTACGGAACGCAAAAACGGATACGGTCGGATAGTTGGCGGATACGGTCACGGATACGGCTAGTGATTAACGGATATGGAAAAGGATATGGTTTTACTAATATCCGACCGTATCCGAAGATATACCATATTTCACGGTTATATCCGAACAATATCCGACAAAATATCCGGCAATGAGTTGTTGAGTACGTGACTGCGGAGAGAAGATAAAAGAGAGTTATACATTTTGTCTTATGGTACACAAACACCACCATGCAAGGCACAAGCTAGATTTATAGGAATATATATTTATGTGTGTAGAAAGATTTACAAGCTAATTTTACTTTATTATCAATGATAGATCCGACAAAATGTTTATCCGCAACCGAACCATATTCGCTCCATATTCGGTCTGTATTCGTTACCGATAGACTCCGATTCCGTATTCGTATCCGCACACTATCCGCTCCGATTCCGATTCCGAAAATAATATGGTAACGAATACGGTTTCACTACTATCCGTCCGTATCCGCTCCGTTTTCACCCCTAGTATCAACTGATATATCTTTGCAAATGGCTGATAAGTCTACTACTATTCCTATTGGTATATGTGAGAATGTTCCTGTTCAAGTTGCTAACAGTTGTTTAATATTAACTGACTTTGTTGTGTTGGAAATACCTGAAGATGATAATATGTCTATTATTCTTGGGAGACCTTTTCTAAATACTGCAGGTGCTGTTATTAATTGCAATCAAGGAAAAGTAACTTTTAATGTCAATGACAAAGAGTAGACGGTTTATTTTCCCAAGAAGATTGATAGGAAGAATGCTCTAAATTCAATTAAGCATGTTGAGACCATCAAAGTTGGTCAAATTATTTGTTCAGAGCAAAAGCCCAAAGAAGAATATGAAATTGTTATGGTTGGGACTATGCCCATCAAAGTTGAGGTAACATAAGCATTTAGTGAAGTGCAAAGTTTTGCCTCATATAAAGTTAGTTTGGTAACAAGACTTGATCAACCTTGTTAACAAAGTGATTTTATACGAATGAAACTTCGTTTTCACCGCATCTACTCCATCTCACTTATATTTGCTTTCACCAATTTTATTCCTTTAGTTTAGTTACATGATTAAGAGTATCTCAGAGCTGCTAGATACTTGGTTTTGATTTGCTTGAAATCGTTTCATCTTCGTTTTTCTGAGTTTTTATCAATATGCCAATTTCTGAAAAATCCTCGAAAATAAAGTTTCTCGAAAAATTCCAGAAAATTCTTTATAAAATTTTATGTCAAAAATGGGACAGATAGGCACCTGGGAGACACCAGGAGGGGCTGCCACGCAACCTCCCACACAGGGGGTGCGGCCCAGCCCTGGCCGCGCCCACCTGGTGTGAGAGGGCCCCACCTGGCCTCTCACTTATCTCTTCCTCCCCTGCTCTTTCTCTCTCCCAAAAACAATGACACACTCAGCTCAATCCCGAGTTCTTGCTATTCTTCACCTCGAATTTTCGATCTCCTTGCTCAACCCATCATTTATGCTGAGATTTGGAGCATTTGTTCTCCAGTATGTGACTCCTCCGCTTGTCCAAGTAGAATTTCTTTTGGTGGAGTATTTCTTGAGTATTTTAGCCTTGTAGGTGGCAGGATAAATGAGTATGCATGCTTGTTCTATTACATAGAAGTGTTATTTTGATGCATGTTAGCTCTCTAGTAACTCACTATAGTAGTTCCCTACATTTGCTTGTCTCAAAATCTTATTTTATAAGGTTTGTTTAAAATTTCAGAAATGGAGGAAAATGCATATCAACTTTTTCAACATGAACTAGAAGTGCATGAAGTCATGAGAGTTCACCGTGAAGAGAGGGTTTTTCCCTCACACTATCCATGCCCAGAGTTCATGCATGCTGCCGGAATTCTGCAGGATTTCCAAACCTTACTCTCTAATGCAGGATTGGAACATTTTACTGAGGGTGAACCTCCCCAATATGTTAAACTAACAATGTCTGTGGTACAGGATTTCAGATTTAGTTGGTCCACTTCTAACCCCATGGTTCATTATAAAATCTATAACAAATCTGTGGACTTGCCTCTTGATGTTTTCTGTACAGCCATTAGAGTACCACAGTGGGGATCGCTCGAGAAGATAAGGGGACAGCCTAGGCCATTGTTGGAACTATATGAGAAGATTTGTCAAGGAAGAAGCTTCACAGGAGAGGGTGGTAAAACTCGAAATATTCATTTCCCATCCATTCGATATTTTGCCTTCTTTATTACCAAATGTGTTCTTGCTAGGAAATCTGCAAGTAAATTATCTCTCCATGATCTAGCTTTTATTGCTGCTGCTTTGAGGCGTGATAGGACTTACCATTTGGGTGCCTTAATAGCTTTCCGTCTTGATGTTAATCGTGAGAAAGGGGGAATCTGTGGGGGACTTATAGCTTCACGCATGTTAGCTTTGCATGGTGTAATGCCTCATCTTCTAGATCTGCAGTTCCACGAGGAGAAACTTGATCTTAGTTCTATGATTCATCATAAGTTTATTTCTCCTCCTGCTAGCTTGATTAATTTAACCTTTGAGCTAACCTTTTTCAAGAAGTCTACCTGGAAGGTAGTGAAGACTGATCGATCAGTCCATTTGCCTGCACCTCTTTTGTTTAACCTTGATCGCAGGAATGGATGGTCGCTCACGGAGGATGAGCTCGATGCGTACGTAGAGGAGCACCCGCCACCTGTGCACGATGAGGAGGGCGCCGAGGAGTTGGGTCAGTCCTCCAACATTGCGAACTTCCCATATGAGCAACCTTATTATGATTATGCGCCATCAGCTTCATCTTCACGAGAGCCGGGGTATGATTACACCCATGATGACCCACCAGCCTGGAGCAACTACCAGGGCTGGAATTGATCTCCATTTAGGCCAAAAGCCTAAGCTTGGGGGGAGGTACGCCAACGATTCACTCATCTACATATCATATTTTGTCGGTCCTATGTATATCCATGTTTCGCTCTCTTTATTGTTCTTGTTCTTATTTCTACTTTCCAAAACATAAAAAGACCAAAAATATTTCCGTTGTTTCTCTCTATTTGTTTCTTTAGCTTGCTACCTTTGGTTTGCTTTACTTGCTATTTTCGGTTTGCTATTTGAAAAATCTAAAAATATTTTGCTTTGTTTGCTATTTCCTTCTGTTCTTGTTTCAAAAATCGAAAACCAAAAATATTTGTTGTTCTTCTTCGGTTTTGTAAAGTTTGTTGCAGAGTTCAATCTCCCGTTACTCCATTGGAGCTTGATATTCACTTTATATTATTCAAGCCACACAAGTGAAGAGCAATAATGACGACATATGACAATCCGAGATGTGGTAAGAGGCTGGTATGAACTCTGTTTGTTTTCATTTTTGTACATATACTCATCTATGTGGATATGCTTAGTCGGTTCATGTAAGGTATATGTTATCTAATGGATGCTTTGTAGTTCTTGCTTTCATATGATTAGTTCCAATTTACTAATAGTTTGTAGCATGTCATGTAGACGCTTGCATGCATTGTTTTATTCATAATATGGTATGTTATTGTGGTATCCTCCTCTGAAAGTTTTATTTGAATCGACTTGGCACATGCTCAAGCATGCACATGACTAAACAAAAAGTCAATTAAGCCTCGATGATTTACTTTGCCTCAGAGTTCTTGTATCATTTTTATGCCTATATTAATTTTGTTTTGTCGCAAGCATGATTATGACAGTTATTGCTCTCTCGATTGTCGCTTCCCAGTCTTTTGCTAGCCTTCACTTGTACTGAGTATGAGCTCTACTTGTGCATCCAATTACCAAAAACCAAGTCTTCCAAAGAGTCCACTATAAATTCCTATGCATGGTATTTCAAGGCCATTCCAAGTAAATTTTCATGTGCTACCTTTCAAAACTTTCAAATACTTCTCATTTTGTGCCATTGTTTTTAGCTCATGGGGACGTAGTGGTCGGAATTGCTATCTTCCATATTAAATTGAGTACCCCTCGACTAGGCAGCTTCGTCTGCTCGTCATTAATTTTTCAAGGGAGCTGGTCATACCGTTATAATCTTAATCTAAAAAGAAAAGAAAAAAGAGCACTCCTCCATGGTATGTGAAAGTTGGTGGGCACCCGATGGAATCGGTTAGCCATGGTTTGAGAAAGGAAAAAGGTGGGGAGGAGTGCCAAAGCTTTATAAAAGAGCACCAATGTGCCAAAATTTCAAAGAACTCGGAACCACTCTCACTTGTTTATTATGGAAGATAGCAAGTCCCCATTGCCAGTCGTTGACATAGAACAACCACCTCTCAAAATAATTTTTTGTCTCTGCTTTACAAATGAAAAGCTCTAGCACATGTTAAATCACTGCTTCCCTCTGCGAAGGGCCTTTCGTTTACTTTTATGTTGATTCATCATTTTCTAACTTTAAAGCACTTCTTGAGAGCATAGCTGTTATTCTTAGTGTAATGTGCTTGTCCCAGAATACGGTTAATTGTGGTATAACTTTGATGCTTGTATCTTTGATATTTTTACTTCTAGTCTTCCTTTGGACTTCAGAGGTGCCTCAGCATTTATGTTTTGCTCCACAAATAAAGGCAAGCTGGATACCACTTTTCCATATCATTTATGCATATTATAATCTTGTAGCTTCTTATGTTCATGTTACTTGTTATTAGTATGTTGGCACTCTTTCATAGCTTGCTTGACTATGAGGTAGCATTAGCTGCATATTTCTTATTATGAATTGCCTGAGTACTTGATCATATAGTTAGTATATATACATCTATGAAGCAAATGTGTTCGTGAAAGTTTCTTTTATCGCTCTCAGTTGTTAACTGAATTGCTTGAGGACAAGCAAATAGCTAAGCTTGGGGGGAGTTGATACGTCCAAAACGTATCTACTTTCCCGAACACTTTTGCTATTGTTTCTCCTCTAATTTGTGTGTTTTGAATATAACTAACGTGGACTGACGCTGTTTTCAGCAGAATTGCTCTGGTGTCTCATTTTTGTGCAGAAATCCAACTTTCAGTAAAAATTCGGGAAAAACCATCAAAAATCCTATTTCACCGGAAGACCCACGGAGCCAGAAGACGAGACGGAGGGGAGGCTCGAGGGCCCCACACGCACAGGGGCGCGGCCCAGCCCTGGCCGTGCCCACCTGGAGTGAGGACGCCTCGGCCGTCCCCTCGACCTCTCCTTTCGCCTATATATACCCCCTGACTCGATTATATCGGAGGGACGGCGTTTTTTCCAGATAGACTTCCGCTGCGCCACCGCCATCAGAAACCGCGATTCGGAACCAGGAACTCCGTTCTGGCACCCTGCCGGGACGGGGATTTGGAGGAGATCTTCATCACCATCATCACCGACATCCCTCCATCAACCATCCATGACTCCCCCATCCATGTGTGAGTAATTTCCCCGCTGTAGGTGAGGGGATGGTAGGGATTGGATGAGATTGTTGATGTAATTTGATATGAGATTGTTAGGGCATAGTGCCTAGTATCTTTATTTAGTGCCTATGACATTGTTGCAACTTGTTCTGCTTAATGCTTGTCACTTTGGGCCCGAGTGCCATGATTTCAGATCTGAACATGTTATTATTTCTATGATGATACTTGTTGTTTATGGTCTTACCTACAAGTTGTATACACATATTGTTGTCCGGAACCCGAGGCCCCAAAGTGACAGAAATTGGGATAACCGGAGGGGATGGCTACGATGTGAGGATCACATGTGTTCACCGAGTGTTAATACTTTGCTCCGGTACTTTATTAAAAGGAGTACCTTAATTACCAATAGTTTCCCTTGAGGCCCTGTTGCAACAGGCTGGTAGGACAAAAGATGTTGTGCAAGTTTCTCCTTGTGAGCACGTACGACTATATACGGAACACATGCCTATGATTGTTAGTGCTAGGATGCTTTATCATTATTTATCTGCAATGCCCATGTCTCATTGATTTCATGAATTATCTTATCCATGCAACGCCCGTACATCCATCCCTATGCCTACAGTATTTGTTCCTACTGTTTACTGCTGTTACTATTGCCGCTATTATTTTACTACTGCTGTTACTGTTTCACTACTATCACCACTCTAAAACTGTTGCTACTAATAAACCACTGTGAGCAAGACTGTTTCCAGGTGCAGCTGAATTGACAACTCATCTGTTAAGGCTTACATATATTCTTTGGCTCCCCTTGTGTCGAATCAATAAATTTGGATTTTACTTCCCTCGAAGACTGTTGCGATCCCCTATACTTGTGGGTCATCAGGGATCCCTTGTTACAAATCCATTATTCAGTTACATATACTTGTAGTTGTTTTCAAAGTTAGTGTGTGCATTCACCGAAATTACCAAAAAAAATAAGTGTTTGGGAATATAGGAATGCTAAAGATAGTTGATAATTGTTAGAGGGGTGACAAATAATGCATTCACCGAAATCCCACAAATATGTATGTCTCATGTTTATACCAAAATTATACCACTTTTGGGACATTTCAAATAACCAAAACTATATCCCAAACTATATTCCCTAAAAGAAAAGGAATGCTAAAGAAAGTTGATAATTGTTAGAGGGGTGATAAATAATCCATTCACCGAAATCCCCCAAATATGCCAAATATGTATGTCTCATGTTTCTACCAAAATTATACCACTTTTGGGCTGTTTCAAATTGCCAAAACTATATTCCCTAAAAAAAAGGAATGCTAAAGATAGTTGATAATTGTTAGAGGGGTGATAAATAATCCATTCACCGAAATCCCCCAAATATACCAAATATGTATGTCTCATGTTTCTACCAAAATTATACCACTTTTGGGCCATTTCAAATTGCCAAAACTATATTCCCTAAAAAAAGGAATGCTAAAGATAGTTGATAATTGTTAGAGGGGTGATAAATAATCCATTCACCGAAATCCCCCAAATATGCCAAATATGTATGTCTCATGTTTCTACCAAAATTATACCACTTTTGGGCCGTTTCAAATTGCCAAAACTATATTCCCTAAAAGAAAAGAAATGCTAAAGATAGTTGATAATTGTTAGAGGGGTGATAAATAATCCATTCACCGAAATCCCCCAAATATGCCAAATATGTATGTCTCATGTTTCTACCAAAATTATACCACTTTTGGGCCATTTCAAATTACCAAAACTATATTCCCTAAAAGATAAGGAATGCTAAAGATAGTTGATAATTGTTAGAGGGGTGATAAATAATCCATCACCAAAATCCGCAAATATGTATGTCTCTTGTTTACACCAAAATTATACCACTTCTTAGTTTAACATTTTTACATCATGCAAAATAATGCATAAATAGAGGGAATATAGTTATGTGGCAAAATAATCCATAAATGTATGTCTCTTGTCACATGGATCGACTCCACCAACCATTGATCCACCGACAGAGAGAGAGAGAGGGGTGGCCACGAAGAGAGAGAGAGGGGTGGCCACGAAGAGACGGGGAAGGGTGTACTGCCCATTAGATCAGTGGATCAACGGTTGGTGGAGTCGATCTGTGTGACAACGGCTCAACCAATCAGGATAAGTTTGGGCTTCTGTGAGCATTTGTGATAGTACTTGAGGGCAAAACTGAGTAGTACTAAGAAACCAAGGGCACGTAAATAGTAAATAGACTAAGGGATTCAAACAAAAGAATTACAAAATGAAAAATGCGTGTTTTGTACAATATAATTCATATTGGGCTATATCAAATTATTTGCAATTCAAATATACATGAGTGTGACAATTATGGCCTCATTTAGACAAACTATATTTTGGAGAAGATGTTTTGCAAAGGGGTTTGAGTGGAAAACCATGCATCTTCATAGCTACTAGTGATTCTGAGAAGTGGCAATTTGTGGTAAAACTTGATTTATCTATGTTTGTTAAGGTTTCCTAGGTGGCAGGTTGCGTAGGAAGACTCCATGAGTAGGTGCCACTATGTTTTTATTTTTTTTGGAATTTTTTGCGCATGAAATGACTCAATTAGCTATGTTAATCTGATTTGTTGACTCTCTGTTGACCAGCTACTTGAGTGTAGAACTGAGTATATTGCACTTGCCAGTCTAAGTACTCGAGGGGAAAACTGAGTACAGATAAAATTTCTGTATAAGGCCCGAGGTTAGAACTGAGTACACCAAACGTCGAAGGGTTAGCCTCGTGTCGCGGTGCACGCTGCAGCCGTGCATAGCGGACGCGTGTTGTGGTACACGCCACCTTCATCTTTATAGAGCCCCTCTTTCTCTCCCTCGACGCTCGCCCACTCTCTCATTCTCACCGCAACCGCCTCTCCTGTCCCATCATCTTCTCCACTTCGCGTCGAAAAAACCCCGAAGAAAAAACCCCGGCGATGGAGAAGAATGAGATGCCCATTGTCGGCGCTTCCGACGTAGCCGCCAGCGCATCAGCCGCCGGCGCATCGGCCGCCAGCACATCAGCCGCCGCCCCCGTCCAGGCCCCCGTCGCTGCTTCGAACGTAGCCGCCGGCGCATCGGCCGCCGCCCCCGTCCAGGCCCCCGTCGCTGCTTCCGACGTAGCCATCGGCGCATCAGCCGCCGGCGCATCGGCCGCCGCCCCCGTCCAGGCCCCCGTCGATTGGGACCCGTATGAACAAGAGCTGTACGTCGCCCCGGAGAACCCCTACGACACCAGCATCGTTGACGACGAGGAGGTAACCCTTTGTTCCCTTGTTATTATCCCATTTCAATCCTTTTTGTGTTAGATCTTGTGTTATTAGGGTTCGTCTGTTCCTAGTTCTATCCTTTTGTGTTAGATCTTGCGTTATTAGGGTTCGTCTGTTCCTAGTTCAATCCTTTTGTGTTAAATCTTGCGTTATTAGGGTTCGTCTGTTCCTAGTTCTAGATCTTGCGTGTTAGATCTTGCGTTATTAGGGTTCGTCTGTTCCTAGTTCTAGATCTTGCGTTATTAGTGTTTGTGATTTGCTTTTGTTTAAGATTCGGATAACTTATGTGAGTAATCAATCCCATCCGGTTAATTTGTGCCAATGATGATGAATATTTGGGCACAAATTGATTTAGGGTTTGGTCAGTGAACAATTGGTGTGTACAAATTTGTTGTGCATGATCTTTGGTTCACTGACTCAAATCCTGGATATAAGTGTGTCCAATGTAACTGAGGCTACCTCTTTTTTTCGTGCCCATATTATCATGCATGATCTTTTGTTCAATCTCTGTTCCATCATCGCTGCAATTGACTCCGTGTTTTTTGATCTTTGGTGCTACGTGACAGGTGCAGAGCAGTGATGTCGACAGCGACGATGAGTCCTTCCACACCAAGACTCGTCACGTCCTCAGGAGGCTGTAGTCCGACCATTATGATCGGCACTTTGCTCGAGGCGTTTACAGGTGCCCCTTCTGCAACAGGAGGCTCCGCGCCACCGACTTCAACTGCCTGGTGAACCACGCTGAATCCATTGGCAGAGCCATTGGCGGCGCTAGAGTTGGAACGACCGTGATCGTGCATGCGTTCATGGCCAAACACAAAGCACTTGGGATTCACCTGCGCAGCCTCCAAGCTTAATCCCATTCATGTAAAATGTAGCTTATGTTGGATCTCGGTAGTACTGTTATCTATGCTATGTTGGCTGCTGTATGCAGCTTATCGTATATTTTCTCTGGATTTGTGCCCTAGATTTCCTACTCCCTCCGATCCATATTACTCTTCGCTAATGTGGTTGTATCTAAACACATTTTAGTGGTTGATACATCCGTATTAGTGAAGAGTAATATGGATCGGAGGGAGTACCTGATTGGGTAAAAACGAAGGCATCAAGAAATGAATGGGGTTAAAAAACAGAAGGAGAAGCTGCTCTAGATGTGCTACCAATTTAGGCAATCAAGAATGAATGAGATCGAGCGAGAGAGAGGAAAAAGGTGCATTGAAAACTGCTAATCTGGGCGAAAGAGACAGAAACCACTCGTGCCCACGTCCCAGACCCACACGGCTCCACACGCTACGGCCCCACACGCTATGGCCCCAGCTCCGCTCGTATGACCAAACACGGTCTCGTCCTGTCCCACGCGGTCCCTTTCTACCAGCTCCACACGACGCGGCCCCACACGAGGCCCCACACGACGCGGCCCCACTCGTCAGCACGGAACGGTCAACCGAACGGGATTCCTCCCGTCCGAGCTCCTTGTGAGGGTTTCAGACAAGGGCTTGGGCAAAACTGAGGAAAAACTAAGGAGCTGGGGAAAATTGAGTACAACTAAGGACCCGAGGGCACGAAAATAGAAATCCCATTTATTTTATAGAGAGACACCACTAGTGAACTATGGACCCCGGTCCAATTTCCATTACATTGCTATTACTGTTTACTTTTACTCGCACTGTTTACTTTCTTGCATACTACTACTGTTTTCCACTCGATATGCTCATACCTTTGTTTACAGCAAACCGGTGAGATTGGCAACCTCATCGTAAGTTGGGAGCAAAGTATTTGGTTATGTTGTGTGCAGGTTCCGCGTTGCTACTAGTTGAAGATGCACCAACAAGAATCGTAAATGGCGCCCTTGCTGGAGTGTCACAAAGCTAGCAAACATCACCTTCTGGAGTTTGGCTTTTTCCTACTGGATCGATAAACCTCGGTTTCTTACTGAGGGAAAACTTGCTACTGTGCTCATCATACCTTCCTCTTGGGGTTCCCAACTGGGTGGTTATCCTGCCCGCATCAGCATCTTTCAAACTCTCTCCCCCTTCTTGCTTAAAAGTACGAACCTCAACTTCAGGATTACTCATTCTAGCAAGACTAAAAAGCAGACAAGTAAAAGTAACAACTGTAAAGGAACTAATTTTTTTCTATTTTTGATAAAATGATGCAAGCAAAAATAAAATAAAGCAAAAGAATAACAAAGTAAAAGATTGGAAGTGAGAGACTCCCCTTGCAGAATTCTTCTTTCTCCCCGGCAACGGCGCCAGAAAGCTTGATTGTTGTTTTGCTAGCGTGTAGTTGACACTAGAAAACTTGTTGGAAACCCCAAGAGAAGGTTATGATGAGCACATCAGCAAGTTTTCCCTTAGTTGTGAAATCAAGGTTTATCGAACCAGTAGGAGAAAGAACCAAACTTCTGAAGGTTGATGCCTGCTAGCTTTGCGACACTCTGGACAATGGCGCCAGAAAGCTTGTCGGTGTGTAGCTTTTCACCTGCAGCAACGTGGAACCTGCACACAACACAACCAAGTACTTTGTCCCAACTTACGATGAGGTTGTCAATCTCACCGGTTTGCTGCAAACAAAGGATTAAGCGTATCGAGTGGTAAAAGGTAATAGTTTGCAAGAATGTAAATAAAGGAAGTAAAAGTAAAACGGTATTAGCAATGTAAAAGAATGGACCGGGGTCCACAGTTCACTAGTGGTGTCTCTCCATAAGATAAATAACAACATGCTGGGTAAACAAATTACAGTTGGACAATTGATATAATAAAGATGGCGTACATATGTCATGAGGATCACTATGAGATTCACTCTGGGCATTACGACAAAATACATAGACCGTAATCCAACTGCATCTATGACTAATAATCCACTCTCGAGGTGTCATCCGAGCACCCGTTGAGTATTAAGTTGCGAACAACAGATAACTGCATTAAGCAAAGTGCATAATGTAAACAATGCAAATATCCCTGAACACAAGAATGTTGTTTTCTCCCTAGTGGCAACAGCACATCTACAACCTTAGAGGTTTCTGTCACTCCCCCAGATTACTAGAGGCATGAACCCACTATCGAGCATAAATACCCCCTCTTGGAGTCACTAGCATCTACTCGGCCAAGATATCTACTAGCAATGGAGAGCATGCAAGATCATAAACAACATAGAGATAACATAAAGATAATAATTCAGCACATCAACTTGACATAGTACCAATACTCATCAGATCCCAACAAACACAACATGAGAATTACACAAAGATGATCTTGATTATGATAGGCTGCTCACAAGATCTAAACATGAAGCACATGGTAGAGAAGATAACCATCTAGCTACTGCTATGGACCTGTAGTCCAAGGTAGACTACTCACACATCACTCCGGATGCGACCATAGTGATGAAGAAGGACTCCGGCGGTGATTGCCCTCTTCAGCAGGGTGCCGGGAAGAGCTTTTAGACCCTCCCGATCTCGCGTCGACGACGGCGGCGGCTTGCAGTATGTTTCGTGGAAAATTGATCGAGCCTTTTAGATTTTCCTGTCGAGGGGAATATATAGGTGGAAAGGCGGCGTCAGGAAGTGAACCAGGGGGGCTCACCCCCTGGTGGCGCGGCCAGGCCCTGGCCCGTGCCACCCTAGGGTGTGGCCAGGTCCTGACCCCCTCCGTCTCTGCTTTGGACTCCGACTCATGTTTTGGAAAAATAGCAGGTTCGGCTTTTGTTTCGTCCAATTCCGAGAATATTTCCTGTGTAGCTTTTCTGAAACACTAAAACAACAGAAAACAGGGAACTAGCACTGTGGCGTCTCGTTAGTATGTTAGTTCCGGAAAATGCATAAAAACGTCACGAAGTATAACAAAACACAAAGCAAATGGTGTTTAAACAAGCATGGAGCATCAAAAATTATAGATACGTTTGAGACATATCAGTCCCTACTATTAATGGCAATTGAAAGGAGTCCAAACTATAATTAATTTGAACAAAATTCATAATAGTAAATCTTTGTTGGAGTTTCAGAGTAAATGTTTTAGTATAAACTAAATATTTCTCTGTTCTCTACAAAACAATAGGTAAAGAAAAGAAAATAATTTGAGTTTTAGCTATACTTTGTACTGAAAGCATATCAAACACTTCCAACTTGCTGTAACATTGTTATAGCATCATACAACACATATAAAATGTTATTCATTCAACCTGATGCCACTGTGCAAAACAAATAGGTGCGACTAAACTTATAAGAGATCATGACCTAAATCTGGGAGAAAATCAGAGTTGTGCTTATTTGCTAAATGGTCATGAGAGTACTGCACATTAAAAGCAAGGACGAAAAGTCAAAATAAAACACAATAGAAAGAGTTATGTTTTCTCTGTTGCAAGCATTGGTCTTGTTGATTTGAAAGAATTCCCTAGGAACTAAAAAGATGTTTGTTCTAGAGGATTGAGAACCCAGTGGAAGTTATTTTTATCATTTCTGTGTTTAGTTCCAAAGAAACATTGACATCTAGTAAGGTATGTTCACCTTGCAGCGATTCATACATTCGCTGATCCAACAAAGCAACTGGTTGTGATTATACCTGGGCATGTCGTCGGGCCGGGCTAGGCCAGCAAAAAGCCCGAATCAAAAAATTGCTACCCAGGCCCGGCCCGGCCCAACTATCGGGCCTTGTTTTTCCTGCCTAGGCCCAGCCTGTCGGGCCAAAATATCGTCGGGCCGGGCCTTCCCTAAATCTTCCAAAACTGCTACCTAGGCCCAGCCCATCTTGTCAATCGGGCCAGATTTCTCTGCCAGGCCCGGTCCATCAGGCCAAAATAAGAGGTCAGGCTAGGCCATTTTCAGGCCGGGCCGGGTCGGGCCGTCGGGTCGGGCTGCCCATGCTCAGGTTTATTTGTGATGTGGTAGTTGGCAATAAGCATTTGCAAGGGCGCCCCCAACGAAAAAATCACCCGGTGTCCACTTTGTAAATCAAACAAAATTCTCACTCGGCTAGAGGATTTCACAAGCTATGTCATAGATGAAAAATATCAAGGAAATGGTTGTGTTCTTCTTGCTCGTTGACATCCTACAGGGAGTACTCTACTGCAGGCTGGTTGTTCTGAGAAGTTAGAAGACAACACTGGTTCTATCTGGAAGGTAAAAGACAAGAAGATTAGTGCTGGTACTGCCTACTGGCGACACTGATGTGAGGATGGGGCTCTCGCGACCTCGCCCATGCAGGGTGGGTGAACACTGCCATCGCCCGCCTCTCCGCTCTCCGCTCGGCTCTCTGCCCTCCGCCCTCCTTTGTTGATGTCGCGATGCCTCTCCATCCATCTGACTGCCAGCCTCCCATGCCTACTACTCCGTTGGTCTAGATGTTGTCACCCCACCTTCCAGCATCATCAACCACAGACACTACTGTGAGGACCAACTGTCGGGTTGCTGAGCTCGGCTCATCCTGTTCCCGCTGCCCTTCCAAGGTGCTGCTCATGTAGGCGACCATGGGTCTGGGCATGCAATAGCCTGGGTCCTGGGCTTTCTCGGCGACGAGGATAGTGACAACGACAAGGAAGATTTGGCCCCAGTGACTCCTGTGGCTATGAAAAGCTCGTATGTGGCTGCTCAATCGGCCCAACCGAGCGTGTGCCAAGAAGCGAAGGCGAGCATGGCATGTCAAGAGGTGTTCTGGCGTCGCGGTTCATGTCATCCGGTGTCACCGGCCGCGACATTGCCTCGACGTCTCATCCCGGCTTGGCTCTTTGACAAGTGCTTAAGATGCCTTCCTCACGGGCGTCGTGCGGCTGTTTGTAGAGACCCCCTTCGGTGCTCCCACTGTTTGGAGAATGGACACCATGCTTGCGAATGCCGCAATTCGTGGCGTCCACTTAGCTCATTGGCATGCCTTATTGTGCCGCCAGTGTCCTGCCTCGGTGTTGAGCATCGTCTAGCTCCAGCTTCCTGTGAGGGTTTGATGAGACTATCGGTCCCTTCCAAGGTGGCTTGTGGTGAGTCTTGGGAGTCGGTCGCTTCTGCTCCCATTGGTTCCATAGTTCCGTCTGGTGTGGTGTTGACGTCTGCTTCAGACTGCCTGACGGATTGGGGGCTTTCTAGAGCGGGCAGAGGCTGCCCTGAGAAGGCTATCTCTTGTGCCGGCTATGTTGAAGACCACTTATAGGTGTGTCCTCCTGGTGAGGTTGGTGCTAGCTCCATGGAGGATGGGCGAGTGGAGCTTTACGGTTGTTTCTCCACTCGTGTTGGGGACACTCCATCCTCGTTGTCTGTTCTGTCTACCATTGAGGGCAAGGCCATCACCGAGGTTGTGGCCCCTGTGTTGCAGATCATGACTGAGCCTCAGGAGCTTGGCATGAGCCCTGATTTGCCTCTGTCCATGGAGCATGTGAAGGTGGATGTGCCGGCGACCTTGAGCTTGCCTAAGCAATCGGATGTGGCTCTCACACCTATTCCACCTTCGCCACCATATAGTCCCGATGCTCTTGTTGTAGAAGAAATTTGTGATTTGCTTAGCAGATTGGATGTTCTTATTCCTAGACTTGGAAGGTCGATTGCTTGCCTCCTAACGGGGGCGCTAATCAAGGGAAATATTTAAGAAGGTGGGTGATGGCCTTTGAACCAGCATTCGGAAGGAGAAGTTACTTCGGTACAACAAGAGTGTCAACATAGGAAAGGCACCCGTGGCTACTTGATGGATGATCCTCGGTTTATCTCATCCTCTTAGGGCGTGTTTGGCAGCCTGGCTGACTCCAGAAAATCTCATCTCAACCGAGATTTGCAAAGATTTGGATGTTTGGTAGCCCGGGTTACACTTCCGGGCACTGCCCACTTCATACGAAAAAGCCCACTCAGCCCTGCCGAGTAGAGAAGCTCAGATCAAGCTTCGCTACTCAGCCTGGCCGGACTCGCCCGAATTTTTGCCCCGGTCCGCTAGGGGTCACCGCCACGAACGCTCACAACCTCTCATTTCCCCCAAGTGCAGTCTCTCTCAACCAAAGGGCAATGACCCGTCCTCGCCGCCGACCACCCAAGCTGCCTCCTCGCGCCGCCCCTAGTCCGCCTCCTCGTGCCGCAAACCGGGCCGCCTCCTCGCGCCGCCACCCAGCGCTGCCACCCCGACCGCTTCCTGGCGGCGCCATAGCCGTCACCAAGATCCGCCAGGTTGTGCAGCTCCGACCCCCATCCACCGTCGCCAGGGCGCGCCCCCTACTGCCGCCAGGCCGCGCTGCATCCAAGAGCCACCAGGACGCGCTGCTCTGACGGCCAGGGCGGCAAGCCGGCAGCAGTAGCCTCCTTCACACGGTGGCCTTGAGGAAGAAGGACCCAATTTATTTTTCTTTTTCTTTTTAAGGACCTTTGTGTAAAAATGTGGACTCAGCATAGCTCAACGCAGACAAGCCACCAAACAACATCTGAATCTATCATTTCTCAACGAATACAGGCTACCAAACATGCCATAAAATCCCAACTCGGCATATCTAAGGTGAGCATGGCTCAGGTGGGAGAGACATGTTGAAGTGAACCGACCTAACAAACACGCCCTTAGTTTATGTTGTCTTGTGCTTTTGATGTTGGCCATTCCTTTTGTTGAGGTGTTCCTCACAAAGGGTATTGTTGGGTTGTTCAAGTGTAAGGGGTGTGTAGCTTCGATGTGTTGGGAGAGCTAGGTGGTTGGGGAGGTCGGGAAGTGTCTTGCTTTGGAAGTAGTCCGCATACAGCGGTGGTTGTTGTAACGGTTTTTGTTTGGTTTTCTGTTAATTAACTGAGCAATTATCGTTTTCTTAATTAATAGATTGAGATAAATCTTTTGCCTCTGTTTTAAAAAACAATCGATGCACTATACCCTATTTAATAGTGCGTGGTAAACAGCGCCTAAGGTTAACACTGACGTGTTTGGTTCAGACATTTTGCCCCGTAAACCATGTAAACAAATCCCAAGGTAAGTCAAATCTATATTACGGCCCAATCCTCTCCGAAAACGCATCGCGTTACCGCGAGCGAGCTGAGGCAATCAATCAGTAGGCCTCGATCTCGACTACCCGATTTCCTCCCGTCCATATCAACATCAGCCAAGCTTACTAATCCTGGATCCCTCTGTGCTCGAGTTCTCCGTGCTAGATATTTTAAAAATGGGGGCATCTTGACTGCAACTTGCCCTAGCAGTGCTTCCTACACTTGGCAAAGTATTGTGCACGGGAGAGATTTGCTGAAGGAAGGCATTATCTGGCGTATTGGGGATGGGGTGGGCATCAAAGCAATGCAAGACAACTGGATTCCCAGGTCGGGTCTGAAGCGACCTTGGGGTATCAAGCCAGACAAGGAGGTCTGCTTTGTGAGTGAACTGCTCCTACCTGATGGCCAAGGTTGGGATGAAGTGAAGCTGCAGGATGTGTTCTTCGAGGGAGACGTTGAGGATATACTGAAAATCCCGGTGGGTCGTGCTGGAACACAAAATTATGATGCATGGAACTACACCAAAAAATGGGAATTTCAGTGTTAAATCGGCCTATTCTCTGAATATGCACATCAGGAGCAACACTGGCAGTAGAGGAGGTCTGTCTCTGTCTCTTGAGGAGCACCAGGGCTGGCTGGCGTTGTGGGGTGCTGATGTCCCAGGGAAGGCCAAAATACATGTTTGGAGACTCATAAAAAATGGCCTGGCGGTGGGTCAAGAGCTGAGTCGAAGGCAGATCAAGGAGGGGGTCAAATGCATTTTTTGCAATCGGGATGAGTCTTTGTTGCACCAGTTTTGGGCATGCCCTCATTCCAGATCGACGTGGGAAGCTGTGTGTAATCAGTTGGGTCTAAATATCCAGAGCCCGGCCATGTCTATCTCTCATTACCGAGAACTGGCAGGGTGGGTGCTTGACTGGATCGGAGGTTTAGATGAGAAGGAGCTGGCGATTGGAGTCATGGTGCTTTATCAGCTGTGGCTAGCCAGAAACGATGCACGGGAGGAGACAAGAATCATGGATCCGCTTCAGATTGCCCAGCGTTCCATCTACCTAGTAGAGGAATGGAGGGATTCCAGAGAACATCATAAACCTGTGGCACCGCCGGTGGTGGAGCACTGGCTTCCCCCTGACGTGGGATGGAACAAGGTGAACGCGGACGGGGCTTACTCTGCGGAGCCGCATACTGGAGGGTGTGGTGTGGTTCTTAGGAATCACCATGCCGAGTTCATTGCTGGAGGAAGCCATTTTTTGACCTCTGTACCGGATCTGGAGAGGGCCGAGATTATTGCATGCAAACGTGCGTTGGAGCTGGCAAGGGATTTGGGAGTCACCAAGGTTTGCTTGGAATCCGATTGCCTGGGAGCTGTGTCAAAGCTTCAGAATAAGGAGAGGGATCGGTCAATCCATGGGCCTCTAATTGAAGAGGTAAAGGAGCTGCTAAGAGGTTTTTTTGACCACTTAGTTAAGCATGTTAGTCGGTCGTGTAATGGTGTTGCGCATATCCTAGCTAGACAAGGCTGCTTGAATAAAGTTTGCAATAGTTGGTTGGCTGTTCCGCCAGGACCAATTGTAGACTTGTTGGCATCTGAGGGTGCGGGTTGATTTATATAAAGGCAGCGTTTAAATCTAAAAAAAAAACATCAGCCAAGCTGACTTATCCATTTACCTTACCTGTATGAACCAAACAAATCTAGAAATTTTCCATTACGTTACCATTACCTCCCGTAAACTGATTACAGTACCGTTTATGTTACCGTAGCTGAACCAAACGCGTCCTTAAGTTAGGTCTTTGATGTTCTTGTTACATCGCTTGTCAAGACTAGAGTTTGATTTTTTGTGAATAAAACGGGCAATTTTGTTAGAAGAGAATTGACCGGTTTATTTGCAGGGGAACCGGCCAAATACCTGTACAATGTACCAATATCGTCATGGAACCCGATCACATTGGGCACACCACCACAGAATCTGGCTACCTACACGAAACACAGACACACAAGGAGAGCCGCGTCAAGGTTGTCACACAGTATCATCGTCATCACTTCTCCACGAGCCAGTGACTCCTACTTCACCGACGACTTTCCAGACAGAGCTTCACAAACGGCGCCGGAGTCCACGCCGGCTCATGCCACCAATTGGTCACACACGCCAAGGACAGACATCTCCGATTTAGACGACGAGCTTCACAAGTGAATTATGTTGGTCTTGCGCCGACCGAGTACACTGTAAACCACCCGCGGTCGGTCATCGTCGCCGCAGAGACACCACAACTCCGACTCCACAGCAGCATGGCAAAGCAGGAGAACCCATCGGACATACTGGATAAACCCACTAGAGTTCGAATTCAAAGTCAGCATATGTTTTCCAGTAAATGAGGAATTCAAATCAGAATCTATCGGAAAAGCACGTGAATACGTACAACGCTGCTTTTTTGCGGCCCGTTTCCGAACATAACTCGACAGTCAACAAGCACCAACGTCATCCTCACCTTTTAATTAAGTTCGCGTAGCACAAAAGGAACAAGGAAAAGGAAAGACCCGGTCCGGAACTCCGGATCCGTTGGCTGCCGCCCTCCGTTTCTTCCTCGCCGGACTTCTTGCACCGAGCTAGGATCCCTCCTGATATTCGACAAACCAGGGCATACCACAGATCCGCTAGCCGCCGCAAACAGATCCATCAACGGAGGTCTAGACAGATCGACCGGTTCACCATGGCTGGAGGCCACTCATCGGATTGCCGCATCGTCCCAACAAGAGACAGTAACATCTTCCGCCTCCGGGTAAGGCTCCCGTCGCCCGAGGATACCGTGCCGTCCGAATGTCTACAATCGAGTTACACCATCATCGCTGGACGCAAATGCGTAGCACTTTACTCGCCTGCACGCACACTACTCATGTTCGCTCTCGGTCTCTGTGATCTCCCCGTTCTGGAAGCCGCCGCCAAGGTGTCCACACACATGGTTTTGCTCGACAAGACCGGCTCACCGGCACCTTATGTCGGAACGGGGAAATCCTGGGACGGCCGCTTCCTCCCTAGCCTCATGGAAGGAGTTTACTTGCTCAAAGCAGAGATAGACGATATCAAGGCCTACTGTGTGCTAGACAACAACAAGGACAGCTACTTTGACGTGTTGTGCTCTGTCGGCATAGACTGGACGCCTCCTTTTTCACCGCCGGAGGAGGTGCTCCCAGATTTAGGTCTTGATCTGGCCATCATGTCGGATAAACAAGAACACACTGGTTTTTCCTTCAACGTCGGAGGGGAGAACTTTAGTGCACATCGCTTGGTGCTCGCGGCCCGTTCACCGGTCTTTAAAGCGGAGCTCTATGGCCCAATGGCTGAAAGCAGAATGACCTCTATCACCATCCAAGCACTAGTGGGGACAGGGCCTCCAGTCCCGGCCCGTAAGGGCCTTTAGTCCCGGTTTGCAAACTGTGACTACAGCGGCGGGACTAAAGGGCCTGGTTACCAGCCGAGACTGGAGGGTGTCCACGTGGGCGCCTCGGAGCGCATCCAGGGCCAGGACCTTTAGTCCCGGTTTGTAACACGGACCGGGACTAAAGGGCATCTACAGATTTTGTTTTTTGCTTTAGGGTTTAGGTGTTCGGGGGAATTTTGTTGTATTTTATTTTATTCTTTCTTCATTTTAAAAACATTTTTCATATAATTCTACGCATACATGTTAGTGCATATATATGTAAGATAACTTATCTTACGATCGAGTATATATATACAATTATATGGAGATAACAATTATCGGGACTAGAGCCCGTCTATTCGATTACACCAACATAAGTAATGGTTCCTAGCTACACTAAATCTTCCTTTATCATCTATAAGTTCTGTCCTCAAAAAGGACGCTAGCTCCTCTGCAACAGCGATCGCGCGTTGCTCTGGTAGGTACTTCTCCCGCATGGCCGTGAACTATATAAGAAGAGATCAATATGAATGTCAATCATGATAACAAAGAATGACGGGTAAAAATAGAGGTGTGAATGTTTATTGCTTACGTTGTATCTGTAATTCTTGTGCTCAGAGGTAAACGTGCGAATGAACTCGCAAATGTAGTATCCACATAGATGCGTCCCCTGTGGCTGCTGGTCGCACTTTACGAGAATAGAATATAATCAAAATAATAATCTAGCATCATAAATGTATTGAAAATAGAAGTATATCGTACTACTTACCTGAGCCGCTCTAAAGGTCAGCTTCTCATGAGAGATACCGTCAGTCACGCACTTGAACCGCTTCCAAACCCTGCCCGACAAGGAAAATGATTTGCTAAGTTTTTTATTACTTGATATATCAGAAAATCATCGAAAGACACCGATAGAGCGCAAGAATTATTGAAATTACTCTTGGAACATGTCCTGCAGGCTTTGGAACTGTTCCAAGTTTCTCGATAATGGGTCGAAGGCATCAACTCTTCCCTTATCAATTTGAATGTCCAACAGAATCCAGTGGTAGCTGCACATGTATATATATATATGTCAGTAACTTATCAATTACACTTATAAGTGAATGGACAAAACAGAGTAAGACCCTCACTTGAAGTTGTATGGAAACAGTATGTGGTCACAGTAATTTTGATCTGTTAGAAACCTTAGAAGGTTTTCCTCCGTCTCCTTGGGGTTATCAGTTAGCGTCTTTATATGTATTTTATCTGGGTCAATAAACCCAATATTTATGATGTTCCTACTTTTACATTCCAGGATCTTCATTCTACATAATAGAGTACAAGTCATAACTGAACAAGTTATATGTAGACAATGAATTGAAATAACTGAACAAGTTATATGTAGACAACGAATTGAAAAACTTACAGACAATAGCAACTCATAAGAGATTTGTCGAGGGCATCGCAATTGTACATCTGGAAGAGTTCATCAAAGTCGATATGGATATCTTCGGGACGGCCGTAGTACTCCCGTGGGACACGCGCCAGGATCATCGTTCTCCCATTCTTTGCTTCATTCAAGTACCATGTATGAAAGTAACGCATATTTGTTGGGAGATCTTCAAACTTTTCTTTGCTGACCAAAGGCGCTCCCATGACAAATTGCGGCTTAGGGGCTACCACAGCCTTGGGTAACCTATCGTCTTGGGAAGCCAGAACGTCTTTAACACTTATACCCCATTCATCCGCCCACTTCTGTGCTAATTCCAAATCTTGCCCCTGCACCAGAGAGGGAACATTCTCGGATAACACCCTGAGGGGTGGGATCGATTTTTTGGCCTGTTGTCCAAGCTGAGGAACGTCTGATCTTTTTTTTGCTTGTACTTGTACTTGATTTGCTCCCACTTGCACTTGCATGTGATCTGCTCTTTTTCCCTTCCTTCTGCAATGTGCGTGTATAGTCATCAGGCTTATGGTGCAAGTCATACTGTGATGGAAGGGTCAGTAAGTATTTTGCATATGCTATTTGCTTCTCGGTGTATTCCAGGCGGGGCTCGGGTTCCTTCTTTTTCATCTGCGCATCATAATGTTCCTTTGCTATCCTGGCGTTTTCCTCGGGGGTACGATCATAAGGTCTGATGGGAAGATTAGCATGAGGTACCTTTGGGAGGGGCGACAGTTTGCGCTTTGGGGAGCTCCGTCGCTTAGAACTCATCGATGGAGCGTTCTTACTAGCACGCTTCCACTTAGTATCCTTAGCGGGCGGCGGCGGAGACGGCCCACCCAAGTCCAGTGGCGGTGATCGAGATGGACTCGTGTTGTGGTGGTCGTAGTCATGTGGAGGGCTTGGAGGTGATGGAGGTGTAGGTGACCTGCGACGACTCATAGAATGACTCCACCCAATACTTCTCCGAGTGTCCTCTCATCTTCGGGTCCAGCGATGTCAAGCTCCATATCATGAAACCCCGGCATGATTTCATCCACCCCGACTTGAGCATAGCCAGCTGGAATCTCACGGCCATGCCAGCGTACATCAGGACCAGAAGGTAAAGCTTGTCCGACGGCCACCTTCATGGATATGTTCTTCATTCTCTGATGGAGTTCACATGATGTTGACTCCTTGATTCCATCCACGGGGTAGCCGGGACCGCCCTCTATCATTCATCGTGCATCGTCGGTCGGGGCCTCAGATTCAGCCACGCTGCTTTTTTGCTTAGATGGGCCGGCGGTAATATCGAGTGCAGGATCTTGCTGGCGTACTAGTCCTCTAAGTTCGTCAATTTACTGTTGTTGCTCGTTAAGTCTGGCAAGCAACTGGTTGAATTGTCATTTTCCTCATCCTGCTGTCGCTTCTTTGCTCTCGCTCGGCTTCTGTAAGTCTCCTGGTCTTTGGCAAACCCAAGCCACCACGGGTAAGAAGGACCAAAGCCTCGCGTTCGTCCTCCATGTTCGTCATTCCCGAGGACCAGTGTGAGCAAGTCTTTCTCTCTATCTGGAGTGAACTGTCTTTTCCCTCTTTAATTTCTTTCACTATTTTTTTCCAATTTTCCCTGGGTATCCTAAGACCGTCACTGCAGATAAGGTCCCTTGTTAGTTCGTCGTACGAACCACCATGCGCAAGGAACCAATTTCTTGCTCTCATTTCCCACTCATCACGGATGGGTTCAGGTGTGATCCCTTTAGCAATCATCTCTTGCTCTTTCTTATCCCACTTTGGGATGGCAGTCTCATAGCCCCTGGCCCCAGCGTGTGGTGATATTTCTTCTTGTCGGCATTTTTCTTGTTCTTTTCTGATAATGCCTTGGCATCTTCTGACTCCTTGTACTCCTGAAATGCCTTCCAATGATTCGCCAGCTTGGCTAGATACCCCTCGAATACTGGCACTTTCTTTGTCTTCAAATAGTTTTTCCATAGTTTCTTCTTCCACACCCGGAACAGTTCGGCCATCTTCTTTAGAGTCCACTGCTTAACTTTGGCCCTCAGTTCTCTTGCGGCGTCTTCATTCTCACATTCTGGCAGGTTGAAATGTGCCATGAGATCATTCCAAAGACTCTCTTTGTACCTTTCAGCGACATAGTCACTATCGTCTGCCCCTTTGTGCTTGTTCCACTCCCGAACGCTGATCGGGACGTGATCCCTAACGAGAACTCCGCATTGCTTCTTGCATGTGTCAGCAACATTCTTAGGAAGATTGGGTTCGCCCGTAGGCAATATGACCTCAAAGGTGTAATGCATTCGTGCATCCAACTTTTTGGTCGGGCCTCGTTTCGTAGCTTTGCACGATGTGGAGGCCTAAGAGGAGAAACATTCGTCAATTAATGTATATGTATACAATATAGAGCTATCTCCAATATTTTTCACATATTACAACTGATTGCCGAACTTCATATGTATACCTCGCCGAACTTCGTTATTTGTCCACCGGCTTCTCCATCAGCGGAGCTATCGCCTTCTCCGTTATCGGAGCTATCGCCTACCCCGTCGGCTTCATCTTCGTGTCGGTCGACCTACATTCCATCTCCGGAGGGATTCAGATACGACGACGGAGATTCAGCTGGTTCAACGTCGGGGGCGTCGTTGATTATATCCTCGAGAAGCTCTTCCTCTTCTAGGTTCCTGCTATGTGGATCCATAGTTTTTCTGCAAAATACCGACATTTGTATTTCAATTAATACTAATAACTAAATACTTCTAAATATTTCTAACTCTAAAAAAAATACTTCTAACTAAATTAATACTAATAACTCTAAAAAAATACTTCTAAATACTTCTAACTCTAAACTAAGTACTCCTAACAAACAATTAACTAACTAACTAAATTAACTAACAAATAACCTAACAAATAACTTAATATCTAAAATTAAATACTCCTAACAAACTAATACTAATACTAATTCTAAAACTAAAATAACCTAACAATTCTAAATAACCTAACAATTCTAAATAACCTAATAAAATAACCTAATTCCCAAATAACCTAATTCTAAATAACCTAATTCTAAATAACCTAATTCTAAATAACCTAATTCTAAAATAACCTAATTCTAAATAACCTAATTCTAACTACTAAAATTCTAACAAATTAAATACACTAAAAATACATTTGCTAACTACACTGAAAAAATACACTATGAAAAATACACTAAAAATACATTTGCTAACTACATTTTGCTAACCCTAGTAATTAACAAATTAACAAAATTATAAAAAAAACCTTGCGGGCGCGGTGGTGCGGGGCGTGGCCGGGGCACGGTGGTGCGGGGAGTGGCCGGCCGGGGCGGGCGCGGTGGTGCAGGGAGTGGCCGGCCGGGGCGGCGCATTTGCTGGGGCGGCGGCGTGGCCGGGACGTGTGGCCGGGGCGGCGCGCGCGGTGCTCGGCTCGCGGGCGGGAGCGGTGACGGCGGGAGCGGCGACGGTGGAGCGGTGAGAGCGGCGACTGCGGCGGCTCAATCGGTGCGGTGACCGCAACGTTCAGCGGCGGAGCTCCTCGCGCGCGTCGATCGATAAAAATGGCTAAGTGTTGGGGAAGAAGGGGAAGGGGGCAACTTATATACCCCCCCTTTAGTCCCGGTTGGTGGCTTCAACCGGGACTAAAGGGGCCTTTAGTCCCGGTTGAAGCCACCAACCGGGACTAAAGGGTTTCGGCGGTTCAAACCCGAGCCCCCCCTTTAGTCCCGGTTTGTGGCTACAACCGGGACTAAAGGTACAATAAATGCGCGCCAAGCCAGAATTTTTTCAGATTTCATTTCAAAACTATTGTATTTGAAATTTGAATTGAATAACTTATGTATATTTTAGAATTTGACAAAACTATGAAAATGAAAAGTGTTTGAAATTGAATAACTAATTCAAAACTATTTTCTATTTTCAAAATTAATTATTTTAACTATCCAAACTATTAACTATTTTGCCATTTTCAATCAAAAACTATATTGATTAATATTCGTTTTGCATATTTTAGAATTTGACAAAACTATGAAAATGAAAAGTGTTTGAAATTGAATAACTAATTCAAAACTATTTTCTATTTTCAAAATTAATTATTTTAACTATCCAAACTATTAACTATTTTGCCATTTTCAATCAAAAACTATATTGATTAATATTCTTTTTGCATATTTTAGAATTTGACAAAACTATGAAAATGAAAAGTGTTTGAAATTGAATAACTAATTCAAAACTATTTTCTATTTTCAAAATTAATTATTTTAACTATCCAAATTATTAACTATTTTGCAGGGAAATTTTTCTGAGGCGGAGCTTCCGAAGATGCCGTAGGGCATGAGCACCAACGACATCTTCGAGAAGCTCCGCCACGGGATATTTCCCAACCCTTTCCCCAACACAGTTAGAGGACATGGAGTCTTTCACGGGCTTGCAGGGAAATTTTTCTGAGGCGGAGCTTCCGAAGATTCCGTAGGGCGTGAGCACCAACCACATCTTCGAGAAGCTCCGCCACGGGAGATTTCCCAACCCTTTCCCCAACACAGTTAGAGGAGATGGAGTCTTTCACGAACTTGCAGGGAAATTTTTCCGAGGCGGAGCTTTCGAAGATGCCGTAGGGCATGAGCACCAACAGCATCTTCGAGAAGCTCCGCCACGGGAGATTTCCCAACCCTTTCCCCAGCACAATTAGAGGAGATGGAGTCTTTCATGGGCTTGCAGGGAAATTTTTCCGAGGCGGAGCTTCCGAATATGCCGTAGGGCGTGAGCACCAACGACATCTTCGAGAAGCTCCGCCACAGGAGATTTCCCAACCCTTTCCCCAACATAATTAGAGGAGATGGAGTCTTTCACGGGCTTGCAGGGAAATTTTTCTGAGGCGGAGCTTCCGAAGATGCCGTAGGGCGTGAGCACCAACGACATCTTCGAGAAGCTCCGCCATGGGAGATTTCCCAACCCTTTCCCCAACACAGTTAGAGGAGATGGAGTCTTTCACGGGCTTGCAGGGAAATTTTTCCGAGGCGGAGCTTCCGAAGATGCCGTAGGGCATGAGCACCAACGACATCTTCGAGAAGCTCCGCCACGGGAGATTTCCCAACCCTTTTGTGACGACCTCAAATTTGATAACAAATTCGAAGTGCCCGTTATGTATTCCACCGCAATCCCAGAACCATTGTTGCGATATACATAACGTAGTTGGTAACCAGTTCCATAGACATTACAATACGATGGTTCAAATACAATGGTCATATAGACCAAGTCATATTATAACACAATATAGCAGCGGAAATAACGTCTTCGGGTCCATGCCTTCACCCTACAGGCAATGGCGACTCATGGAGACGAGCTTAGTTCTGGTACTCTTCTTCATACTCTTCCTCCTGGTGTTCTTCCCCATAGTCTGGCCAAGTTGATAGCCAGGGACACAGCCATGAGTACATTGGATGCACTCGCAAACCATCTTATAATTGTAATGAGGAACTAAAGATGCAAGGTTGGTATGGTGGACTAAGCACTAAGTTGATTTGCAAAAGCTAGTTTTATTTCCCAAGAATGTTCATTGGTAGAAAAGAGAGTTTTAGTTCTCTAGGTTCATCCTAAATGAACTTCAAGTGTGTCAACATCATGGTCAAATCAAGTCATTTCCCAAGTTCACCGTTGTTACTTTTATTCCTGACAAAAGTCAAGTACAGCTTGCCAACCGTCCATGACCGCGGACGCGGCTATTCGAATAGTTTGAAACCTCTGCAGAGGGGTACACTTTACCCACAAGATTCGATACATCTGCCGGGAGAAATCCACGGTTCGTCATACACAAGTATGCGGGTTTCAGATAATCAAACAAAATCTTTCACTTGCTCATCCTAGTATAGGATCCTTCCCTAGAGCCCGGGGTACGGAATCCCCGCTCCGGCGCCTCTAGTTCTGCACATCCCGGGTGCCGGGTTAGTGGAATCCACCTGGTCCAGAAGTAACCGCTCAAGGGTCCTTCCATGAAGCTTTGATACAAGGCCTCCCATACTAAGATAAACAAGCTCCGGATTAAGCCCCTTCCCATATAGGAGTAATGTGGTCGTACGGTATAATTGGCTCCCATAGTACATCACTCGTTGTCATTGAGAAATAGATTTCATAGTTCTTAGTCAAGTTTAATTTCTTGTAACCATCAAGTAGGGGCAATTCTCCCCTTCAAGTTTCAAGTTCAAGTCACTAATTTCAACTAGAGTTCCCCTTATAGATGGCCTCAATATTATTAGCGACTAAGCAACTACATTGAGTGATGACCACTAAATAGAGTTGGATAAACTCAACTTGATGCTCTTGTTAAGCAAGATATCACTATTCTTCTATCATTCTACTCTAGCAATTCAATCATGCAATTTACTTAAAACCAGTAGAATGCAAGATTTAAAAATAGGCATTGGGAGTATGAATCAAAAGATGGCTTGCCTTGGTTGGCAAAGTGTCCGGGGTATTCTTCTTCTTCTTGATAATAATCCCCTCCAATATCCTCCTCGGCAACACTAGCGTCTAATAACGAATAAACACAAAGCACACCATCACTTCACCAAGCTAACAACACACCAAACACACATCTTTGTTTGCTAGCAATAGCATTTCATGTTGCATTTTATGGTGTTGGATTGTAAGTCCTTCTTCTAAGTTTTTCTTCAAGTGTGCAAACTAGACTTTCTACTAAGTGTCATAGGTTGTTCACTTGTGCAGCATTGGTATTGTTTTAGGGTTACTAAGACAATTTCAAGTGGGAGGGCTCAACTAAGTGAGTTGGTAGGGATGGCACATTTGATTCTATGTGTGCAAATAGGGATCTATCATTTTATGCTACAAAAATAGGATTGGGTTAGGGTCTAAGTAATATCACTATCAAGGTTTGGAGTTGCTTAGGGTTGACTAATAGTAAGATAGGTCATTGGTGAGTTTATAGATTAGATTTCATGATTTATAGAGGCTTAATCTATTTTCTAGAAATCTTCTATGGTTAATAAAGCTAGAGTCACACTATTCACATCTAATTTAAGTCTTAACTTATTTTGAATTCTAACCAGTTCTATTGTGTAGAGTATTTTCTAAGCTTTCCAACGCATATTTATTTGCTACAAATGGATTTGTAAATCTCTTGGAAATTAAGTTTGAAAATTACATCTGAAACAATTTTGAAATAATTCGAAAAGGCGGGAAAATGAATAAAATCGAAACGGACCGAATCTAACTGGCTGGACCCAATTCGTATCAAACCCGAACGGGCCGGCCCGATACCGTTTCGCGCGGGGCGGGAAAAGAAATAAAAACGATGCTGACAGGTGGGGTCGGGGTGTCAGCTCACTTAACATTCCCGAATCGGTATGCTAGCGTTGGATCAAGATCGGACGGCTGCTACGCGTCGTCTTCCTCAGCACGGGCGGGAGCTCACCTGCGCGCAGTGAAGAACGTTCGACGGCGAGGGAGTGGCGTAGAGGATGCAGAGCTCGTCGGCGACGTGCGGGATCGGCTGCGGTGCGTCTCCTCCACCGATTCCCTGCAGCAGCTTGCTCCGGGGTGGTCGAACGCGGCGGCGCTCCGCTCGTCCAGTACCACGCCGGCGGTGCAGGTGTCGACGAACTAGAGCAAACGGGGCTAAGCGAGAGTGTCTGGGAGGTAGCTGGGGACTGGGTGAGTTGCTTCGTTTGCTCGGCGGGGCCTTTTATAGGCCGGAGCGTCGAGGAACCAGGCGACCAGAAGCTCGCCGGCTCGGAGGTCCTGGCTGCGTTTGAAGCTCTCTCCGGTCACGGCGGCCACGCTCGCGTGCTGGGAGGGTTATGGCTTGGCCGCGGGGCGCTGTGGGTCTGCTCTGGCGCCTCCAAGGTGGTCGGCATCGTGCAGGGAAGAAGAGACCTGGGAGGGGGCCCTGGGCGCAAACCTCTGCTTCCCTCCGCTTCTCCTCGCTTGGGTCGGGCCTGGGGGTACTGGAGTCGACCGAGGGGATGCCAAGGAGCATGGCTACAGGCGTGGAGCGAACCAGAACAGTGATCAACACAGTAGATCAAGATTTGGTTGATTCTCTCTGCCAGTGTTCGACGAAATGCCCGCAAGAGTTTGAAATTCGAATTTTTGAAATTTTCCACTTTGGGTGCTCAACAACTTGGCCAAGGTAACCAGTCATATTTTTGTTTTGAAGAAAGGTTGAGTTTTGCAGAAATTTATATTTCAAAATGGGTATGGTCACTGTTTCGGATTCAAACTTTGGCTCAAGTTTGGGTGATGCTCTGGTTTGAAATTTTGGTAGATCTTTGTTGGTTGAGTTCGTCCATAACTTGGTTAAGCTCAACTAATAGGTTAAACATGAAGGTGAGCTGTAGATTTCTTAATCCAAGGGCTCAAAGTGGTGTAGTCAAACAGATTTCCTAGATCATCTTATTCTTCTATTTTTCTTTGAGATTTTTATTTCTGGTTTCTTTGGTTCCTAATATTCTTCTCAATTGCTTCTGTGGGTTCACTTAGAATTATCTAACCAATGCTCAAACAAAAATAACACACATGAAATCATAGAATACATAGAATAGAAAAATACATGTATGCATGAAATAATGGATAAAAAGTTTTATCTTGGTCCAAAATTTGGCACTTTATTTAATAAGAAGTGGATTACAATTTCTGAGTTGTTACAATCTTCCCCCCTTAAAAAGAATCTCGTCCCCGAGATTCACTAGTTACGAACTGAACAGATTGGGAAACTCTTTCTGAAGGTAATCTCCGCGTTCCCAGGTAGCTTCCTCTTCGGTGTGATTACTCCACTGAACTTTCAGAAATTTGATGCTTCGGGTTTGAGTGATTCTATAAGCTTCCTCGAGGATACGAATAGGCATTTCACGGTAGGTCAAATCCTTGTTGATGTCCACCGAACGGTGATCGATGTTCTTGAAAATTTCTGGCCTCTCCGGCACTTCAAGACATTTCCGAAGTAAAGACACGTGAAAGACATCGTGTACTTCGGACAATTCAGGGGGCATTTCCAACTGATAAGACACTTCTCCTCTGCGGTCTAGTATCTTGAAGGGTCCAATATATCTGGGTGCGAGCTTTCCTTTTACTTGGAATCTTTGCATTCCCTTGAGGGGTGATACTTTGAGGTAAACAAAGTCTCCACTTTTGAAAGTTAATTCTCTCTGTGTCTTGTCGGCATAACTCTTTTGTCTTGACTGGGCTGCCTTGAGATAGTCACGAATCATGCGAACTTTCTCCTCGGCTTCTTGCAGAATATCTGGTCCAAATATCTGACTGTCTCCGGTTTCTGACCAATTCAAGGGGGTACGGCACTTTCTTCCATACAAAGCTTCAAATGGGGCCATTTGCAAACTGGCTTGATAGCTGTTGTTGTAGGAAAACTCCGCGAAAGGCAGACAATCTTCCCACTTAGCTCCATAGGCTAGAACACAGGCTCTCAACATATCTTCAAGTATTTGATTTACTCTTTCAGTCTGTCCATCAGTCTGCGGGTGGTAAGCGGTGCTGAAAGCTAATTTGGTTCCCAAGGCTTGATGCAAACTTTTCCAAAATCTCGAGGTGAATTGGGTTCCTCGATCGGAAACTCTGGTTTTGGGGACTCCATGCAAACTGACAATTCTGGATAGATACAGGTCCGCTAGCTGTCCCGAGTTATAAGTGGTCTTGACAGGAATAAAGTGGGCAACTTTGGTCAGTCTATCCACAATGACCCAAATAGAGTCATTGCCACGGCTAGACCTTGGAAATCCAGTGATGAAATCCATTCCAACCGATTCCCACTTCCATTCCGGAACTTGCAAAGGTTGCAGCAAACCAGCAGGACATTGATGTTCAGCCTTGACTCTTTGACAAATATCACACTTAGAGATGAACGATGCAATCTCCCGCTTCATTCCATGCCACCAAAATTGTTCCTTCAAATCTTGATACATCTTAGTTCCACCGGGATGGATGGAGTAAGGTGTCTCATGGGCTTCCTTCATAATAACGTCCTTCAATTCTGAATCAGCAGGCACACAGATACGTCCTTTATACCAAAGAACTCCTTGATCATCTTCTTCAAATCCTGGCACCTTGCCGAAACTAATTCTGCGCTTAATTCCGTCAATACTCTCATTTCTCTTCTGGGCTTCTTTGATTTGGCTCATCAAGGTGGGTTGAAACTCAAGGTTGGCTAGGAATCCTTGACTGACTAGTTCCAATCCAAAATTTTCAAAATCTTGGTGCAACATGGGTTGCTCTTCTTTGATCCTCATATTCAATGAGCATGGCTTCCTACTCAACGCATCGGCCACTACATTGGCCTTACCGGGGTGATAATGGATTTCCAAATCATAATCCTTTATCAACTCTATCCATCTTCTTTGCCTCATGTTCAACTCCTTCTGGGTGAAAATATACTTCAAACTCTTGTGATCAGTGTAGATCTCACAACGGTTGCCCATCAGATAGTGCCTCCAGGTCTTCAGAGCTAGAACTACGGCTGCCAATTCTAGATCATGGGTTGGATAAATTTCTTCATGAGGTCGAAGCTGCCGAGAGAGGTACGCTATGACCTTGCCTTCTTGCATCAAGACACAACCAAGTCCAAGTTTGGAAGCGTCGCAATAGACATCAAAGTTTTTGGTGATATCGGGCATGGTTAGGACGGGTGCGGTCACCAATCGCTTGTTGAGCTCTTGAAAACTCTCTTCACACTTAGGGGTCCATTCAAACTTCTTGTCTTTCTTCAACAATTGGGTCATTGGCCGGGCAATGCTTGAAAACCCTTCAACAAATTTGCGGTAATATCCCGCTAATCCGAGAAAACCTCTAACTTCAGTTTGAGTGGTAGGGGCTTCCCATTCCATGACTGATTTGATCTTCTTGGGGTCCACGGACACTCCTCCTGCTGATAATACATGGCCTAAAAATCCAACTTCCTTCAACCAGAACTCACATTTGCTGAACTTGGCATACAGCTGATGCTCCTTTAAGGTTTCTAAGATTAATCTCAAGTGGGTTGCATGCTCTTCTTCGGACTTGGAGTAGATAAGAATGTCATCAATGAAGACAACAACAAACTTATCCAAGAACTCCATAAAAACCTTATTCATGAGATTCATGAAATACACAGGGGCATTGGTTAATCCAAATGACATTACGGTGTACTCGTACAATCCGTATCGGGTAGTGAAGGCTGTTTTGGGGATATCCGTTGCACGGATCTTTAGTTGGTGGTATCCGGTTCTAAGATCTATCTTTGAGAACACTCTGGCTCCAGTCAATTGGTCAAACAAATCTTCAATCTTTGGGAGAGGGTACTTGTTCTTGATGGTCACATCGTTTAGCTTGCGGTAATCAGTGCACAGTCGGCTAGAACCGTCACTTTTATCCACAAACAGAACGGGTGATCTCCAAGCAGAACAACTTGGCTGAATCAATCCTTTGCTCAAAAGGTCATCCAATTGCTTCTTCAACTCAACTAATTCAGCTGGGTTCATACGATAGGGTCGTTGGGCTATAGATCCAGTTCCGGGGATAAGCTCAATGATAAACTCAATATCTCGATCCGGTGGCATTCCGGGTAGCTCATCGGGAAAAACATCCGGGTATTCACAGACGATGGGGACTTGCTCCAAAGTTGGTCCTGAGATACTCTTATGACATCTGGGGATTGGGATGGGTTTGACGGACACATGCTTTACTAAAACTCCATGGCTACTCCTCATGGTGATGGTCTTTTTGGCACAATCTATAATTCCTTGATGTTGAGATATCCAATCCATACCTAGGACTACTTCCAATCCTTTGGTTCCTAATACAATCAAACTGGCTAAGAATGAGATCCCATGGATTTCTATGGGCACTGCCAAACAGGTACAACTGGCTTTGGTTACTGACCCAGGAATTTGCACCGACATGATATCTTTCAAGGGTGTAGGTTGAAGTCCACTTTTATCAACGAATAATTGGGTAACAAATGAGTGTGAAACTCTAGAATCAAACAGAACTCTTGCAAGAACTGAGTTAACAGGGAACATACCAAGCACAACGTCGGTTGCTTCCTGAGCTTCTTCAACATTCATGTGATTCAGACGGCCTTGAGAGTGAGGCTGGTTCCTTGGTGGATAGTTCTTGCCATTTCCCACACGGCGCTGTTGCTGAACAGGAGCAGTTGTCTTGGATGCATCATTCAGGTTCTCGGGGCACTCATTGGAGTAGTGCCCTTTAAGTCCACACTCATAACAGGTAACACCAGACTTGTCACCAGGCTTGGGTAACACAGGGGCGCCATTTGGCCTTGGAGTATTGGGGTTGGAGTTGTTGCCACTAGGTCTTGGAGGTGCACGGTTGAAGTTATTGCCGGGTGGACGGTTAGGATAGTTGGGACGTGGAGCAGGTGCAGACGGCCTCATAGGTCTAGGGGCGAAACCCATCGGTGCATTTCCCGTTGGCTTATGCGAGTTGCTCGAGTTGCCTTGATACATCATACGGCGCTTGCGGTTCTCGGTAGCTTGCTTGAGTTTGCCTTCCATCTGAATGGCAGAGTCAACCAATGACTCCAGGTCGGCAAAGGGAATACTGACCAAGACACATTGCATCTCATCATGAAGTCCATCCAGAAACCTTTCTTGCTTCTTCTCAGTGGTGTCGGTGTCATCTGGGGCATACCTAGACAAGGTAAGGAACTTGTCACGGTAATCCACCACAGACAAGGAACCTTGCTTCAGATTTCTGAACTCATCTCTCATCCTTTTAACCAATCCCATAGGGACATGGGCTTTGCTAAACTTGCTCTTGAACTCCTCCCAAGGCATCACATACCCTGGGGCTTGCATTGCACGGGTGCTATCCCACCAAGCTCTTGCTGCTCCAGCAAGGTAGTGGGTGGTGTACAAAACCTTCTCATTTTCACCAACTTCGGCGACTGCCAAGTTGTTTTCCATAGTGCAAAGCCAGTCATCGGCATCTAAGGGCTCTTCAGACTTAGTGAACATGGGAGGGTTGGTGTTTTGAAAATTCCTCAACTTGGATCGGGGATCACCATTGCCATGGTTTTCTCCTTCACCATTGCCATTGCCATTGTTGTGGTTCATTGCCATCTGGGTTAACTGCTGAAGAGTGGCCAAGCTGGCCTGGCGCTCAGCTCGGGCTGCTTCCCGGTCTTCCATGATCAACCTTAGTAGTTCGGACATTTCCGGGTTCGGGGGTGGGGGTGCTCGCGGCATCTGAAGATAAGGTGTGTAAGACAAGAGGGAAAAGCTAATTTTGCTAAGATTTTAAAGGTAACATGGATGATGCAATTTTTGTTTTACGAAGGCCTTAATAGCCAAATTCATATTTCATTCAACACTCATCAAACATATCATACATACGAGTTCACACATTACAAATGGTTTACACTAAACCATAGCGACTCGTCTACTAGAGAGGGGGATACAACTCACACCTACACGAAGTGAAAAATAAAGTGGAACTCATAGCTAGATAACACGTGGATCTCGGATCTAAACAGCGGGCTCCTCGGGGTCTTCCTCCTCATCACTCACAATGAATCCATTGTGCCCACCATCTTCCGGATCATCAAGGTCCTCCATGAAGTCATCCTCATCACTAATGAGGGCATTATCCTCCTTGCGGAGATCAATGCCTTCCTCCTCACCAAGGTGATCCTCCAGACTCTCAATGTACTCAGTCAACTCCGCCACATTGGCCTTCAACTCCTCAAGGTCCTGCTCCTTCTCATCGCGCTGGCGACGAAGGCTCTTGCGCTCCTTCGCAAGTATCCTGATCGTGCTCCTCGCCTCCACCAGGGCGAAGTGCTCAAGGTTGGCCTTGGTACGTGCACGATCGGCCTCCTGCTGAGTGGAGTACAGCAAGAAGTCCATGTGATCGATGTAGGTACTCGGCTCATTCTGCCCGGGCATGTTTGCGGGACGTCCATCCACATCACGCCAAGCAAAGTTCCTGAAGTGCCCTCCCTGAACCTCCTCAACATGCAGTCCGCACAAGCGGGCGTGCATCTCCTGCATCGCTCGGACCAAACCATCGGCCCAAGTGTTCTCCACAAGCTCAAACTTGATCCTTGGAGAACTCAAATTCCCCTTCTTGCCATGGCAACTAGCTCGGATGAGCCACCGTAGCTCTCCATCTGGGTGCTCATTGAGCACGGCTCCCTTAAACTCCAGATACAAACGATCCAAGAACAAGGTCAGGGTGGTGAGGTCGCGCTCGAAACAAAGGCTGCCACCATGGCCCAACTGGTACTGCTCAGTGAATACCGGGGCCATCTACAAAATTTTAGATTAGATTAAGTTAGTGATCAACTCAAGTGTGCAAAATTTTAAGTAGGCAAAAACTGAAGTATGTATAAAACTTTGCAACTAGAGAGGAAAGACTAAGCAATTTTGAAACCATTACTTATATCTTTGCTTATCTCCAGTTTTCATTTAACGCCCATTCTAACTAAGGTCTCCTATGGTCAGCCTAGGCTCTGATACCAACTTGTGACGACCTCAAATTTGATAACAAATTCGAAGTGCCCGTTATGTATTCCACCGCAATCCCAGAACCATTGTTGCGATATACATAATGTAGTTGGTAACCAGTTCCATGGACATTACAATACGATGGTTCAAATACAATGGTCATATAGACCAAGTCATATTATAACACAATATAGCAGCGGAAATAACGTCTTCGGGTCCATGCCTTCACCCTACAGGCAATGGCGACTCATGGAGACGAGCTTAGTTCTGGTACTCTTCTTCATACTCTTCCTCCTGGTGTTCTTCCCCATAGTCTGGCCAAGTTGATAGCCAGGGACACAGCCATGAGTACATTGGATGCACTCGCAAACCATCTTATAATTGTAATGAGGAACTAAAGATGCAAGGTTGGTATGGTGGACTAAGCACTAAGTTGATTTGCAAAAGCTAGTTTTATTTCCCAAGAATGTTCATTGGTAGAAAAGAGAGTTTTAGTTCTCTAGGTTCATCCTAAAGGAACTTCAAGTGTGTCAACATCATGGTCAAATCAAGTCATTTCCCAAGTTCACCGTTGTTACTTTTATTCCTGACAAAAGTCAAGTACAGCTTGCCAACCGTCCATGACCGCGGACGCGGCTATTCGAATAGTTTGAAACCTCTGCAGAGGGGTACACTTTACCCACAAGATTCGATACATCTGCCGGGAGAAATCCACGGTTCGTCATACACAAGTATGCGGGTTTCAGATAATCAAACAAAATCTTTCACTTGCTCATCCTAGTATAGGATCCTTCCCTAGAGCCCGGGGTACGGAATCCCCGCTCCGGCGCCTCTAGTTCTGCCCATCCCGGGTGCCGGGTTAGTGGAATCCACCTGGTCCAGAAGTAACCGCTCACGGGTCCTTCCATGAAGCTTTGATACAAGGCCTCCCATACTAAGATAAACAAGCTCCGGATTAAGCCCCTTCCCATATAGGAGTAATGTGGTCGTACGGTATAATTGGCTCCCATAGTACATCACTCGTTGTCATTGAGAAATAGATTTCATAGTTCTTAGTCAAGTTTAATTTCTTGTAACCATCAAGTAGGGGCAATTCTCCCCTTCAAGTTTCAAGTTCAAGTCACTAATTTCAACTAGAGTTCCCCTTATAGATGGCCTCAATATTATTAGCGACTAAGCAACTACATTGAGTGATGACCACTAAATAGAGTTGGATAAACTCAACTTGATGCTCTTGTTAAGCAAGATATCACTATTCTTCTATCATTCTACTCTAGCAATTCAATCATGCAATTTACTTAAAACCAGTAGAATGCAAGATTTAAAAATAGGCATTGGGAGTATGAATCAAAAGATGGCTTGCCTTGGTTGGCAAAGTGTCCGGGGTATTCTTCTTCTTCTTCTTGATAATAATCCCCTCCAATATCCTCCTCGGCAACACTAGCGTCTAATAACGAATAAACACAAAGCACACCATCACTTCACCAAGCTAACAACACACCAAGCACACATCTTTGTTTGCTAGCAATAGCATTTCATGTTGCATTTTATGGTGTTGGATTGTAAGTCCTTCTTCTAAGTTTTTCTTCAAGTGTGCAAACTAGACTTTCTACTACGTGTCATAGGTTGTTCACTTGTGCAGCATTGGTATTGTTTTAGGGTTACTAAGACAATTTCAAGTGGGAGGGCTCAACTAAGTGAGTTGGTAGGGATGGCACATTTGATTCTATGTGTGCAAATAGGGATCTATCATTTTATGCTACAAAAATAGGATTGGGTTAGGGTCTAAGTAATATCACTATCAAGGTTTGGAGTTGCTTAGGGTTGACTAATAGTAAGATAGGTCATTGGTGAGTTTATAGATTAGATTTCATGATTTATAGAGGCTTAATCTATTTTCTAGAAATCATCTATGGTTAATAAAGCTAGAGTCACACTATTCACATCTAATTTAAGTCTTAACTTATTTTGAATTCTAACCAGTTCTATTGTGTAGAGTATTTTCTAAGCTTTCCAACGCATATTTATTTGCTACAAATGGATTTGTAAATCTCTTGGAAATTAAGTTTGAAAATTACATCTGAAACAGTTTTGAAATAATTCGAAAAGGCGGGAAAATGAATAAAATCGAAACGGACCGAATCTAACTGGCTGGGCCCAATTCGTATCAAACCCGAACGGGCCGGCCCGATACCGTTTCGCGCGGGGCGGGAAAAGAAATAAAAACGATGCTGACTGGTGGGGTCGGGGTGTCAGCTCACTTAACATTCCCGAATCGGTATGCTAGCGTTGGATCAAGATCGGACGGCTGCTACGCGTCGTCTTCCTCAGCACGGGCGGGAGCTCACCTGCGCGCAGTGAAGAACATTCGACGGCGAGGGAGTGGCGTAGAGGATGCAGAGCTCGTCGGCGACGTGCGGGATCGGCTGCGGTGCGTCTCCTCCACCGATTCCCTGCAGCAGCTTGCTCCGGGGTGGTCGAACGCGGCGGCGCTCCGCTCGTCTAGTACCACGCCGGCGGTGCAGGTGTCGACGAACTAGAGCAAACGGGGCTAAGCGAGAGTGTCTGGGAGGTAGCTGGGGACTGGGTGAGTTGCTTCGTTTGCTCGGCGGGGCCTTTTATAGGCCGGAGCGTCGAGGAACCAGGCGACCAGAAGCTCACCGGCTCGGGGGTCCTGGCTGCGTTTGAAGCTCTCTCCGGTCACGGCGGCCACGCTCACGTGCTGGGAGGGTTATGGCTTGGCCGCGGGGCGCTGTGGGTCTGCTCTGGCGCCTCCAAGGTGGTCGGCATCGTGCAGGGAAGAAGAGACCTGGGAGGGGGCCCTAGGCGCAAACCTCTGCTTCCCTCCGCTTCTCCTCGCTTGGGTCGGGCCTGGGGGTACTGGAGTCGACCGAGGGGATGCCAAGGAGCATGGCTACAGGCGTGGAGCGAACCAGAACAGTGATCAACACAGTAGATCAAGATTTGGTTGATTCTCTCTGCCAGTGTTCGACGAAATGCCCGCAAGAGTTTGAAATTCAAATTTTTGAAATTTTCCACTTTGGGTGCTCAACAACTTGGCCAAGGTAACCAGTCATATTTTTGTTTTGAAGAAAGGTTGAGTTTTGCAGAAATTTATATTTCAAAATGGGTATGGTCACTGTTTCGGATTCAAACTTTGGCTCAAGTTTGGGTGATGCTCTGGTTTGAAATTTTGGTAGATCTTTGTTGGTTGAGTTCGTCCATAACTTGGTTAAGCTCAACTAATAGGTTAAACATGAAGGTGAGCTGTAGATTTCTTAATCCAAGGGCTCTAAGTGGTGTAGTCAAACAGATTTCCTAGATCATCTTATTCTTCTATTTTTCTTTGAGATTTTTATTTCTGGTTTCTTTGGTTCCTAATATTCTTCTCAATTGCTTCTGTGGGTTCACTTAGAATTATCTAACCAATGCTCAAACAAAAATAACACACATGAAATCATAGAATACATAGAATAGAAAAATACATGTATGCATGAAATAATGGATAAAAAGTTTTATCTTGGTCCAAAATTTGGCACTTTATTTAATAAGAAGTGGATTACAATTTCTGAGTTGTTACACCTTTCCCCAACACAATTAGAGGAGATGGAGTCTTTCACGGGCTTGTAGGGAAATTTTTCCGAGGCGGAGCTTCCGAAGATGCCGTAGGGCATGAGCACTAACGACATCTTCGAGAAGCTCCGCCACGGGAGATTTCCCAACCCTTTCCCCAACATAGTTAGAGGAGATGGAGTCTTTCACAGGCTTGCAGGGAAATTTTTCCGAGGCGGAGCTTCTGAAGATGCCGTAGGGCGTGAGCACCAACGACATTGTCGAGAAGCTCCGCCACGGGAGATTTCCCAACCCTTTCCTCCATCCATGGGGATGAAACTCTCCCTGCCTTCTAGGTTGGCTTGTTGAGCTGCTTGCCATGGCGTATCGATGCTCCTTTTATAGGCATGGCGCCGCTTCTACTTTGTCTTGTTCCTCCGACAGGGGCATCATGCGCTACATGCTTTATCTCATCGAGCAGGGCATCCACCCATGCGTCCTTATCCTGCCGACAGCTTTAGTCTCGGTTGCACCCACCAGCCGGGACTAAAGGTTACCCACACGTCCTTATCCCACCGACAGTTTTGTTAACTTATTCTAACTTATCAAACTATTAACATGCATTACATAAAGGGTTTAATAAAAGGTTTAGTACATGATCCTTAAATAAAGGTTTAGTACATTCCATACATGCATTACATAAAAGGTTTAATACATTATTACATTATTGCACCAACATTCCTATCTATTATTTCTGATTTCTTCTGGGTCGTAGCCATGGAGAATCTTCATCACTCAGTAGGATGCTTGGATCAGTTTTCACTTTGAAGGGCGGAATTTCATGATACTTATTATAATCTACTGACATGTCTGTCTTGTCATCTACTCCCACGATGTTTCTTTTCCCTGAAAGAACTATGTGGTGTTTTGGCTCATCGGACGATGTCTTCTTTTGCTGATTTCTTTTTCTCGTTTTTGTAGACATGTCCTTCACATAGAAAACCTGAGCGACATCATTGGCTAGGACGAATGGTTCATCCATGTATGCAAGTTTGTTGAGATCCACTGTTGTCATGCCGTACTTTTGGTCTACAACTACCCCGCCTCCTGTCAGCTTCACCCATTTGCACCGAAACAAAGGGATCTTAAAAGTAGGTCCATAGTCAAGTTCCCATATCTCCTCTATGTACCCGTAATATGTTTCCAAACAGTGCCCATTCTCGTCTGTTGCATCAAAGCGGACACCACTATTTTGGTTGGTGCTCTTTTTATCTTGGGCAACCATGTAAAATGTATTCCCATTTATCTCGTACCCTTGGAAAGTACATATAGTCAAAGATGGTGGCCTGGCCAAACAGTACAGCTGATCTCCAATGGTGTCATCATTCATGAGATGTGTCTGCAACCAACTGCCGAAAGTCTTCTCGTGTTCCCCTTTAATCCAAGATTCAGCCTTCCCCGGGTTTTCGGAGCGTAGAATATTCTTGTGTCTCACGATATACGGAGCCACCACAGTGAAATTGTGTAGAACTATGTAGTGTGCTAGAGAGAATGAATGCCCGTCCATACATACTTTTGCTTTCCTTCCTAGTGTGCCTTTTCCTGTCAGCCTACCCTCATACCGAGATTCAGGAATACCAATCGGCTTAAGGTCAGGAAGAAAGTCCACACAAAACTCAATGACCTCCTCTGTTCCATAGCCCTTGGAGATGCTTCCTTCTGGCCTAGCACGGTTACGAACATATTTCTTTAAGACTCCCATGAACCTCTCGAAGGGGAACATATTGTGTAGAAACATAGGACCGAGAATTCTAATCTCTTCGACTAGGTGAACTAGGAGGTGTGTCATTATATTGAAGAAGGATGGCGGGAACAACAACTCAAAGCTGACCAGACATTGGACCACATCAATCTGTAACCCTGATAGACTTTCTCGATCGATTACCTTCTGAGAAATTGCATTGAGGAATGCACATACCTGCACAATTGCCAGGCGAACATTTTTCGGTAGAATTCCCCTCAATGCAACCGGAAGCAATTGCGTCATAAGCATGTGGCAGTCATGAGACTTTAGGTTTTGGAATTTTTTGTCTTTCATATATACGATTCCCTTTATATTCGACGAGAAGCCAGTCGGGACCTTGATACTGAAAAGGACTTCAAAGAAGATTTCCTTCTCTTCCTTGGTAAGATCGTAGCTGGCACGCCCTTGAAACTGCCATGGATGCATGCCATCTCGTCCTTTATGATGTTCCTGGTCCTCCCGTGCTTCCGGTGTATCTTTTGACTTCCCATACAAGCCCATGAAGCCTAGAATATTCACGCAGAGATTCTTTGTCAGGTGCATCACGTCGATTACGGAGCGGACCTCATGGACTTCCCAATAGGGTAGCTCCCAAAATATAGATTTCTTCTTCCACATGGGTGCACGCTTATCAGAGCCGTTAGGAACAGGTTGGCTGCCAGGACCCTTTCCAAAGATTACTTTTAAATATTTGACCATATCAAATACTTCAGCACCAGTACGGGTGACAGGCTTCCCCCGGGGTTCTGCCTTGCCATTGAAATGCTTGCCTTTTTTCTTTAAGGGATGCTTGGGCGGAAGAAAACGACGATTGTACGGGTACACATTCTTCCTACATTTGTCCAGATATATACTTTCTGTCTGATCCAAACAGTGCGTGCATGCATTGTATCCCTTGTTTGACTGTCCTGAAATGTTACTAAGAGCAGGGCAATCATTGATGGTTACGAAAAGCAACGCTCGAAGGTCAAATTCCTCTTGTTTGTGCTCGTCCCACACACGTACACCTGGTTCGGCCCACAGCTGTAAAAGTTCATCAACTAATGGCCTTAGGTACACATCAATATCGTTGTCGGGTTGCTTTGGACCTTGGATAAGCACTGGCATCATAATGAACTTCCGCTTCATGCACAACCAAGGAGGAAGGTTGTAGATACATAGAGTAATGGGCCAGGTGCTGTGACTGCAACTCTGCTCCCCAAAAGGATTCATTCCATCTGTACTTAGACCAAACCATAAGTTCCTTGCATCACCTGCAAATCTCGAGAACTCTCTCTCGATTTTTCTCCACTGCCGACCATCAGCGGGGTGCCTCAACTTGTCGTCTTTCATACGATCTTCCATGTGCCATCGCAACAACTTCGCATGATCTATATTTCTAAAGAGACGTTTCAACCGTGGTATTATAGGAGCATACCACATCACCTTGGCAAGAACCCTCTTCCTGGGTGGCTCGCCCTCAATATCACCAGGGTCATCTTTTCTGATCTTATACCGCAATGCAGTGCATACCGGGCATTTATCCATATTCTCGTACTTCTCACCGCGGTAGAGGATGCAGTCATTAGGGCATGCATGTATCTTCTGCACGTTTAATCCTAGAGGGCAGACAAGCTTCTTTGCTTCGTATGTGCTGGCGGGCAATTCATTCTTTCTTGGAAGCATCTTCTTCATCAGTACCAGCAACTTTTCAAATGACGAGTCAGTCACACCGGTCTCTGCCTTCCACTTCAGCAATTCCAGTGTGCTACCCAGCTTCTTCTGGCCATCTTCACAAGTTAGGTACAACAATTTGTTGTGGTCCTGTAACATCTGCTCAAACTGCATCCTCTCCTTTTCTGTGTCGCAGCCTCGCCATGCATCAGAAATGACCCTGCCAAGATCATCAGTGGGCTCATATGGTTCTCGTTCTTCACCCTGATCTTCTTCTTCATTGTCTTCTATTGCGGTATCAGCATACTCAGGGAACATAGATCGATAGTTGTCATCATCGTTCTCTTCTTCATCGTCGTCTTCCATCATAACCCCTCTTTCTCCGTGCTTGGTCCAAACATTATAGCCCGACATAAAACCAGACCGAAGCAGGTGGCTCTGAATGACTCTTGAGGAAGTGTAATCCTTCTCATTCTGACATTCAACACATGGACAAAACATATAGCCACCACCATGCTTGTTCGCCTCGGCCGCATCTCGAAAAGAATGCACGCCTTCTCTGTAAGCGGTTGTGCGTCGATCACCGTACATCCATGGATGGCTCATCTGCGTCATACAACAGTATATCAAACACAATCACGATCCTAAAAATTAGTAGCACACGGTCTAAACAAGGAAATATAGTTGCTAACCTTTTAGAATAAGTGGAAATAAAGAGGAAGAGGCTTAAGCGTAGCTCGGGCACCTCATATCGTAGTTGTGTTCGGTGAACTGAAGCGGCATCGCTCTAACACACATTTCAACAAACACCTCTAGTGCATAGGAATGAAATGGAGAACTAGCACAAACCCACACACCTCCATCCAAGAAAAAAACAAGGGAGAGGGGTGCTGATGCCGAGTTGATGAAGTAATAATCGGCCAGTTGGGAACCCCAAGAGGAAGGTGTGATGAGTATAGCAGCAAGGTTTTCCCTCAGTAAAGAAACCAAGGTTATGTCGATTAGGAGAAGAGCAGACAATACGACTGAAGGTGATGCGGACTGGCTTAGTAACACTCCAATAAGGGCGTCGTTTAACAATACTTGTTGACTCGTCTTCGGCCAGTAGCAACGAGGAACCTGCACACAACACTACCAAATACTTTGTTCCCAACTTGCGATGAGGTTGTCAATCTCACCGGTTTGCTTGAAACAAAGGTTATGAGCGTATCGAGTGGAAAACAGTAGAAGTATGCGAGTAAAGTAAACAGTGCGAGTAAAGTAAACAGGTGATAGCAATATGATGGAAATAGGACCGGGGTCCACAGTTCACTAGTGGTGTCTCTCCATAAGATAAATAACACATGCTGGGTAAACAAATTACAGTTGGGCAATTGATAGAATAAAGATAAACATGATATGTCAAGAAAATCACTATGAGATTTACTCTGGGCATTACAATAAAATACATAGACCGCCATCCAACTGCATCTATGACTAATAATCCACTTGTGGTGAATCAATCCGAGAACTCCACAAGTATTAAGTTGCGAACAACAGATAATTGCATTAAGCAAAGTGTGTAATGTAAACAAAGCATATGCCTCGAGCATATGAATGTTGTTTTCTCCCTAGTAGCAACAGCACATCTACAACCTTAGAGGTTTCTGTCACTCCCCCAGATTAAATAGAGGCATGAACCCACTATCGAGCATAAATACCCCCTCTTGGAGTCACTAGCAACTACTCGGCCAAGATAGCTACTAACAACGAAGAGCATGCAAGATCATAAACAACATAGAGATAACAAAAGATATATTTCAGTATAGCAACTCAATCATAACACCAATATTCATCGGATCCCAACAAACCAAACATGTAGAATTACATAACGGTGATCTCAATCATGTAGGGCAGCTCATGAGATCTAAACATGAAGCACATGGTGGAGAAGACAACCATCTAGCTACTGCTATGGACCCATAGTCCAAGGTAGACTACTCACTCATTGCTCCGGAGGCAAGCATGGCGATGAAGAAGACCTCCGGTGGCGATTCCCCTCTCCGACAGGGTGCCGGGAAGAGCTTCTGGACCCTCCCGATCTTCGGGTCGACGGCGGCGGCGGATATCGATGTGTTCTGGAAAATTGATTGGGTACTAAGGTTTTTTCCGTCGGGGGGTCTTTATAGGCGAAGGGGCATCGTCAGAGGTGGACCGAGGCGGTCTCACACATAGGGGGCGCGGCCAGGGCCTAGGCCATGCCGCCCTGGTGTGTGGCCACCTCGTGGCCCCACTCCATCTCCTCTTCGGATCTCTCGAAGCTTCCGGGAAAAATAAGACTTCAGGAACTTGTTTCGTCCAATTCCGAGAATATTTCCTGTGTATCACTTCTGAAACACAAAAATAGCAGAAAACTGGGAACTGGCACTATGGCGACTTGTTAATAGGTTAGTTCCGGAAAATGCATAAAAGTGCCACGAAGTGTAATGAAACAGTAGGCAAATGGTGTAAAAACAAGCATGGAGCATCAAAAATTATAGATACGTTGGAGACGTATCAAGCATCCCCAAGCTTAACTCCTGCTCGTCCTCGAGTAGGTAAGTGATAACAAAAGAATAATTTTTGAGGTGACATGCACCTACACAATCTTGATCATGTATGTAAGCATTTGTGAGCTGGGATCAAAAGAACTTAAAACATGGGCATGAAGATATAATCTTGACAATAGGAACTTAGCAACCATGTTATAAACATGCAAATGAACACAAACAAAAGATCATGAAAATGAAACAATGAAAGTCAAACGAGTGTTCAAATCATAAGGAAAAACATACAAATGGTTTTCAGCTTGTCCTTCATGGAGAGCAAAACATAAATGCATAGGACACCTTCAAGTTTAAGAGGGCGACTAGATACAAATAATTTGGGAACAAGTGAAACCAACGATATGAATCAATCAATGAAAACTTCGGGACAATGCACATTATACTAAGAATGACAACTTTGCTCTCTTATGGTGCATAAAGAAAGAAGGTAGTGACTCAACATAAAAGTAGAAGAAAGACCCTTCGCAGAGGGAAGCATTGATTGCAAGTTTTATAGACCTTCAAAAATTATGGTACTTACCGGCTTTGAGCTCTCATTGCCCCCATCATAAGCATCTTGAATGGTTAGAGTTAATGCGAGAACAATTATGATGCATATGCTTGACAAATCATAAGTTGAAAACCTCGTGTCCCGTGAATACGAGTACCCAAACCTCATGCTACTCAACTTAGAGTCCCAAGCAAGGATCTTGTCATTGTAAGTATATATGTATCAGCGAGAACTGCCAATGGGGTACCTCCGTGCCCGATGACATGGAACAAGCCCACATCAAAATGACAGGACAAGCAGACAATGAACACCTCGACATCTCTTTTATTTACCATTTGTATAGCTTTTTATTTTGAGATCCGTCGTCGAATGTCCACCATGGGTATGCTGCAAATTTCCACCATGAATTATGCATGGCTTAGATTGGCGGCCCAGGCGTTTTCCTAACACATATACAAACTCCATGATCCCCACAAGATTCCCAACTCATTTCACACCGCGGGCATCCATAAACAAAAGATCACGATATCAACTCAAATAAGAAGTGCAATGTTGAAAGCTTGCCCCATGACGGCATGATGGGCTAAAATCCAACTTACAACTTGCAAGCATAACAACTCAACATAAAAGACCACAATGTCAAATTTTTAAGAACAGGAAAAAGTAAAGTGTGCCTTCCGGTTCGTGAGAGCTTTACTGACCAATTTTCGCATAACACTGGTAAGAGTTTAATTTGAAGAGTAAATAAAAGCAAGTCAAATTTACTTGGAATAGCAAATTGCTAGTAGGTATGTATGGTGGACACTTTGGTAAACTTTGGCTTTTAGGAGTTGGATGCACGAGTAGAGCTCATACTCAGTACAAGGCGAGGGCTAGCAAAAGACTTGGAGCGACCAACTAAGAGAGCAATAATGGCCATAATCATGCAAAGCGACAAAGCGACATTAAAAGAAGCATAAGATGGCATCAAAAGTAAAAAACTAAATGATCATAGAGGTTATTGGCGATTTTGTAAGAGTCTAACATGTGTGAGCATGCGCCAAGTCAACCCAAATAAAGCATCAAGGAGAAAACCAAAATAATGCTTCCAAATAATTAAAACAACGCATGATTTTTTCAAAGGCTCATTAAGCAATCTCAGTTATTTGAGACAAGTCATGCTACAGCAAAACCACTAAGCATACTATCAAAAATACATCAAGCATGACATGAAAAAGCCTAAGTCGCAGTCTACACAAGCTCCTTCTTGTACCACTATTTTGCATAAAGCTTTTTTTCTTTTCCAACACCATTTGAAATTTTTATAAACACCTCTTTTGATGAAAACCAATAAAGATCAGAGGCAAAAATACACCTTGATGAAGAGATATGACAAGGTCTGAACGCATATCAAGGCAAAAACGAAAACCAAAAGCAGTGGCGGAAAAAGAAGAACACTCGTTGAACGATAAGAGTGAAAACTGAGTGTTCTTAGAAAATGAAAAGCAAGGCAACTTCTCTAAAAGAAATTTGTTGGGGTCCAACCATTTATTGCAGCAAACAAAACTAAACTAACTAAGAAAACTAAAACAACTGACGCTCCAAGAAAAACACATAGTGCATGAAGCAATAAAAATATAGTGTCTTGAAAGGTGACCTGATTTTTGCCAATGAAGAAGTGGTGCCTCGGGGACATCCCCAAGCTTTGACGCTTGTACTTCTTGGATATTTCTTGGGGTGATGCATGGGCATCCCCAAGCTTGAGCTTTTGTCCATTCTTCAACTCATCTCATCATTCTCCAATCCCTACACTTGAAAACTTCCTTCATACAAAACTAAACACAATTCTATTAGCAGCATTAGTGTAGCATAACATATAATCAACCTCTTTTTGTTTCAGGTTTCAACCCAAAACCACCACATATATAGCATATACTACTGTAGCAACTTCCCCAAAAGTTCCGTGATCAAAAGAACTCAAAATAAAGCGATAAAGCGGCAAACACAAATATTGGCAGAAATCTGTCAAAATAGAACAGCTGACAAAGGTCAAATTTTTGAGGGGTTTTCTGTTGCTCAAATCAAAAAGTGTTCAACTAACGAAAGTTTGGATATAACCTGGGACATATGCACAAGAAATTGCAGGTCCAAAAGATATACAGAGAATTTATACGAATTTTTACGGTGCAGCACCGAAAACAGTTTCAGGACAGCAACATCCCCAAATCTTTACCTCACTCAAATTAGAGGCTTCTCTTGGCACAACAATAAAATAAAAAGGATAAGGAGCGGTCATTACAGTAGTAATGACTTCCAAGACTCAAATAAAAGAAAAAGTACTGAAAATAAAACATTGGGTTATCTCCCAAGAGTGCTTTTCTTTAACGCCTTTGAGCTAGGCGCAGAAAATTGCGAATCAAGTAATAATGAAAGGGGGATCAGGATCCACTACAGGAATACATAAATGAATACTATCCAATTGAGGTTTTGAGTATCCCTTGTAGTCACGCTTTGGTACACTATTTTCATCAAAAAGATTTTCAGGACAAATCCAACTAAAATTAGTTACCAAGGCATTATGAATTCCTACGAGTTTACAAGGTACACTAGCGGAAAAAAGGCTATTGGTGGCGCACCATTTTGGCCTATGCGTGGCGCATATGGGATGCGCCACCAATGCTACGCCACTAGTAACAGTTTATCAGTGGCGCATCTTAAAATGCGCCACGCATAATTTGCCTATGCGTTGCGCCACTAGTAGCCTTTGAAAATTCAAAAAAAAATCGAAAAAACCATTTTTTTTGAAAATCATAAAAATCGAAATAATATGAAAAAACTATTATATTTCAAATTTTTGAGGATTTTATCACATCAGGAATATTTTCAAATCACACCAAATTTCTTGACTTCCCGCTAGGTCACCCATCCTTAGACTACTAAGGGCTGAGCACGCTTAACTTCTCCATTCTATTTGCATGAGCTATCCCTAACCTAGCCAAGTTCTTATTGATATTACTATCATATCAATCCTCTTAAGGTCTATGTGTGCTTGTGTGTATATATGTGTATATGTGTGTGTATGTGTGTATATGTGTATATGTATTATGTATATGTGTGTGTATATGTGTATGTATGTCCGTGTATATGTGCGTATATGTGTGTATATATGTGCGTATATGTGCGTATATGTGTGTATGTGTGTATGTGTGTATATATGTATGCATATATATGTGCATATATATGTGTGTATGTGTGCGCATATGTGTGTATATGTGTGTGTATATGTGCATATATGTGTATGTATGTGTATGTATATGTGTATATGTGTGTGTATATGTGCATATATGTGTGTGTATGTGTGTGTATGTGTGTATATGTGTGTGTATATATGTGTATATGTGTGTATGTGTGTGTATATGTATGCATGTGTGTATATGTATGCATGTGTGCATATATATGTGCATATATGTGCGTATATGTGTGTGTATGTGTGTGTATGTGTGCATATATGTGTGTATATGTGTGCGTATATGTGTGTATATGTGTGTGTATATGTGCATATATGTGTGTGTATATGTGTATATGTGCATATATGTGTGTATGTGTGTATATGTGTGTGTATATGTGTGTATATGTGTGTATGTGTGTGTATATGTATGCATGTGTGCATATATATGTGCATATATGTGTGTATATGTGTGTATATATGTATATATGTGTGTATGTGTGCATATATGTGTGTGTATATGTATATATGTGTATGTATATGTGTGTATATATCTGCATGTGTGCTATATGTGTGTATATAACTAATCTACCAAGTTTAATTCAATATAAATTTTGATCTAAAAATAAAAATAAAATTGAAAAATATAAAAGTGCGAAAAAGTCTATTTTCCCTTGTGAATTTTGAGATACTAAAATTTGTTGAAATGACCCTAGGTCGTTGAATTCGGATGTAACTTTTCGTGTAGATACTTTTTCATATAAAAAACTTTTTAATCCGACTTCGTATGCAAAAGTTATGGCCGTTTTACCGAGACATAAAGTATTTTTGTAAAAAAATATCAAAATTCATTTTTATTATTTTTCTTACTTACTAGATCACATAACATAACTAAATCAGATTTTTTGAATTTTTTTCAAACCTTTTATCATTTTCTTTTATTTTTAAAAAACTAAAAAGGCGACCCACGAGGGGGGGGGGGGTGTGGGTGGCGGGTGAAAAAAATTCCCGCCAGTTATGCGTGGCGCATATTGTATATGCGCCATTGTTATTTGAGTTATCAGTGGCGCATATTTTTATATGCGCCACTAATAGGTCAAATATGCGTGGCGCATATAGCAAATGCGCCATTGATAAGACAAGATATTTTGTAGACGACCCTTCTGGTGGGTCCCACGTGAATATTGGTGGCGCATTTTGAGCAATATGCGCCACTAGTAAAAAAATTATCAGTGGAGCATATTTGAAAATGCGCCACTAGTAAATACTAGTGGAGCATATTGAATAATGTGCTCCACTAGTAAAACATCTATCTATAAGCCTTTTCCCACTAGTGGTATTGGCATTCTAGAATCTTCGTTGGGTGTACCAACAATTTCAACAGGCGAGCCAAGCTTATTAAACTTCTTAAAAACTTTCCTAGCCTCAATAGCAACATCTCTAAATTCTATGCGCAAAGTTTCCAAGATAAAAGCTTTCTTTTCGGGGTCCTCAATTTCATGAAACTTAAGGAACATGTATTGCATAAAAGGATTAAGGCTAGCAAACCTAGCTTCTAACATGTGAACTAAATAAGCACAAGCAACTTCAATACTAGGAGCCAGCTCAACCAAAGATTTTTCCTCAACTTCCTCATGCATACTAATGTGATTAAAGAACTCCTCAATGTTACTTTTTCCAATAATAGAACCACTACCTACTGAGAGGTCCTCCAAGACGTACTTAGGGAACAGCATGATGAACTAAAAGTAAAGAAATAACAACTACCAAGGATTCTAATTTTTTGGGTTCTTGATATAAAACGATGCAAGTAAAATAAATAAAGTAAAAGCAAAACTTAAAACAAAGTAAAGGATGTGCGTGTGAAAATCTCCCCTTGCAGAAGTGTTCGACTCTTCCCCGGCAACGGCGCCAGAAAACTGCTTGCTGATGCCGAGTTGATAAAGTAATAATCGGCCAGTTGGGAACCCCAAGAGGAAGGTGTGATGAGTATAGCAGCAAGGTTTTCCCTCAGTAAAGAAACCAAGGTTATGTCGATCAGGAGAAGAGCAGACAATACGACTGAAGGTGATGCGGACTGGCTTAGTAACACTCCAACAAGGGCGCCGTTTAACGATACTTGTTGACTCGTCTTCGGCCAGTAGCAACGCGAAACCTGCACACAACACAACCAAATACTTTGTTCCCAACTTACGATGATGTTGTCAATCTCACCGGTTTGCTTGAAACAAAGGTTATGAGCGTATCGAGTGGAAAACAGTAGATGTATGCAAGTAAAGTAAACAGTGCGAGTAAAGTAAAAGGTGATAGCAATATGATGGAAATAGGACCGGGGTCCACAGTTCACTAGTGGTGTCTCTCCATAAGATAAATAACACATGCTGGGTAAACAAATTACAGTTGGCCAATTGATAGAATAAAGATAAACGTGATATGTCAAGAAGATCACTATGAGATTTACTCTGAGCATTACAACAAAATACATAGACCGCCATCCAACTGCATCTATGACTAATAATCCACTTGTGGCGAATCAATCCGAGAAATCCACAAGTATTAAGTTGCGAACAACAGATAATTGCATTAAGCAAATTGTGTAATGTAAACAACGCATATGCCCTCGAGCATATGCATGTTGTTTTCTCCCTAGTAGCAACAGCACATCTACAACCTTAGAGGTTTCTGTCACTCCCCCAGATTAAATAGAGGCATGAACCCACTATCGAGCATAAATACCCCCTCTTGGAGTCACTAGCAACTACTCGGCCAAGATAGCTACTAACAACGGAGAGCATGCAAGATCATAAACAACATAGAGATAACAAAAGATATATTTCAGTATAGCAACTCAATCATAACACCAATATTCATCGGATCTCAACAAACCAAACATGTAGAATTACATAACGGTGATCTCAATCATGTAGGGCAGCTCATGAGATCTAAACATGAAGCACATGGTGGAGAAGACAACCATCTAGCTACTGCTATGGACCCATAGTCCAAGGTAGACTACTCACTCATCGCTCCGGAGGCAAGCATGGCGATGAAGAAGACCTCTGGTGGCGATTCCCCTCTCCGGCAGGGTGTCGGGAAGAGCTTCTGGACCCTCCCGATCTTCGGGTCGATGGCGGCGGCGGATAGCGATGTGTTCTGGAAAATTGATCGGGTACTTAGGTTTTTTCCGTCGGGGGGTCTTTATAGGCGAAGGGGCATCATCAGAGGTGGACCGAGGCGGTCTCACACGTAGGGGGCGCGGCCAGGGCCTGGGCCGCGCCGCCCTGGTGTGTGGCCACCTTGTGGCCCCACTTCGTCTCCTCTTCGGTTCTCTGGAAGCTTCCGGGGAAAATAAGACTTCAAGAACTTGTTTCGTCCAATTCCGAGAATATTTCCTATGTATCACTTCTGAAACACAAAAACAGCAGAAAACAGGGAACTGGCACTGTGGTGACTTGTTAATAGGTTAGTTCCGTAAAATGCATAAAAGTGCCACGAAGTGTAATGAAACAGTAGGCAAATGGTGTAAAAACAAGCATGGAGCATCAAAAATTATAGATACGTTGGAGACGTATCAAGGGGAGAGGTGTTGTGGCCATATATATAGGCAGAAGTCTTTAGTCCCGGTTTGAGACACAAACCAGGACTAAAGGGGGAGCCCATGCGGGCTGCACACCGCATAGCCCTTTAGTCCCGGTTTGTGTGTCAGGCCGGGACTAAAGGGTTGTAACGGGCCGGGACTAAAGGCTGTCGCGCGGTTGGGCGAATTTGGGGCGACGTGGCCGGGCCTTTAGTCCCGGCTCAGATTACAGCCAGGAGTAAAGGGTCCTGACCAAAGACCCATTTTTCACTAGTGAAGACATGGAGGCCTCTACCTTCAGATCTATGCTGCATTACTTGTACCATGGTTCATTGCCCAATAATGCTGGTAAGATAGATGCCTCTTCCACTGCAGTAGAATACCAGCATCTCCTTATAGCTGCCGATAGGTACGGGATAGAGAGGCTAAAGAAGATTTGTGAGGACAAGCTAAGCTCATGCGGTATCACCATAGACAGCGTGGTTTCAATGTTGGAGCTCGCAGAGCACCACCTCTGCTCCAAACTCAAGGCTAGGTGTTTTGATTTCCTCGCCGATGGTGAAAATTTCAAGATGGTTGCGACATCCGGTGAGTACCTCCAATTGATGCAGACATTTCCGACTCTTTTGGTTGAAGTGCAGGACAAATTTAAGGCACCACATGAAAAACCTACTACCGTGGAACCTGCTTCTCACAAGAAAACCCGCATGTGTTAGCCATAATAAAGGAATGGGGATAAAGAAATGTTTATTCGATGAATATCAAACCGTTTACAATGGCATGTTCTTTGTCCTTCAAATAAGTCCGTTTGTAGTTAAAGGAAAATGTACACTCCTTACACACCTATTATAGGTTCAAGTTCTATATTTTTTCGGCGCCTATTTATATTTTTTCTTACTTTCTCTTTTCAGTAATCTCAGCAAATTACGAGTGTTGCATGGATTGCCTCATATATATGTGTGTTATATGATGCTACAACAATTTTACAGTACGATAAGTTCGGGATAGTTTGCTATGTGTTCAGTAGGAAGCATTGGTAGGGGGGGTGTATCCAAGAACACCTCTACATATTATTCTCCTTTCTTTACCACCAGCAGTTTTTTTCATACAAGTCAGTTTGGCTGTTGTTCCAAGTTCCAACTAGGATGTAATTGATTCTATATATATATGTAAATTTGCATTGTGTTTTTGATCGAAAGTTGATGACTTGAAAATGAGTTGCCTATTTTTCACCGAAATGTTGATTCATTTCCATTTCGACAAAAAATTGGCTCTCGGCATCGGTCTTATTTGTAGGAAGGTCATGCCGAAATTTTGAATGACAACCCACCATATGCTTCTTATTCTCTTGCATATATGCCGTGCAGGTGAAAATGGTCATGATGAAGGAAAGCACCGTGATTAGATATACGAGCCACGCGACGGACGACATGATCCAAAACAACCTTAAAGAGATAAGGTGTCCGTGCCGGAAATGCAAACTAAGGACCTTGTTCAACCCCTTTTCGGGCAAAGTGCTGGAGCACCTTCTGATGAGTGGTTTCATGGATGGCCACACTCAATGGATGGGTGAAGATGGGAATGAGGATGAGGTTCATGAAGACAACAACAAAACAACTATTCGTTGTGCCATCACAGAGTACTGGTGTCATTTTCTTCACACACTGGCTTATTTTAACAAAACATGGGACAGTGGAATATGAGAGGAAGACGTTGTCATGAATAAAGTGCTATTCGCTGTTGCATCAGCATCCACACTGAATTTTATCCAAATAGACATAAAACAGCTAAACTAACGGTTGCTAAATATGGGGAAGAGCATATCATGTAGTTGAGTTATCTTGTTTTGAAAGCATGAAAGCTGTTCAACTTGCTAAAGCTATTAGGCTAACGGATATGATGTGCACATGTTAAAGCTTATGCCAGAATGGCAACTCAGGAAATCACAATCATCGGTCCTTAAGTTTGATGAAATTGGGAGTATATACTTGAGCAATCCATTGTACTGCAAGCATAGCAAAGTATTCAACTTGCTTCTGTAGCTCATAAGTTAATGAAACATAGGTGTACCAATATATAGCACAAACAACAAAATTTTCACTCTAATTGCTGCCATGACTTAATATAAATATGATGATTACCAGAAAGAGTGACCAACTAAAAGGCCAACTAAAAAAACTAAGATATAAACATGAACCCAATGACAAATTATGAGCACATCGAACAGGATACAATCGCAGCTTAAGTGTTAGCACCCAGAACTCAAGACTCTAATAGCTAGATGAAGAAATACAAATATATTCCTCAACTACTAAGAACAGGATGATCAACGATTGGCATGCCATTCCAAGAGGATCCGAATTCATCGATCCCGTCATCATGCCTAACGCACTCGACTTTTCTTGTGAGCACCTTGATTCATGGTAGTCGATTCTTCAAGATTTTTCTAGATCCGACTCCGCACTTGCACAAAGAGATTCGGAAAGCTCTGTATCAGACGGATGTACTCATCCGATAGCGCAACCATCTTAAAGTTATCACCTTCAACAAGGAAATCGAAGCACCTAGCCTTGAGTTTGGGGCAGACATGGTCCTCCGCCAGCTCCAACATCGACACCACGCTGTCTATTGTGATACCGCTCGCAGACAGCTTGCCCTCACAAATCTTCTTTAGCCCCTCTAAGCCATACCTATCAGCGGCCACGAGCAGGTGTTGGTATTGTGCCATGGTGGAACAAACATCCTTTTGACCAGCATCGGGGAGTGAACCATGATACATGTAATGGAGCATGGATCTAAAGGTCGAGGCCTCCATGTCTTGGATGGTGATAGAGGTCATCTTGCTTTCAGCCATTGGGCCATAGAGCTCCGCTTTAAAGACCGGCGATCGGGCCGCGAGGACCAGACGATGTGCACTGAAACTCTCTCCACCAACATTGAAGGAAACATCGGTGAATTCTTGTTTATCTGACATCATGGCTAGATCATGACCTAAATTCGGGAGCTCCTCCTCCAGCGGCGAAGCCGGTGGTGTCCAGTCCATGTTGACGGAGCACAGCACGTCGAAGTAGTTGTCCTTGTCGTCCCCTACGCAGTTGGCCTTGATATCGTCTATCTCTGCTTTCAGGATGTAACCTCTTACCATGTACCCACGAATGACGCAGTCCATGCTATTCCCTCTCCCGATGGAAGGCGCCGGTGAGCCAGTCTTGTCGGGCAAAACCATGTGTGTGGACACCTTGGTACTGGCTTCCAGAACGGGGTAATGCGAGACACTGATAATGAATGAGACCTCGGTGCTCATGTGTGCAGTATGGAAAGTTGCTACGCATTTGCGTCCAGGAACGATGGTGCTTGAGCTCGATTGACGACAATCAGCTGTCGATGGGAGCCTTACCCGGAAACGGAAGATGTGAGTGTCTCTTGTAGGGATGTGTCGCGATCGGATGACGCGTCTCCATCCATGATTAACCGCTTGATCGATTTGACCTAGGAGCCGGCAGCGATCGGCGATTTGTGATATCCGGTAGCGAGCGGATCTGTAGCAGGCTGCGGCGCCGCGTAATGAAGGCGGTAGAGCCCGGGTATGATTGCAGGGCGGCTAGGGTGTGGACTGTGTACTTGGTAAGTTCTTTCTCTTTTGCTCGCCAAAGTCTTTAGAATTATAACGGCGGGGGTGTTGCTATGTGCTGAGTTCTATTTGGAAACAGGATGCAAGAAAACAGAGTTGTGTTCGCATAGTACTCCCAGGGAGATCCTGATTTGAATTCCTCTTTTATCTCGAAACAGGCTTGCGCCCCGCTATATTAATATAGCAACGAACCTATACAAGATTGAGACCACCGCTGGGGCAAACAGCACAGCAAAGCCCAAAAGAAACAAAAGAAGAAGAAGAAAAGAAAGCAAAGTTGACAAAGTCGGATCGACGAAAACGCTGATGATCCGCAACCGCTGCGCCCTCCGGAGAATTCCCACCGCGAGCTTAGCCCTCCGAAGCGCCGCATACCAAAGCAACACCTTCAAGAAGGGATGCGGCGATGACGACGCTGCTGCCCGGACAAATCCTAGGGTTTCCCCTGATATGCGGAAGGGTAGTGGGAAGGGGAAACCCGACGCCCCTCAAGAGGGAATGACGACGCCCTCAAGCGTCACCGCGTCAGTGTCGGCCACCCGACAAGGATTTCTCCCGTCCCCCAAAAAACACAGCCCCGGACACTCCGTCACGCTCCGCCAACCTCGCCGCCCACCAACTCGCGCCACCACGGTCTTGCAACCATCACCGCCGTCTCACTGTGGCCCACTGACAAAGACCGACAAAACCGAGAGGAGGCAACCCAAGCCGAGGGAAGCCTAGAAAGCAGCCACGCGGGAGGGCACAACCTCCACTGCCACCTGCGGTGACAGACCGGACGCAGCTACATGAGCAGACCAGGCCCCTCTGGCCCGGCCGAGCCCGACGGGCTCGTGAAGCTCCCATGGCCGCGCTGCAGTCCACGCGCCGCCGTCCTAGCCACCCTCACCAAGAGAACCTCCACCAGCCGTCGGGAGCAGGCACCGAAATGCCAGACCTGGCCCGCCCAAGCCCAGACGGGGCCAAAAGGGCCCAGGTCTGGGCCAGGACAGCGTCGCCGCAGGCCTCCGTGCCGCCCCGCCGCCAAGTAGCCGCGCCATCGCCACCGCGTCACCCGGCGCCGCCGCCACCCGGGAGGAGCGCAGCCGCCACCGGAACCTTGTCCACCGAGGGGCACCACCACCAGCACAGGGAGACCCCGTGTCGCCTGCCTCGCGCGCGGGTAGGAGCAGGTCCGCCACCACCGGCACCGCACGGTACTTTGCCCGGCGGCCTGCGCCGACGGCGGCGAAGGGAAGAGAGGGGGAGGAGGAGTCTGGCGGCGCTAGGGTTGGAGGTCGCCCTTCCTCGCCCGCGGGGGACGGGGCGGACGGCTTGCCGAATTCCTCTTTTATACTATCCGGAACAAAAAAAAAATCCTCTTATATACTGAAAAAAACACCACTGTGACTTTGAATCTAAACTCTGGTCCCTTGTTTTGTAGATTGAGAAAGAGAACAATCTGAAGTTACTTTGTCTGTACAAACCATTTAGCATTCAGTTCCGAAGAAATAATTTCCACGATGTCCGGTAGAGCTATGTTCACCTTGGATCGAAGCAATTGGTTGTGAAGAGGTAGTGATGTTAGTGGACACTGGCTATCCACGGTCAAGTGCTGCGGTGTATCGAGCATGGAAAAACAAACGAATAATTGCAGAGTCCGGTCTAGTAATAGCACGATCGATTGCTAGTTCAGCGTAAAACAAGAATTTCAGGATCATCAACATGTACATATAACGATATTTTATTTCCATTACACAGGAATAACAACGGATTGTTGTTTAGAAGTAAGACTATGCAGACACCCAATGCAGAGTCATCTCACGTGCTCTGAATATCGATGTGCCGTCGTGGAGTACTGGTGTCATTTTCTTCACACACTGGCATCAATACTGAAATTTATCCAAATAGTAGACAGAAAACAGCTAAACTAACAATTGCTGAATATATGAAAGAGAATATTATGTAGCTGAGTTATCCTTGTTCTGAAAGCTGTTCCAACTTGCTCCAGGTATTACTCTAATCCTAGGGTTCCACTGGAGTAGCCACCGAGGTGCCGCCCCTGCTGCTCGTCGCGATCGCCAAGTCTCCATGGCTGGGCGGCCGCCGGCTGGAAGCTTTGGCGCAGGTGGGAGAGGACCCGCGCAGCCTGGGCAAGCGGGTCAGTCTCGCCAGATCAATGGAGGAGGGTTCAGCGGAAACCCTACCGGCGCCAACGGAGGTTTCGGCGGCAATGGTCCTCAAGGCGGCGGCCAACCTGGCTTCGCCGCAATGACATTTGGGGCAGGAAGCGGTTCCAGTTCGCAGCTGGGCGGACAAGGAAACCTCGGCAGCTTCAGCCAGCCGCTGCAGGGAGGTAGTGGGGGAAACTTCTTCCCTGTCCAACAGACTCAGGGCAATCAAGGGATGGGTCCAGCCCAGGGAAGCTTCAACGCCGGTAGCGGCTTCCCCGGCAATGGTTCTCGATGGGGAGGACAGGGCAATGGCTACCAGAGATCCAAGAACTACATCCCTCGTGGGGGCAAAACCACATACAGAGCCAAATCCAATTCTGGGCAGGGCAGTGCTGGCACCAACGCAAACTCGCAGGCCGACACAGGCAGGTCAAAACCTAGCAATGGTGAGGGTTCCACGAGCAATACAGGTGGCGGTAGCGCTGACTCCATTGCTGAATCAAAGAAAAAGGCAAAGAAAGACTCCTGCTATCGCTGTGGCAGCTCCGGGCATTTCTTTTTTGAATGCACGGCGGTCTTGTGTGTTTACTGTGAGCAAGTTGGTCACAAGCCTGATGACTGTCATCTGCTAGCAGCCCCGAAGCCTCAGCTCATATTGCATGGAATCTCAGATGAGAAACTCATGTTCTTTGAATGCCCGATCACCAAATCCTATCGACCCAAGCTGGAGAGCACGCGGCTTGGGCTGCTCTCGGTCACTGGAGGTGCTGACTATCCCTGGCATTGTCAAACAGTTACAAAGGATAGTGCCTGTAGAGAATTTCGCCTAGGAATGTCGTCAGGTCGGTCAGAACGTCTTCAAATTGACGTTCCCAGATAAAGATGAGCTTGAAAGATTAACGAGGTTTGGTACCTTCCTTGTTCCAAACAGCAATATCAAGCTAAACTTCGAGCAATGTGTCTCGTCTATGGAGCCAACTAGCAAACTACCGGAGGTGTGGATTCTGATGTCTGGCATCCCTAAGAGGCGAATCGGAGACTTCCTGGCGATGTGGTCTCTGGGAACCCTCTTCGGCAAAACCATTAAGGTAGACATGGCGTTCACTAGAGAAAGTGGAGTCCTACATATCCTGGTGGGATGCCTAGATCACACCAGGATCCCAGCTAAAGAAAGAATCTGTATTGCGGATGGATTCAACGACATCACCTTTGAGGTTGAAAACCCTGTTGATTTCGAGATGATCTCGGAGGCCAATCCGGAGGACAGCCCACCGGACATTGATAGAAATGGCAACAACGGTGATCAAAACAACCGGGACCTGAAACAAGGAAGGGACGAGATGGATACTGATACTTCTCCCAATCTCGAGTCAGCAGGGGAAACTTCTAAATCGTTAGCGTCTGGCCCAGATGTCAACAAGCTAGCTAGCGACTTCACTTCGGGCGTTAGATTCTCCCCGAGGGTCAAAAAGATGATGGAGCAAGCTAGGGCAGAGCTTAGAGGCCTGGCCGATGCTTTCTCGGGCGACAACCACGCGGGAGCGGAACGCCCCGCACTGGATACCGCTCCACCGTCTGCTGTTACTGCCGCGGCAGAAGTGGCTGCCAAGGCAGTGCTACCGCCCGCAGAAGCTGCCGCCGCTACCGCGGCAAGGGTCTACACCCCGTCAGCCTTGCCTGGGATTGCCGACGCTTCCGCGGCAGCGAGGACACCGCCGCCTGCTGTTTTTCCTGCCGCGGCAGAACCTACTGGGTTTGCCGTCGCAGCCGTGGCAGAGAGGACACCGCCGCCTGCTGTTTTCCCTGCCGTGGCAGAATCAAAGGACACAGTGTGCGCTCGGCATCCTGGGAGTGCCGTCGTTGCCGCGGCAGCAAGGACGTCGCCGCCTGCAGTTTCTCCTGCCGCGGCAGAAACCTCGGGAGCCATCGTCAATGCTCCGGATGCTGTCGCGAGTAATTTTCATGTCCCTCAAGGCAGTGAGGGAGAAATTCTTCCGAGAGAGGAGAAGACTCCTCGTCTTGTCTACGCTGAAGAGAAAACCAACAGATTTCCTCCTAGCCAGGGAAACTACGGGTGCCGAAGTTTGGAGACGTTGGCCACCAAAGCCACTCCCCTCAAGGACCAAGCTCAGCAGAATGTTACTGGATCGTGGGTAGCCGCGGCCCCCTTCAAGACTTCTACGCCTACATCGACCACCAGGAGACCGATCAAGGAGGTGATTGCCTTTGGAGGCATCAACCAGAAGCTCTCCTCTCCCGTGCGCTCGAGCGAGAGGGTGAAAATGCAGAAGAACGGAGATGCTACGCAAATGGAGCGTGCAGTGATGATGACCGAGCAGCGCCTCTACGCCATCTCTCCAGGTTATCAACAAGGCTACCTACTGGATCAGTACTTGGGCATACCTCCTTCCAGAGGACCAGCGGGGACATATGGATTATGGATGCACACGATTGATGGCGGTCATTCAGGCTATCTACAACTAGGGTGGTTGGCGGCATTCTAATAGAATACAAGATGTTTAGCTGTTTCTTGTACTCTGTCTTTCGCTGGCTTATCAGCATCTCATCTATAGAGAATGAGTAGGTTGTAACTTAAGACCATGCATTGTTCAAACTGATCACTCTTGCTATAATAAAATGGCTGTGTGCATCAATTGATGCAGAGGCCGGGAGAACCCCCATTTCTAAAAAAAAGGTATTACTCTAATGGATATGATGTACGGATCTTAAAGCTTAGGCCAGTGAGGCAACTCTGGAAACCATAATCATCATCACCAGTCCTTAAATTTGATGAAATTGATAGTATATACTTTGAGCTATCCATTGCACAGCAAGCATAGCAAATTAGTATTAAACTTGCTGCTGTAGCTCATACGTTAATGAAACATAGCTGTACCAATATATAGTACAAACATCAACATTTTCACCCTAGTTGCTGCCATAACTCAACATAAACAGATATGATTACCAGAAAGAGTCACAATTAAAAGGCCAACTGAAAAAAGGCTAAGGTATAAACAGGCACCCAATGACAAATTACGAGCACATCCAACAGGATACAACGACAGGGAGCACACGAAGGTTTACCCAGCTGTAGCTCCTCTATGTGAGGTAAAGACCTACTCCTGCTTGTCTGACTTGGTATAGATATGTGTGTTACAGCGTGGGTGTTTACAGTGAAGGCTTAGATTGGATCTATCTGAAGGTGGCGAGCTCTCGAGATTAACGAGTGCTCAGGTGGAGGCGAAAACAAGGTCATCTGATCTCGAAGGTCCCTCCTAGCCTTTTATAGGATAATGCTAGGTCTCGGGATCCTTGACCAAGTTGGTTACAAACTCGCGCGGTAGGTGAAAACACTAAATTTCTATGAATTTGATGGTCTTGATCCATCCACGTTTCTTGCAATGCACATTAAGATAAGGGCTTCATGGGTCGTGCCATAAGTAAGCCTTGTGGTATTCATGCATCCTTCGAGTGGGCTTCTTCCTTGGCTAATAGCGGGTATGCCAAAAGTGAGGACCCGATGGATCATGTCCTCATCAATGGGAGACTGATATTTTGTTTTCTTAAGTCAAGAACACCTAAACCACCCTTGTTCTTGGAAGGGCAAACCTTACACCATTTGACCATGTAATAGACTTTATTTAACTTCTTCCCATGCCAAAAGAACTAACGCCTGTGCTTATCCATTTCTTCCAGGAAGGTTTTGTTCAGGAAGAACAGAGACATGAAATAGGAAGGCAAGCTTGAGAGGCTAGAGTTACTAGGGTTAGACGACCACCAGAAAATATCGAAAAACTAATAGATACCAATGAAGCTTTTGATCCTCGAGAAATGCCCTCCGCACGCTGCGTTACTCCACAGTCCACAAGTGGAGTACTATGCCTATCTAGCTTTTGCAATATGGATTCTACCAGCAATCCGAAGATATAGCAACAGAAATGCTAAACTCAAGCTTGTCCTAGAAAAGACAGCTCATGTTGGTTAACAGCTCATGATGCTCGTTTCTCTGTCATCCTGCTTCTAAGATATTACAAAAATAAAAAAGATTTGGAAATTCATTTTGTCTCCTAGCTGCATATAAACATATATTGTCTAGGAATAAATTTCGAAATTTTCAAATATTCAGAAAAATATATTTGCAAGAACATGCGAACACTAGTAGAAAATAGGGCTTTCGTTCGGAGCTCCAAAAGGCTTTAGCACCGGTTGGCTTACGAACCCAGACTAAAGGGGTGCTTTAGCACCGGTTTGAGCTGCCAGAAAGCTAAATGGAGCCCGTGGAGCTCTAGCACCGGTTCGTTAGGAACCATTAGCACCGGTTCATGCTACGAACCGGTGCTAAAGGTGTCGCGTCTGCCTCGTGGCAGGTGCTAGACCTTTAGCACCGGTTCGTGGCACGAACCGGTGCTAAAGGCTACCCTTTTGCACCGGTTCAGGGCATAGACCGGTGCTAAAGGTCCTGGCTATAAATACACCCACCCACCAGCCCTCTCCTCTGTTTTTTTCTTGTGGAAGGTGTGAGAAGGGTGTGCTAGTTTGATTTTTTTTCCTATGCACAAGAGGTGTTTGATGAAATGCCTAAGAGCATGATGCTACTTAAGTCAATAAGTGGACTCTTTCGAAGATGGCACTACAATTAAACAACTGGAAGAAAAGATTGTACAAAGAATTTGTCGACAAAGAAAAGACTCCCGTGTTCACTGGAGCATATGAGAAGATAAAAGACCACTGGGACGCATTCATGGAGTACAAGACTTCGGAGGCAGCTAAGAGAAGGTCAGAAATAAATAAGAAAAATGCTGCTAAAAAGAAGTATCACCATACTATGGGGCAAGGAGGCTACAAGTCTGGCAAGCCTAAGTGGAAGAAAATGGAGGACGATCTAATTGCTAAAGGGATCATTCCGGAGACATTGAAATGGAATGATCGGTCAAGAGATTGGTTTTACGGGCATGGAGGGAAGTTGGACTCAGAAGGAAAGTGTGTATATACAAAAAAAGCATGACGAAGACCCGCTTCCCATTGATGGCCTTAGAAGCGCATCAAAGGATGTTGAAGAGGGGAGGTTCCATCCCGAAAGAGAGAAGAACGAGCTCACACGCGCCCTTGGGAAAGATGAACACCCAGGACGAACACGAACCACACCAGGCTCCAAACCATGGAAACTCGGGTTTCCCGTGGAAAGGAAGAAATTTCCCGATAGAAGCCGTCAGAGAAGAAAGGAAAGGGAGGCAGACCGCATGTCTCTAATAGAACAAGAGCTCAAGCGGCAATCAGACTTGTTAAATCGGATGAGCCAGCAAGGAACCGCCGCATCTCAGCCGCAGATAGAAGCTGCACATGATGCTACTGGCCCACCATCTCAGCGGAAAAGCAGCGTGGCTTCCACGGACCTCCGAGAGGATGATGATGAACCGGCGATCCGCTACCCAATGGATGATATCACGGAGTCGACATCTTGCGAGCTACATGTGAAGGTCGTGAACATAACCATGAAGGTAGCGGTCGGCTATGCCTTACCCATTGGACCTAATGCAACTTATCATTGCCGTCCGATTCCACATGGCTACGCTGTTGCCGGGGTGGATGAAGTTATGGGCGGATTTGAGCAGCTGAAGCTTGACCACCCTATGGGTGAAGGAGATTTGTATGAGCTGGGAGAAGCCAAGAAGACCACCGTTCTATGGCTAAAGGAATACATCATGCTTCCAAATTGGATGCCAAGGTCTCCAGCGCGTCACCCTTCTCCACCGCCACGTCAGCCTTCTCTGCCATCTCTGCGTCAGCCTTCTCCGACATCTCTGCTGCATCAGCCTTCTCCAGCATACCAGCCTTCTCCAGCTAGTGAGCCGTCTCCGCCACCTCCGCCCACTGAGGCTCAGAGCCAAAAGCGGAAGCGTACCATCGCCGCTCCATCGATGAGTCATCGTAACCGATCACCGATCCGTCGACAGGAACCCCTCCAAGAGTACCTAAGGTTCCTCCCAAGAGACCTTACGACTATACTCCAAAGGAAAATGCGGCGATCGTACAAGAGAAATCAAAGAACTTCTTTGAAAATTTGAAGAAAAAGAAGACCGAGCGGTCCGTCGAGCAGCCTCCTCTAGATCCAAAAGTGTTAAAAATGTTGAAGACCCTTCACCAACCCGAGCCAAGGCTTGTATCAGACTATGACCGCAATATTCTCAAGTCAGATGCAGCAAAGCAGTCGAAAGGTAAATCAGTTCCTCAGCTCGGAGAATAGATGAACTCGTGCCCCCCGCTCCAAGTGTTTCCCGATGTCCAGTATGATCCAGAGAACATAGCACTGTACAAAGAGGAGGCCGAAGCTCATGGTATGTCTGTTTCTTAGTACTTAAGCCAGTGTGATTTCCCCACGGCTGATATATCATACAAATACCGGCACGGGAGCCCTCTCGTCAGACCCGAGGAGATTCTGAATCTACCAACAAGAATGCGAAAATTGCATAAGTGGTACATGGAAGCCTCAAAGCATGGGCAGAACTGGATCATACTGGGAATTAATGATGAGCATTACTTTCGTGGAACTGATGACATAAACATCGAATTGGCTAAATTATTTCAGTTATACAATCATGACGCCCTCGACAAATCGATGATCAGTGCCTATTGTCTGTAAGTATTACCTTTATAAATAAGTCTTTAGCTCATCTCATTCATTGCATGCATAATTTTACTCACTATATTATGCAGATGGAAGAAACTCGAATGCAAATAAGGACGAATCTATTACATTGGGTTCATTGACCCATATATCATGAACGAGCATAGTCTCCATAACCATATCAAGGACACGGAGAATAACTTGGTACGGGCGTTAAGGAAATAAGAAACCATGACAAAAATACTATTTCCTTACAACTTCAAGTGAGTGTGTTACTGTCTTGTACACATTAATATTTTGGTTACTCGATGTTAAGTGTGTGTTATGCGTGTGTGCAGGTATCATTTTATTCTTCTAGTTATTAAACTTGATAGAGGACGAGTACTAGTCATGGACTCAAAACATAAACCCCTTGAGACATTCGGGGACATGATTGATACACTCCAGCGGTAATTTCAATCAATATGCGTGCAACTATATCAGCAACTTTTGTTCATTTCCCGATATCAAGTAATTAGTAACTTCTTTATTCATGTTCTTTGTCGGGCAGTGCTTGGAAACGGTTCACGAATAAGGCACCGGTCCCTGGAAAAACGAGCTTGAATTTAAACAAGTACCGATAAGTACTACTAGCTAGGTCCGCGCATCTCTTTGGTTCTAGTTTCAATACCATTATCATCCTTGATTATTATTTTGATTGAACTCTATTCTCGTAAAGTGCTTGAAGCAAGAAGACAAAAATAATTTATGTGGATTCTATGTCTGCGAGTTCATTCGAGAGACTTGCTGTGAGAAGGGCAGAGTCCTAGAACAACTAGATGTATGTAAACAATATTCACAATTTTATTTTATTACCATCATTTATATTGAGTTTCTTCATTCATATATATTGATCCCCATCTTTACATTAGATCGAACGGATGCGGGATCGTCTTCTAGCAACCGAGTGTGTACGAGCAATTCAAGAGGAAGTGGCAGTATTCTTACTTGATGAGGTCATAGCACCAACCGGAGAATACCATCGGCAATACGATTTTGGAAAATCGTAATAGAAATTATATTGTATATATGCATGAACGTGTACGATGTACCATTATGTAATATGTTTGACCAAGCACGATGAAAGATGACACGTACTAGCTTTGAAATCTATATATATGACGATATTGTGTAATATAATGGTTTCTTTTATATGTGCATCAACGTGTTTCAAATACCCTAAAAAAACGTATTCCAAATGCTAGGGCTTAGGGCTTCAGCCGCAGCGTTTAGGGTTTAGGGCTGCCATGTCGCCAACCTTTAGCACCGGTTTGTATTACGAACCGGTGCTAAAGGTTCTCTGATGGGGGTGCGTGTGGGAGGCCACGTGGAGACCCTTTTAGCACCGGTTCGTAACGCAACCGGTGCTAAAGGGGGAGTGCTTTAGTCCCGAATGCGTTGCACCGGTTCTAGAACCGGTGCAAATGCCAGTTACAAACCGGTGCTAATGCCCGGATTTCCACTAGTGGAACATTTTATGTCTACACATAAAGTTTTTGGAAAAAATATTTGTTGTGGCTTGTGTTGAGAAGACAATTTACGATGCTCTAATACGAGTATTCACATGATATTTTTTCTTTGTATTCTTGGCACAGGTCATGAAACGTGATTTTTTTTGAATTTTTGTTTCAGAATTTTAAACATTTCGAAATGCATCATTTATGCAATTTTTGTAATTAATTATCAACACCTATAAACCAAAAAAACCTCTTCGAAAAGATTAACCTTCAACAAGGCATAAGAAAGAAGCACATATTCATCAAAATATAGCCGCGAGGCACCCAGAGCTCTCAGGCCATCTGTGTTCACAGGCGTCCGATCAGTGCATAGATCGATCCTAGCCGTCCATGTGGGTATCTGTTCAGCTGGGAATTTGTACCCTCCCTGTGAACTCAGCCAGCCACGGTCACTGATTTGCGGGGCCAGCTTTGTGCGTGGCCTACTTGTCAGTGAGGGCATTCTTCTGGCTTCCTGTGTGTCTGAGATAGGGAGGAGAGAGACGCGGTGGCACCCAGTGGTTCCGCATCCTACCCGAGGGCAAAATGGTCATTTCATGTCATCACTCGTCCTTCTCCTTCCAGGCCGTACGAGCGTGGCGACCGCTGATGCGCCGTCTGGTACGCTCGCTACAGCGCCGTTGTCGCCGTGGGTAGCGAGGCCCTCGTCTGCCTCCGCTTATTCCCTCCCCATCTCATTCTCGTGCCCCTTTCCTCTCTTTCTCCTTCACTCGTTCAGTCCCCTCGTCAAACCCTAGCCGCCAGTCCTGCTGCCGCGTCGCCGTCACCAGTCATTCACAAAATCTGCTCTCTCTTGCCGGCGGCACGAGAAAGGCCAATGGCGCAGCTTGACCGCGCATGACCTCCTCTGCTCCCAGCCTGAGCGCGGGTCCTGCTCCTCCCCGACCATGAGCGTGGCGTCCTGCTTCTCCCCGACCATGAGCGCGGCGGTGGCCTCCTCTACTGGAGCAGGGCGGCACCTGAGAGGCAGGGCAGTGCCTAGGGAGCAGTGGGGTGCGTGGACCTCCACGTCGACCTCCATAACGAGCAGGCGACCTTAAGACGAGCAGGCTGCCTCGAAGGCGAGCGCCTGCCCAGATCCGTTTTAGCCAGGTGAAGGAGATGATGCAGGTGTCCATTTTGTTATTTATGATCTTTCTTGCCTTGCTACTCCCTGGTTGCAGTGAGCAGCCCCAAGGCCTAGGTGAAATTCTCATTTTGGTGATGTCGCTTCTAAACTGTGCAGTTACAGGTGGGGAATATGAAAGCATGTGTGGGTTCTATAGCTCGGACTTTTCAGTGAAAGTGTCAAATATGGAGCCACAGGCGTGCACATGCATTTAGAATGATTTCATTTTGGATTCCTTCGAGTTTCTTCACTAGTACAAAAAATGGCTTTTGTTTGGAGTTGCCCGGAGCTTTAGCACCGGTTGTGTTACGAACCCAGACTAAAGGGTGCATTAGCACTGGTTCGTAAGGCCAGGGCATTAGCACCGGTTCGTAAGAGACCTTTAGCACCAGTTTGGGCCACAAACCGGTACTAAAGGGGTTGCGTGCAGGCGCTAACTCTTTAGCACCGGTTTGTGGCTCAAACCGGTGCTAAAGGTCCCCCCTTTTGCACCGGTTCGTGGCTCAAACCGGTGCTAAAAGGTAGTGACCTTTAGCACCGGTTCATGGCACGAACCGGTGCAAAAGGGGTACCCTTGAACCGGTGCTAAAGGGTTGACACCTATTTTTTTCCTTTCATGCCTACCCCCCCTCCCGCGCACAAAAAACGTCTAAAAAAATAAATGAAAATGATAAAACCTTCAAATTTCAAAATCCTTTGACACGCATGTACCTCACGCAACCAACTTTTATGGAAAATTTGAAATTTTGAATTTTGATATTTTTTGCAAAAAAAGGTTGTACCAAATTAAATCGTCAATAACTTTTGCGTACGTACTCGAAAAAAGTATAATATATGAAAAACTATCTCCGGAAAAAGTCATCTGATTTCAACAGCCATAGGCCGTTCGCACAAATTCTTGTTTCTCAAAATTCCAAAGGGAAATATAAAAGCAGGAAAATTTTAGATTTTGTCAAATTTTTTTTTTGATTTTTTGAATTTCTTTTATTTTTTTCTTCTACTTTTTAGTTATTTTGAAGTTTTTATATTATTTTGGATTTTTAAGTTTCTAAGTTTTTTGATTTTTTTGAATATTTTGAGTTTTAAAATTAATAATTAAATTATACACAATGATTATTTGGAAATCATTGATGCTTATTAATAAGTAATCATTGTTGCTTATTTTTAAAATTATTTGGAATTCAAAAAAGTAAAATCATATGTTATCAAAGGGTATGGGTTAATATAATTCATAGCATAGTATTATCAAGAAGTCGCGAGCGCAGTCTTGGAAGCTAGTAGGGAAAGAATAGAGAAGTTAAGCGTGCAAAGAGTGGAGCAGTGTGAGGATGGTTGACCAACCGGGAAGTGGAACCACGAGTATATACTTTGACATGAGAATAGGAGTGATTAGAGAGAATAGGGGTGATTAGAGAAGATTAGGATAGAAACTGTCAAACAATTCAAATATCCAAAAATTGAGAAATACCAAAAAATAAATTCAATTTTTTTTCAAAATTTATACCAGAAATTCATCTGGACCTTTAGCACCGGTTCGTGTCTCAAACCGGTGCTAAAGGGTCCTCCAGCCGCATGCGCCACGTGAAACCCCTTTAGCACCGGTTCGTAATACAACTGGTGCTAAAGGATAGGGCTTTAGTGCCGTATGCTTTGCACCGGTTGCAAAACCGTTGCAAATGGAGGTTGCAAACCGGTGCTAATACCTCTATTTCTACTAGCTTGTTAGATATTTGTTAGCAATCAGGCTCTACTTATTTTTGTGTCTGGCAATAGGAAATGCAGCAGATGTAGTATCTTCCCATTTTCATGGAAATAAGTGTGATTTATTCTGATTGAGGTGTTGATCTTTTCATAGGCGATTTCCCAGGTGAGGACGGTGTATTCCTATTATCCTATATGGAGGAGTCCAAGGCCCTGAATTCCTACCCGGAGGCGATTCAAAAAACCATGAAGTTGGGGTACAAGTTGGGGAAGGCAGAGGGGCTTGGCGTTGGGTGTACTTATGGGATTTCCTGCATGTCATGGGCACTGAAGCCGGTGTGTTCATCCGGAGTGGCCAGACGGGCGGTGGAAAGACATTCACTGCTATTTTCTACGCTATCGTTGGTGGCCTGTAAGTGTCAATTTCTCGGTTTTCACACAATTCTGCAACTTTCTTGTAGTAAAAAAGTATAACCTGTTTGTGCATTTGATAAATGCAGGTGACTGGGGCAGTCATTCTTTGAACGTCGAAGCATTCAACGAAGGGACGGTTCTGGTGCAGTCATTCTTTGAGCATCGAAGCATTCAACAAAGGGACATTTACAAACTGTTGGCCGTGATAAGGCAGAGCCCAATGACAGTTCAGGACTCAGCTGCCAGGAGGTGCCTGGATGAACTCCATGCCAACATTGAGTTCAAGGAGGTGTTCTTCAGTATCCACCCCGCCCGGACGTCATGGTATTCCGTGACGTCTCGCTCTTCTTTCCTGCTTGGATAACGGAAGCTATGATCGGAGGCAGTGGTTTTGGAAAGAGCACAGTTGTGTATCTGCTAGAATGATTTTATTATCCCAATCAGTGTAAGCAGATGAATTGTATGCCAAATGGTTTAGGTAAATCTGCTTTATCTAACCGGTGAGTATGATTGTTGTTGCAGGACATGTTTTGCTGGACAATGTAGGCATGCAGACGCTGCAGTTGAAATGGCTTAGAGATCAGATTGGTTAGGTGAATCAAGAACCTGCCCACTTCGCAACAACTATCATGGAAAATATTCCCTATAGCAAGCCTAATGCCATAATGGCTGAGATCGGGGAAGCGATTCCGGCTGGCAATGCCAATAACTTCATTGGTATTTTCCTAATGGATACAAAACTCAGGTGGGTTGTACTTATGATGATATGCCAATGATATTTGCGATGGGTCAAATGCAATCTTTTTAGTTTACATTGTACATTTTCAAATGATTCAATCTGCCCAGACTAAACTCTTACTATTTTATATCAAATTCACTTGAATATTTTTGACCTTTCTATTTCCTTATCAATTGTCTTTGCCTAAACTTGATTCAATGATAAATTCATTTTGTCATACTGCTACTTCAGTTTACAGAATCACATATTGCTTTTAGGTTTCAGGGCAAGCTGTTCCATGATTCCAATCTATCTATTATGTGTGTGCTATTTGATCTATTGCTTTGCTTTTTTTGTAATTTTCTCTAAGCAACTTAAACTATGACTCATGGCATTATTGATGATGTCAGTGGTTCATCCGAGCGTCTTTTTTTCAAGCATGTATATAATGTACACTTGCATGGATCTGCTTATTGTGCAGGGGGATCCCAATGATAATCGTTATTAATTAGACAATTAAAGCTGGTTGTACGAAGTTTTCATGGCAGATTGGTTTGCTTAGATGGTGGTGATTTAAGTAAAATGCAGAAAATTGGCTGCCATAATGTTGTACTTTGATGTGCTTGATTCTCTGACTATTAAATTAAAAGATGAATATACATGTCACATCTGGTTTTGCCTAATTAGAAGCATATCTGATCAATAAAACCATCATATTTTGTTAACCATATGCCTTCTTTATGCTATGGGTGCAGCTGAGTTCAAAGCTGAGGGGGTTCGTGCTATGGGTGATAAGGCATGGTCATTGCCTCCTTTGTTAGAACACTGCTTAAGATGGCTAAAGGTATCTTTTCAGGCATCAATTCTTTTAGTTGTGCATCAGTTTCCTCTGAAAAATTATTCACGCTTATGATATTATATTTCCTGAGCAGCCGTGTGTACCTTTCCATTATGTTACCTACAGGTGTTAAATGAATGGTGAGGACATCCCTGACATCAGTTTCTTGGGTGCCAGGTCTGTTCGTTGAAGCAAATCTCCTTCTACTTCCTTGAAATCTAGCTCTTGGTATGCTATGTATTAACCATATTTTTCCTTGTGGTGCAGTCTTTCACTCCTCTTGATGTCTATGTTCCTGTGGGGCAGGATGCTCTTTCAGACCATGTTCGTGAAGAACCAGTCTAGAAAGCCGTCAAGAATCCTTTTGAATTTGATCCTCTATGGATATGGTATGTCGATTGTCCATTGGTTCCCTCCTTGCAATGCTTGTCCTCCTTGTAATTTTTGTTTCTTATAGTGTGTTGTCTTCTATGTACATAGAACAAGCGATTCTTCCATATTCCTACAAAGATTGCGCATTTTTTTATTTGAGGGCTTAGGGTCATATGAGGATAATTATGTAGATGAATCTTCAGGCCAAAGTTTGGAAGTAATCTACTTATATTTGTGGTAGTTTTCCAGGAACCTCGTGCGAATTAAGATTACATGCATCTTCCCATATTTTATTATTTACTCAAAGAGCTGTTAACAATTTCAGTGGTGACAATATTTCACAAAAAATGAATGGGATGGTAAATTAATACTATAGGGAATATTTTCCATGATAGTTAATTTAGCCTATAGCAAGCCTTGCCATTGAGCCAGCGCTCAGTTTAAAAAAAAAGAATAGAATAAGAGGCATGGCATTTCTGAAATTAATTTACCATCCCATTCATTTTTTGTGAAAAGTTAATTTACCAGCCCATTCATTAGTAGGCAACACGTGCATTGCACATGCACGATTACTACTGCAAAGAAGTGATTCAAATAATCACTTCAATGATTATTTGTTCATTACATAATTTATTGTAAAACTCTGTGTTCCTCTTGAGTAGATGTCTTTTTTTATGAATATAATTTGCAGTTATCTTCATGAAGTATGTTCTCCATCCATCATCTAGAATTTCAAGTCATCCAACAATCTGCTCGACTCAGAATGATATCCACACCTTTTCATGATGCATACCGAGTTCCAGGTCTGGTCAATATATTATAGCATATTTGTGGCAAAAAATACTATAGCATTCATTTTATGAGGATTACTTGCATAGCTGCATGGTTTTAAATTTTAGTAAATACCTAGGTAATTGTTGGCTTGCTAGGTTTTTAAAAAATTGGATTTAGTGCTCTATAGAAGTTGCTCGGAATGATACACCTTCCACATTAATTAGAGACATTCCAACAAACAATAATTTCTCCGTCTTATTGTTTATTTGCATATATATATCATCTATGCAATTCTAGCTTAGCATTGGTTCATGATGCACGTTGATACGTCTCCAACGTATCTATAATTTTTGATGCTCCATGCTTGTTTTTACACCATTTGCCTATTGTTTCGTTACACTTAGTGGCACTTTTATGCATTTTCCGGAACTAACCTATTAACAAGTTGCCACAGTGCCAGTTTCCTGTTTTCTGCTGTTTTTGTGTTTCAGAAGTGACACACAGGAAATATTCTTGGAATTGGACGAAACAAGTTCCTGAAGTCTTATTTTACCCCGAAGCTTCCAGAGATCCGAAGAGGAGTAGGAGGGGGGGCCACCAGGGCCCCACACGCAGGGGCGGCGCGGCCAGCCCCCTGGGCACGCGGGGCCCGCGTGAGGGCGCCTGGCCCCTCCTCTGACATCGCCCCTTCGCCTATAAAGACCCCCCGACGGAAAAAACCTAAGTACCCGATCAGATTTCCAGAACACATCGCGATCCGCCGCCGCCGTCGACCCGAAGATCGGGAGGGTCCAGAAGCTCTTCCCGGCACCCTGCCAGAGAGGGGAATCGCCACCGGAGGTCTTCTTCATCGCCATGCTTGCCTCCAGAGCGATGAGTGAGTAGTCTACCTTGGCCTATGGGTCCATAGCAGTAGCTAGATGGTTGTCTTCTCCACCATGTGCTTCATGTTTAGATCTCATGAGCTGCCCTACATGATTGAGATCACCGTTATGTAATTCTACATGTTTGGTTTGTTGGGATCCGATGAATATTGGTGTTTATGATTAAGTTGCTGTACTGAATATTATCTTTTGTTATCTCTATGTTGTTTATGATCTTGCATGCTCTCCGTTGTTAGTAGCTATCTTGGCCGAGTAGTTGCTAGTGACTCCAAGAGGGGGTATTTATGCTCGATAGTGGGTTCCTGCCTCTATTTCACCTGGGGGAGTGACAGAAACCTCTAAGGTGGTAGATGTGCTATTGCTACTAGGGAGAAAACAACATTCATATGCTCAAGGGCATATGCTTTGTTTACATTACACACTTTGCTTAATGCAATTATCTGTTATTTGCAACTTAATACTTGTGGAGTTCTCGGATTGATTCACCACAAGTGGATTATTAGTCATAGATGCAGTTGGATGGCGGTCTATGTATTTTGTTGTAATGCCCAGAGTAAATCTCATAGTGATCTTCTTGACATATCACGTTATCTTTATTCTATCAATTGCCCAACTGTAATTTGTTTACCCAGCATGTGTTATTTATCTTATGGAGAGACACCACTAGTGAACTGTGGACCCCGGTCCTATTTACATCATATTGCTATCACCTGTTTACTTTACTCGTACTGTTTACTTTACTCGCATACTATATTGTTTTCCACTCGATACGCTCATAATCTTTGTTTCAAGCAAACCGGTGAGATTGACAACCTCATCGCAAGTTGGGAACAAAGTACTTGGTTGTGTGTGTGCAGGTTCCCCATCACCTTCAGTCGTTTGTCTCTCCTCTCCTGATCGATATTAAACCTTGGTTTCTTAACTGAGGGAAGACTAGCTGCTATACTCATCATACCTTCCTCTTGGGGTTCCCAACGGGCTGGTTATCCACCACGCACAAGGACAGTCTGCTCCCACGTCAACTTGGCACCATCAGTAATTTCCTGGCGCCATCAACAAGTAGCAGCTAATTTTCTGGCGCCGTTGCCGGGGAGGAAGAGAAGACTTCTGCGAGGGGAGTTTTTCGCACACACATCTTTTACTTTGTTTTATTGTTTTGCTTTACTTTATTTATTTTACTTGCATCGTTTTATATCAAAAACCCAAAAAAATTAGAATCCTTGGTAGTTGTTTTTACTTGTTTACTTTCGTTTTGCGGAAATGGCCAACCCTGAAATCATCAAGTTGTGTGACTTTACTAGCACAAACAATAGTGATTTTATCTGCACTCCTATTGCACCACCTGCTACTGCTGTAAACTTTTATGAGATTAAGCCTGCTTTATTGAACCTTGTTATGAAAGAGCAATTTTCTGGTGCTAGTACTGAAGATGCTGCAGCTCATCTCAACAATTTTGTTGAGCTATGTGAGATGCAGAAATATAAGGATGTTGATAGTGATATTATTAAGCTCAAGTTGTTTCCTTTTTCTTTGAGAGGAAAAGCTAAAGATTGGTTGCTGTCTTTGACTAAGAATAGTATTGATTCATGGGCTAAGTGTAAGGATGCTTTTATTGGTAGATACTATCCTCCTGCTAAGATTATAGCTTTGCGTAGCAATATTATGAAGTTTACTCAGTTTGATAATGAACATGTTGCTCAAGCTTGGGAAAGAATGAAATCTATGATAAAGAATTGCCCCACTCATGGACTGACTACTTGGATGATTATCCAAACTTTTTATGCAGGACTGAATTTTTCTTCAAGGAACCTACTTGATTCAGCTGCTGGAGGCACTTTTATGTCCCTTACCTTGGGCGCCGCATCGAAGCTACTCGACAACATGATGGTAAATTATTCCGAATGGCACACCGAGAGAGCTCCACAAGGTAAGAAGGTAAATTCTGTTGAGGAAACCTCTTCCTTGAATGATAAGATTGATACCATTATGGCTATGCTTGCTAATGATAGGACTCATGTTGATCATAATAATGTTCCTTTGGCCTCTCTGGTTGCTCAAGAAGAGCATGTTGATGTGAATTTCATTAGAAACAATAATTTTAACAACAATGCTTATAGGAACAATTTTGCTAGTAACAATTATAGGACATATCCTTCTTCCAATGGTAATGGTTATGGTAATTCTTATGGTAATTCCTACAACAACACTAGGGCCGCGCCCTCCGAGCTTGAGGTAATGCTCAAGGACTTCATCGGTAAGCAAACTGCTTTTAACAAGTCTGTTGAGGAAAAGTTAGGCAAAATTGATATTCTTGCTTCTAAAGTTGATAGCCTTGCTCATGATGTTGAACTTCTGAAATTAAAAGTGTTGCCTAATGATGTGAAAGAGATGTTTTTGCTACCGCTAATGCTATCCAAGTTGGAATTGATGAAAATATTAGATTGTTAGCGGAATTGCATGCCAAGTGGGAAAGAGAAGATGAGATGGCTAGAGAGATGAAGGTATGTACCATTACTACCTCTAATGATGTTGCTCCTACTGGTAGCAATCCTCTTACTTTGATTGGTGTAGAGAAAACTCCCACTCCTTGTGTTAAAAAGCCTAAAACTGCCAAAACTTTTTCTCAAAAGAGTGCTGAAATTTTTCGGAGTGTAGGAGATGATAGCTCTATTTCTTTTAATGATTTTGATGTTGATGGCTGCAATATATCTGAAGTAATTTTGTTCTTGCAAAAGCTTGCTTTGACTCCCAATTCTAGTTCTTTAAATATTGCTTTTACTAAGCATATTACCAATGCTCTCATAAAGATTAGGGATGAAAAGTTGAAGCAAAAAGCCTCTGTTCCCAAGAAGTTAGAAGATGGTTGGGAACCCATCATTGATATGCATGTTAATGGTTATGATTGCCATGCTTTATGTGATCTAGGTGCTAGTATTTCTATCATGCCTAGAAAGATTTATGACATGCTTGATTTACCACCGCTTGAAAAGTGTTATTTTGATGTTCCTATTGCTGATGTCGCTAAGAGGAAACCTTTGGGAAGAATTAATGATGTTCTTATTGTGGTTAACAATAACCTTGTTCCCATTGATTTTCTTGTTATGGACGTTGAATGCCATGCTTCATGTCCTATTATTTTGGGAAGACCCTTTCTTCGAACTGTAGGTGCTATCATTGATATGAGGGAAGGCACTATCAAGTATCAATTCCCACTAAAGAAAGGTATGGAACACTTCCCTAGGAAAAGAAATAAATTACTTTTTGACTCTATTCTTAGAGAAAATTATGAGCTTGATGCTTCATCACTTGATATTACTTGATTCGCAATTTTCTGCGCCTAGCTCAAAGGCGTTAAAAAAAGCACTCTTGGGAGATAACCCAATGTTTTCTTTTCAGTAATTTTTCTTTTATTTGAGTCTTGGAAGTCATTACTACTGTAATGACCGCTCCTTATCTTGTTTATTTCGTTTTTGTGCCAAGAGAAGCCTCTAATTTGAGTGAGGTAAAGATTTGGGGATGTTGCTGTCCTGAAACTGTTTTCGGTGCTGCACCGTAAAAATTCGTGAAAATTCTCTGTTTATCTTTTGGACCTGCGATTTCTTGTTCATATGCCCCAGGTTATATCCAAACTTTTTTTAATTGAACACTTTTTGATTTGAGCAACAGAAAATCCCTAAAAAAATCGACCTTTGTCAGCTGTTCAGTTTTGACAGATTTCTGCCAATATTTGTGTTTGCCACTTTATCGCTTTCTTTTGAGTTCTTTTGATCACGGAACTTTTTGGGGAGGTTGCTACAGTAGTATTTGCTATATATGTGGTGGTTTTGAGTTGAAACCTGAAGCAAATAGAGGATTGATTATATGTTATGCTTGCACTAATGTTGCTAATAGAATTGTGTTTAGTTTTGTATGAAGGAAGTTCTCAAGTGTAGGGATTGGAGAATGATGAGATGAGTTGAAGAATGGACAAAAGCTCAAGCTTGGGGATGCCCATGCATTACCCCAAGAAATATCCAAGAAGTACAAGCGTCAAAGCTTGGGGATGCCCCCGAGGCACCCCTTCTTCATCGGCAAAAATCAGGTCACCTTTCAAAACACTATATTTTTATTGCTTCATGCACTATGTGTTTTTCTTGGAGCGTCAGTTGTTTTAGTTTTCTTAGTTTGTTTAGTTTGTTTGTTTGCTGCAATAAATGGTTGGACCCCAACAAATTTCCTTTGGAGGAGATGTACTCGTTTTCATTTGCAAAGAACACTCCGTTTTTCATTCTTACAATTTCACCGGGTGTTCTTCTTTTTCTGCTACTGCTTTTGGTTTTCGTTTTCGCCTTGATTTGCGTTCAGACCTTGTCATATCTTTTCAGCAATGTGTATTTTTGCCTCTGATCTTTATTGGTTTTCATCAAAAGAGGTGTTTATAAAAATTTCAAATGGTGTTGGAAAAGAGAAAAAGCTTTGTGCAAAATAGTGGTACAAGAAGGAACTTGTGTAGACTGCGGCTTAGGCTTTTTCATGTCATGCTTGATGTCTTTTTGATAGTATGCTTAGTGGTTTTGCTGTAGCATGACTTGTCTCAAATAACTAAGATTGCTTAATGAGCCTTTGAAAAAATCATGCGTTGTTTTTATTGTATGGAAGCATTATTTTGGTTTTCTCCTTGATGCTTTATTTGGGTTGACTTGGCGCATGCTCACACATGGTAAACTCTTACAAAGTCGCCAATAGCCTTCATGATCATTTAGTTTTTGACTTTTTATGCCATCTTATGCTTCTTTTAATGTCGCTTTGTCGCTTTGCATGATTATGGCCATTATTGCTCTCTTAGTTGGTCGCTCCCAGTCTTTTGCTAGTCCTCGCCTTGTACTGAGTATGAGCTCTACTCGTGCATCCAACTCCTAAAAGCCAAAGTTTTCCAAAGTGTCCACCATACATACCTACTAGCAATTTGCTATTCCAAGTAAATTTGACTTGCTTTTATTTTCTCTTCAAATTAAACTCTTACCAGTGTTATGCGAAATTCGGTCAGTAAAGCTCTCCCGAACCGGAAGGCACACTTTACTTTTTCTTGTTCTTAAAAATTTGACATTGTGGTCTCTTATGTTGAGTTGTTATGCTTGCAAGTTGTAAGTTGGATTCTAGCCCATCCATGCTGTCATGGGGCAAGCTTTCAACATTGCACTTCTTATTTGAGTTGATATCGTGATCTTTTGTTTATGGATGCCCGCGGTGTGAAATGAATTGGGAATCTTGTGGGGATCATGGATTTTGTATATGTGTTAGGGAAACGCCGGGCCGCCAATCTAAGCCATGCATAATTCATGGTGGAAATTTGCAGCATACCCATGGTGAACATTCGACGACGCATCTCACAATAAAAAGCTAAACAAAAGGCAAATAAAAGAGATGTCGAGGTGTTCATTGTCTGCTTGTCCTGTCATTTTGGTGTGGGCTTGTTCCATGTCATCGGGCACGGAGGCACCCCATTGGCGGTTCTCAATGATATGCATATACTTACAATGACAAGAGCCTTGCTTGGGACTCTAAGTAAAGTAGCATGAGGTTTGGGTACTCGTATTCACGGGGCATGAGGTTTTCAACTTATGATTTGTCAAGCATATGCATCATAATTGTTCTCGCATTAACTTTAACCATTCAAGATGCTTATGATGGGGGCAATGAGAGCTCAAAGCCGGTAAGTACCATAATTTTTGAAGGTTATAAAACTTGCAATCACTGCTTCCCTCTGCGAAGGGCCTTTCTTCTATTTATATGTTGAGTCATCACCTTCTTTCTTTATGCACCATTAAGAGAGCATAGTTGTCATTCTTAGTGTGATATGCATTGTCCCAAAGTTCATTGATTGACTCATATTGTTGGTTTCAGTTGTTCTTAAATTATTTGTATCTAGTCGCCCTCTTAAACTTGAAGGTGTCCTATGCATTTATGTTTTGCTCTCTTTGAAGGACAAGCTGAAAACCATTTGTATGTTTTTCCTTATGATTTGAACACACGTTTGACTTTTATTGTTTCATTATCATGATCTTTTGTTTGTGTTCATTTGCATGTTTACAGCATGGTTGCTAAGTTCTTATTGTCATGATTATATCTTCATGCCCATGTTTTAAGTTCTTATGATCCCAGCTCACAAATGCTTACATATATGATCAAGATTGTGTAGGTGCATGTCACCTCAAAAATTATTCTTTGTTATCACTTACCTACTCGAGGACGAGCAGGAGTTAAGCTTGAGGATGCTTGATACGTCTCCAACGTATCTATAATTTTTGATGCTCCATGCTTGTTTTTACACCATTTGCCTATTGTTTCGTTACACTTAGTGGCACTTTTATGCATTTTCCGGAACTAACCTATTAACAAGTTGCCACAGTGCTAGTTTCCTGTTTTCTGCTGTTTTTGTGTTTCAGAAGTGATACACAGGAAATATTCTCGGAATTGGACGAAACAAGTTCCTAAAGTCTTATTTTACCCGGAAGCTTCCAGAGATCCGAAGAGGAGTAGGAGGGGGGCCACCAGGGCCCCACACGCAGGGGCGGCGCGGCCAGCCCCCTGGCCGCGCGGGGCCCGCGTGAGGGCGCCTGGCCCCTCCTCTAACATCGCCCCTTCGCCTATAAAGACCCCCCGATGGAAAAAAACGTAAGTACCCGATCAGATTTCCAGAACACATCGCGATCCGCCGCCGCCGTCGACCCGAAGATCGGGAGGGTCCAGAAGCTCTTCCCGGCACCCTGCCAGAGAGGGGAATCGCCACCGGAGGTCTTCTTCATCGCCATGCTTGCCTCTGGAGCGATGAGTGAGTAGTCCACCTTGGACTATGGGTCCATAGCAGTAGCTAGATGGTTGTCTTCTCCACCATGTGCTTCATGTTTAGATCTCATGAGCTGCCCTACATGATTGAGATCACCGTTATGTAATTCTACATGTTTGGTTTGTTGGGATCCGATGAATATTGGTGTTTATGATTAAGTTGTTGTACTGAATATTATCTTTTGTTATCTCTATGTTGTTTATGATCTTGCATGCTCTCCGTTGTTAGTAGCTATCTTGGCCGAGTAGTTGCTAGTGACTCCAAGAGGGGGTATTTATGCTCGATAGTGGGTTCATGCCTCTATTTCACCTGGGGGAGTGACAGAAACCTCTAAGGTGGTAGATGTGCTGTTGCTACTAGGGAGAAAACAATATTCATATGCTCAAGGGCATATGCTTTGTTTACATTACACACTTTGCTTAATGCAATTATCTGTTGTTCGCAACTTAATACTTGTGGAGTTCTCGGATTGATTCACCACAAGTGGATTATTAGTCATAGATGCAGTTGGATGGCGGTCTATGTATTTTGTTGTAATGCCCAGAGTAAATCTCATTGTGATCTTCTTGACATATCACGTTATCTTTATTCTATCAATTGCCCAACTGTAATTTGTTTACCCAGCATGTGTTATTTATCTTATGGAGAGACACCACTAGTGAACTGTGGACCCCGGTCCTATTTACATCATATTGCTATCACCTGTTTACTTTACTCGTACCGTTTACTTTACTCGCATACTATATTGTTTTCCACTCGATACGCTCATAATCTTTGTTTCAAGCAAACCGGTGAGATTGACAACCTCATCGCAAGTTGGGAACAAAGTACTTGGTTGTGTGTGTGCAGGTTCCGCATCACCTTCAGTCGTTTGTCTCTCCTCTCCTGATCGATATTAAATCTTGGTTTCTTAACAGAGGGAAGACTAGCTGCTATACTCATCATACCTTCCTCTTGGGGTTCCCAACGGGCTGGTTATCCACCACGCACAAGGACAGTCTGCTCCCACGTCAACTTGGCACCATCAGTAATTTCCTGGCGCCATCAACAAGTAGCACACGTCTAGCGAATACAACCAGATTAACAACTACAGGTAGCAGAACAGAGTGCTGGATGCATATATCCCTGAGGTGGACATGACTGGTCACTATACTCTCAGGAGTGATATCTACAGCTTTGGGGTAGTCATGCTAGAACTTTTGACAGGGCACCGACCATTTGATAGGAACACATTCACAAGTTTAAGAATACCTATGCATTAATGATCATAGATGTGATCATGTGAATGTTTGTGTTATAATTCTATGTCAAGATCAGAGCAGTCAATCCTACGGTGTGTGACTCACCAGCTTTATGACATCGATGTGTTGGACAAGATCCTGCACTCAAGGGACCCCTGCCAAGTACATGTCCTGATTTGTTGTCGTGCTCGCCTTGTGTGTCTAGATAGATCATTCATAGAAAACCAAACATATATATACAAATAATTAACACATGAGCCACCAATACATATTGCATCCTCAAATAGAATTCATGTCACCGTGGTCTAGGCATTGGTTCGTCTTGTGCAGAGGGCCAACCACTAGTGGAAAACAGGTCATCAGTCCCGATTGATAACGGGCTTCAGTCCCGGTTGCGCAACCGGGACTAACCAACCGGGACTGGAGCCCTATCATTAGTCCTGGTTGCTATACGAACCGGGACTAAAGACTTACCACGTGGCAGGGGCCAGGCGCTCGTGGGCGTAGGACCTTTAGTCCCGGTTTGTGTTACGAACCGGGACTAAAGAGCCCACACGTGGCAGCCTTTGCTTTCTCCTTATTTTTCTGCATTTAAATTGTTTGTTAGGGTTTTGGGTTTATTTGTAGTTTGCTCCATTCAATTTTTTGATTCATTTCAAAAAAGTTTTCATACAATATTATACCATAATATACAAGCCGATACATATATAATATATCTTGTCCGCCGAGCATATATATACAAGTATATACAACTTGTTTACACACATAAGATCACAACTTATTTAATTACACACACATACAACTTGTCTAATCTAAAATGACATGAAATTCACCCTTTGGGTTAATGACATGGTCAAGCAAAAATCCGGCTATTTCCTCTTGAATTCCTACTATGCGTTCATTCGGTGAGAGCCGATTCCGCTTTACTTCGAACTACGAAGAAGAAGATCAATATGAATATAAATCATCATAACAAAATTGATGGCAATAAATGAATTTGTCAGTATATTGTTCACTTATAGATGGAAAATCAATTCCTTCAGTGACTTTCGCATGAAGGTTCTCGCAACCGTAGTATGCACATAAATTAGTCCCCGATGGCTGCCTCGCACACTTTACGAGAATAGATTTTAGTCAATGATATATCAAGATTGGTATACTTAATGGTATTTGAAACTAGAATTAAAGAGATGTGCGGATCTAGCTCATACGACTTACCTCGATCGGATGGAAAATCAGCTCATTTTTCCATTCACCTTTTACCATGTGTATAAACCGTTTCCAAACTCTGCCGAGCAAACAAAATGAATAGATGAGTTATAAATGAACGAAAGAGACTGATATAATGCCGTAGTGATTGAAATTACCTCTCTATCATATGAATGATGCTTTGGTATTCATTAAGTTCTTTGTTCATTGAGTCAAAGATTTCAACCCTTCCATAGTCAGGTTCAATCTTTAGCAAAATCCAGTGGTAACTGCGCGCAAGTTTAATTATATAAGTTAATAACACATCAATTACACTTAACATTGAGTAAGGAAAGGTAAATGTGTATAAGATAGTAACACTCACTTGAAGTTGTATGGAAACAGTATTCTAGTTCTGTATTCCTGCTTAAGTAAGAACTCTAGGAAGATATCCTCCGTCTCCTTGGGTTTGTAACGTACCGTCACTGCGTTAACTCGATTTGGATCAATGAATCCAACTTGGAAGTCGTTCCTTTGCTTACATTGCATACTCTTCAGTCTGCATAATAAACATTGTAGTGAGGATAATTACATGCAAAGAACGAGCTGTGCTAGAGACTTATAGAAATAATGAATCACTTACAGAACATAGGCACTGACGAGAGATTTGTCGAGCGCGTCTTGATTGAATAGCTGAAAGAATTCATCAAACTCAATATGGACCAAGTCTTGACCTAAGAAATGGTCCTCTGTGATTTTCATAAGGAGAAATTCTCGCTCGCCCTTTGCGGCATGCATGTACCACTCATGCAATCTTCGCATTCGTGATGGTAGAGTCTTTTCCATCCCAGGTGGGACCAGACTCTTCCCCTTTTCATATTGCTGTGCTACAGGCGCCGTTGGGATATCTCCGGTCATCAATTGAGAAAGAGTCAAACCAGCCCCAGTAGCAAAGTCGTAGTGACTGGGTTGAGCAACACTCGCACCAGCATCACTAGCAAAGACCTTTAGTGGGGAGATCGATTTTTTGGTCTGTGCTCCAAGCTGGGCAACGTCTCTTTTCCCTCTTGCAGTTGCGCTTGTCTTATTAGCTTCTTCTTTCGCATCTACCTGCTTATCCAAACAGCGCTTGTAGTCATCTGGCTTATTCAATTCATATTGTGAAGGTTGTGTAAGCATATCAAAGGCCCACTCCTTCTATTTTGTAGTATATACCTGCTTTGGGATAGGGGTCGGGCGTAGCGTAGCGAGCTTTCTTTTCACTTTGGCTCTGTCCTCCGCCTCAATTTCTTCAACAGTCTTCTCGACAGGAGGAGGCGGCACCGCCTTAACTTTCTTGGCCCGTTTCTTCGGAGAGGCATTGCTAGTGGACATAGCAGCGGACTTGCCATAACTCTGGGACTTACGAATGGGCAGAGGCGGCGGAGGCGGCTGACATTGAGGTGGAGATCGATGTGGATTTGGGCTATGGTAGTCGTCCCTGTCATCATCGGGAGGTGGTGAATTGCGAGGACTTGGAGGAGAGGGTGGCCGCCTTGGCGCCGAGCCTGGAAACACGATGTGTTTCTTATCCCAAAGAATGACACCACCCAATACTTCTCCAAGTGTTGCCTCCTCTTCAGGTCCAGCGACGTCAAGCTCGAGGGACTCATACCTCGGTACAATTGCATCCACCCCGACACGAGCATAGCCAGCTCGAATCTCACAGCCATGCCAGGTTTGTCCAGGTCCAGATGGTAACACATAGCCAACCGCCACCTTCATCGATATGTTCTTCATGGGAACATGCATCTCATAGCTTGTCTTCTTGCTGATATCATCCACGGGGTAGCGATCCATCGGTGCCTCATCGGCCCTGACCTCCGTGGAAGCCACGCTGCTTCTCCGCTGAGATCGGTCGCCTGATGCATGTTCTAGTTGTTGCTGATACTGAGTTGCCCCTTGCGACTTTAATTCCTCCAGTGCCTTCTGCTGCTGTAAATACAACTCTCTCGGCTCAGCCTGTTGCCTTTCTATGCTCTCTATCCGTGTGGCCTCCTCCTGCGCCTTTTGCGACTTTGCTCTCTCTCGGCTTCTATAAGTCTGGCTGTCTTCGGCGAAGCCAGACCTCCACGGAATGGCAGAACTCAGACCTCATGTTCGTCCTATGTGTTCTTTGTTCTTGAGAGCCTTTGTCAGCTCGTCGTTCTCTCTGTCCGGCTGGAACGTCCCCTCTTGAACCTCGGCGATTGTCTTGACAAGTTCTCGCAGGGGTTCAGCAATTTTCTTTCTTCTTTTGGACTAATTTCCCTGTTCTCTCATTGTAGACAGCCCCATGCGCAAGTGCCCAATTTCTTGACCATCTGGGCCATTGTTCTGTTTCTGGTTCGATGCCTTTTTCTCGTAGGACGGCCTCTTGCATATCCCACTTAGGCTCGGCCCTTTTGTAGCCACCTGGACCCAACGTATGGTGATATTTATTTTTCGCGACATTTATCTAATTTTTCTTACTCCTTAGCTTACCCAGTCCGGACTCCTTGTACTCCACAAATGCGTCCCAGTGATCCCGCAGGTTCTCATTGGGGCCAGTAAATTCTGGAGCTTGTCGATCGGCGTTGACATAGGCGGTCCATAACCTCTTCTTGTGATTATTGAACTGTGCAGCCATCGTCTTGAGAGCCCACTCCATGACTTTCTCCTTCTATTTCTCTGCGACTTCCAGGGACTCGGTGACCGGCAGATTGAAATGTGGAATGAGGGATTCCCAAAGTCTGTCTTTCAAGACCTTGGTGACATAATTGACTGCTGCACCCTCTTCTGGCTCTGCCTCTTCTGGCTCTCCCTTTGCCGCCTTGGGCTTATACCAATACTGAATTCTTATCGGGACCATGTCCCTGACAAGACATCCACATTGAGTAGTGAACGCATTTGCGACACTCTTGGGTTCCAATGGTTCGCCTTCATTTGAGACACGCTCAATCGTGTAATGCTGATTGGATGCCAGCCGTTTGGTCGGGCCTCGCTTCTTTCTAGAAGATTCAGAGGTCTAAAAGAAGAAAACACTCGTTAATATATATATACCACTTAATGCATCGTCATCTACTGATTCATGAATAGAGTCTTCATATATATATACCTCGCCGGACCGTGTTATTAAGTCACGTCCAGTCCCTTATGAGCCGTCCTCGCAATCATCATTTCTTTCCGATTCATGCGGCTGCTCCTCCTCCATTCCCTCACCCGACTCGTTCAAATATTCTAAGCCGTCTCCTTCTGCACCGGTACCCTCTCCTATAATATTCAACAATTCTTCTTCACCTTCTCTCCCGGCGCCGAAATCCATAACATAGATTAATACGTCGAGTAAACAATATACAACAGATAGATATAGATCAACAACATTACTATATTTCTATATTTCTATTACTAACAATATTACTAACAAATTTCTATTACTAACTACTATTTCTATTTCTAACTCTATTTCTATTATTTTTTGTAACTATATTACTAACAATTTCTCTAACCCTAAATTTGCATTTTCTAACTATTATTGCTAACTAGTATTTCATTTTTCTATTTGCATTTTCTAACTATTGAATTTTCTAATTCTAACTCTATTTCTAACTTTATTTCTATTATTTTTTGTAACTATATTACTAACAATTTTTCTAACCCTAAATTTGCATTTTCTAACTATTATTGCTAACTAGTATTTCATTTTTCCAACTATTTGCATTTTCTAACTATTGCATTTTCTAATTCTAACTCTATTTCTATTATTTTTTGTAACTATATTACTAACAATTTTTCTAACCATAAATTTGCATTTTCTAACTATTGCATTTTCTAACCCTAAATTTGCATTTTCTAACTATTGCATTTTCTAACTATTTTTCTAACCATTTCATTTTCTAACAATTTCATTTTCTAACAATTTTTCTAACTATTTCATTTTCTCGGCAGTGTACTGTGGTGTCGTCGGGGGCGGCGTTGGCCGTCGGCGTCGGAAGCGGCGGCGATGCGGCGGTACTCTGCAGCGACAGGGGCGGCGCTCGGGAGTCGGCGCGCGGCACTCGGGGGCGGCGCTCGGGAAGCGGCGTCGGGGGCGGCGCTCGGGAGGCGGTGACGACGGCGGCTTCAATCGGCGGGGCGGCCGCAGCAATCGGCCGGAGCTCTCCTCGGGCGTCGGCGTCGATCGGTCTCCGGTGTCGGTTTTTCCTAAGTGTGAGAAGAGGAAGAAGAAGGAGAGGGCGGCGGCTTATATACCCCCATCCCTTTAGTCCCGGTTGGTGGCTTCAACCGGGACTAAAGGGGGGTCTTTAGTCCCGGTTGAAGCCACCAACCGGGACTAAAGGGTCTTTAGTCCCGGTTGGTAGCTTCAACCGGGACTAAAGATTTTTCGGCGGTTCGCGCTCGAGCCCCGACCTTTAGTCCCGGTTGATGAAATAAACTGGTACTAAAGGGGTAATAAATGCGCGCCAAGGGATAGATTTTTTCAGATTTCATTTGAAATATGAATTTTGAATTTTAAATTGAATAACTTCTGCAGATTTTAGAATTTGATAAAACTTTGAATATGAAAAGTTTTTCAAATTGAATAACTAATTCACAACCATTTTCTATTTTAAAAAAAAGTTATTCTAACTATTCAAACTATTAACTATTTTGCCATTTTCAATTAAAACTATATTGATTAATATTCTTTTTGCATATTTTAGAATTTGATAAAACTATGAATATGAAAAGTGTTTGAAATTGAATAACTAATTCAAAACTATTTTCTATTTTTAAAAACAATTATTCTAACTATTCAAAGTATTAACTTTTTTGCCATTTTCAATTAAAAATATATTGATTAATATTCTTTTTGCAGATTTAAGAATTTGATAAAACTTTGAATATGAAAAGTTTTTCAAATTGAATAACTAATTCAAATCTATTTTGTATTTTTAGAAAAAGTTATTCTAACTATTCCAACTATTCAAACTATTAACTATTTTTCCATTTTCAATTAAAACTATATTGATTAATATTACTTTTGCATATTTTAGAATTTGATAAAACTATGATTATGAAAAGTGTTTGAAATTGAATAAGTAATTCAAAACCCAAAATTATACATTGACATAAAAGGTTTAATACATTATTACACATCACCAACATCCCCATCTAGTGTTGGGGTTTCCTTTTGCACCGTAACCATGAAGTATCTTCTTTGTTTAAGAGGATGGTTGGGTCAGTTTTCACTCTGAAGGGCGGAATTTCATCAAACTTGTTATAATCTTCTGACATATCTGTCTTGTTCTCTACTTCCACGATGATTCTTTTCCTTGAAAGAATAATGTGGCGCTTTGGCTCATCATGTGATGTATTCGTTTTCTTATCTTTTCTTTTTCTCGGTTTGGTAGACATGTCCTTCATATTGAAAATCTGAGCGACATCATTGGCTAGGATGGATGGTTCATCTCTATAACCAAGATTATTGACATCCACCGTTGTCATTCCGTACTGCTGGTCCAACTTTACCCCTCATCCTGTCAGCTTGACCCATTTGCACCGAAACAAATGGACCTTAAAAGACGGTCCATAGTCAAGTTCCCATATCTCCTCTATGTAACCATAATATGTGTCCTTTGTCCCATTGTCGTTTGCTGCATCAAAGCGGACACCACTGTTTTGATTGGTGCTCTTTTTATCTTGGGCGACCATGTAAAATGTATTCCCATTTATCTCGTAACCCTGGAAAGTCAATATAGTGGAAGATGGTTTCTTGGCCAACATGGACAGCTCATATCCAACAGTGGCGTCATTTATGAGAAGTGTTTGCAACCAACCACCAAAAGTCGCCATGTGCAACTTTGCAATCCAGGAGTCAGACTACCCCGGGTTTTCTGAGCGTACAATATTCTTGTGTCGCTCCATATACGGCTCCACCAATGTGGAATTTCATAAAACTGTGTAGTGTGCTTCACTCAAAGAATGTCCGTCCATACAGTATGCTGCTTTCATTCCTAGCGTGCCTTTTCCACTCAGTCTCCCCTCATGCCGCGATAGAGGAAGACCAATCGGGTTCAGGTCAGGAACAAAGTCAACACAAAACTCAATGACCTCGTCTGTTAGATAGCCCTTGGAGATGCTTCCTTCTGGCCTAGCACGGTTATGCACATATTTCTTTAAGACTCCCATGAACCTTTCAAAGGGGAACATATTGTGCAGAAATACTGGACCGAGAATGGAAATCTCTTCGACTAGGTGAACTAAGAGATGCGTCATAATATTGAAGAAGGATAGTGGGAACACCAACTCGAAGCTGACAAGACATTGGGCCACATCATTCTATAACCATTGTAGATCTTCTGGATTGATTACCTTTTGTGAAATTGCATTGAGGAATGCACATAGCTTCACAATCGATACTCGAACATTTTTTGGTAGAATCCCCCTCAGTGCAACCGGAAGAAATTGCGTCATAAGCACGTGGCAGTCATGAGATTTAGGTTTTGGAATTTTTTCTCTGCCATATTTATTATTCCCTTTATATTTGACGAGAATCCAGATGGGACCTTGATACTGCTCAGGCATTCAAAAAAGATTTCCTTCTCTTCTTTGGTAAGAGCGTAGCTCGCATGACCTTTAAAATCCTCTGGATGCATGTCGTCTCTTCTTTTCATACGGTGCTGGTCCTCACGTGCTTCCGGTGTATCTTTTGTCTTCCCATACAAGCCCAAGAAGCCTAGTAGGTTCACGCAAACATTCTTCGTCACGTGCATCATGTCGATTGCAGAGCGGACCTCTAGGAATTTCCAATACTCAAGCTCCCAAAATATAGATTTCTTCTTCCACATGGGTGCGTGTCCGCTAGCATCATTCGGAACAGATAGACTGACAGGACCCTTTCCAAAGATTACTTTTAAATCTTTGACCATATCAAATATATCATCACCAGTATGGCGTTTAGGCTTGCCCCGGACTTCTGCCTCGCCATTGAAATGCTTGCCTTTTTCTTCAATTGATGTTTGGGCGAAAGAAATCGACGATGCCCCAAATACACCACCTTCTTACTTTTATCCAAATATATACTATTGATCTCACCTAAACAGTGCGTGCATGCATTGTATCCCTTGTTTGTCTGTCCTGAAAGGTTAGTAAGAGCAGGCCAATCATTGATGGTCATGAACAACAACGCTCGTAGATCAAATTCCTCTTGTTTGTACTCATCCTACACACGAACACCTTCAGTCTGCCATAGCTGTTTAAGTTCTTCAACTAATGGCCTTAGGTACACATCAATGTCATTGCCGGGTTGCTTCGGGCCTTGGATAAGCACTGGCATCATAATAAACTTTCGGTTCATGCACAACCAAGGAGGAAGGTTATAGATACATAGAGTCACGGGACTGGTGCTATGCTCTCCAAAAGGATTCATGCCATCTGTACTTAGACCAAACCTTAAGTTTCGTGCGTCTTCCGTAAACTCTGGGAAATCTCTGTCGATTTTACCCCACTGCGACCCATCAGCGGGGTGTCTCAACATCTCGTCACTCTTACGATCTTCGTTGTGCCACCGCAACAACTTGGCATGCTTTTTGTTTCTGAACAAACGTTTCAACCGTGGTATTATAGGTGCATACCACATCACCTTGGCAGGAACCCTCTTCCTGGGGCGCTCGCCCTCAACATCACTAGGGTCATCTCGCCTGATCTTATACCGAAATGCACTGCACACCGGGCGTGCATTCAAATTCTCGTACTCACCGCGGTAGAGAATACAGTCATTAATGCATGCATGTATCTTCTGCACCTCCAATCCTAGAGGGCAGACAATCTTATTTGCTTCGTACGTACTGGCGGGCAATTCGTTATCCTTTGGAAGCATCTTCTTCACAATTTTCAGTAACTTTTCAAATCCCTTGTCAGATAAACCACTCTCTGCTTTCTACTGCAGCAATTCCACCGTGCTTCCTAGCTTTTTCTGGCCATCTTCGCAATTTTGGTAGAAATTCTTTTTGTGATCATCTAACATGCGTTCCAACTTCTCCCTCTCCTTTTCACTTTCACAGTCAATCTGTGCATCAACAATGACCTGACCAAGATCATCAGCGGGCACATCTGATGCCCATTCTTCACCTTCTTCTTCTTCTTCTTCATTATCTTCCATTGCGGTATCGGTGGTTTCAGGGAACTCAGGATAGTTGTCATCATTATCTTCTTCATCGTTGTCTTCCACCATAACCCCTCTCTCCCCATGCTTGGTCCAACAATTATAGCCGGACATGAAACCGAACCGGAACAGGTGGATGTGAAGGGTCCTTCTGGAGGGGTAATCCTTCTCATTTCGACAAACACCGCATGGACAACACATAAAACCATTCCGCTTGGTTGCCTCAGCCACATTGAGAAAAGAATGCACGCCTTTAATGAAATCTCCAGAGCGTTGATCGGTGTACATCCATGCTCGGCTCATCTGCATTATATAAGTATATATCAAACGCAAATCAAATATACAATTTCTATTTCTATCTCTAATTTTGTTTGTATGTCCATTTCTATATCTTTAATTTTATTTCTATCACTACTTCTATTTCTAAGAAGTGAGCCTAGCTCACTTGGTTAGGGAAGTGGATGTACAACCCAGCCACCTAGGTTCAAATCCCCAAAGACGCGGATTTGGGTTCTTATTTTCAAAAAACAAAAATCGGTGTAGTGGTTTCCTCTACTGCATTTCCTTTCAAAAAAAAACTACTTCTATTTCTATTTCTATCTCTATTTCTATCAGTATTTTTATTTCTATCTCTATTTCTATTATCTATATATTTCTATCTCAATTTCTAATTCTATCTCTATTTCTATCACTATTTTTATTTCTATCTCAATTTCTATTTTCTATTTTCTATTTCTATCGCTATTTCTATCTCTATTTCTATCACTATTTTTATTTCTATCTCAATTTCTATTTTCTATTTCTATTTCTACCTCTATTTCTATTTCTATCTCTATTTCTATCGCTATTTCTATTTTCTATTTCTATCTCTATCTCTATTTCTATTTCTATGTCTATGTCTCACTACTAGAAAAAAGCTTACCCGTAGCGCACCTAATATGGCTACCCGTAGCGCATATGCCGTGCGCTGCGGGTAGCACGCTGCTAGTAAAAAAATACCCGTAGCGCATGTGTGGTACGCTACGGGTAATAGGCTTACCCGTAGCGCATGTGTATATGGTGCGCTACGGGTATGCATATTACCCGTAGCGCACCTTACACACATGCGCTACGGGTAATATGCATACCCGTAGCGCACCATATACACATGCGCTACGGGTATGCATATTACCCGTAGCGCACCTTACACACATGCGCTACGGGTAATATGCATACCCGTAGCGCACCATATACACATGCGCTACGGGTATGCATATTACCCGTAGCGCACCTTACACACATGCGCTACGGGTATTTTTTTTTATTTTCGAAAATACTCTATTTCTGCTGCCAAATTATAGTTTTTATACATAATATAGTACAGTATAGAGAATATAACAGGTATACAGAATAATGCAATATAAATAGCATAAAACATGCATGACATATGAATCACATTGTTTCGAAATGAAACAAACACATTCGTAGTCTAAGACACTAATACCGACCAAGTATACAAGTTCATCATCACATCTTACATGAATGAGATAGTCTCCTACACTACAATGAAGTACACTACAACCGCAATCACCGCGGTGAGCAAGACGGCGGTGGTGACGCTGAAGATCGTCCTCCTCTCCTCTCGCAGGTGGTTCCTCCACCTAGCTTCCGCCTCCGCCATAGTGTTGTACCCTTTGTAGCTATTGCCCTTGAACATGTTGACTTGCTTCAAGCAATCTTCCCAGTGGACGTAAACTCCAGGAACCCTACCCCTGTACACCACGTACGGCATCTCTACCTTTAAGACACAAATAAGGTTAGAGAACGAAAAGCAATAGTTCATCATATAATTAAATGATACAATTAACATCACATGACATAATTAACATCAGTACGATCGATGAAGTACATCACAAATAAGTTCATTACATGACATGACAAATAGCAACGAGCCAACGATCACAACTAAGTTCAACGATTATCTACCAAACTTGCCGTGCTAGGCAAGTTAGGATGTACTTAATAAGTTTACAACTAGTGAATCAAACATTCGGCTTGCCAACATCAGGAACAAAGCGGAAGCCGCCTCCCACGATCAAGAACGGCCTGTTGTCACCCTGAAGAAGCAGTCTCTTATCTATTTCATCATTTGACGGCTTCATAGCAGCAGTGTAGAACAAACCCCCTTTTCTGATGACATCTTGAAAGATGATCGTTGCAAACTGCTCCTGGATGCGATAGAACTCTGCTCTTAGTTGATTATCTTGGATCATCGCCAAGTGTTCGGCCCAGGATTTAAGTGAATTTGGCAGCGTCAAGTTCTGGCTGCCCTCAGGCTGCTTGACACAGGGGAACGCCGTTATGTGGCCGAACGTGTGCATGCCTTGCTTGAGCGGCCGTTTAGTCTTCAATAAGCCTCCCAGACGGGCGTACTTGGTAAGAGCTTCATCCAAAACTGCCTTGATAGTCGTGTAGTTTTTCTTTCTTGCACTGCCCGAGTCCAAATACACGCATTGCGCACTTCTCACCGAGATGTTGATGAGCGTGCAGTATTCGTCGCTGCGCAAAACAATTCAAACAGAATGTTGGCAAAGAACGAGATGGAAATCTAAGAAAACATTGCGGCGGCGAGCCAATGATCACTTACTCGGGAAAGTAGGCCATGAGCAAGTCCTTCCCAATATTTTTTCGGAATACGACGCTGAGATACTCAGACGCGACTTTCTGGCCCTCCCATTTTGACAACTGGCTCTCACGCATGTAGTAGGGATCCACTATCGCGATGCCCGGGGTCTTGTCTCTAATGACCTGCATCGCCATACTTAGGGAAAATAGGCGGACGAGGGTTTGGTACAGCCGATTCTGGTGAAATATGTCGAAGATATCGGCAAACCGAAGCAGCATAGTATCTGCGGGTGCATCCTCGACGAAGCCCCTGCCCGTTGGCACCTTGGCCATGTAAAGCGGGTATGATGAATCATTATCTCCAAGTTGGCGCGTCTCTAGGTAGAGAATAGCGTCATGCAGACTCCGCATATCCGCACTGCAAGCATGGAGCATTTGCGCATTCAGCATCGGCTGGCCCATAGTATGCACAATGTGGTTAAGACCCTTGGGTCTTGGTGGCCCGTCCTGAGCCCGGATCGGTGCTGGCTGGCTCATAGTATCCTTCTTGCTCTTCCTTTTCCTTTCCTTCTTCTTCATGGGAACTACAATCTGCTCACCGGCACACTTATGGAGCGTGTTGGGGGTGAAAATATTTCCAGGCTGTGGAGGCTCCGTGCAGACAACATCTGGAGGCGTCTCCTGAGAATGGAACGACAAACGTTTGTTGATAGTAGGTCGTTTCTCCGAGGGACCTGGCGCCGGTTCTTCATTGTCATCACAATATGCAGTATTCATGAAGGCATCAACGTTGACTTCATCATCATCGTCATCGTTCAGATTCTGTGCCATCTGCATATCATGATTAGGATCGGCCGCCACATAGCTGCTTGGCCCGGGCATGACCGGCGGTGTTATCCGTGGAGTTGTGCTCCCCACCCCCAGACGAATCTGATTCTCTGGCCATAGCATTGAATAGCCAAAGCACTGTCTGAGGACTTTTGGCTCTTCATCCTCTTCGTCTCCCATGGGCTGAAAGGGAGGCATCACTTCGTCACAGTTCCGCAACGTCCGAGCCAATGAGACCCTCAACACGTTGGGTGGCATCGGCCTACCGTGGAACAACCTGTTTCCCGGTTGCATGATACTACCCGTGGCAACATCCTTCAACACGCCGTCGATGCAATGTAGGAGAGTGCAAGGAACGTCGGTGCCCGCGGCCTGCAAAAAACGAGAAGTGTACGTAGGTTGAGCCACCGCCGCTTAGTTATCCAAGTGTATATTACCTGAAACGATGCGAAAAGTGTGTTACCTTGACGGCGTCGAGCTCCGCTGCCGTCGAAGGAACGCCGACGTACATCGGCGTGCAGGAGACAGAGGGGGTGCTTCGTTGCCCGGAACCTCCCGATGCATTAAGCCCCTTCACCACGGTGTTGGCGACCGGCACCGCGATGTCGGCGACCGGCACCGCGATGTCGGCGACGTGGGGCGCCGCGGCAGTGTTAGCGGCCGGTGTCACCAATACATTCGGCGCCGCGGCGCTCGAGTTGCTGCCGATTATACTGGGTATCGGGGGCGGACCAACTCGACCTGCCGCATCCCAATTCACAAACGCTTCAAATAGGCGAGGCATCATGGCGGTCATCTTTTCTGTGAAAAGCGTGTCGACCTTATCGGCCACATGTTTATCGACAATCTCCGGAATTTGTGCCACTCTGTCCCTGAGTTCGTGAAGCTCGCGGGCTTCATCCTCACCGAGTGCATTCTTTCCCTTCTGTTGCCTGCCATACTTGTCCGACCATTTCACGGACAAGCCTTCACCGAGCACACGGCCAGCTGACGTCGGCGGTAGTGTTTTTTCACGTCCCTTCAACTTTGACTCCTAGTAGGCAGTTGAAAAACTGCTCGATCTCCTGAGGACTTAGAGTGAAGCATGAAGCGGGGCAGTGATAATCGTTCCTCTTGGCCTTTTTGCCCTTGCGATGACCTTCCGTCTCCTCCTCATCAACATCATCATCATCATCAGGACGTCCTATGTGAAGGTCATTCCTAATTTGCATAAATTCCAAGTCGTGCCTTGCTTTCGGCCCGTCTTTGGTCCTATCCGGCATGTTGAGAAGGGTGCCAAGCAGACTCTCACACACGTTTTTTGTGATATGCATGACATCAAGGCTATGGGGCGTGCGGAGGATCTTCCAGTACGGCAAATCCCAGAAAACAGACCTCATTTTCCATACCTTCAGCAGCGGCTTGGGCGCCTTTTGCTTCTTTCCCGGCGCTGGGCACTCTGGCCAATTTGTCAACAACTCATCGATTTCGTCGCCGCTCCTCAGAGATGGCGCTCCTCGAAGCTCAACTTTCCCATTGAACAGATCTTTGCGTCTTCTCCACGGGTCATCCTTGCGAAGCCACCTTCGATGCCCAATGAACACGGTTTTCGAAGAACAGGGATCTTTCTGTAGCTGCTGATACGTTGTGTCATCCATGCACCGAATGCATGCACAGTATCCGTGGACCACCTGCCCTGAGACATATCCGCAACCGAGATAGTCATGCACCGTCGTGACCAACGCGGCTCTCATAGGGAAATAATCTTGTGCGACAGCGTCCCACGTATTCGGTGGTGCGCCCCATAACGTTGCTAGTTCCTCTTTCAACAGACCGAGATACATTTGGATGTCATTACCCGGTTGTTTTGGACCTTGAATTAGCATAGTCATTTGTATGTACCTCCTCTTCATGCATAGCCAGGGGGGTAGGTTGTACATCCATACAAACACGGGCCACGTGCTATGGGTGCTGCTCTGGCTGCCAAACGGATTGAGTCCATCGGTGCTCACACCCAGCCTGACGTTCCTTGGATCGTCCCCAAATTCTGGGTACTCGATGTCCAATGCCTTCCACTGGCTAGCATCTGAAGGGTGTCTCAGTATCTTGTCCACCTCATCATCATCGGCATCATCTTCTGGCTTCTTCCTTTCCGCGTGCCAGCGCATAAGCTTTGCTTCCTTAGGGTCTGCGAAATACCGCTGTAGACGATGAGTGATCGGAAAGTACCATACCACTTTTTGAGGAGCTTTCTTCCCACTCTTGTATCGAGATGCGCCGCACACCGAACATGTGTTTCTCTCCGCGTCTTCACCCCGATAAATCATGCAATCATTAATGCAAGCATGATATCTCACATGCGGTAAATCTAGAGGGCACACGATTTTCTTGGCCTCCTCGATACTAGTTGGACACTTGTTCCCCTCGGGTAGACGCTCCTGCCAGAATGCCATGTTTTCATCAAAGCTTTTGTCGGTCCATTTGTGCCTTGCCTTCATCTGCAGAGCCCTGAGCGTGACGTCCAAACGGGTATCCCCGGGCCTACATCCTGCATACAATGGAGTAACCGCGTCCTTCTCCAGGCTCATCAGCTTGGCTTTCTCTCTAGCCGCATCCCTAGCATTGCTCGTCTGCTTGAGAAGCAGTGCTTGAACGTAAGGGTTCTGCACCCAGCTACCTGACGGTGTTCCATCTTCTTCGGCATCTTGATCCTCTTCACCGCCACCATGTCCAACATCTTGATCTTCTTCACCATGTTCGGCATCTTGATTGTCTTGACCTTGTCCGGCATCTTCATCTTCTTCACTATGTCCGGCATCTTCTCCAGCATCGTCATGTCCGGGAGAATCTTCGTGATCACCACCATGCCCTTCCTCGTTATTTCCCGTCGCTACCCCATGCACGTTATCGGCATCTTCATCACTTATCCACCGAGTGTAGCCATCCATGAAACCACGAGATAGCAGGTGGCTCTGCAATACTCCGGAATAAGGATCGAGATAGCACTTCAGTTTGCATCTCTTACACGGACATTTTATCTCCGTCTGGTTATTTTGAATCATATCGTTGGTTGCGGCTTTCATATATCTTGCCACGATGCCTTCGCTCATCGAGCGGACCATGGTCGCCTGGTATAAAAAGAGCAAGAGAATATTTTAGAACCGGCCACATACACATATGGTCGTCCGAAAATTTCGGCATGACCTTGCCTAAATTTGGACCTATGCGTGGTGCCAAAATATGCCGAAATGGAAGTGAATCAACATTTCGGCAAAACAACATTGGCACCATCGGCAAATCAACATTTCATAAACATATCCAAGCTAATGCATACATATATATATATACAAACACGTGCCGATGCCACACAATCATGCATAATACAAACAAATGATGCCACATGCGCGTACAAGCATACCCGTAGGGCATACAAACACCGTTGCCACACAATCTTAAGCATGGATGTCCTCATATTACTCACCTATTATAGAAGTTATCACGATACGGGAGCCCGAGAGATTGTGTATGGACGAGAATGTAATAAAGTGATATCTAAAGGTCGGGAGACATTGCACTCACATATCTACCAACCAAAATAGCTCCAATAAGCTAAAATAGGTGAAAGAATGATGGAAATAGGTTGGGGAGGAGGAGGGGGACGACCAGATCTAGAATGACCTAGAGGGGGAAGAGAGGGGGCAATGATTGGTGTTAGGTGGCTCAATGCCTTAAAAATCTGAATCCCAGGTTACCCGTAGCGCATGTGATATATATGCGCTGTGGGTAGTTCAACTACCCGTAGCGCACCTATACACATGCGCTACGGGTAACATGGGACTGCCTATGCCCACACTTACCCGTAGCGCATGTGGTACACATGCGCTGCGGGTAGTTCAATTACCCGTAGCGCACCTATACACATGCGCTACGGGTAACATGGGACTGCCTATACCCACACTTACCCGTAGCGCACGTGATATATATGCGCTGCGGGTAGTTCAACTACCCGTAGCGCACCTATACACATGCGCTACGGGTAATAGGGCACTGCCTCTGCCCACACTTACCCGTAGCGCATATGTACAGGTGCGCTACGGGTAGTTGCACTACCCGCAGCGCATGTGTATCACATGCGCTACGGGTAAGTGTGGGCAGAGCTCTCCAACCGGGCCTACATATACCCGTAGCGCATTTTATATATGGTGCGCTGCGGGTATATGACATACCCGCAGCGCATTTACACACATGCGCTACGGGTAAATACCCGCAGCGCACCATATATACGGTGCGCTACGGGTAGCTGTACTACCTATAGACGTTTTCCTAGTAGTGTCTACTTCTATTTTTATTTTTTATTCTATCTCTATCTCTATCTCTATCTCTCTATCTTCATTTTAATTTTCTATTTTATATTTCTATCTATATCTCTACCTCTACCTCTATTTCTACCTCTATCTTCATCTACTTCTACACATAATCAAATGAACATCTAAATAATTGCTCCCATAAAAAAATCACAAATCTCTCTACTTCTAGAGCATTAAATGAGATAAATTACCAATGAAAGACAAAAGCTCAAAGTTGCTCACCTTTTAGTCCACTTAGATTGAAGTGGGGACACCAATTTGTGACAAAAAATGGTGGTCAAAGAGGATGAACTCGAGCTAGCTTGTTGCATGAAGAACACTTGTAGAGTGGAGAGGGGGAGTGGCTGGCTCGGGGAAGAAGAAGGGGATTTTTTATATAGAAAACTTATTAGTCCCGGTTGGTAATAGAAACCGGGACTAAAGGCTGGGTCTAATACCAACCGGGACTAATGAGCCTGGCAACGGCCGGATTCGACTCCAGACACATTAGTCCCGGTTCGTAATACAAACCGGGACTAAATGTTCAAAACGAACCGGGACTAATGGTTTCTGGGGTCCTGCAGTCAAAAAAAGGTGGGGGCCAGGGCATCAGTCCCGGTTCAAAGAGCAACCGGGACTAGTACCCCAGGATATTAGCCCCGTTTTCTACTAGTGAACATGACCAAGAGAATGCTCGATGAAAACACTTCTTGGCAAGGCGATGATCAGGATGAAGATTTCACATGGCGCAAGGGAAACCCCTCCATCACCTGTGAATGATGGTGTTCTCGCTCCACTGCAACTTACAAATGCCAATGTCTAGATATCTCTTCTTAGTGCTTTTCCAAAGACAGCATATTAACTATGTTGAAATATATTGTGCACCATGAGCTCGGTGAACTATTAAGCCATCTTATGTTCTATTAATATGATGTGGACTCTATAGTAAAACATATCTTGACTACAATATCATTTTCTATGTGCATATTACAGGAATATGGAGATAACACATAAATTTCACTTGCCCTGATGTAATTCTAATTATATATTTTTATCTGTTATTCATATATGCTTGCCCGCCTTCCTACCTTGTAGGAACAAAGCAGCTTCGGTAACGTGTACGGTTCTTTGCGGGCTTCCGGAGGTCAGGGAGGGCTAGCAAGCCGATCGGGAAACTGACGCGCGGCGCAGCCTATACCGTCACGGCTTGGTCGTCTAGGATGGGAAGGTTTCCTTACCAAACAAGGAGCCAGGCCAGATTCGTCCAATCTCGCGCTGATATATAGCTACCGGACTACCGGTTCCGCCAATCCAAGGTCAAAACTGTCGAGTTTACGCCATGGACATCGTCCCTGCGAAGGACGCTCGCCTAGTCTTCCAACTCCGGGTAAATAACTCGGCCAGCAAGAAGTCCCCCCACCTAATGTCACGCAACAGCACCGCCGTTGCAGGAGGATACACCTGCCACGCGTACCGCTGGCCGATGAGCGCGGAACACATCTCGCTCAGCCTCGTGGTGCGGCACGAGCTGCCTGCCTCGCACCCTGCGCTGGCGGACGTCAGCGTGTCCGCCCACATGGTTCTGCTCGACAGGACCGGCTCGCCGGCGCCGCCGTCGGTGGGGAAGGCCAGTGCCATGGACGCCTCGGAGTCTGTCAGGGGAGGCTGCTCGCTCAAGGCGAGGAGGGACGACGTCGAGGCTCTCTGCGTGGTAGATGACTACTTCGTGTTGCTCTGCTCGGTGGACATTGTCACCACCACAAAGCACGGGAAACCTTCAGCTGCTCCATCGCCGGTCAATGCCAAGGAGGATGACCTAGGTTATGGTCTGGCCACGATGCTGGATAAACTGGAACTTACCGATGTCCGCTTCGACGTCGACGGGGAGAACTTGGATGCGCATCGCCTAGTGCTCGCGGCTCGGTCGCCAGTCTTCAGAGCGGAGCTCTATGGCCCCATGGCCGAGAGCAAGATGACGTCCATAGCCATCCATGACGTGAAGGCGTCTACCTTCAAATACATGCTGCACTACATGTACCACGGCTCGCTGCCCAACCCCGAGAACGAGGACTCTCTCACGGCGGTGGACCACCAGCATCTGCTCGTAGCCGCCGACAGGTACGGGGTAGAGAGGCTAAAGGGCATCTGCGAGAAGAAGCTGTGCGATGACTTCACAACGGTAGACACCGTTGTATCCATGCTGGCGCTAGCGGAGGAGCACGCATGCTCCAAGCTCAAAGCTAGGTGCCTTGATTTCCTTGCGAACGGGGAGAATTTCATGATAGTTGGGACAACCAGCGAGTACTTCCATCTCATGCAGAGCGTCCCGTCTGTGCTGGTCCAAGTACGAAATAGGTTCGCCCAGCATCATTGCACATCCCGATGTCATCGTGAATCCGGCTGCTCACAGGAGAACCTGAATATATATGATAGGAACAAACAGTGATGCAGAAAGTTGTGCATTGTTGTGATCCTTGCAGGAGATAATACATCTCGCGTAGCTGCCTGTCACGTTTTCAAGTTCTAGATGGAGTGCTAGGTGAAAAAACATGCCGATACTTGTTCCGTCATTGTATTTTGTTCTTCTATTGCCTCTCATAGCTTTTTTTTTTGTCAGGCATAGATTCTAGCGATCTTGTCTATTTCGTTTGAGCAATAGCATCAAGCCGAATGAAATTTTGTTTATATGTATGATTTTGCATTATCACTATATTAACCGGAGTAAGTTGGAACAATTGGCTATGCTTTCAGTACAAAGGATAGCTCGGATACATGTAATTTTCTACAATACGCAATTTTGTGACAAAAGTTGACATCATTGGATTCATATTCAAAAGTATTTACCATTTAATATAACTTTTAGCATATAAATTATATACAAAGGATGTAATTACCATGAAATCATTGTCTTAACAAAACTTAATGCACCCTAGATTGAAAAATAAGGACTAGTAAAATGAAAGATGTTGGATCTTCACTCGTTGGGAAACACCACTCTATTTTTTGTTTAATTTCTATTGCGAGGTTGTTTAATCTGGTTAAATTACTTTAGCGGTATTATAGGTTTTCTTTTCCTTTGACATATCCCCTCGATAGGTTGGTTTACATATATACATAGTGATAAGGGTAAGCTAATAAAGCCCGTTACTTGTGTACCCCTAAGGCCCGTTAAGTTAGGCCCAGATTAGTCGTAGTCGAAATATGAGTCAGTATCGTATACGTGCATTGTAATATGTGTTGAACCCGACCGGTTCCTTGAGACCTGGCCACCTATATATAGGGGCCAAGAGTGGCCGGCCAGGGACAGATTGAGAGCAAACCAAGTTCACCACCACGTTTATTCTCGATACACGTCTTGTTTATCTGACTTTTACCTTCGAGTTCATCCGACGCCCTATTCTCCCAATCCTAAGTCCTTCATCTTGGACATTTGTCAAGTTAATCCTCGTCAATTGGCTCCGACCGTGGGGATCCGGGGTGTTGGAATCATGAATTCGACAGCTTTTTCGGATCCCCCCAATCCTAAGTACGACGGGTCGCAAGAGCCTAAACTATGGTTATCAGACTACCTTCAGGCAGTACAGATACTCAGAGAAACAAGAGCAACGGCGATGCAAAGTTTGCAATTACACCTAACCGGCACAACACGGTCCTGGTTAAGCACTTTACCCAATGATTTCATCAGAAGTTGGGGAGAACTAGAAAGTCAATTCGCAAGAAATTTTCGTTCGACATACAAACATCCAGCGTCACTAGAAGAAGTCAAGTCCTGCATACAGAGGAACGGCGAAACCCTACGTTCATACATACAACGGTGGAGTATAATTAAAAACCATACGGAAGACATCTCCGACGAGCGGGCAGTAGATGCTTTCTCGGCTGGCCTTTGCCGTTCGGATTTCGTGGAAGAATTAGGGAGAACAAGGCCCATGAGAGTGTCAGAATTAATGGAGATAGCAAACAGATTCGCCGATGGAGAAGACGCTTACAACAACAAAAGGGCACGTTCACCAGAAGTCGACAGAGCAAGCAGGCAAAGGCGCAGGTCTCACAACGAGGATAGCCGCACAAGACGCAACCAAGTAGCCGCAGGATATGAAAGAAGGAACGAGGAAGACTATGGGAGCAGGGAGTTCTGAGAAAAAAACAGTCGTGAAAGAGAAAAGCCAAAGTATTCCGGCCCATCGGCGGAAGACATGCTCCATGGACCCTGCCGCATACACTATGCGTATTTAGATGGGAAGAGAGTTTCTAATCACCAAATGAAAGACGCTCTGGAGTTAAACCAAGGAGCACATCGAGGAGGTACAAACACAAGTCAAGGATATGAAATGCAACGTATTGCAAGACATCTAGAATCAAACGTGTACATATCCGCAATAATCCAGCCGGTTCGAAAGTCCAAAAAGGAACATAAGAGTATATCAAGACAAGTAAACTTAGCAATATCATCACCACCAGCCACCACAGAATACTTGAGGTGGTCCGACCAGCCAATCAGGTTCAGCAGAGCAGACCACCCAAGGAAAGTACCCAAGCCAGGGAATGCGACAATGATGTTAAAGGCACAAATAGGAGGATACGACATTGGGCGAGTATTTATGGATGCAGGCAGTGGCATAAACTTGATATACGCAAGGACTCTAAAGGCAATGAGCATCTCCTTAGAATGGTTAAAACCAACAGATTGCTCTTTTCACGGAATAGTACCAGGAAGCGCAAATCACCCCCATGGGAAAATTGAACTCGACGTTTGTTTTGGTGACAGTGGCAATTTCCATAGAGAGAAGCTGGAATTTGAAGTGATGGACTGGCCCTCACAATACCATGCAATCCTGGGGCGACCAGCATTTGCAAAATTCATGGCAGTTCCTCATTACGCATATTTAACACTCAAAATTTCGGGACCCAAGGGGACCATTACAGTACAAGGAAGCTTTAAAGTATCCAATACCTGCGACAAGGAATTCAATAGGATGGCGCAAACCTTCGGCATGACAACAGAATATGCAAGACTCAAGGGCGAAACTGATCACAATGTGCTACCCAACGTCAGTCGATCCCTGCCAGCTCAGGCTTTCGATGCAATGCAAGATTCCAATAAAATTCAGGTCCACCCCATGAACCCAAACAAAACTACTTCAATAGCGGTAAACTTGGACCCCGCATAGGAAAGCGCGCTCGTCGAGTTTCTCCGTGCGCAATGGGAAATCTTTGCCTGGTGTCCTTCAGACATGCCAGGGGTTCCCAGTGAACTCGTCGAGCACGCACTAAATATGGATCCAAAAGAAAAGCCAGTCAAGCAACCTCTTCGAAGGTTTGATGAACCCAAAATAAAAGCAATAGCAGCCGAGCTACACAGACTAGAAAACAAAGGCTTCATCAGGGAAATTAAAGCATCAACTTGGGTGTCCAACCCAGTTATCGTCCCCAAAAAAAATACGGACGTACAAAGAGTATGTGTCGACTACACATCTCTCAACAAGCACTGCCCTAAGGATCCCTTTCCGCTACCTCGCATTGATCAGATAATAGAGTCAACAGCAGGGTGCGCAAGGCTATCCTTTCTGGATGCATATTCCAGCTACAACCAGATCAAGTTGAAGAAAGAAGATGAAGAAAAAACATCTTTTATCACACCATTCGGCGTTTTTTGCTATCAACTCATGCCCTTCGGCCTAAAAAAATACAGGAGCAACTTATCAACGGATGATGCAAAACTGCCTTGGAAGTCAAATAGGCCGCAATATCCAAGTCTACATCGATGACTTGCAGGAAACCTTCGACAATCTCAACAGGTACAAGCTCAACAGGTACGGCGTTTTTTGCTATCAAGTGGTCATCACCACAAGAAAGGAGGAGTCTTTAATCAGCGACTTGCAGGAAACCTTCGACAATCTCAACAGGTACAAGCTCAAGCTTAACCCGACAAAATGCTCTTTTGGCGTATCATCAGGGAAACTTCTGGGATTCCTGGTGTCAGCAAGAGTAATAGAGGCAAACCTAGAGAAAATCCAAGCAATACTAACAATGGGGAAACCAGCAAAGCTACATGACATACAAAAACTCGCAGGACGCATGGCGGTATTAAGTCGATTCGTCGCACAATTAGGAGAAAAAGCTCTCCCCTTTTACGCACTCATGAAAAAGTCAGATAGCAAATTTGAGTGGACATAACAGCCAGATACAGCCTTTGCACAACTGAAAAAAGTGCTTTCCACACCACCAGTGTTGGTCGCACCAAAAGAAAGAGAGCCACTACTACTATATATTGCGGCCACGCATCAAGTAGTAAGCACGATGCTGGTAGTTGAGCGAAGCAAAGAGGGGAAGGCACATGGAGTACAGCGACCAGTATATTTCCTCAGCGAAGTCTTCTCACCAACAAAACAAAGGTACCCGCATTATCAAAAGCTTTCATATAGTGTATTCACAACAACACGAAAGTTGCGGCAATACTTCGTAGTACACCCAATCATAGTGGTTAACGAAGCCCCACTATCAAATATATTGAACAACCTTGAAGCAATAGGACGTGCCTCCTTATGGGGAATCGAACTATCTCCCCTGGAAATCAGGTACAAGAAAAGGAAAGCAATCAAGTCTCAGGTGTTGCCAGATTTCACAGCAGAGTGGCTCAAACTACAAAACACAGGACCACCTGACTTGTCGAGTGTATGGACAATGTACTTTGATGGATCGAAAAGGGTTCAAGGCGCAGGAGCAGGGGTAGTCTTAATATCACCGCAAGGGGATAAGCTGAAGTGTGTATTAAGGATGATTTTCCCGCAAGCCTCTAATAACGAAGCCGAGTATGAGGCCCTACTCCGTGGAATGAAGATGGCCAAAGCATGTGGAGCAACCCGATAAAAAATATTCGGGGACTCGAATCTCGTCGTCCAGCAAGTAATGAATCGATGTGATGCCATCAGCGACAACATGACGGCGTACTGAAATCTATACTACTATCTAGAAGGAACCTTTGATGGATGCGAAGTTTTACACATAAGCAGGGCCAGCAATGAGGAAGCCGATAATCTAGCAAACATCGGGTCCCAATGCCTGCCCATACCACCAGGAGTTTTTTGGGAGGAAATCGTCGAGAGGTCAATAAAAGGCAGTAAAAGTTCGACTCCAGGGGAACCAAGTCAGCATTCGATGACAGACTCGGGGGCTGGCAAACCAGGAACAAGAAGCATAGCAGAACCAGAGGAAGTCATGATGATGGAAGAAACTTGGATGCAACCGTACTTGGCGTATATGATGAACAAGAAACTACCCAAAGATACAGTTGAAGCAAAAAGGATAATACGACAATCCAAAGCTTTTGTCGTACTACAGGGAAAGTTGTACAAGAAAAGTATAAATGGCATATTGCAGCGATGCGTTGATACATCTCAAACATATCTATCATTTTTATGCTCCATGCTTGTTTATGCACCATTTTCTTTGTGTTTTGTTACACTTTGTAGCGTACCTGTGCTTTATTTGTGCTAGTCCCGGATCAATTGCTAGCACATACAGTACAAGATGAAATATCAAGAGTACAAAGGTCTTTATTAAAACGCTTGATCCACAAATAAAATAGTTCTCTTACAACTCAAGTGGCACAATGCCACAACTTATTACAACTCGAGGGAAATGACTAAGTAAATAACTACAAGTCTTCTTTCTTCATAGCTCCACAGGCAGATGTGTTGGACAAAGACTCGTGACCAAGGCGCAGCAATCTTCAATCTTCATAGTAGTAACCTGCAACATGATATGTTGCAGCCACAGAGGGTCAATACTTTGAATGTATTGGCAAGAGGTCACTTTGGTGGACTCAATGTCACCTACACTTATATGCTATTTGGCCAGGTGGAGTTTGACTTTGCGAAAGCAAGCTTCAATCCTAACTTTTGTAAAACTCAAGTTTTCCTTAGCAAAATTTTGTTTAAGAGAAACTCTTTTCTACCCAAGTTTACCCATTAAGTTTTAACTTAAAGAAATTGGGATGAGGAGATTCTTGAACAGCTTCAATATCATGTCACTCAAATTGTCCATAACTGGGGACATGACTAAGTACTTAGTTTTTAACACTCTGCAGAGGTGGTGCACTTTTCCCACAGGACTTAGTTAACCCATTTTGCCATGAGACTCATTTTGCCTCAAATGGCCAAGTAAAAACTAAGACGAGACCTTTCAGAAGCATTCCCTCAGACCAAACCGGACGCGTTCCCTCCTATCAACATCTACCATCCTCTGTCCGTCTGGCTTGAGTTCTTGCAGCTTAGTTGGTCAAGACAGAGCTTATATGTCTTGTGGTTGCACTGAAAGCTTCATGACTTGAACGTCTCCAATCTCTTTGCTCCTAGGTGGCCGTCCACAATTGAGATACACCTGGTGGTTCAGAGGTTCGACGACATGACCCCAGGGAACCACTCAACATAATCCATTCAAGCCACATTCCACTCAGGTGGTTCATTAACTTAGTTGTTTTCTTAGTTTTTGCAAAACAAGGTTTTTCAACACTTAGCCGAAATATGTGATAACCCTTCCCACAACAAGTGTCAAACAAAGTCCTATAGCAGCAGCAATTCTACTAGGAGGTGCAAGGGCTAAACAAAATCTAGACATAAACTCATAAAATCACCTACACATGAATCTTCTATTAGAAAAACTACAAGTGACTAAAGCTTTCAATAGGACAAGGAATATGGTGACACTTGCCATGGTGAGGAGAGGAGTTGGTGCACTCTTCACAAAGGCACTCGTTGCACTCAGCATAATCTACACATGAAATGATACATCCATAAGCACATAGCATTCATTCACAAAAACACTCAAAAGAAAAATACGTATGCAATATGGATTTTAAACACCACAAAGACACTTATTAAGTTCTCTGGTTGGTTTCTATATGCATGGTGGCATGATCAAAATTTTAGAATTTATTTATAAACAATGGATCAATTTATAACACACATGAATTTTACACATACAAAATATTTATACAAGAGTAGAAGAAATAATACTAAAAACATTCTACACATGCAACAGTACAGAGAGGACATACTAATCAAAAGCAAAAAGAATTACTGTAAAATAAAAATTGCAACTATTTTTATTAGCCAAAATACTTAAATAAAGCAATCTGTAATAAAATGTTTACTGCAAGGGAAAAAGTGAAATATTATGTTAGAAATAGGTTCCTCACATTTTTCTGAATCCAGGGACATAAAGTTTGCTAAAATTGGATAAACAGAACTCAAGTTATGAATTTTTGAAGTTTAGAACTGTTTCTGAAATTTTTAAACGAAAAACCGATCGGGTTATATCCCAGGCCGCCACGTGGTGAGCTCTGGTTGGCCGATACCATTTCGGATGGATCGACTATCTGGAGTGTTGGATCTAACTTAAATGAACGCATCAGATCTGAGGGTACCGATTCAGTTAAGTTTTAAAACAAACCGTTGGGTTTGGATCTGACGGCCAGAGGCAAAGAGGGGAGAGGCTCACCGGGGAAAGGACGTCGGCAGCGAGGTCCGCGGCTCTGGAGGTTGACGGCGGCCTGCTTCGGTGGTCTTAGAGGTCCGGGAAGTTGCAGACGATGATCTTCGTGAAGAGACAGAGACGATGGTGAGGTGGCGGTGTCCGTAGCTTCCTGGAACGGCGGTGAGGAGCGACCGGAGGTTAGCGGCGGGTCGGGCATGATCGAGTGCGATGATTCCAGAGGGTTTTAGGTGGTGGCGATCTTACCAGGAAATGCAGGAGGTCGAGGCGATCAAGGTGGCGAAGTTTTCGAGCTCGAGGTGCTCTGGTTGCCCTGGGATTCCTCGCCGGAGTTACGCTCAAGTTCGGTGAGATCTGGTCTTGGTGGCTTCCATTAATCTAGGCCACGGGAGATCGAGCAAGTTTGTCAGGGAGGTGTGCAATCACAAGGGGAACCTTCCAGTGCTGAAAGGAGAGCAAGGGAAGGTGAGTCCTTACCGGGAACGTCCGATCTTGCCGGCGGCAGTGGCGGATCAGCGAGCTTCGATCTGCGCAGCCTGGTGGCGGAGGAGGTCTGAGAGAGGGTGGGGATGGACGAGGAGATCAGGGGCTTTTTATAGGCGCTGCGCGGGGACGAATTGGGCAGGCATTGATTCGGAATTGAAGAGGGAGTAACGGCGGGCTTCGGCAATCACCGGCGGGGATTTCGGATGGAGGAAGACGAAGACTGACTCGTGGGACCCACTGTCAGTGTGAGCGAGGGGGAAGGAGGGTACCAGTTCGGGTGTGCGGGAAATTTGGGCCGTGGGCGTGTTCTGGCTTCGGGCCGAATCGTTCCCCGCGGCCCTTTTCTCTTTTCCTTTTTATTTTCTCTTTTCTTTTTCTGTTTTTCCTTTGTAATTTTGCAAAACAATTTCAAATTGATTTTTAAACAACTTTTGACTTTTTGTAAATTGTTCCCCCTGCTTGTTGCACTTCAGGGAAACATTTGGATCAGGTAATAGCCAAAATTTTGGAAATTTTGCACATAAAATAATAGAATGAATGCATATGCAAGGGATGAGTTTTATGATTTCATGTGTGCAAGATTTTCAAATTCATTCCAAAATTTGGGATGTTACACACTTCATGGCATTTTTATGCATTTTCTAGAACTAACCTATAGACAAGATGCCACAGTGCCAGTTCCCTGTTTTCTGCTGTTTTTGTGTTTCAGAAAAGCTACACAGAAAATATTCTCGTAATTGGATGAAACAACGCCCGAACCTCCTATTTTTCCCGGACATGAGACGAAGACCGAAGGAGGGCCAGAGGGGGGCCAGAGGGCTGCCACACCTAGGGCTGGCGCGCCCCCCCTTTCCCGCGCGAGGGGGTGGTGTGGGCCCCCTGATCGCCCTCTAACGCCGCCTCTCCGCCTATATAAAGCCTCCCGACTGAAAACCCTAAATCGTTCGGCAATTTTCCAAAAGAAGTCCCGCAGCTCCGCCGCCGCCACCGATGAATTTCGAGGGACAGAATTCTCTGTTCTGGCACCCTGCAGGGACAGGGAAGTGCCCCGGAACCATCTCCATCGACTCCATCGCCTCCATCGCCGTCTCCATCGACTTCACCGCCATCTTCTTCAACATTGCTGTCTCCCATGATGAGGAGGGAGTAGTTCTCCCCCGGGGCTGAGGGTTCTACCGGTAGGTATGTGGTTCATCTCTCTCTCCCATGATGTGATCTATATGTGATCATGAGCTTTGTATCTAGTTGAATTGGTAGATGCTATTCTTCATATATTATGCTACTCTCGTGCTTTATTATTGTGATCTCCGGAGACACCTTGTACCATAATGTGAAGGTGACAGTGTGCACATTATGTGTGTCTCTTTGGCTAGTGTCTCTATGAATTGTTGGTGTTTGTTGGAACCATCTAGTGCGCTCAAGGTGATAGTGTGGGGCAATCTAGTTTGGGGACTTGCGAACTTTGAGGAGTGCTTCGTAGCCCTACACATGATTAGTGTTTGTTATCCATTGGAGAATAGTTTAGAGTGGCAATGTGAAGATAGTTATTTATGTGTTCAATTATGTTATCTTTGTTGAGAGTGTCCACTAGTGAAAGTATGATCCCTAGGCCTTGTTTCTAAGCATTGAAACACTGTTTACATTCAGTTTTGTTACATGTTTGCTCGCCACGATATTTATTTCAGATTACATTTACTACTTATAACCATCCATATCACTTGTATTTCACTATCTCTTCGGCGAACTAGTGCACCTATACATCTCACAAGTGTATTGGGTGTGTTGGGGACACGAGAGACTTCTTGTATCGTAATTGCAGGGTTGCTTGAGAGGGATAGCTTTGACCTCCTGCTCCCTGAGTTCGATAAACTTTGGTGATCCACTTAAGGGAAACTTGCTGCTGTTCTACAAACCTCTGCACTTGGAGGCCCAACACTGTCTACAAGAACATATGCGTGCGTAGACATCAAGCTCTTTTCTGGCGCCGTTGCCGGGGAGGTAAGGTAAAAGGTACTCACATCCTCTGGCTACTAAGTATTTTAGTTCCTCGTGAGTGCTCGAAGTTATTTCCTTTAGATTCTGCAATAATATCTTTTTGTTTCTTGTTTTTATTTTCACTAGTTAGGCTTAATGGAAAACAAAGAGTTTTATGGTATTTTTCCTGAGTTGGGACATGAAGTGTTTGAAAAATCTTTGGAGCTTTATTCGCATAGCAATGTTATTTGTATGAATTCTTTGAACACCGTTATTGCCAATGCTATAGAAAAGTCTAAGCTTGGGGAAGTGATGACCCACAAGTATAGGGGGTGTATCGTAGTACTTTCGATAAATAAGAGTGTCAAACCCAACGAGGAGCAGAAGGTGTTGACAAGTGGTTTTGATCAAGGATTCACTGTAAATACTAGCAAACGGGTTTTCAGGGGTATTTGATAATGCAAATAAACAAAGTGTGAGTAAATAAAAGACAGTAGCAACAATTGCAGCAAGTGGCCCAATCCTTTCTTCAGCAAAGGACAAGCCGGATGTGTAACTTATGATAACGAAACGTTCTCGAGGACACACGGGAGTTTCTGTCAAGTGCTTTCGCTTCATACCGCTAAATAATCTTTATTGGTTTGATAAGTGTTATGGGGGTGAACCTATGCTAGCGCACTAACCTTACTAGGATAAATACACACTTATGATTATACCCCTTGCAAGCATCCACAAATACAAGAAAGTAATTAAGATAAATCTAACCACAACCTTAAACTCTAAGATCCTACGCTCCCTGGTGCAATGGTTTCCCAACGGAGGTTTAGGTTTCTGTCACTCCAGCAACCCCACAATTGGTAGCCAAATACACAATGCATCTCACTAGGCCCATAAATGGTGAAGTATCATGTAGTCGACGTTCACATGACACCACTAGTGAAATAGCACCACAACAAATAAATATCAAACCATTAAATATTACTCAACACAATTCCACTACTAACGACTTGACTTCTCCCATGTCCTCAAGAACTAAAAGAACTAATCACAAGACATCATATGGATCATGATCAGAGGTGAAATAATGGTAAATAACAATCTTAACATAAACCTTGATTCAACGGTTCCAGTCAATAGCATCAACTACAAGAGTAATCAACACCGGGAAAGTTTCCCCTAAGAATATAACAAGATCTAACTCAAGATGTTACAACGGGATGGCGTGGTGATGGTGGAGATGAAGGTGCTGGTGATGGAGATGATGATGATGATCCCGATGAAGTCCGGTGCGATGGTGATGACGATGGCAATGATCTCTCCTCTCTGGGAAGGAATTTTCCCGGCAGATTTCTGCCTACCGGAGAGCTTTTCTCTCTCTGGTGTTTTCCGCCCCGCAGAGGCGGCGGTGTCTATCTCTGAGCCCCCCCCCCCACCCCCCTTGACTTAGGTTTTCCGGGACGATGAAGTACGCGAAGGGGCGAGACCTGGAGTGGGCCAGGGCGCCCTCACATAGGGCCGGCGCGGCCAGGGGCCAGGCCGCGCCCCCTATGTGTGAGGCGGCCCCCTGGCTCCTCTCGACTCCTCCTTCTAGCTTCCGGAGTCTTTTGGTATTTTTCTGGAATTTTCCTGATCTTCCGAAATATGGTGTCTTGACGGTCCTTTTCCAGCAGAATCCTGACTCCGGCAGCAAATCCTCCAATGATCATCAAACATGTAAAAACAGAGGAAATAACATAAGTATCATCTCTAAATATGAAATATATCAATGAATAACAGCAAATTATGATACAAAATAGTGATGCAAAATGGACGTATCAACCCCCCCAAGCTTAGACCTCGCTTGTCCCCAAGCGAAAACTAAACTTGGTAAACATGACCACAGGTTTATAGAGTGAAGTGTCGATAATCAAAATACGGACAAGAAGCATCACATTCACCAAAGGCACAAGTTATAATAGACGGCAACTTCCCTTTATATAATATAGACTTGCAATAAGTAAAGGGAATCACATATAAAGATGCACAAAGTAAACTATAGTTGGTGATGGCAAACCTTAGTTCTTGGTCAGAGAACAATGAACAACTATACTAGCCTATGAATGGAGCCTTTTTAAACAGAGCTAATATAGCAAAAACCATATGCTCAACAAAACAAACCTTTTTTGCATTCATAGGAAGCCTTCAAAGATATATTCCTTCAGACAAAAGCCTTGTACAAAACAAGGAATATAGTGAACATGATTAAACGGATCAACATATGGATGAGTGAAACATAACAACTCAAATGCTTGCTTAAGATAGAAGGGAATAGGTTGACTCAACATGGAAGTAAAAGACAGGCCCTTCGCAGAGGGAAGCAGGGATTAAACATGGGCTAGAGCTTTTCATTTGTAAAACAGAGGTAAAAATTGTTTTGAGAGGTGGTTGCTTTGTCAACGACTAGCAACGGAGTTCTTGATATCTTCCATACTAAACAAGTGAGAGCGGTTCCGAGATGTTTGATTAATTGGCACTTTGGTGCTCTTTTATAGATTGGCACTCCTCCCCATATTTTTTCCTTTCTCAAACCATGGCTAACCGATTCCATCGGGTGCCGACCAACTTTCACATACCATGGAAGAGTACTCTTTTTCTTTTCTTTTTGAGATTATGATGGTCTGACCAGCTCCCTTGCAAAATTAGTGACGAGCAGATGAAGCTGCCTAGTCGAGGGGTACTTAATTTAGTATGGAAGATAACAAACCCATCCACTACGTCCTCATGAGCTAAAAACAGTGGCACAAAATGAGAAGTGTTTGAAGGTTTTTGAAAGGTAGCACATGAAATTTACTTGGAATGGCTTGAAATACCATGCATAGGAATTTATAGTGGACTCTTTGCAACTGACTTGGTTTTTGGGATTTGGATGCATGAGAAGTATTTCCTCCCAGTACAGGTCTTTGGCTAGCAAGGCTGGGTAGCAAGCATAAGAGTTGCATGAAACAAACAAACATACATATAATAAGAACAATCATGCAAACTCCCTTGAAGATACAACGATTTTAACTTTGAGAATAATAATGCTTATAAGCCAAACATAAGGAAAACTGAAGTGATGTAACTATAAACACTTCTTTATTCTTTTCTACTCAAACCTCAAGGTAATGTTGCTACTGACCAAGATAAGTTTGCCAAAACCAACTAAATTTACTCATGCTCCCAAGGTGATACCAATACTAATCAACAAGACTAATCATCTAAGAAACATTGCAAACTAAAATAAAGTGTGCGGAAAGTAAACGATAGAACATCTCATTAATATTTCATTACCGCAACTCACACCAAGGGATACATAGACAACCAACTAAGGGGGATACTTCCAAACTGCAAACTATTCTATAAGATAACTTCTCTATTCATGATATGACTCTATTTGAAAAGTAAATGAGAAAAAAGGGCGATGGTGTGATACCGCGGCACTCCCCCAAGCTTGGAACAAGCCAAGGGGATGCCAATACCGATGATGAATTACTCTTTTGGCGGCGGTGGTGAATCCTTAATGAGCTTCTCAATCAAATCTTTCAAGTCATCGATCTTGTGACTGAGGTTACGAATCATCTCTGAATTATGCTCAATACGGTTCATGAACCTGTCAGCCAGAGAATCCCAGCTCTTGGAGTTATTTCCCCATCCTTCTTTACTCTTAGAACTTGCTTTCCCTGCACTGTTAGAACGATCTATATCCCAACCAGAGGGCAATCGGGATCTAGGCACCTTTTGAAACTGATGTTCATGTATTAGAGTATGGAAAGGGTTGTTGCCTGACGAAGATGTCCGTGGAGCTAAAATGTGGCGTGGCACACCCCCTACGGTTCTTATACGTGCACTCTTCTTGAACTTGTCATGACCCCAATGCTTGCGATCATGGTGCTTGTGCGTGAACCTTGATCTTCCTCCTCGGTCTCACTTTCAACTTCTTCCTTCGACTGAAGGTCTTGGTGGTTATCTTCCGGAGGTGCCTTCTCCTTGTCGTCGCTTGAGGAAGCCATGGTGCCCTCAAAACTAAGATCAACTCCTGACAGAAACAGCTCGAAACAAAACACAATGAGAAAACGATTTACATACCTCGGGGACTCCGGGGGGTTAAATAGGTGAAAATAATACATCGAAACAAAATCACAGGAGGAAACCGGGACGGAAACGAGTTCCGGGGTGCTCTCACACCAGGGCGGCGCAGCCAGAGGTGGGCCCGCGCCCCCTGTGTCTGAGGAGCACACGGACTTCTTTTCCTGCCCGTTTTCGTCTCGTGATTTTTCATATTTAGTAAAAACAGCAAAAATAATAAAGGAAGAGTTTTTCGCGAAACTTCTTTGACTAGAACTGCTACCTATTCAAAAACGAACTCTGCAGGTACCTGCAATTTGTCTTGGATGAATTCCTCTGGAGAAACTGTTTCAGTTACATCAACATCTTCATTATAAGAATCTTTAGTAATATAATGTTTGAGTCTTTGCCCATTCACCACTTGTGTAGAGTCATCTTTCAATGAAGCAATCTTAATGGCACCTGAGCGGTATACTTCAATAATAACATATTGTTCTTCCCATTTAGAGAGTAATTTCCCTGCAAAAAATCTGAGATGAGACCTATACAATAGAACTTTCTCACCAACATGAAACTCTCTTTTAAGAATTCTCTTATCATGCCATTGCTTGACTTTCTCTTTGAAAAGTCTAGCATTCTCATACGCTTCGTTTCTCCACTCATCTAGAGAACTCAAATCTAACAACCTTTTCTTACCGGCAAGTTTAAAATCTCTATTAAGCTCTTTCACTGCCCAAAAAGCTTTGTGTTCTAATTCTAAAGGCAAGTGACACGCTTTTCCGTAAACCATCTTATAAGGAGACATTCCCATGGGGTTCTTATAAGCAGTTCTATAAGCCCATAAAGCATCGTTTAACTTACTAGCCCAGTTTTTTCTAGATCTATTAACAGTCTTCTGCAAGATAGACTTGATCTCTCTATTTGAAAGCTCCACCTGCCCACTAGTTTGGGGATGATAAGCAGAAGCAATTCTATGATTAACATCATATTTAGCAAGAGTATTTCTAAAACTACCATAAATAAAATGAGAACCTCCATCAGTCATAAGATATCTAGGCACACCAAACCTAGGAAAAATAACATCTTTAAGCATTTTTAACGAGGTCTCACCATCGGCACTCTTTGTAGGTATGGCTTCTACCCATTTAGTAACATAATCAACAACATCAAGTATGTGGGTATAGCCTTTTGAAGGAGGAAAAGGACCCATAAAGTCAAATCCCCAACAATCAAATGGTTCAATAACAAGAGTGTAATTCATAGGCATTTCATTGCGTCTAGAAATATTACCAACTCTTTGACATTCATCGCAAGATAAAACATACCTTCTAGCATCTTTGAAGAGGGTTGGCCAATAAAAACCTGATTGTAGAACCTTTTGTGCGGTTCTATCTCCAGCATGATGTCCTCCATAAGCACTGCCATGGCATTTTCTTAATATCTCTTATTGCTCATATTCCGGTACACATCTTCGCATAATACCATCAACTCCTTCTTTATATAAGTGTGGGTCATCCCAAAAGTAATGCCTCAAATCATAAAAGAATTTTCTTCTTTGCTGAGCTATAAATGTTGGGGGCAAATACTTGGAAACAATAAAGTTAGCATAATCAGCATACCAAGGAAGGTCTCGCGAAGTTACATTTATAGCAGCTAACTGTTCATTTGGAAAACTATCATTAACAGGAATAGGATCAAAAGAAATGTTTTCCAATCTAGACAAGTTGTCCTCCACAGGATTTTCAGCACCTTTCCTATCTACGATATGCAAATCAAACTCTTGTAAAAGCAACACCCATCTAATAAGCCTAGGCTTAGCATCCTTCTTAGTCATAAGATATCTAATAGCAGCGTGATCAGTATGAATAGTAACTTTAGAATCAACAATGTAAGATCTAAACTTATCACATGCAAAAACAACAGCAAGAAACTCTTTCTCAGTAGTAGCAGAATTTTTCTGAGCAGCATCAAGAGTCTTACTAGCATAATGAATAACATTCAACTTATTATCTATGCGCTGTCTAAGAACAGCACCAACAACAAAATCACTGGAATCACACATAATTTCAAAAGGTAAATTCCAATCAGGTGGTTGAACAATAGGAGCAGTAGTTAAAGCCTTCTTAAGAGTTTCAAAAGCTTCCTTACAATCATCATCAAAGATAAATGGTACATCTTTTTGAAGAAGATTAGTAAGAGGCTTTGAAATCTTAGATAAATCTTTAATAAACCTCCTATAGAAACCAACATGACCAAGAACACTACGAATACCTTTAACATCTCTGGGACAGGGCATTTTCTCAATTACCTCCACTTTTGCTCTGTCAACTTCAATACCTCTTTCAGAAATTTTATGTCCAAGGACAATTCCTTCATTCACCATAAAGTGGCATTTCTCCCAATTAAGAACAAGGTTAGTTTCTTCACATCTCTACAAAACTTTATCAAGATTGTGCAAACAATTATCAAAAGAAGTTCCATAGACGGAGAAATTGTCCATGAATACCTCCACAATTTCTTCACAAAAACCATGAAAAATAGCAGACATGCATCTTTAAAAAGTAGCAGGAGCATTGCATAAACCAAACGGCATACATCTATAAGCATAAGTTCCATAAGGACAAGTAAAAGTGGTTTTCTCTTGATCTTCCTTTTTAACAGCAATTTGAGAAAAACCAGAATAACCATCAAGGAAACAAAAATGAGTCTTCTTAGATAACCTCTCTAACATCTGATCTATAAACGGTAAAGGATAATGATCTTTCTTAGTAACTTTGTTTACCTTCCTATAATCAATCCACATCCTATAACCAACTACTACCCTTTGAGGAATAAGCTCGTTATTCTCATTAGGCACAACAGTCATACCTCCTTTCTTAGGAACACAATGAACAGGACTAACCCATTGACTATCAGCAATAGGATAAATAATACCAGCATCAAGGAGCTTTAATACCTCATTTCTTACCACATCCTTCATCTTTGGGATTAAGCGGCGTTGATGCTCCACAACTGGCTTCGCGTCTTTCTCCATATTAATGGCATGCTGACATAAAGTGGGGCAAATTCCTTTTAAATCATCAAGAGTAAATCCCATAGCTCCTCGGTGTTTCCTCAGTATCTCCAATAACCTTTCTTCTTCCTTTCCTGAAAGTTTAGAACAAATAATAACAGGATATATTTTCTTTTCATCAATATAAGCATATTTAAGATTATCATGCAAAGGCTTTAATTCAAAAACAGGATCTTCCTTAGGCGGCAAAGTGGTGCCAAGATCCTCCACATGTAAATTGTGCTTGATTAATGGTTGTTGACGAAGGAAAATATCATCAATCTCTTCTCTTTCCTTACTGAAAACATCACTTTCGTGATCTTCCATGAATTGCTACAAAGCATTATTAGGAGCAAGAGCAATAGAAGCAAGCTGCTCAACATGAAAATTTTCATTAGGCGTGTCATTTACATAAGAAGTCTTAGCAAACTTGGAAAAATTAAACTCATAAGACTCTCCATTAAACTTAGTAAAAAAAATCTCCTTCTTACAATCTATCACAGCGCCACAAGTATTCAAAAAGGGTCTACCAAAAATAACGGGACAAGTTTCACTAGCCTCTTTACCAAGTACTAGAAAATCAGTGGGGTATTTAGTCTTACCGCAAAGAACTTCCACATCTCGAACAATACCAAGAGGCCAAACAGTCTCTCTGTTAGCAAGCTGAACAACCACATCAATATCTTCAAGTTCACAAGTGCCAATCTCATGCATAATTTCCTTGTAAAGCTCTAAAGGAATGGCACTTGCACTAGCACCAATATCACATAAACTATAATAGCAATGATCTCCAATCCTGACAGAAATAACAGGAACACTCGTTTTCCTATGCTTTTTAGGATGTGAAATAATGTTAGAAGCATCTTCACAAAAAAGAATATATTCATCCCCTACATCTTTAGTAACAAGATCCTTCAATATAGCTACAGGAGACTTAATAGTAATTTGCTCATCAGGTTCTGCAGCTTTCTTAGTACTTTTATTAGACACACTTACCAAAGTAGAATACTTCTTTACCTTAGCAGGGAAAGGTGTCTTTTCAAAATAAGGTTCAGGCACAATGCTATCAACAGTACAAACTTCAGTAGCTGCAGTAGGAATATGACTAATGGAATCTTTATAAGGTGCATGATATTTGTTCCAATCTTTCTTTGGAACATCAAGATAAGAGGCAAAGGCCTTAAGACAATTAGCAAATATTTGAGAATCAAGACCATAAGCAATGCTAACACTATTAAAGTCATCGGTTCCCATAAAAGCTTTAATGCATTCATAATCATAGTTTATACCTGACTTCCTATCTTTGTCGTTTTCCCATCCTTCAGCATTCTCTTGTATACGGTCAATAAGTTTCCACTTAGCATCTTCTTTCATATGAGTAAATGATCCAAAGCAAGAAGCATCCAAATAATCCTTATCGGGAAGAGTAAGCCGCGCATAAAAATTATCAACAACAATATTATTGGGGAGCTCATGAATGGGGCATTTGAGCATTAGTAACTTCAATCTCCCCCACACTTGGGCAATACTCTCTCCATCATGAGGCCAAAAATTATATATCCGATTACGGTCTTTATGGATTTCACTTTGAGGATAAAACTTGGAATAAAAGAGAGGTACAATGTCCTCCCATGCAATAGATGGACCATCTTGGAGCAGTCGATACCACTCCTCAGCTCTGCCTTTTAATGATAAAGAGAATAGCTTCTTCTTGACCTGGCTTGGTGAAATACCTGCACACATGAACAACTCGCATAATTCATGTATAAATAGTAAGTGATCACCCGGATGGACAGTTCCATCTCCTGAATAGCAGTTATCCATGACACGCCCAACAATTTTCATAGGTATTTTAAAAGGATCTAATTCAGCAGGTGGTGGTGGTGGTGGTTCATCCACATATGCAGCAGTGGTAGAAGTGTTCCCAAATAGGAAACCAAATGGAGAGTTCTCTATAGCAGAATAAAATAAAAATAAAAGACAAAAATAAAAACAATACTCACAGTGACGGTTACCTTTACCAAATCCACTCTTCAATAGCGCTACACTCCCCGGCAATGGCGCCAGAAAATAGTCTTGATGACCCACAAGTATAGGGGGTGTATCATAGTACTTTCGATAAATGAGAGTGTCGAACCCAACGAGGAGCAGAAGGTGTTGACAAGTGGTTTTGATCAAGGATTCACTGTAAATACTAGCAAACGGGTTTTCAGGGGTATTTGATAATGCAAATAAACAAAGTGTGAGTAAATAAAAGACAGTAGCAACAATTGCAGCAAGTGGCCCAATCCTTTCTTCAGCAAAGGACAAGCCGGATGTGTAACTTATGATAACCAAACGTTCTCGAGGACACACGGGAGTTTCTGTCAAGTGCTTTCGCTTCATACCGCTAAATAATCTTTATTGGTTTGATAAGTGTTATGGTGTAACGCCCCAACCTTGAGAACAAGGTGGAACATCCGTGTTAAGTGCTATTCCCTGGATCAATGATAGCACCACAGAACAAAATGAAATACTCATTGCATAGTATCAAGATTTCATCGCGGATCCAGATACAAAGTACTCAAACCTTACAATTTACACAGCGGAAATAACAAGGTGGCAAAGAGCCTCCATCTTCATCACGTGCCACAGGCAGCCATGTTGGAATGTAAGCTCGAGATCCTAATCCTGGTTCCTTACTCGAAGTAAAACCTGCACGTTGAATATGCAGCCCCAATGGGGTCAGTACAATGATGTACTGGCAAATGACACATAATTGGAGGATGTTGTGAGGGGCCTATCTACATGAGTATTTGGATGGTAGATCTCATAGGCTGATTTGCATAAAGCCAGTTTTATCCTATAGTTCTTTCTCAAAGTATTACTTTCAAAGTTTTATATTTTCAAGGGTCGAGATAACCCCCAATAGCCACATACTAGCTAGGCATGTAGTACTGGGCGAAATTCGACAAAGTCGGAACCTCAGGCACCACCACCCCTCAGAGTGTATGGTCCTTAGTTCCTACCTAAGGGTTTCTAGACAGAATTTTAATCATTCAGAAGAGGTGATGAGATTATTCCGTACATTCCATGTCTAGAGACTCAATTGTCCATAACCGAGGACACGGCTAATCGATTAGATTTAAACACCTTGCAAGGATTGTGCACTTTCACCTTACGATTCATTTTATGCCCATACATAAAATGAAACGAGACCTTTTAGAAGGAGAGGACAACTAACTTGGCAAGCACCGTTCCCAACCTACAATTCATCTACCACCACTTCTTGCCGACAAGTTGCACTCCCACATTCTAATCAGTCAAGACAGAGCCCATAATGTCATAAGGCTGCACTGGAAGTACACTAAGCATGGAAGACATAGCCATCTCTTTGTTCCTGGGTGGCCATCCCGAGCGGTATTCTGTTCCCACATCCTCTTACAAGGCATGCGTCCCAGAACCCACCTACCTCGCCTCATCTTATCAAACCAATCCACCCAGGTGTTTCATTTTAGTTGAAGTTCTTAACTTTTCACAAAACACTTTTCAAGTGATCTTAGCATGGCATCAAAATTAACAAAGTTTTTAGCATCCTATTCAGGTGGGGTTTGAGGGATAGCTACACACTACTAGGATCTAAGCATTTGATCAAACAGTTGAGTAAAACACCTATCATGCATACTACAAGAGGTGAATACACTAATGCATAAATAAAATAGGTAAGGGATATGCGTGTCACTTGCCTTTCTGAAGAACAAGACGCTTCCCTTCTCTCTACTAAGCGTGTAGTCCTTCGCACCAACTATAGTATAAAAGGATCACGACATAAACACTCCAAACAACCACATACAAGCAATTTAAGCAATCAAAGGTATTTGTTTGACCTTTTAGTTTTATTGAGATGTCGTGATTTGGAGGGCATGGTAGAGGATCTTGAATGAATTGAGGGCTTGGTTAGGAAGGATCAGTATGATTGGGAGGGAAATGGTCTAAGCGACTTTGAGGAACGTTTGAAATACTCAAATGGCACATTTGCAAGTTGAATAGTTCAATACCTGTAAACAACACTGAGTGGGTATTGGATTTGGTATAGATGGTTGATATTTGGGGTAGGGCTCAATGGCTCGTTGATCAACATGGTGTATAACACATACTAAGGTACGGGTTATAACAACTCCACATTATTAAAATCTTGGTTCGAGGTGAATCCATATTCTACTCAAGTAGCTCATTTGCTGTTTGAATATATATATGAATTGACAAGGTGTATGAGTGAAAATCTTTATGCTTTATCACAGCATAATGAATATTGGAGTATCTTACGTGGGTAACTCACATAGCAGACAAAATAGTGTAATAGTAATACTATCGATTAAGTGCAGTAACAATTATCCTTGAATAGTATATGTATTACACCTAGTCATTGGGCTAGGAATAAGGAGCATTGAGTTACTCAATTAACTCATTTGTTAATTGAATGATTCTATGCAAGGCTAAGGTTGATTAGACATGAATAAATGGCTATAGGTATAGGATAGGTATGGGTGATGTGTGGAACATGGCTTAAGGTTCCGGATGAGTAGGTATGATTGGGTTTAGTACTATGATCGTTGATTTGATCGATGCCACAGTGGTAGGGTAGAAACTAAGATTAGAGGTATCACTCTATACTCAAACAACCCAATTGTAGTTTGAATATGTGTGAACAAGACATGATGTACTTTAGATGAATATGACATTGGATCAAGGTGATTTCAAGATGATATTTGATACCTAGGTATGAAAGTAGGATTTGCTAAATAGAAAGGGAAACATTATTGAACAAGAATAGATCTACTCTTATAATGGAAATTACTCAAATCCTCATATTAGAATTTGAATAATAGTGAAGTGTTTCATTCAGATATGGGAGTGATACTACTGCGTAGCTTGCAGTAAAGTATTGTCACTGTAAGTGGAGTCATTCTAAAATAAGTTTTTAGAACTCAAGATATGGCCAAAAGGTGATTTGAGAAGATTTGGATGCACAAAGTGTGTGCACATATCAAGTTTGGATTTTCTTGATCCTATGATGTTCTGCAAGTTCCAAGGAATCCAGAGACCACAAATTTGTAATTTTTGGACACTTGGTTCAAAGGATATGAATTAAACAAACTAACAGAAGGTTCAATCCCAATTTGAAAATAGTTTCGAATTGAACCCATGAAATATGGGATTTTATTGTACTACTATATTCTACAGGTTTCAAGGATTTCAACGGTATCTCATTTGTTATTTTTGGACCTACAGATCAAAAGATATGAATTCTGCAAGATTGGAATCAAATCTGGTTTGAATTTCTAATTCGAGTTTCTATTTGAACCAGAGGCCGACACGCGGCGTGGTCTGATTGGTCCGTACCGATTCGGGCGGATTAAGGTTGTGGGACGTTGGATCAAAAGGGATCTGGACGGATCAGATCGACAGATACCTCTTCGTTTAAGTGAAGCGATATGGGCTTTTGGATCTCGATCGAACGGACGATACGAATCGGTGAGGAGAGAAGCTTACCCAGGGTTTCCGTGCGTCACCGGCAGCGAGCTTGCGCACTGGGGGGTTGACGTTGCCGACGATGCTGAGGGTTCTGGTGGTGACGAAGGCATGGACGAGGTTCAGCTCGACGAGGGAAGTCCGACGGTGGTGACGGCGTCGTCGATTTCGTCCTGCACTCGCGTGGAGAGGCGACTGGAGCGGAGATGGTCTTCGGGTGAGCGTCGACGAGCTCGATTTGCTGCAGAAGAGGTTTGAAGGAGGGGTCAGGGGTGTGCGCCGGGTCAAGGCGAAGAGAATAGAGGTGAGGGGAGGGGCTCGGGCTCACCGTCGTTGGCGAATCCTACTGGGGATGCTCGCAGACGAGCGGACCTCCGACGAGGAATTTGAGCAGCCTGGCGGCCTGGTTCGAGGAGAGGAGGGGAGGGGAGTGAGAGGAGGGTGCGGGGTACTTATAGGTGCGGTCTTGATGGCCATTACTCGGGAGAAATCAACGGGGGGGGGGGGGGTGTTACTCCGGCGACCGTTTCCAGAAACGGAGAGAGGGGGAGGAGATTGCGGGAGGAGGGGGATGACACGCGGGGCCCACATGGCAGCGAGGGAAGAGAGGGCAGGGGTACCGGTTCGGGGCGGGGTGATGCTGGGCCGAGGCTGGCTTCTGGAGTTGGGCCGAAAGGCTTCCCAGGGTCCGTTTCTATTTTTATTTCCTCTTTTCTCTTTTTCTTTTTCTGTTTTCTTTATTTCTTCATACCCTTTTCAAATTTGATTCAAATTGATTCAAACCAACTTTGTAAAGTTTTTAAAATTCAAAACAACAATACAGAACAGTAATAAACATGTTTTCATAATTAAAATAACTTTCTATAAAAACTATATGAATTGGCCAAGGGCTTTTATTTGCATAATGCAAATAGAATTTGGGTTTTAAATAATCCCTTTCCAAAATCAGAGAAAAGCTTTTACAATATAGTTTTTGAAATATACTTTTCAAACATTCCTTTGGCATAGAAAGCTTTATAAATCACTTTGTAAGACATTTCTTTTGCAAGCAAGCTTGCAGAGGAAATAGCATTTGGATACTTGATCTTTCTCAAGGAAGTTCTTCAAGAAAATAATAGAAGGTTTAAAATAGTTTTCTAATAAAGCTTTCAAATAGACTCAAAAAGTTTTAAATCCCTGCGAATTTCAATCATCTCAAGTAATACAAAAGCGAAAAAAAATTTCCCCAAAATCTGACAAAATCTTGGTATGTTACAGACTACCACCCTTAAAGAAATCTCGTCCTCGAGATTGAAGGAAGGTTACAAGATTTAGGGATCTTAATGGGATTAGGGTGCTACCACCCTTAAAGAAGATTTTGCTTGGTGGTATCTTGATGTTTCCTTAGGCACTTGCATTTTGTTCCCAGCTTGAATTCACTGTCGCGTCATTTTTTTGAAATAGCCCTTCTCAGAAGTGTCGATGTTCGCCGCTATGCTCAGAAGTGGCATTCCAGATGTTCCATCCAATTCTGGTGATAGGCAGATATCATCCATCGCGTTGTCTTCAACAAGGTAGTCCACATCGTCCAAGAATGTGTATCTAGCCTTTTCTTGGTCGGTCTTTACCATGGCCACGACAGCATACAGGCCATCACCATACTCCTTGTTGCTTTTTAGCTGATTTTCGTTGCAGAATCTCAAAAGATGACCCAGTGTCAAGTATTGCATGCTTGCCCCACGAACATGATGAGACCACACATCCCAAGGAATTGGGATGGCATCCCTCTGCAGTCTTCTCAAGTATTTCATAGGGGTAAACAAGGTGGACTCTGTCAGAGGTACTGGCACCTTTAAGGGACGGAAGGTCGCCTTATAACCAGCATTGTTGAACCCATTCAAGTTACCGGAGCAAGTCGTGCTACTTGCCGCAGGCACCAGATGGTCCTTAAGAATTCCTTTAGCAACCGTCTTCATAGTTGTTGAAAGGCGCTGAACAACTTGATCATATCTCGAAGATGGATTCCTTTTCAGGGAAAAGGGATCTGAGGACGCTCTCATGGGCAGGAACAGGGTTCCATGGATTTGGAGAGGTGTCTCACAACATCGTAGGTCGGGATGAGGTAGACTTCGGTGGCGCTGGGCTTTGGAATCAGGTGGAATTCTCATAGGTGGTGGTGGCAGTCTCTATTGTGATTCTCTGGAGAGGGGAGAGTCCTCTTTTATAGGCTCAGGGGTAGTCGAACAGGCCGCGTGGGGAGTCGAAACGAGAAGTCGGGGAATTGAAGTCGAAATTGAATCGTCTCTGCATTCAAGGTCCACTGGGATAAATGCTTCTGAAACGTGTAGTCGTTCCTCACCGTATTCTTACGTTTTGGCCACACTGGCACACTACGAAGGGTGTAACATATCTATCCTCCTAAGGTCATGGCTTAAAGACGTCGTCTCTCATGTAGGTATGTCTCTCTAGGTGTGTAAAACCAACATTATGAGAGCGAATAATAAGAGTAGTAGGAATGGTGATCAATCCATCCTGCACCCAAATCATTACTTCATACATGGTTTGCAAACCTCGTATTCTAACTCTTGGTCAACCTCACTGGCTTTGCCAAAATTTTCTTGAAATGAGAACCTGTGTTTCCAAACTAAATTTTTTAAAACAAATCTATCGTTCCTTAGTTAGGGTTTTGCGCAACTCGATCGTATGACGTTAACTCTTGAGTTACAAATCCTTCGGCTTGCCATCTCATTGAGGAATATAATTCATTTAACCAGGTTGTCTTTGGCTCTTACAAGTCCTTACAATATTTATTAAAAGGCAGTAATGGCATACAAGCTCTTCCAAATTGGCTACATCTTGTTGTGTTTCCTCCTTGTATATTGTAGCATCCTTCAGTCGTTCCACGTTACTGAGGTCTTGGAGTTCCATTCTCTGAACATTTATTCGAGTAGTGTCCCTTTTGTTTGCACTTGAAACAGGTGATCATTTGGATGTCTCTTTTCGTGCTATCTTGCATGTTTACCTTATGATGCAATTTTGGGCATTTGGTCACATAGTGTCCTAGCTCCTTGCATTTGAAGCACATCACCTTGCTGTTGTCCTTCTTTCTTTTTGGTCTTTCTAGGGCTAGGAGATCTCTCACTTCGTTTTCTTCATATTCCACTACAGTCGGGGAAAAACATTCTCTCTTCTTCGAGCAATTCCTAGACAAGTGTCCTTCTTCTTCACATGAGTAGCAGCACTTAGTGGTATGGTTGAGTGCTATCCCCATGTCTTTATCTTCCATCTTTCTTTTGAGTCTTCCATCTTCAGGGGTCCTTTCTGGCAGTTGGCTCATTCTATCCTTAGCTTGTTGATTTATCCGTTGCACTGTGGAATAAAACTTGCATTCAGCCGGAATATGATTTGTTCCCTCACATAGGAAACAAGTAACTTGGCTTATGGGACATTCTTCAACTGGGTGACTTGTATCACAGTGGGGACACTCTCCATGGCAGTCCTTAGAGGTATGTTCTACTTCTCCGCATCTCTTACAGGCTTGACATATTATCTCGGTATTAATTTTCGTTGGTCTTTCTCCACGCTCATCTTGTGGCAGGCTATTATAGGTACTAGCCACCATCTGGGACATCATTTGTACTATTCGAGAATGATCATTTAGTACTTGCTGCACTCCTGGGGGCAGCTCTTTGCTATCGCGGTTAGCCATATTCTGAGTCATCTCCCGCATCATTCCTGTGTGAGCTTCAACTAACTGTTGCATTGCTATCACCAACTGAGGGTTGTTGGACTGTTCTGACGTTGAGGATGCATCTGTTTGGGTTTAGGACAGGTTTATGTCTTAGCATAGATAAGGGTTAGACAGAAGAGATCTAAGGAAGATCCTACCCAAACATAGAAGGTCAAGAGAAAACACATTTCTACAAAATTATAACAAGCATTGCAACTAGCACTCGATAACATAGACGATCACATCAAACATAGATCCTCAAGCACAATAGGTTGACTACAAGTTTTAAGAAAACAAGGTCTAAAAGGGTCATACCACTAGGTGGCACGACTAACCATTACAAGATCGTCGATTTATTACATAATGTGGTGGTCTCACTACTTGAACTGTGCAAGATACGCTCTAGTGTTCCCTGTCTTGCGTCGCTTCACCACAGGGCTAGGTGGCGCCGCATGAGCCTACTCCACAGAATCTCCCTCTATCGTGGGCTGGCAAGGCTCCAGCTTCTCAGGCTCCGCTCCTATCAGCTCTGAGGTCGACTTCTTCTTCTCTTCAGTAGATGTTGTTCCCTTCTTGGGCGGCCAAGGCTTGTACTTCATCAGGTCCTTGTGAAGGTAAACGCACTGTCCTCGAAAGCCTACAATCTGGGCCTCCTGATCCTCGACCTTACCTGACAGCTTATCATTGGCGGCCTCAAGTGTTTTGTTCTTCTCCTTCAGTTTCTCTATCGTGCTTTCTAGTTGTTCTATCTTCTCATCCTTCTGCAGGAGCTGGTACTTGGCATCATCAGTGGCATCCATCTCACTGCGCAGCATGTCCTCCAAGTTGAAGGCATAGGATCCTATGTCCTCTAACTGCACCTCAGTCCAAGGTAAATCCTCACGACGTCCTGGGGTCCTCAAGGCCCATCCCTCGTGGTTACGCCTCCCAAACTGGTAGATGGAATTGTCCAACTCTGATATCTCCTGGACATACATACCACATATGCGGGCTAGTGCCTCCTCCATGGCCATCATGACACCAGTCTCCCAACCTGGGTACATCCTCGAGTACACCACTGTCTCAGTGGGAGTACCAATGGTGCGACCCTCAATCCAGGTCTCAATCTCCCAGCGGACGATCTCGGGAACCACACAGGGTATCACTCTGCCACGAAAAGTGGGAGGTGACAGGTTCAGCATCCGAGAAAGGCGGGATAGCTGATCACTAAACAGCTCGTCGTCGTCGTCATAGGGGACCTTCAGCTTGGTGTACGTCATCTAAAATTTTGAAAGGAGAACAGTGTAAGCAAAATGAAAGTGATAAGCCTTACGAGGAAAAGAATAAAGCAAACTGTATTTATAATGCAACAAAAAAATTCAAAACACATCCTAAGCGTAATGATATCCATTTGATATCATTTTTGGGTTTCCTAGTCTAGTCCAAACCTAGGGTCTCGATCCTACAGGCAACACTATGCTCTGATACCATTTTGTAACGCCCCAACCTTGAGAACAAGGTGGAACATCCGTGTTAAGTGCTATTCCCTGGATCAATGATAGCACCACAGAACAAAATGAAATACTCATTGCATAGTATCAAGATTTCATCGCGGATCCAGATACAAAGTACTCAAACCTTACAATTTACACAGCAGAAATAACAAGGTGGCAAAGAGCCTCCATCTTCATCACGTGCCACAGGCAGCCATGTTGGAATGTAAGCTCGAGATCCTAATCCTGGTTCCTTACTCGAAGTAAAACCTGCACGTTGAATATGCAGCCCCAATGGGGTCAGTACAATGATGTACTGGCAAATGACACATAATTGGAGGATGTTGTGAGGGGCCTATCTACATGAGTATTTGGCTGGTAGATCTCATAGGCTGATTTGCATAAAGCCAGTTTTATCCTATAGTTCTTTCTCAAAGTATTACTTTCAAAGTTTTATATTTTCAAGGGTCGAGATAACCCCCAATAGCCACATACTAGCTAGGCATGTAGTACTGGGCGAAATTTGACAAAGTCGGAACCTCAGGCACCACCACCCCTCGGAGTGTATGGTCCTTAGTTCCTACCTAAGGGTTTCTAGACAGAATTTTAATCATTCAGAAGAGGTGATGAGATTATTCCGTACATTCCATGTCTAGAGACTCAATTGTCCATAACCGAGGACACGGCTAATCGATTAGATTTAAACACCTTGCAAGGATTGTGCACTTTCACCTTACGATTCATTTTATGCCCATACATAAAATGAAACGAGACCTTTTAGAAGGAGAGGACAACTAACTTGGCAAGCACCGTTGCCAACCTACAATTCATCTACCACCACTTCTTGCCGACAAGTTGCACTCCCACATTCTAATCAGTCAAGACAGAGCCCATAATGTCATAAGGCTGCACTGGAAGTACACTAAGAATGGAAGACATAGCCATCTCTTTGTTCCTGGGTGGCCATCCCGAGCGGTATTCTGTTCCCACATCCTCTTACAAGGCATGCGTCCCAGAACCCACCTACCTCGCCTCATCTTATCAAACCAATCCACCCAGGTGTTTCATTTTAGTTGAAGTTCTTAACTTTTCACAAAACACTTTTCAAGTGATCTTAGCATGGCATCAAAATTAACAAAGTTTTTAGCATCCTATTCAGGTGGGGTTTGAGGGATAGCTACACACTACTAGGATCTAAGCATTTGATCAAACAGTTGAGTAAAACACCTATCATGCATACTACAAGAGGTGAATACACTAATGCATAAATAAAATAGGTAAGGGATATGTGTGTCACTTGCCTTTCTGAAGAACAAGACGCTTCCCTTCTGTCTACTAAGCGTGTAGTCCTTCGCACCAACTATAGTATAAAAGGATCACGACATAAACACTCCAAACAACCACATACAAGCAATTTAAGCAATCAAAGGTATTTGTTTGACCATTTAGTTTTATTGAGATGTCGTGATTTGGAGGGCATGGTAGAGGATCTTGAATGAATTGAGGGCTTGGTTAGGAAGGATCAGTATGATTGGGTGGGAAATGGTCTAAGCGACTTTGAGGAACGTTTGAAATACTCAAATGGCACATTTGCAAGTTGAATAGTTCAATACCTGTAAACAACACTGAGTGGGTATTGGATTTGGTATAGATGGTTGATATTTGGGGTAGGGCTCAATGGCTCGTTGATCAACATGGTGTATAACACATACTAAGGTACGGGTTATAACAACTCCACATTATTAAAATCTTGGTTCGAGGTGAATCCATATTCTACTCAAGTAGCTCATTTGCTGTTTGAATATATATATGAATTGACAAGGTGTATGAGTGAAAATCTTTATGCTTTATCACAGCATAATGAATCTTGGAGTATCTTACGTGGGTAACTCACATAGCAGACAAAATAGTGTAATAGTAATACTATCGATTAAGTGCAGTAACAATTATCCTTGAATAGTATATGTATTACACCTAGTCATTGGGCTAGGAATAAGGAGCATTGAGTTACTCAATTAACTCATTTGTTAATTGAATGATTCTATGCAAGGCTAAGGTTGATTAGACATGAATAAATGGCTATAGGTATAGGATAGGTATGGGTGATGTGTGGAACATGGCTTAAGGTTCCGGATGAGTAGGTATGATTGGGTTTAGTACTATGATCGTTGATTTGATCGATGCCACAGTGGTAGGGTAGAAACTAAGATTAGAGGTATCACTCTATACTCAAACAACCCAATTGTAGTTTGAATATGTGTGAACAAGACATGATGTACTTTAGATGAATATGACATTGGATCAAGGTGATTTCAAGATGATATTTGATACCTAGGTATGAAAGTAGGATTTGCTAAATAGAAAGGGAAACATTATTGAACAAGAATAGATCTACTCTTATAATGGAAATTACTCAAATCCTCATATTAGAATTTGAATAATAGTGAAGTGTTTCATTCAGATATGGGAGTGATACTACTGGGTAGCTTGCAGTAAAGTATTGTCACTGTAAGTGGAGTCATTCTAAAATAAGTTTTTAGAACTCAAGATATGGCCAAAAGGTGATTTGAGAAGATTTGGATGCACAAAGTGTGTGCACATATCAAGTTTGGATTTTCTTGATCCTATGATGTTCTGCAAGTTCCAAGGAATCCAGAGACCACAAATTTGTAATTTTTGGACACTTGGTTCAAAGGATATGAATTAAACAAACTAACAGAAGGTTCAATCCCAATTTGAAAATAGTTTCGAATTGAACCCATGAAATATGGGATTTTATTGTACTACTGTATTCTACAGGTTTCAAGGATTTCAACGGTATCTCATTTGTTATTTTTGGACCTACAGATCAAAAGATATGAATTCTGCAAGATTGGAATCGAATCTGGTTTGAATTTCTAATTCGAGTTTCTATTTGAACCAGAGGCCGACACGCGGCGTGGTCTGATTGGTCCGTACCGATTCGGGCGGATTAAGGTTGTGGGACGTTGGATCAAAAGGGATCTGGACGGATCAGATCGACAGATACCTCTTCGTTTAAGTGAAGCGATCTGGGCTTTTGGATCTCGATCGAACGGACGATACGAATCGGTGAGGAGAGAAGCTTACCCAGGGTTTCCGTGCGTCGCCGGCGGCGAGCTTGCGCACTGGGGGGTTGACGTTGCCGACGATGCTGAGGGTTCTGGTGGTGACGAAGGCGCGGACGAGGTTCAGCTCGACGAGGGAAGTCCGACGGTGGTGACGGCGTCGTCGATTTCGTCCTGCACTCGCGTGGAGAGGCGACTGGAGCGGAGATGGTCTTCGGGTGAGCGTCGACGAGCTCGATTTGCTGCAGAAGAGGTTTGAAGGAGGGGTCAGGGGTGTGCGCCGGGTCAAGGCGAAGAGAATAGAGGTGAGGGGAGGGGCTCGGGCTCACCGTCGTTGGCGAATCCTACCGGGGATGCTCGCAGACGAGCGGACCTCCGACGAGGAATTTGAGCAGCCTGGCGGCCTGGTTCGAGGAGAGGAGGGGAGGGGAGTGAGAGGAGGGTGCGGGGTACTTATAGGTGCGGTCTTGATGGCCATTACTCGGGAGAAATCAACGGGGGGGTGTTACTCCGGCGACCGTTTCCAGAAACGGAGAGAGGGGGAGGAGATTGCGGGAGGAGGGGGATGACACGCGGGGCCCACATGGCAGCGAGGGAAGAGAGGGCAGGGGTACCGGTTCGGGGCGGGGTGATGCTGGGCCGAGGCTGGCTTCTGGAGTTGGGCCGAAAGGCTTCCCAGGGTCCGTTTCTATTTTTATTTCCTCTTTTCTCTTTTTCTTTTTCTGTTTTCTTTATTTCTTCATACCCTTTTCAAATTTGATTCAAATTGATTCAAACCAACTTTGTAAAGTTTCTAAAATTCAAAACAACAATACAGAACAGTAATAAACATGTTTTCATAATTAAAATAACTTTCTATAAAAACTATATGAATTGGCCAAGGGCTTTTATTTGCATAATGCAAATAGAATTTGGGTTTTAAATAATCCCTTTCCAAAATCAGAGAAAAGCTTTTACAATATAGTTTTTGAAATATACTTTTCAAACATTCCTTTGGCATAGAAAGCTTTATAAATCACTTTGTAAGACATTTCTTTTGCAAGCAAGCTTGCAGAGGAAATAGCATTTGGATACTTGATCTTTCTCAAGGAAGTTCTTCAAGAAAATAATAGAAGGTTTAAAATAGTTTTCTAATAAAGCTTTCAAATAGACTCAAAAAGTTTTAAATCCCTGCGAATTTCAATCATCTCAAGTAATACAAAAGCGAAAAAAAATTTCCCCAAAATCTTGGGATGTTACATATGGGGGTGAACCTGTGCTAGCGCACTACCCTTACTAGGATAAATACACACTTGTGATTATACCCCTTACAGGCATCCGCAAATACAAGAACGTAATTAAGATAAATCTAACCACAGCCTTAAACTCTAAGATCCTACGCTCCCTGGTGCAATGGTTTCCAAACGGAGGTTTAGGTTTCTGTCACTCCAGCAACCCCGCAATTGGTAGCCAAATACACAATGCATCTCACTAGGCCCATAAATGGTGAAGTATCATGTAGTCGACGTTCACATGACACCACTAGTGAAATAGCACCATAACAAATAAATATCAAACCATTAAATATTACTCAACATAATTCCACTACTAACGACTTGACTTCTCCCATGTCCTCAAGAACTAAACGAACTACTCACAAGACATCATATGGATCATGATCAGAGGTGAAATAATGGTAAATAACAATCTGAACATAAACCTTGATTCAACGGTTCCACTCAATAGCATCAACTACAAGAGTAATCAACACCGGGAAAGTTTCCCCTAAGAATATAACAAGATCCAACTCAAGATGTTACAACAGGATGGCGTGGTGATGGTGGAGATGAAGGTGCTGGTGATGGAGATGATGATGATGATGATCCCGATGAAGTCCGGTGCGATGGTGATGACGATGGCGACGATCTCCCCTCTCCGGGAAGGAATTTCCCTAGCAGATTTCTGCCTGTTGGAGAGCTTTTCTCTCTGGTGTTTTCCGCCTCGCAGATGCGGCGGTGTCTATCTCTAAGCCCCCTCTTGACTTAGGTTTTCCGGGACGATGAAGTACGCGAAGGGGCGAGACCTAGAGTGGGCCAAGGCGCCCTCACACAGGGCCGGTGCGGCTAGGGGCCAGGCCGCACCCCCTATGTGTGAGGCGGCCCCCTGGCTCCTCTCGACTCCTCCTTCTGGCTTTCGGAGTCTTTTGGTAAAATATAATTTTCTGGTATTTTTCTGGAATTTTCCTGATCTTCCGAAATATGGTGTCTTGACGGTCCTTTTCCAGCAGAATCCTGACTCTGGTAGCAAATCCTCCAATGATCATCAAACATGTAAAAATAGAGGAAATAACATAAGTATCATCTCTAAATATGAAATATATCAATGAATAACAGTAAATTATGATACAAAATAGTGATGCAAAATGGACGTATCAGGAAGCTGGTTTTGTTAAGCATGATATTTTTAGTTCCCCAGCTTTAGTGGAGAAAATTCGCTCTAATGATATTTTATCTCCCATATGTGATAATTCTAATGATGTTTGTGATCCTCGTTCCTTTAAAATACCTATGAAAATTGTTGAACGTGCTATGAATAACTGCTATTTAGGGGATAGAACTGTCCATCCTGGTGATCATTTGCTCTTTATACATGAATTTTGCGAGTTGTTCAAGTGTGCATGTATTTCTACAGGTGAAGTTAAGAGGAAGCTATTCTCTTTATCCCTAAAGGGGAGAGCTGCAGAATTGTATAAGACGCTGAAGGATGGCCGATCTATTGGTTGGGAGGAAATTGTACCTCTCTTTTATTCTAAATTCTATCCTTCTAGTGAGATTCATAAAGATAGGAATTATATTTATAATTTTTATCCTCATGATGGAGAAAGCATTGCCCAAGAGTGGGGAAGATTGAAGTCACTAATGCTCAATTGTCCCATTCATGATCTCTGATACGTCTCAAACATATCTATAATTTTTGATGCTCCATGCTTGTTTTTACACCATTTGCCTTGTGTTTCGTTACACTTCGTGGCATTTTTATGCGATTTCCGGAACTAACCTATTGACAAGATGCCACAGTGTCAGTTCCCTGTTTTCTGCTATTTTTGTGTTTTAGAAATGCTACACATGAAATATTCTCGGAATTGGACGAAACAAGTTCTAGAACTCCTATTTTTCCCGGACGAAGGACGAGGACCGAAAGAGAGCCGGAGGGGGGCCAGGGGCCAGCCTCACACCAGGGTGGCGCGGCCCAGCCCCTGGCCGCGCCCCCTATGTGGGAGGAGCCCCTGGCAGCCCCCTGACGACGCCCCTTCGCCTATATAAAGCCTCGGGACGGAAAACCCCAGGGGGGTCGGCAATTTTCCAGAAAGAGTTCCGCAGCTCCGCCGCCGCCGTCGACAAATTTCAGGAGACAGAAGTCTCTGTTCCGGCACCCTGCCGGGACGGGGAAGTGCCCCCGGAGCCATCTCCATCGGTCTCCATCGCCATCTCCGCCGTCTCCACCGACCTCACCGCCATCTCCATCAACCTTGCTGTCTCCTATGATGAGGAGGGAGTAGTTCATCCCTGGGGCTGAGGGCTCTACCGGTAGCTATGTTGTTCACCTCTCTCTCCCATGATGTGATCTCTATGTGATCGTGAGCTTTGTATCATGTTGAATAAGTAGATGCTACTCTTCATCATTATGTGTACTCTAGTGGAGTTATTAAAGTAATCTATTCCTCCTACCATGGTGTAACGGTGACAGTGTGTGCATCATGGTGGTACTTGGTCTAGGCTACGATTGTGATCTCTTATGGATTATGAGAATAATTATCACTATGATAGTATTGAAGTGATCTATTCCTCCTTTCATGGTGTAATGTTGACAGTGTGTGCACCGTCTTAGTACTTGGTCTAAGTTGCAATAATATTTATCTTGAGTTGTGATTTGATTTGGATATCTCTATGAGTGGTGTTTGTCAAGTACTTGATGAACTTTCAGGGGTGCTTCTGTAGCCACTACGCAATGATTAGTGTTATTCAATAGGAGAGTAATTCAGAGTAGCATAGTGAAGAGAAGTTATTTATTTGTTCAATTATGTTATATTTATTGGGAGTGTGTCCACTAGTGAAAGTATGATCCCTAGGCCTTGTTTCCAAGCTTTGCACACCGTTTACTTGCTATTTTGTTACTTGTTTGCTTGCTGCCATTTTTATTCCAGATTGTATTTACTACTTATAATCATCCATACCACTTGTATTTCATTATCTCTTCACCGAACTAGTGCACCCATACATCTGACAAGTGTATTGGGTGTGTTGGGGACACAAGAGACTTTCTGTATCATAATTGCAGGGTTGCTTGAGAGGGATAGCTTTGACCTCTTCCTCCCTGAGTTCGATAAACCTTGGGTGATCCACTTAAGGGAAACTTGTTGCTGCTCTACAAACCTCTGCACTTGAAGGCCCAACACTGTCTACAAGAACAGACGCGTGCTAGACATCAATCTCCTCCCTAATATTGTTATTAATAATTTTTATGCAAGGCTTTCAGGATATTACAAGGACTATCTAGATGCCTGTTTTGAGGGGTCTTTCACAAGCAAGGAGGTTGAAGCTAAGTGGGATCTGCTTGAAACAATTCAAAGCAATATCGAAGATTGGGATGGCAACAAAGGTAATGTATCAGGTATAAATTATGAGTATGATTGTATTAAGTCTTTCGCTAAAACTGCTGATTTTCAAGAGCTTAGTGCTAAATATGGTCTTGATCCTCAAATTATGGTTGATTGCTTTAGAGCCTTTCCTTCCCATATTAATGTTCCTAAGGGAAATGGGGACGTGTATCATGAACCTTTTAAAGACACTTGCATAGAAAGTGATATTGTTATTGATGATTGCAATAAACATGCTCAAACTTCTGAAAGTACTATTTCTTATAAGCATGTTAATTTTTGTGGAGCACTTAGACCTTGCGAACAGAATCACATCAAAGAGGATTATTGTATCCACCACAGGAATGAAAAAACCCGAATGTGGGACAAGGCTCTAGATGAGCTTGGTGAAAAGGTTTGTGCCCTTTATCCTTTTATTTGTGAACTTTGCTATAAAGAGGGTCATTTCAATTTTCAATGCTCAGGCCATAATAATGACCTTTCTAATCCAATGAGTACCACAAGTTTGTATTGTGATGACAAGATCACTCCCAATCAGCATGATGAGTTTACTTTATTTTTGGTGTGTGAAGAGTTATCTAGAAAGACTTCTTTGGTAGATATGAGTGCTTTTGATATTAATAGCATCCTGCATGGTTGTCATCTTTATTGTGTTAAAGATTGTCGCGCAAATACTTACATACAAAATGTTATAAAAGAGGATGCTTTACCACAATATGACAGGTCTGATATGTGTTTATTTCTCATTAACAAAAAGGAGGAATCCTCCAAAGTTTCCTCTATTGTTTCTGTCAATAAACCAGATTATGTGGAGAAGCTTCCTTTCAAGCCTCTCCCTCCTAAAGAAGGGAAGAGGAAGAAGAAGAAGAACAAGAAGAAGAAGAAGAGGAGGAGTAAAAGGAGAGAGGAAACGGTATCTTCCCCTAAGCATGTTGCTCCTATTATAGTTTTTTATGAGTCTGAACTCGATGATGTTCCTATGCCAGTTACCTATATTAGTGATCATGATTGGGAAAAGCACTCTACTTTTGATACTGAAAATATTTTTGGTACCAATTCTGAAAATGTTGATGTTAATAACTGTTGTACCATTAGTGCTATCCATGTTCCTTCCAATTATGATATGTTTGCATATGAACACACTTTGGAAGAAGAGGAGGAGTAAAAGGAGAGAGGATAGCTATTCTATTGCTTATGATGATTATAATGATGAGTATGACATTTTTAGTTCACCTAATATTGAGTAGAAAATAAGTTATGATTACAATATGCCTCCTATTTTTGATGATTATGGTGATGAGAATAATTTTGTTGAATTTGCTCCTACTACGATTGCTAGGAATGACTATGTTCATGTGGGGAGTATTAATTCTTTTATGCATGTGGCTCATGATAAGGATGTTTTATGTGATAGTTATATTGTTAATTCTATTCATGATGCTACTGAAAGTTATTATGAGAGAGGGAAACATTGTTTGATGGATCTCAACAATATTGAGTTTCCCCTCTTTTTGATGGAATTCTTGAAGTTGCACTTGTTTTGCCTTCCTATGCTTGTTGCTTTGTGCTTTCATGACTTGTCTCTTTACAAGACTCTTTTTCATAGGAAGTGTTTTAGGTTTAAATTTGTTTCATATTTGCTTTTTGATGCTCTCTCTTGCTTCAAGTTCTTTTCGGTGTTTATGTGAGCATCTTCTCAAATTACTGCGCCTAGATCAAAGGCGTTAAAGAAAAGCACTCTTGGGAGATAACCCAATGTTTTATTTTTAGTACTTTTTCTTTTTGTTGAGTCTTGGAAGTTATTACTACTGTAATGACCTCTCCTTATCATTTTTATTTCGTTTTTGTGCCAAGAAGAACCTCTAATTTGAGGGAGGTAAGATTTGGGGAAGTTGCTGTCATGAAACAGATTTCTGCGCTGCACCGTAAAAATTCGTGAGAATTCTCGGAATATCTTTTTGATCTGCAATTTCTTGTGCACATGCCTCAGGTTATTTCCAACATTCCATTAGTTTTGCACTTTTCGATTTGAGCAACAGAAAGTCCTCAAAAAATCGATATTTGTCAGCTGTTCTATTTTGACAGATTCTGCCACTATTTGTGTTTGCCTCTCGATCGCTTTCTTTTGAGTTCTTTTGATCACAGAACTTTTGAGGAAGTTTCTACAGTAGCTTATGCTTTAATGAAAGGTATATTTGAGTTTGAAACTGAACCAAAAGAGTAGATTTACTATCATGCTTATACTAATGTTGCTAATAGAATTGTGTGAAGTTTTGTATGAAGGAAGTTTTCAAGTGTAGGGAAAGGAGAGTGATGAGATGAGATGAAGTATGGACAAAAGCTCAAGCTTGGGGATGCCTATGTCACCCCAATAAATATCCAAGAGGTACAAGCGTCAAAGCTTGGGGATGCCCCCGAGGCACCCCTTCTTCATCGGTGAAAATCAGGTCACCTTTCAAAACACTATATTATTATTGCTTCATGTACAACGTCTTTACTTTCACTTTCAGTTTTCTTTTCTTTTGTTTGCTGCAATAAATGGTTGGATCACATCATGTTTGTTTCGGAGAGAGACATGCTCTGTTTTTATTACCAAGAACACTCTAGTTTTCACTCATTTCGTTCAACGAGTGTTCTCTTTTTCTAGAACTGTGTTTAGCTTTCGTTTTTCGCCTTGATTTTTGTTCAGATCTTGTTATATCTTTCTATCAAGGTGTATTTAGACCACTGTTCCATGTTGGTTTTCATCTCAAAGAGTGGTTTCAAAAAGATTGAATGGTGTTGGAAAAGAGAAAAAAAGTTTCATGCCTATAGTGGTACAAATGGGAGCTTGTTTAGACTGTGGCTTAGACTTTTGCATGTCATGCTTGATGTTATTTTGATGGTATACTTAGTGGTTTTTGCTGTAGAATGACTTGTCTCAAATGACCGAGATTGCTTAATGTGCCTTTGAAAGAATCATGCGTTGTTTTTGTCCTTTGATGCTTTATTTGGGTTGACTTGACGCATGCTTACAACATGTTTGACACTAACAAGTCGCCATAAGCCTCTATGATCATTTGGTTTTTGACTTGTGATACCACTTTATGCTTCGGTTAATGATGTTTTGTCGCTATGCATGATTATGGCCGTTATTGCTCTCCTAGTTGGTCGCTCCCAGTCTTTTGCTAGCCTTCATTTTGTACTGAGAGGGAATACTTCTCGTGCATCCAACTCCCAAAAACCAAAGTTTCCCAATGTGTCCACCATATCTACCTATTAGCAATTTGCTATTCCAAGCACATTCGTCTTGCTTTTATCTATCCTTCAAATTAAACTTTTTGTGTTATGTGAAAATTAGTTAGTAAAGCTCTCATGAACCTGATGGCACACTTTACTTTTCTTGCTTTTAATAAATTTGACATTGTGGCTCTCTTATGTTGACGTTATGCTTGCAAGTTGAAAGTTGGAAATTATCCCAGCCATGCCGTCATGGGGCAAGCTTTCAACATTGCACTTTCTTTCATTTAGTTGATATCGTGATCTTTTGTTTATTTATACTCGCGATGTGAAATAAGTTGGGAAATTGTGAGCTCATGGAGTTTGTATATGTGTTAGAGAAATGCCTGGGCCGCTAATCTAAGCCATGCATCATTCATGGTGGAAATTTACAGCATGCCCATAGTGGACATTCGAGGACACATCTCACAATAAAAAGCTATACCCATCGTAAATAAAAGAGATGCCGAGGTGTTCATTGTTTGTTTGTCTTGTCATTTTGATGTGGGCTTATTCCATGTCATCGGGCAAGAGGTACCCTGTTGGCGGTTCTCGATGATACATGTATGCTTACAATGACAAGAACTTGCTTGGGACCTAAGTCGAGTAGCAAGAGGTTTGCGTATTCGTACTTCATCAGACACGAGATTTTCAACTTATGATTTGTTATGCATATGCTTCATAATTGTACTCGCATTAACCTTAACCATTCAAGATGTCTATGATGGGGGCAATGAGAGCTCAAAGCTAGTAAGTATCATAATTTTTGGAGATTTATAAAAATTGCAATCACCGCTTCCCTCTGCGAAGGGCCTTTCTTTTACTTTTATGTTGAGTCTCCACCTTCTACCTTTATGCACCTTCTAAGAGAGCATAGTTGTCATTCTGAGTTTAATGTGCATAGTCCCAAAATTTATTATTGATTGATTCATGATTATGGTTTTGCTTGTTCTTAAATTATTTGTATCTAGTCGCCCTCTTAAACTTGAAGGTGTCCTATGCATTTATGTTTTGCTATTCCATGAAGGACAAGCTGAAAACCACTTTGCTATGTTTTTCTATATGGTTGAAACACACACTTGACTTTCAATGTTTCATTACTCATGATCTTCTGTTTGTGTTTCTTTTCATGTTATAACATGGTTGCTAAGTCTTATTGTCAAGATTATGTCTTTTATGCCCATGTTTAGAGTACTTTGATCTCAGCACGCAATGCTTTACATTGTTGATCAAGATTGTGATGGTGCATGTCACCTCAAAAATTATTGTTTTGTTATCACTTACCTACTCGAGGACGAGCAGGAGTTAAGCTTGGGGATGCTTGATACGTCTCAAACGTATCTCTAATTTTTGATGCTCCATGCTTGTTTATGCACCATTTGATTTGTGTTTTGTTACACTTCGTGGCGTTTTTATGCATTTTCTGGAACTAACCTATTGACAAGATGCCACAGTGCCAGTTCTTGTTTTCTGCTGTTTTTGTGTTTCAGAAAAGCTACACAGGAAATATTCTAGGAATTGGACGAAACAAAGCCCGAACCTCCTATTTTTCCTGGACACGAGACGAAGACCGAAGGATGGCCGGAGGGGGGCCAGAGGGCAGCCACACCTAGGGCTGGCGCACCCCCCTTGCCCGTGCGAGGGGGTGGTCTGGGCCCCCTAGTCGCCCTCTGATGCCGCATCTCCGCCTATTTAAAGCCTCTCGACGGAAAACCCTAAATCGTTCGGCAATTTTCCAGAAGAAGTCTCGCAGCTCCGTCGCCGCCACAGATGAATTTCAAGGGACATAAGTCTCTGTTCTGGCACCCTACCGAGACGGGGAAGTGCCCCCGGAGCCATCTCCATCGACTCCATCGCCTCCATCACCGTCTCCATCGACTTCACCGCCATCTTCTTTAACATTGCTGTCTCCCATGATGAGGAGGGAGTAGTTCTCCCCCGGGGCTGAGGGCTCTACCGGTAGCTATTTGGTTCATCTCTCTCTCCCATGATGTGATCTATATGTGATCGTGAACTTTGTATCTAGTTGAATTGGTAGATGCTATTCTTCATATATTATGCTACTCCCGTGCTTTATTATTGTAATCTTCGGAGACACCTTGTACCGTGATGTGAAGGTGACAGTGTGCACATTATGTGTGTCTCTTTGGCTAGTGTCTCTATGAATTGTTGGTGTTTGTTGGAACCATCTAGTGCGCTCAAGGTGATAGTGTGGGGCAATCTAGTTTGGGGACTTGCGAACTTTGAGGAGTGTTTCATAGCCCTACACATGATTAGTGTTCGTTATCCATTGGAGAATAGTTTAGAGTGGCAAAGTGAAGATAGTTATTTATGTGTTCCATTATGTTATCTTTGTTGAGAGTGTCCACTAGTGAAAGTATGATCCCTAGACCTTGTTTCTAAGCATTGAAACACCGTTTTACATTCAGTTTTGTTACATGTTTGCTCGCAGTGATATTTATTTCAGATTACATTTACTACTTATAACCATCCATATCACTTGTATTTCACTATCTCTTCGCCGAACTAGTGCATCTATACATCTCACAAGTGTATTGGGTGTGTTGGAGACACAAGAGAGTTCTTGTATCGTAATTGCAGGGATGCTTGAGAGGGATAGCTTTGACCTCCTCCTGCCTGAGTTCGATAAATCTTGGATGATCCTCTTAAGGGAAACTTGCTGTTGTTCTACAAACCTCTGCACTTGGAGGCCCAACACTGTCTACAAGAACATACGCGTGCGTAGACATCATGCGTCACCCCACAAGAAGGACAAGATATTTTGAAGGACATCCATGAAGGAGTTTGTGGGCATCATGCTAGCACCAGAGCTATAGCAGCCAAAGCTTTTCGTGCAGGATTTTACTGGTTAACGGCCATCGAAGATGCAAAAGACATAGTTCGAAGGTGTGAGGCCTGTCAACGATTTGCGTCCAGACCGCACGCGCCAGCAGTAGAACTACAACCAATACCACTGTCCTGGCCCTTTGCACAATGGGGCTTGGACATGGTAGGAAAATTGCACAAGTCTTAGCCAGGAGGGCACATGTACATGCTGGTGGCAGTAGACAAATTCACCAAGTGGGTAGAAGCAGCCCCAGTAACAAATCAGAATTCCACAGCAGCAATCAACTTCATCAAGTCAATAGTATTCTGTTTTGGAGTACCACACAGCATCATCACAGACAATGGAACAAATTTCACATCAAAGGAGTTCAAAAGTTATTGCGAGAGCATGGGAATCAAGCTAAAGTTCGCATCCGTCGCACATCCCAAAACAAATGGGCAAGTTGAGAAAGCAAATGGCTTAATATGTAACAGAAAAAGAGAGAGGCTATTAGCGCCCTTGGAGAAAGCCAAACACGCTTGGGTAGATGAGTTACCCTCCATGCTTTGGAGTCTAAGAACTACGCCTAATGTGGATACCCAAGAAACACCTTTCTTTCTGGTCCATGGCGCAGAAGTCGTGCTTCCAGTCGAAATTACTCATGAAGCCCCAAGGATTGCGGCTTATGATGAAACGACCTCTACAGAGGCACTTCAAGATGACATCGACGCACTCGATGAAGCAAGAGATGTAGCACTAGCCAGAGCTACGCAGTACCAGCAAAGCCTACGGAACTACCATAGTAGTCGAGTTCGCCCCCGATCTTTCGTAGTAGGGGACCTAGTCCTACGACTCAAGCAGGATGACCATGGCAAATTAGAGTCCCCATGGGTGGGACCTTACATCGTCACAGAAGTCATCCCAGGAGGAGCTTATCGACTACAAGACAAGAAGACAGGCAAAGATGAGAGCAACCCATGGAATGCAGAGCAACTCCGGCGTTTCTACGCATAGAAGACGTCATTGATAAGCTAGCGCAATGACAGAAAACTATGAGTTGTGACCCTCTAAACCCAGAACATGAGGCCACAGGTCGGGTTTTTCGGGTCAGCTCGCCGATATGTAAAAGATGTCATGATTTTCCGCTCGGTGGATCCGACCCTCGAGTCGTATAAAGAAATATAAAAATTATTGAGATCATGTACTCGCGTCTCCTCAAGAGTTACTACGAGGTTGTCCACAACCCTATATTCGCCAAGAGAAAACGCGGCTAACAGAAATGTGCAAGTAAATCAACACACCTCGGAACACTGATAGTTCCTCTGGTCTATTACTGAACACGATAGCATAAAATAAAGTTCATTACATATATTTATTACATAAAGCAGGCCACATGAGAACAAATCAGAATATTACATCAAGTAGAAAGAAACATCTACTGGAAGTGCACTTCAGCCTCATACTTCCTCTGGCATTGTGTGCCATCGTAGATCTTCACGTCGAACTTTGACGTACCGCAATGATAGTTGAAGAGCATGAAGAACCCTTGATGCAGCTCGTGGTCCTCTGCAAATTGGGTCCAGCCGCCCCTGAAGTACATCTCACCGCGCCCATCGTAGTACACCTCCATTTCATATGGAGTTCCTCCTCCAGACTGTTCACGAAGGATCGCTTTACGAAGCTCACGCCCGTCCATGAACTTGGTAAATTTCAGCAGAACATGCTGCTGCTCACGGCATTGAGCACCAGCGATACAGAAGAAAGAGTAAATCTTGACAGGAGGAGGAGGAGGAGAGGCGTTGCGAGGAGCAGCGCTGGCACCTGGGGCAACGGTGGCAGATGACTTCAGTTTGTTCTTACTTCCCAAGGGGCGGCCGGGGCGCCGCTTTGTAGATGCAGACGATGAAGCCACCAGGGAGGCGTCCTTCAGTTTGTTCTTACTGCCGCGGGGACAGCCGCGCCCCCACTTCTCCATCAGTGCACCGGTGTCAAGGTTTACAGCACTAGCGTCCGCCATTGGAAGGTTGTGCTTGGTGGAAAGAAAACCCTAGATGAGATTCAGAGGAAGAAGACGATGCGGCGGAGAAAGCTCACAATGAAGGGATTAGGGTTTTCCCTGACAAGCTGGCATACTTTATTTATAAGTAACGTTTCGTGGGCCTTTATGAATTACAGGTCCAATTAAAGTTACGGGCTTTGACATTTCGCTCAGAGCAGCGAAAGGAACAGCGGAAACATATACAAAGGAAGAAAAGAAGATATGTGAAATCCTCCAAAGATAAAAGGTGATGCAGAAGAAAAATATTTGAGTCTATAAAAGGTTGCAACACACCCCCTTATAGCCTCGGGGGCTACTACCATCGGAAGCGCTTGACGCGCACCCGACGAATCAACACAAGAATACTACAGCTGGAATATGGGAAGACAGTATATTTGAGCCTATACCCGAAAAACTTTCTGCTATAGCCTCGGGGGCTACTCCCATCGGGAGCACTAGTCGTGCACCCGATGACAATGGACAACGTTGGGGAACGAGCAAAAGTATCATCGACTACTTTGTCGACAACAACATTCGACTATATTATCGACTACTTTGTCGACAACAATATTCGACTATATTATCGACAAATTGACATTGTTACTCCCATCGGGAGCTATTCGCGATTATTTGAAAGAAGAGCAACTCGTAGATTTTGCACATTTCAACAGTCAAACAAGGCTTGCAAGGGGAATTAATGATTCTCAGGCTAAGTCATCGCGACAAAGCTTGAATGTCGTGATCGAAAAAGATCATGAAGGTAAGACTCCAGGATCCGTCATGTGTGGCCTAGTATACGCACCTGAATGCGCTCTGCTAGTAACTTTTCCGTGTCTACGACGCGAAGAAAATCCCGGTGGACGCACTGGTTATCCTGAGAACTACTGGAACTCTTTCTTTGTAAGTCCTAAATGCGGCAAAAGATTAGGTTAGACCAGGTCCCAGACTCGAGTCCAAGGGGATTGAGTTTGAAGTAGGTAACAAGTATCTGATCCGGCAGTTAACTGGCCTCTTGATCCGTCAGAGCTGTCAGGCTTGTTAACCAAAAACCCCTTGCGAGACAATATAATGAAAATTATTTAAATTTGTCAATGGGTTTCTGTTTTATATCTTAGCCTTTTTTTCAGTTGTCCTTTTAATTGATCACTCTTTCTGGTAATCATGTATATTTATATTAAGTTATGGCAGCAAATAGAGTGAAAATGTTGCTGTTTGTGCTATATATTGGTGCATGTATGTTTCATTAACGTTTGAGCTACAGCAGCAAGTTGACTAGTTTGCTATGCTTGCAGTACAATGGATAGCTCAAGTATATACTCCCAGTTTCATCAAACTTCTGGTGTTATGATTTCCAAAGTTGCCATTGCCTTAGCTTTAAGATCCGTACAGCATATTCATTTGCGTAATAGCTGGAGCAAGTTGGAACAGTTTGCATGCTTTCTCTTCCCTATATTCAGCAATGGTTGGTTTAGCTGTTTTCTGTCTATTTTGATAAAAGTCAGTTTGGATGCTAATGCAACGATGAATTTATTCCTGCCAACATCTTCCTCTGATATTCCACTTGTCCCGTGCTTTGTTAAAATATGCCAGTGTGTGTGTAGAAAATGACAATAATACTCTGCAACAGCACAGAAAAATACTCTGGAACGCACAGCGATTTCCTGTGCACGTGAGATGACTCTGTAATGGGTCTGTATAGTATCTACTATATACTAAAAGCACAATATGGGGTTATCTTTTCGAGATACCACATTAATCCACACCATCAAAATTATTTTAACCGGTAGATCTAAAATTAACAGTTAAGATTTAATGTTATGAGATGTTACATACAACATCAAACGTGTACACTAGAGTAAAGTTATGTCACATAAGCAGTCCATCCAAAAAAGTCACGTAAGTATTGTTACGGTCGCAACGTTGCTGAAAATAACAGACGGCACCTCACAAAAAAAAAAGAATAAGAAACATAGCTACCCACGTTTGCTTAGAATACCCACGACCAAATTAAGGAACACCCCAACAGATTAAAGAGAATCCGTGTCTTCAGGCCAAAAAAAGCGTCCATAATATCTTCTGGTAATAAAAAAAACTGTCCATATCATACAAGCAGGTAAATAGAAACAAGGATGAAAAAAAGAGTCATATAGATTTCATAAGAGTTGAATTGGAAATATTTAGTAAAAAAAGTTATATCAGTATATATAATTTGAGAGTCCATTGTTTTTTGGCAATAAAAAGGAGTCCATGTTCCGTGAAAAACACGTAAAATTGTAGTACCAAAAAAAAGTTTGATTAGATATTCGGCCGGTTATCAATTGCATGACACACTAGGTTTTCCTAATTGATATATACGTATATACACAGATAAGAGTACACATGTTTATAGTTTTCTCTAGAGGTTTATACATGTTACTCTTCCGAGAGAAAATTTAAATTAGCAATAAAAACTCATATCATCGCTGTTCAACTCATCACAACGTGTCAAGACATATCTCCAACTACTATGTTCTGTTGAAGTTTTGGTCAATTTATAGACTATACTCAAAAGCCAAAATTCCATGACAAAATGTTAGCAACAAATTTGTTAAAATTACATAAAGGAGTCCACGTCAAACACGACTCTAAATGTACCTCGCGTAATCGAGTTTTGTTCATTCTGGATATGCTTTTAGGAGACGGGCGACCATTTAGTCTACCATATTGAATTAGGAAATCCTAGGGATCAAAAAAATAAGGAAAATTTACGAAGACATTCATGCAAGGCTATAAACTATGGTATATACATATTTCAACAATATATAAAATAATGAAAATGCAACAATGTTGCTAATTAAAATACATAACTTTAAAAACAGATGAAAGTTAAGATATAAAAGCATTTATTGAAACTTCAATTTAAGTCTACAAATCCTATCCTTAAGATATATAACTTCAAAATGATAGCACTGAAGGAAGAAAAACCTGTCCAAATTTTTGTGTTAATCAAACACAACTAATTCAACTAGCATACAGGAACTTGCACTTGCATTGGATCAAGACATAGGCGAACCAGGTACTCTACCATCTTGAATAAGGACATCCTAGGGACAAAGAAAAGTAGGACATGATATGGATACATGGATGCCAGGCTATAAAGGACGATATACACATACCTGAATGAGTATATAAGAATAATCATAATACAACAACATTGCCAATTAAAGTGGGGAACTTGGAACTCTGTACAGATTATTTGAAAACAAACATTTACAAAACCTGTACGTTCAAGTTTGCAAGTTTTACTGTTAAGATATAAAAAGCTAGAAAATAATAGCACCGACATAAGGAATACATCTTTCCGAAATTCAATCTTACCACTAGCATCCAAATTTTTATGTTGCAGGGATTAAGTGATTCTATCATCATAACTGTAAACAACTTATCACAATATCTTAGCAACTATACATAAGGATTGATCAGTGTAAGGAAAATTTATGAAGACATTCATGCCAGGCTATAAACCACGGTATACACATATTTCAACAATATATAAAATAATGAAAATACAACAATGTTGCTAATGAAAATACATAACTTTATAAATAGATAAAAGCTAAGATAAAAAAGCATTTATTGAAACTTCAATTTAAGTCTAGAAATCTTATCCTTATGATATAGAACTTCAAAATGATATCACTGAAGGAAGAAAATCTGTCCAATTTTTTGTGTTAATCAAACACAACTAATTCAACTAGCATCCAGGAACTTGCATTGGATCAAGATATACGCGAGCCAGGTACTCTACCATCTTGAATAAGGACATCACAGGGACAAAGAAAAGTAGGACATGATATGGATACATGGATGCCAGGCTATAAAGGACGATATACACATACCTGAATGAGTATATAAGAATAATCATAACACAACAACATTGCTAATTAAAGTGTGGAACTTGGAACTAGGTACGTATTATTTGAAAACAATCATTTACAAAACCTTTATGTTCAAGTTTGCAAGTTTTACTGTTAAGATATAAAAATCTTGAAAATAATAGCTTCGGCATAAGGAATACATCTTTTCAAATTTCAATCTGACCACTAGCATCCAAATTTCTACATTGGAGGAATTAAGTGCTTCGATCATCATAACTGTAAACAACTTATCACAATATCTTAGCAAGTAGCAACTATACATAAGGATTGATCAGTATAAATTTTGAATTACCTCCTGAGGAGCATATATGATGAGGCACACTTGATTTCCCTCTATAGATTTACAATTTTAGTGTCATAATGTCATTAAATTGAATGTGAGAATTTCCATTGAGTTGAGAGCATAGCCTATTTGCACAATTAGTGTCGACGGAAAGAGATAGATTGAGCACGGAGATCTGCAAGAATGATAAGTCTATTGGTTGTCAATTAGGCATGTATGTGGACATGAAAAACAATGATAATATTATAGAAGTATCAGTATCATTGAAATCATATTCGCTATCAGGAGGCATCACATATCGGATTGACTGTTAGATTAGTAGTCTTAGAATCTCATAAATGTAGTTTTGAAATCAAATTAAAAGGTACCTTGCATCTAATAGTTTGGAAAATATTACTCATTAATTAACATTGAGTAAACATTATGGTCTAGCTAGCGACCAAACTTTCATGTTGTGTTCAAATATAGAATCACAGACAAATGAGACACATGATCATTAGTTTGATACTTTTAAGATAGGACATCAATAGTTTGTATACAAGTAAATATTTTAGCCGCATATGCCATATTTCATTTGCATAAGTATATCTTTTGTGGTTACGAGCTATATCATTTCTTACCACTTCATGATATATAATGTTAATATACCAGATTATAAATAATTAAAGAGTAAAGACACCAAAATACTAAACATATTAAATATTATGCCTTCGCATTTGCGAAGGCCACCATGCTAGTTATTTCTGAACAATAATCCTTTGCTACTCCTGTGTAATGAAACTAAAATATTGTTATATGTTGCATGCTGAAGATCCTGAAATTCTAATTTTACCCTGAATTTTCTATCCATCATACTATTACAAAAGAATTTCAAGGATTCTAGACGGGACTCTGCAATTTTTCCTTTGTTTTTTATGCTGCACACATCGCACCACTTTACCATGGATGGTTAGTGTCCACTAACATCAGTACCACATGGCAACCAATTGCTTGGTTAGAGCAGTGAAGAATGAGATGATTCGATCCAAGGTGAACACCGCTCTACTTGACATCGTGGAATTTTTCTTTGGAACTGAATGCAAATAGTTCACAGATAAAATAACATCCAATTGTTCTCTTTTCACAATCCTACAAAACAAGGAACTTTGTACTAGTTCTTAGGGAGTTCTTGTGAATCAACGACGGTGCCCAGGAGGCCACAGGCACTACATACTTTAAAAAAAAGATGATAATCCAAAATCCGCATCTTGAGTGTCATCATGTCATGCGAGTCCACTATACCTTCATCGTCAGCTTGTTCCTTCGGCCCTGGTCCTTTATGGATATTCGTGGCTTGTTTTGCATTGTCGATCTACGCCCATTCTCCTTGTCGTCTAGCTTGTTTTGCCGACGATTTTCTTTGGGCTATGATTTTTCCACGCAATGCTTGATTCTCTTGACGTGCCATCTTTTGACAGCCCATCTTCTCTCATGGGTGTGTGTCTTTCTTTGATGCGCCGTCTGTTGCATTGTCATTGATATACGCACATTCTTTTTCCCTTAGCCCTCGGTGTCCACGTATAGGCCTCTTGAGCCATACCTCTGAGTCGCCGGTCCACGTATAGGCCTCTTGAGCCATACCTCTGAGTCCACATGTTGACTTATCTTCCCGTCGCATGTGAGGGGGGTTGTTCCTGTGCTATGATCTTTTGTGATATGCTGTTCTTTTTCTGGTCGTCTCTCGGCTTGTGTCGATCTCTTCTTCGATCGATTGTGGCTTGACTCTACAGGTTTTGAAGACTCTTCATGCTATGATGACACTCAAGATGCGGAATTTGAATTATCATCTTTTTTTTTTTGTAGTTTTGCCTTTCTTCAAATGCAATGCTATTGCATACGCTTTGCATTTGAGGGGGGGGGGGGGGGGGTGTTAAGGAGTATTAGTATTGGTCTAGGTCTCTAAGAGTCCGTAATTGTCTAGAGTTATTATCCTTGTACTCCAAGTCAGATGTACTATATATTGTGGCCTTTGGTCCCAGATAATACAAGTTGCTATTTGTCTAACATATAGTATGTGCAATTTTGACTCTGTCTTCGATGTTCTTGTTACTCATGTCAGGACTAGAGTTCATATTTGAAGTCAGCATGTTTATTTCAGTTATACAAGAGGAATTCAAATCAGGATCTGCCTGGGAGTACTATGCGAACACAAATCTGTTCTTTTCTGCGTCCTGTTTCCGAATAGAAGTCTGCACGGAGCAACGCACCCCGCCTTTCTAATTCCCGAGCAAAAGAGAAAAAACTTACCGAGTACACAGTCCACCCCATAGCCGTATTGCAATCGTACGCGTCCCAAGCCGGCTCTTCCGCCTTCATAGCGCGGTGCCGCAACTAGCCCGCATATCACAGATCGCCGATCGCTGCCGGCTCCAAGGTCAAATCGAGCAAGCGGTTAATCGATCATGGCCGATTGCCACATCGTCCCTACAAGGGAAAGCCACAGCTTTCGTTTCCGGGTAAGGCTCCCGTCTCGTGATGATTGCCAGCGATCGAGGTCGAGCACCGTCGTAGCTGGATGCCAATGCGTAGCATGTTTCTATACTGCACACATGAGCACCAAGGTCACCTTCGTTCTCAGTGTCTCGCATGACCCCGTTCTCGAAGCCGCTACCAAGGTGTCCACACACATGGTTTTGCTCGACAAGAATGCCTCGCCGGCGACTTCCGTCGGGACAGGGAAAAGCTTGGACGACATCTCAACCCGTAGGTCCGTGGTAAGAGGTTACTCGCTCGAAGCAGAGATTGACGATATCAAGGCCAACTGCGTGGGGGACGACAAGGACAACTACTTCGACGTACTGTGCTCCGTCGACATAGACAGGACACCTCCGGCCGCTTCATCGTTGCAGGAGGAGCTTCCCGATTTAGGCCATGATCTGGCCACGATGTTGGCTAAACATGAACATACCGACGTCTCCTTCAGCGTTGGCGGGTGTTGGAAAATAATCTAAACTTGCTAAATAAAAAGTAAGTTTAGGTTAGTTTTCTAGAGTCTACATATTAGTAATTTGGTAGATTAAAGTTTGGTTAGTACATGAGGTAGTACTAGTTAGAATCGGTATGCATCGGAGTCAGTTCGTGCACTAGTAGGAATAGGAGTTCGTGTTTGGGTTGGTCCGTGTAGATTAAGGAGTTCAAAGTTAGTCGGTTTGGTTAGCCCTTGCCCCTATATAAAAGGGCAGCCGTGGCGTTAAGTTGTAACATTGGAGAAAAAGAAAAGAAATAAAGAAAAGTTTAGAGCGTGCGATTTGCACGCTTGGCGATAAAAAGTACTCTCCATGTGTGTTTGTTTAGCTTCATGTGATTGATCCGTGGGCGAATCCCAACAATTGGTATCAGAGCAAGGTCGATAATTTGAAGCTGCGCTTGCCCCGGGGAGGCGACTGCTAGCGCCTCGGGGCGGGCGATCATCGGTTGGTGGAGCGACCGGATAGAGACGGCAAGAACGCCGTCATGGACGATGTGGCGGACGATCGTCGTTGGGCGAAGTGACGTGGAAGGGACGACGAGGAGCTATCGTCGGCAAGGTGATAGACAAGGATGATCGTTGATGGGAGAGGTGGTGCCGAAGTGTGGTACCGGTAAGGCTGGACACGAGCCAGCTCGGGCTGGGCTCGGTGCGAGCCAGCATTTAGCTCGCTGTAAATGGACTCAGCCCGGGCTGGCTCGTTTTGCTAACGAGCCGGAAAATTGGGCTCGGCCCGAGTTAGCCTCTGGATCGGTCCAGCTCGACCAGGCTCGCGAGCCACGAAGAAAAAATGACATATATTCCCAAAAAAATACATAGTATATAGTAATTAACACAGAGACAAATCAATTTCATGAAAAAAATCATCAATCTGGGCAAATAGTCTGAACCTGAACATGAACATGTACAGATACAGAGCTTGAACATGTAGATTGCCTGGGTTGCGTGCGGTGCCGTCGGAGCTCGGAGGCTGCGGCGCGCGGGATCGGAGGCGCGTGGGGAGGAGGGGAGGGGCCGGCGCGTGGGGGCGGTCTCCGGCGGCGGCGGCTGTGCGGGACTGAGGAGGGGAGGGGCTGGGGCGTGGTCGCGTTCGCCTGGGAACCCTTATGCTCCAATGGATCTGCACTAATGGGCTGAAATTTCGCTAGAACCCATGTTCATCGCTGGCCAAAAAAAAATTATCGCGAGCCAGCGGGCCGGACCGAGCCGAGCCGGACGAGCTTTTGACCCGCAACGGTCCAGGATTTTGGGCTCGGCTCGGTCCTTCACTATCTCGGGCCGAGCCGAGTTCGGGCCGAGCCTGCTCTAGATCGGGCCGAGCCAAAAGCTCGTGACCGATGTCCAGCCTTAGGTACCGGAAGTCTCATGAAGATCATCGTTTGGGGAGAGAAGTGTGTGCGGGAGCGAGCGGAAAAGGATATTATGTCCTTGCGTTCTGTTCGTGGTTGATGAGTTTCGGCGAGTTTATGTACGGAAAGATGCGTTGCGCGTACATGACAAGTTGTGTTTCCGCCGAAGGTGAAGTGTTGTTCGGTAAGATGCGTCACCGACAACAAAGATATGGACGCGGACCGGTTAAGATGAGTTACCTACATGAGGCTATGCGTTTAGTCAGCATGTGGCACGCTAAGATGCGACAGCATGGGCCGGTAGTCCAAAGTGATATGTGGAGGTGTCATTGTGTCCAAGTGCTGGTCTGTGGGACTTCTGTTGCAGTTGAAGCGCGTCATGCTCGAGGGGTCCGGTGAGTTGTATCACAAAGGACGAAGATGTGCGTGAAGACAAGGTGGCAAGGCGGCCATCTGCGTGTCTCGGCGAGGAGATCAAGCTCGGCGTATAGTGAAACGGTGACCAGTTAAGTTTTTTACGACGTGAAGACTGAAGATGCGTCCAGTCTTGCACGCTGCACACGAAGATGCGATCGTGTGGGCTGGTAGTCCGAATCATACGTTCGAGTTAAGTCAACAAGCCGCGAATCTGCAAAGAGTCAAGACCAGGAGAAGCACGAGAATACGATAAGTTTAGATTAGGGAGAGATTGTTGGAAAATAATCTAAACTTGCTAAATAAAAAGTAAGTTTAGGTTAGTTTTCTAGAGTCTACATGTTAGTAATTTGGTATATTAAAGTTTGGTTAGTACATGAGGTAGTACTAGTTAGAATCGGTATGCATCGGAGTCAGTTCGTGCACTAGTAGGAATAGGAGTTCGTGTGTTGGGTTGGTCCGTGTAGATTAAGGAGTTCAAAGTTAGTCGGTTTGGTTAGCCCTTGCCCCTATATAAAAGGGCAGCCGTGGCATTAAGTTGTAACATTGGAGAAAAAGAAAAGAAATAAAGAAAAGTTTAGAGCTTGGCGATAAAAAGTAGTCTCCGTGTGTGTTCGTTTAGCTTCATGTGATTGATCCGTGGGCGAATCCCAACAGCGGGGAGAGCTTCAGTGCACATCGCCTGGTCCTCGCGGCCCGGTCGCCCGTCTTTAAAGCGGAGCTCTATGGCCCAATGGCTAAAAGCAAGATGGCTTCAATCACCGTCCAAGACATGGAGGCCTCGACCTTTCGTTCCATGCTCCATTACATGTATCATGGTTCACTCCCTAATGCTGGCCGAAAGGATGTCTGTTCTGCCATGGCACAATAAAAGCACCTGCTCGTAGCCGCTGATAGGTATGGCTTAGAGGGGCTAAAGAAGATTTGTGAGGACAAGCTGTCCGCCAGCGGTATCACAGTAGACAGCGTGGTGTCGATGTTGGAGCTGGCCGAGGACCACGTCTGCCCCAAACTCAAAGCTAGGTGCTTTGATTTCCTTGCCGAAGGTGACAATTTTAAGATGGTTGCGATATCAGATGAGTACATTCGTCTGATACAGAGCTTTCCGAATCTCTTTGTTCAAGTGCGGAGTATGATCAAGAAAGCGCTTGAACAATCGACTACCATGAATCATGGTGCCTACAAGAAAAGTCGAGTGCGTTAGGCATGATCATGGGATCGATGAATTCGGTTCCTCTTGCAATGACATGCCAATCATTGATCATCCTGTTCTTAGTAATTGAGGAATATATTTATATTTCTTCGTGTAGCTATCAAAGTCTTGAGTTCTGGGTGCCACTTATGCTGCAATTGTATCCTGTTGGATGTGCTCGTAATTTGTCATTGGGTTCCTGTTTATATCTTAGCTTTTTTTAATTGGCCTTTTAATTGGTCACTCTTTCACTAGTAGAAAACAGGCCTAATGTCCAGGACGAATTTGAGTTTTAGTCCCGGTTGTGTTTTGATCCGGGACTAATGTGAGCATTAGTCCCGGTTCAAAAGACTATGTGGGCCAGGAATTTTTAGTCCCGGTTCAAACGGGACCTTTAGTCCCGGTTGGAAATACGAACCGGGACTAAAGGGTTAGCGACCTTTAGTCCCGGTTGGTGTCTCCAACCGGGACTAAAGCCTCACCCTTTAGTCCCGGTTGGTGTTACTAACCCGGACTAAAGGGTCTCCCCCAATTTTCCTCTCATGCCTACCCCCCCCCCCCCCGCGTACAAAAAACGTCTAAAATAAATAAATGAAAATGATAAAAACTTCAAATTTCAAAATCCTTTGACATGCATGTACCTCATGCAACTAACTTTTATGGAAAATTTGAAAATTTGAAATTTGATTTTTTTTGCAAAAAAAGGTTGTTCCAAATTAAAACGGCTCTAACTTTTGCATACGGACTCGAAAAAAAACATATAATATATGAAAAATTATCTACACAAAATTTTACATCCTATTTGAACCGCCAACGGCCGTTTGCACAAATTCTACTTTCTCAAAATTCCAAAGGGAAATATGAAAGCAGGAAGATTTTAGTTTTTGTTAGAAAAATGAGAAAAAAAACAATTTTTTCAAGGTTTTTTAAATTTCTTTAGTTGTTTCTTCCACTTTTTAGTTATTTTGAAGTTTTTTATTAATTTTGGAATTTTTAAAGGTTTTGAATTTTTTTGTTTTTTTGAATATTTTGAGTTTTAAAATTAATATTTAAATTATGCATAAAGATTATTTGAAATTTATTGATGCTCATTATTACTTACTCATTGTTGCTTATTTTTGAAATTATTTAGAATTTAAAAAAGTAAAATTATATGTTATCAAAGTCTAAGGGTTAATACAATTCATAGCATAGTATTATCAAGAAGTCGCGAGTGCAGTCTTGGAAGCTAGTAGAGAAGGAATGGAGAAGTTAAGCGTGCTGAGTGTGGAGCAGTGTGAGGATGGGTGACCGGCCGGGAAGTGGGACCACGAGTATATACTTTGACATGAAGAATAGGGGTGATGATTAGAGATTAGAGGGGATTAGAGGAGAAACTGTCAAACAAATCAAAAATCCGAAAATAGGAAAATTCAAGAAAATCCGAAATAATCTGAAACTTTTTTTGAAAATATTTAAAAATGATAAAATGACCTTTAGTCCCGGTTGGTGTTACCAACCGAGACTAAAGGGTTCTCCAGCCCGCAACGCTCAGGACAGCCACGTGGAGAACCTTTAGTCCCGGGTTGTGGCACAACCGGGACTAAAGAGAAGGACCTTTAGTCCCGATTAGTTAGTCCCGGTTGGTACAACCGGGACTAAAGGCCCTTACCAACCGGGACTAAAGACCGTTTTTCTACTAGTGTTTCTGGTAATCATTATATTTATATTAAGTTATGGCAGCAAATACAGTGAAAATATTGTTGTTTGTCACTAGTAGAAAAATGGGCATCCGTCTGTGCCTTTAGTACCGGTTTCCGTATGAACCGGTACTAAAGGATACATTAGTACCGGTTCCCTAGCCCAGCCGGCCGAGGAACATTAATACCGGCTCGTTGAGGGCCTTTTGTACCGGTTCGTATTACGAACCGGTACGAAAGACCTTTAGTACCGGTTCATCAGAAGAACCGGTACTAAAGGGTCCCTGCCCTATTTCTTCAGCCCGATCCCTGCTGCATCTCATTTCCCTTCTCTGTCTCACATTTCCAAATATTTTGCACCTCTCACACTCCAACAAATCTCTATTTTTCTCCACCATTTTATCAAGATTGACGGCACCCATCTATCCAAGGGTTAGCAATATCATCCTTTCTTCCGGCGTTCCTAATTTAGCTCATTTCTTTGCTAGTTTAACTCGTATTATTTTTCTAGTGCTAGCAAGGTGTTTGATGAAATGCCTAAGTTAGGGATTTCATTATTTTTATATGCAATTGAGCTCAAATTAAAGTATGATTTGTAGGTTTTAGTATCGTCCCCGTCCTCACCGCCGTCGATCGCCAGCGTCTTCCCCTAGCCGGCACTGTACCACCTTGGTGAGCCTCTTTTTTGTTAATAAAAAAAACTTAGTTTTATGTGATGAACTTGAATATTAATTAAGTTGGTCACTCATATATCCATGATGTTGTTTAATTAATGATTTTTGATATACTTATATAATGCAGATGAATCGACAATGGATGTACGGTGACCGATGCCATCCCGACTTCATTACTGGCATGCATTATTTTCTCAACGTGGCGGAGGCAAACAGGCGGTCAAATGGTTTCATTTATTGTCCATGTAGTTCCTGTAGAAATACGAAGGATTACTCTACCTCAAAGACCCTTCACTTCCACCTGCTTGAGAATGGTTTCATGCCCGGCTATAATTGTTGGACCAAGCACGGAGAAAGAGGGGTTATAATGGAAGGCAACGAAGAAGAAGAGGATAGTGACAACTATCCTATGTTCACTGAAGACGGTGATAGTAGTATGGGGGAAGACGAAGCTGAAGAAGAGCCCATTTTTGATGAGCCCATTTTTTATGACCCCGATGACGATTTGGGTCGGGCCATTCTTGATGCGAAGATAAACTGCGGAAGTGAAAAGGAGAGGTTGAAGTTGGAGAAAATGTTAGAGGATCACAACAAACTGTTGTACCCAAATTGCGAAGATGGCCAGAAAAAACTGGGTACCACACTCGAATTGCTGCAATGGAAGGCAAAGAATGGTACTTCTGACAAGGGATTTGAAAAGTTGCTGAAAATAATAAAGAAGATGCTTCCAGGGGAGAACGTATTGCCCTCTAGTACGTACGAAGCAAAGAAGGTTGTCTGCCCTCTAGGATTAGAGGTGCAGAAGATACATGCATGCATCAATGACTGCATCCTCTACCGCGGGGAGTACGAGAATTTGAATGCATGCCCGGTATGTGGTGCATTGAGGTATAAGATCAGGCGAGATGACCCTGGCGATGTTGAGGGCAAGTCCACCCACAGGAAGAAGGTTCCTACGAAGGTGATGTGGTATGCTCCTATTATACCACGGTTGAAACGTTTGTTCCAAAACAAAGAGCATGCCAAGTTGTTGCGATGGCACAAAGAGGACCGTAAGAAAGATGTGATGCTGAGACACCCCGCCGACGGATCGCAGTGGAGAAAAATCGATAGAAAGTACAAGTCATTTTCAGATGACGCAAGGAACTTAAGATTTGGTCTAAGTACAGATGGCTTTAATCCTTTCGGGGAGCAGAGCTCCAGTCATAGCACCTGGCCAGTGACTCTATGTATCTATAACCTTCCTCCTTGGTTGTGCATGAAGCGGAAGTTTATTATGATGCCAGTGCTCATCCAAGGCCCTAGGCAACCCGGCAACGACATTGATGTGTACCTAAGGCCATTGGTTGAAGAACTTTTACAGTTGTGGCGTGAAGAAGGTGTACCTATTTGGGATGAGCACGAACAAAAGGAATTTAACCTACGAGCGTTGTTGTTTGTAACCATCAATGATTGGCCTGCTCTTAGTAATATTTCAGGACAGTCAAACAAGGGATACAATGCATGCACACACTATTTAGGTGAGACTGACAGTATATATTTGAGAAACAAGAATGTGTACATGGGGCATCGTCGATTTCTTCCAAAACAACATCAAGTAAGAAAGAGAGGAAAGCATTTCAGAGGTGAGGCAGAAGACCGAATGAATCCTACCCGCCCTACTGGGGATGTTATATATGATATGGTCAAGGATTTAAAAGTGATCTTTGGAAAGGGTCCTGGCGGACAATCTATTCCGCATGATGTTGACGGACATGTACCCATGTGGAAGAAGATGTCTATATTTTGGGAGCTACCCTACTGGAAAATCCTAGAGGTTCACTCTGCAATCGATGTGATGCACGTGACGAAAAATCTTTGCGTGAACCTGCTAAACTTCTTGGGCGTGTATGGGAAGACAAAAGATACACCGGATGCACGGCACGACCAGCAATGTATCCACGAAGGAAACAACCTGAATCCAGAGAAGTATCAAGGTACTGCCAGCTACGCTCTTACCAAAGAAGAGAAGGAGATCTTTTTTGAAGTCCTGAGTAGCATCAAGGTCCCGTCTGGCTTCTCATCGAATATAAAGGGAATAATAAACATGTCAGAGAAAAAGTTTCAAAACCTAAAGTCTCATGACTGCCACGTGATTATGACACAATTACTTCCGGTTGCATTGAGGGGGCTTCTATCAGAAAATGTTCGAGTCAATCCACTAACTCTACAAAATTTACAGAAGGATGTGGTGCAATGTCTAGTCAGCTTCGAGTTGGTGTTCCCACCATCCTTCTTCAATATTATGACGCATCTCCTCGTTCACCTGGTTGAAGAGATTAGTGTTCTCGGTCCTGTATTTCTACACAACATGTTCCCCTTTGAGAGATTCATGGGAGTCTTAAAGAAATACGTTCATAACCATGCTAGGCCAGAAGGAAGCATCTCCAAGGGCTATGGAACAGAGGAGGTCATTGAGTTTTGTGTTGACTTTATTCCTGACCTTAAGCCGATCGGTGTTCCTGAATCGCGCTAAGAGGGGAGACTGCGTGGAAAAGGCACGCTAGGAAAGAAAGCAACAATGTGTATGGACGGACATTCTTTCACTCAAGCACACTACACAATTCTACATAATTCCAGCTTGGTGGCTCCGTACAAAGTGGAACACAAGAATATTTTACGCTCTGAATACCCGGAGCAACGTGAAGATTGGATTGATGGAGAACACATGAAGACTTTCGGCGGTTGGTTGCAAACACGGCTCATGAATGTCACTGATGAAGAACAGCTATACTTGTTGGCCAAGCAACCATCTTCGACTATATCGACATTTCAAGGGTACGAGATAAATGGGAATACATTTTACACATTCGCCCAAGATAAAAAGAGCACCAACCAAAATAGTGGTGTCCGCTTTGATGCAGCAGAGGACAATGGGAAGAAGGTCACATATTATGGATACATAGAGGAGATATGGGAACTTGACTATGGACCTAATTTCAAGGTCCCTTTATTCCGGTGCAAATGGTTCAACCTGAAAAACGGGGTACAGGTAGACCCGCAGTACGGAATGACTACAATGGATCTCAAGAATCTAGGGTACGACACCGAACCATTCGTCCTAGCCAGTGAAGTGGCTCAGGTTTTTTATGTGAAGGACATGTCTACCAAACCGAAAAAAAGAAAAGAAAGGCAAGAGGACACATCATACGATGAGCCAAAGCGCCACATAGTTCTTTCAGGAAAAAGAAACATCGTGGGAGTAGAGGACAAGACAGACATGTCAGAAGATTATAATAAGTTTGATGATATTCCACCCTTCAAGGTGAAAACTGACCCAAGCATCATTTTAAATAATGAAGATTGTCCATGGCTGCGTCGCAATCAGAAGAAAGGGAAACACAAGAAGAAAACTCAGAAGACTAGATAGGGATCATAACTTGTGTATCTCAATATGGATTTTTGTGTAATGATGTTATTGTATGAGGGAAATTTTTCCGAGGCGGAGCTTCCGAAGATGCCGTAGGGCGTGAGCACCAACGACATCTTCGAGAAACTCTGCCGCGGGAGATTTCCCAACCCTTCTACTTTGTCTTGTTCCTCCGACAGGGGCATTGTGTGTCCACCCACGCGTCCTTATCTCATCGAGCAGTGCATCCACCCACGCGTCCTGATCCTGCCGACATCTTTAGTCTCGGTTGCACCCACCAACCGGGACTAAAGGTTACCCACACGTCCTTATCCCACTGACAGTTTTGTTAGATGACACAAAAACCGGGACTAAAGGTTCCCGCCTATTTTCTTCCCGCGCTTTCCACCGCTTCCCGCCTCCGTCTTCCTGCCATTTTTCACTATATATATGTAGGCTTGGCCTCCATTTACATATCACATCTAGACTCATATCTGCAAACCTCATCACTCTCTTCCATGGCTTCCATCGTACCTCTACCCCCCAGGAGGCGGAGGCGCTTTGCGCCTCAAACTACCCCTGCCTGCCGGGCTACCGCGTCCCCACCGGCTGGATGCTGAGCGTCGGAGGCGTACCGGTCCCTCCTGTCCCTGTAGGTGTGGCGCGCCAGATGGCCATCACGAACCACTACTACTTCGAGCTCACGCCAGAGCAGCGGAGGAATCCTCAGTGGCATCCCGACTACAGCCCGACTTGGGACGCCTTCTTCATCAATCGGCGTGAGAGTGCGCTTGCCAGGCATGAGGAGGACGGCTCGCCTCGTTCGAACTTCAACGAGGCCGGCCGTCGGCTATGGTGGCGCGGCCGGACTCTCCAGAGCGTCATGGCCTACCGTGGCCCCCGCCTGCGCTACCCTCAGTCTCAGCCCACGCGTGCTCACCAGTCGAGGTTCGACTACCGCGACCCCGATGCCAGCGACGATGACACCGGCGACTACGATGACTACAGTGGCGACGTTTATAGGGCTATGCACGACTATGACTGAATCACTCCAACATTCGAAAACAAGCTCGGCCGATTGTGACTTAATCTGGCCATGTATCTTAATTTTCAGTTGAGATATGTACTTCTTTTCCTGTTCAATCATTGAAATAAAATCAAATGAAAATCAAAAGAAAAAGAAAAAAGAAAATCAAAAGAAACTGCAAAAGAAAATCAAATTAAAATCAAAAGAAACTGCAAAAGAAAATCAAATGAAAATCAAAAGAAAAAGAAAAAAAGAAAAATCAAAAGAAAATCAAAAGAAACTGCAAAAGAAAATCAAATGAAAATCAAAAGAAACTGCAAATGAAAATCAAAAGAAACTGCAAATGAAAATCAAAAGAAACTGCAAAAGAAAACCAAAAGAAACTGCAAATGAAAATCAAAATAAACTGCAAATGAAAATCAAAAGAAAAATCAAAAAAGAAAAATCAAAAGAAAATCAAAAGAAACTGCAAAAGAAAATCAAATGAAAATCAAATGAAAATCAAAAGAAAAAATCAAAGAAAAATCAAAAGAAAATCAAAAGAAAATCAAAAGAAACTGTAAATGAAAATCAAAAGAAACTGCAAAAGAAAATCAAATGAAAATCAAAAGAAAAAGAAAAAAGAAAATCAAAAGAAACTGCAAAAGAAAATCAAATGAAAATCAAAAGAAACTGCAAAAGAAAAATCAAATTAAAATCAAAAGAAAAAGAAATAAAGAAAAATCAAAAGAAAATCAAAAGAAACTGCAAATGAAAATCAAAAGAAACTGCAAAAGAAAATCAAAAGAAAAAGAAAATCAAAAGAAACTGCAAAAGAAAATCAAATGAAAATCAAAAGAAACTGCAAAAGAAAAAGAAAAAGAAAAAAACCTTTGGTACCGGTTGGTGGAAACAACCGGTACGAAAGGTTAAAAGCACGGAAGAATTTCCGAAAATACCTTTGGTACTCCCCCCACCGACGGACAAAGCAAAACTCTCCCGCCGTCGCCACACTCAGCAAACTCTCCCGCCGCCGCCGTCACGCGCCGCTCGCCTGGGCTCGCCACGACCCGCGCTCTCCTCGACCGCGCGCCGCCGCCGTCTGCCCTCGACCGCGCGCGCCTCTGCCTCGCCCCGGCCCGCGCTCTCCTCTGCCTCGCCCCGCGCCCGCGTCCGCCTCGACCGCGCGGTCGCCTCTGCGGCTCTGCCTCGCCTCGCGCCCGCGTCCGCCTCTGCCTCGCCCCGCGCCCGCGTCCGCCTCTGCCTCGACCGCGCGGTCGCCTCTGCGGCTCTGCCTCGCCCCCGCGCGGTCGCCTCTGCGGCTCTGCCTCGCCCCCTGCGACCAAAGGTGATGCATCCTCTATGATGTTCCTTCAGCATTTTTGTTTGCCAGTCTCTTTGTGTCGCCATTGCACAATTCCGCTACTCTATGATGTTCCTTGAGCATTTTACAGGAACTGCTTAATGAGTTAATGTTCCATATGGAACTGCCCGCAATCAGTTTTCCCCTTAACCACTGCTCTGAATTTGTTCCCGTTAGCCATGTACTGTGCCACACGTAAATGTAGTGATAGAGATAAGTAATAATTCAGATAACTTATTTTTGCAGAGCACACATTTATATCACTCAGCTATAAGTCATGTATTTTTGTAAATTGTAAGTACTTCACATATAAAAAGGATTTTGTGGTCAGATACATGCTTATCAACAGTATTTTGTTTTTAGATAAGCATTGACATACATAGATTTGGACATGCTGGACAATAGTTAATTAATTTGGATTCAGTATATATCCCTAGCTGGCTAGCTGAGATGCTGTGTTTCCGGCAAAGACTAATCTTATAGTGAAACAGTTAACAGATTATTTAGGGGCATATAACTGAATGCCATTTTCTACTACTGATGGATCATTTTTTGGTCTAACCTAAGATGCTTAACAACAAGTTAGAGGTAGAAGTTGTGGTGGCCATGATACTCAAAATCAGAGATGAGATATCAAAAAATTGATTAAGTTGGGAGGTATGTGCTCGAGGTTTCTCGACATTTATTTCTACCAGTTTCTTATTTGCATATTCAGTGTCTTAGAAATACATTATGCAAACCCAGCGATTTACTGGCTTTGGCGAAGTAGGCTCACAAAAAATGCAAACTGTGTGTGATCTGGTGTTCAGCAATTTGCTCCTTATGATGCTCTGTTGTGAGATATGCACCATCTGACTACATGTGGACCCTGCATGTTTGATGGAGCAAAAAAAAGAAAGAGATCATGGGTTGGACGCCAATTAAGTTGTAGTCGAGTTCTATCCTAATTAGGGATTACACTTATTGTTGGCATTGATATTGCCTATATTTCAGCTTCCTTTAGCTGCTGCCACCGAACAGGCCCAACACTGCTAACGACTGAACCGGCCCATTGTTTGCTCAACTATATGCACTCAGTTTGGGCAGAAAACAAGAGTGCTAATATTCTGAGAAAAAGCTAAAGGTCTCTTTTGTGTCACTGTTCTATTTGTATTTTCTCTTTGCTTTGGTAGAAGATATAAGTGCAAAGAAAGCTTCTAAGGCATTTATAATTCAAAGTAGAGTTAATACTCCAAGGTAGCATATCGAATATATACTTTTCTTGAAACTGTCAGCATCTTTTTATCATTGCCTCTGGTGTGTCCATCTTTATACATGGAACACACATTACTATAAATTCTAACAAAGTAGTAACGGGCTTGACAAGCAAAACATTGTCATGCAGTCAGTGTCACCCTCACTTTCTGTTATATGCTTGTTCTTCTTGTGTTAGCTTAAAACCAGGTAGGCAGTGAGCTTATATATATGATCTTATATGCTTAAGCCTGCACATCTATGACCTTCCATACTGCTTTCGCTCAAATACAAAACCGCAAACCTGCAAGATGCAACTAGAGGTATATAAGTTGGTTGTGTAGAGCGTTTTTTCTGCCAAGAATAGTAGTTATTCTTATATGGTTGTGTAGGCAGTGAGCTTATATATATGATCTTATATGCTTAAGCCTGCACATCTAGATAGCGAGTATCATCCTGTTGCCATTCAAATTGGCTGGGATATTCAACAGGATTGGAAAGTGTCCGGTTCTTCGGAAGCATTGATCTGATCTTTCCAATGCCAAAACAGGATGATACTCGCTATCTAGCTAGGAGAGGAAGGGTTTCTGCTGCAGTTTGGCCTTGACACCAAGTGCAACTAAACTTCTCACTCTACTAGATCCACCTTCTGAAGATTAGTAAATGTTTGTTTAGCTTATTAGGTCTCTCATGCAGTTGGTGAACACAAAATTGCTGCATACATATGGATAAAGTGGTATTGTTTCCGAGAACCAGATACACAGTGTATCCAATGTTCTTAGGAATGTCTCAAAAGAAGGTTTTATGTGCATCACTTTGTGCGGCTATCAGTATAAGCAACACTAGCTGCTTGGAATATTGTTATGCCTGCGGATGTAATAAGCACATCAATTTCTTGCTTGTTTACTGCTTCCATCTTATTTATTCTGGCAAACCAAGTCTCTCCTTAGTATGAGGGTAGGTTATATACTGCAATGAAATGTATGTGTTGTGCAATGAGCCAATTATGCTTGCATGTGAAATGTATGATCTCAAATTTGATTGTGGAATACAAGCTGGTGTGCTGTTGGGTAAGTATATGTTCAAGTTTAGTGCTCTCAGCAGCCTCCCGGTTGCGGTGACCATGTCAACTAGAAATCTTGTATATGAAAAGTTGTATATGAAAAGTTGTATATGAAAAGTTGTATATGAAAAGTTGTATATGAAAAGTTGTATATGAAAAGTTGTACTGAAATTGCACTGGCGTCTGTGTTCTGCTCATTTTTAGTTGTGTGTTGTTTTATGTTCTGATGACATGCCTGCTGCAATGCTGTGTTTGATGGGCATGATCATTGGTGATTTATATGGGAATGTAACAGAATTCTCAGTAAAAATATATTGTACAGCATTCTCAATATATTGACTCATGGCCGTGTGTTTAGTAAAGTGTTGTTGCGATCTGGAAAGCTTCTGATGCAAAAGAGTAGATTGCATGAGACATTCATGTCTTATTTTTTGGCAATGCAACTCCTCTGGTTTATAATTTTTGTTATATGTGATGGTTGTTAGGTGTTAGTAATAACCAATTTTGAATGGTGAATATTGTAAAAGATGCCCCAAAAAATTCAGAATCCCAAAATAGAGAAATATTAGGTGTTAGTAATAACCAATTTTGAATGGTCATAAGATCTACATTTTGATAATTGTGATAACTTAAAATGACATAGTCCCCTTCATCCGAGATGAGGACCGAGAACAATAATTGCACTTAATTTTGCAGTGACATTGAGCTATGGAGGACGACACCTTCATCCGAGATGAGGAGCGAGAAGAAATGGTGCAGAAAATGATATTTGAGAGTGCCCGTGGACCGGAACCCAATGGAGAACCCGATGGAGATGACGATGATTTCGGGTCACAATTTTTGAACGATGTCGGTGAGGGACTTGAGTCTGAAGAAAGAAGAGACAACGAAGTGTCCTTAATAAACTCCGGTGAGGTGTATATCAAGGCTATATGTTCATCACTTGATGCATTGATTTATTTGTATTACACTTATTAACGAATCATTTTTCTTTTAGCCTTCTGGATCATCGAGCAAATCTGTTAAAAAGCAACGAGGCCCGACGCAACGTCTAAAGGGCGAGGGTAGGTTAGCCCTTACCGCATTTAAGGCTAGTGGTCAACCGGTGGAGCCCAAAGAGCACTGCCGTAAATTCATAAACCAGGCTGGAGTTCTTGTTAGGGACCATGTACCGATCAGCATTGTAGAGTGGCATAAGCCGAAGAACGCGGGGGCTGAAGCTAGTTATGTCAATGATACTCTAAAGCTTTTTCTTTGGGACAGTCTACTGACACACTTTAGCCTACCGGAAGACATGACGGAAGGCCAGAAGAAGAAAGTCAAGGAATGGACTCTTAAGAGGATGGCCACACAATTCCAGACCTGGAAGAAAAATTTATGGGCCAAATATGCAGATAAAGATCCAGTATTCACTGGAAGTCTAGTGAAGATAAAAGATCACTGGCCCGCATTTAAGAGCTATAAGAAATCTTCTACTGCTGTGTCCCGATCAGTCACAAATACGAAAAATGCTTCAAAGAAAGAACATTTCCATCATTTGGGGTCAGGTGGCTACAAGACTGCCATTCCGAAGTGGAGAGCATTTGAAGCTAAACTGATGGAGGCAGGAATCACTCCACAGACATGGGACTGGCCCGACCGGTCCAAGTTCTGGTTGTTCGCGCATGGGGCAGGGTTGGACCCAAAGACAGGGCAGATCGTTGCAAAGGGAAAATGGAAGGAAAAAGTTAATGCAATCACGACGCAGCTTATAGATGCAATTGAAAAAGTTAGAAAGGGAGAGTACATTCCCGATAGAGAGAATGACGAGCTGACACTCGCTCTTGGGAATGCGGAACACGTTGGACGGATACGAGCCCTCCCAGGTGTCACCATGAAGGAAGCATGGCCGGAGTGCGCTGACACTTATAGAAGCCGTTCGAGAAAGAAGAAGCAGGACTTAAACAGGTTAGCGGAATTGATAAATAGGGTGGAGGTGCTTGAGCAAAATCAGAAGGCACCTGATCAGCCGCTATTTATACAAGATCCTCAAGCTGATGCCGCCCCATCTCAGCGAAGAAGCAGTGTGGGTTCCTCGCATCTTGAATGTGCAGGAAGCTACCCCGTGGATTATGTCACGGAGAAGACAGATTGCGAGCTACATGTGCAAATGAGGAACGTGTCCGTTAAGGTGGCGGTCGGCTATGTTTACCCAAATAAAGATGGAGCAACGCACCATCATATGCCCATTCCAACTGGCTGTGTTCATGTCGGGGTGGATGACGTTGTTCCGGGTTTTGAAACAATGGAGCTTGATTTTCCTAGAGGTGACGAAGAGAAGACACTGGCCGATGTCAAGCGCGGTTTCGCCATATGGTCCAAGAAATACATCGTCCTTTTGCCAAGGCCACCGACTCCTCCTCGTAGCAGTCCACATGAGCAGCAAATTCCACATGAGCAGCAATGGCCATCGACTCCGCCTGGTAGCAGTCCACATGAGCAGCAAAGTCCACACCTACCGGAGAGGGACCCCAGCGCGAGTCCACCATCTCGAGATCCTCCGCGTAAGACTGCGTTTTTTAAGCGGAACGGTACGCCGCCTAGGAAGAGACCTAGAAAGGAGAAACCACTGCTGCCTATTGAGAAGTTACCTTGGGAAAGAACTATCGAGGAATGCAGCGAAATCTCTAAGTCCGAGGTGGCAAAACATTTTGCTAAGAAAGTGCCTGAGATACCTTTTGAGAAGACTCTAGATCCGGTGAAAGTTATTCGTACCTTTGAGAATCTATATGACCCTCCACCATCGCCGCCATCTGACTATAGGCGTTCTATTGAAAAGTCGTATGACGCTATGGTGGAGGTGAAAAAACCCGATCAATCGGTGGTCTCGGCGAAAACTAGGAAACAAGTGTACCAGCTCGGAGAACAACCCGTTCAATCGGTCCCCCCTCTCAAGGTGTTTGACGAGAAGGCCGTTGAAAGTTCTCGACAAAACACAATTGATTACCCCATCGCTGAAGTAGTATATCAATTTGTTCAAGGGAAAGATCTGGTCGAGAATATCAGGTCGCTACCAACATGTATGCGTAATTTGAATGCGTGGTACACTAATGCCACAAAGAGAGGGATTGATTGTATCATGGTGCGAGTTAAGGATGAGCACTACTTCCAAGAATACTCTGTGAGCGTTGACTTCCTCGAACTTTTTTAGTTATACAATCTCCGGGCCATCGACAAATCTATCATCAGTTGCTATTGTCTGTAAGTGATTTATTAATATAATTTGAGAAGTCTTTAGCTCAGCTCATTCTTTGTCTGCAAATTATCCTCAATTTAATCTTTTGTGCGCTATATTATGCAGATCGAAGAAGCTCGAATGCGAAAGGGATGAAATCACGGACATTGGGTTCATTGACCCAGATACAATGCATGAAAAAACCATAGAAGATCCCATCTTTAACAAGGATACACCAGAGACTTTGCTAAGGTTTTTGAAGCGACAACGTGACAAAAAGATAATACTTTGGCCTTACAACTTCAAGTAAGTGTAACTGTCTTATAACACATTCTATTTTGCTCACCATATGTTAAAATTTTAACTGATGACTTATATCTATGACACTGCATATTTAAACGTGCGCAGGTTCCACTTTATTCTTATCGTCATTAAAATGTACGATGGAGATGTTGAAGTCTATGACTCACTAACCAAAGAGCCTATACTATACAAGTCGGCTTTTGATATGCTCAAAAGGTAATTTTAATTCTTATCGGTTTTTTCGTTAATTTCCTGATATCAACAAATTAATAACTCTTTTATGCATTTTCTTTTGTCGGGCAGCGTATGGCAAACGTTCATCCAGGAAGATCCGACCGGTGGATGGAAACCGAAGCTGATATGGCGTGCGAACAAAGTAAGTAGTGCTACCTAGGTCCACACACCTTTATCATACTTGATTATTATTTGATTGAATTATATTCTTGTACAGAAATGCGCGAAACAACCTGAGGGGACTAATCTATGTGGATACTATGTTTGCGAGAACATTCATAAGATTGTCAGCGAGAGAACGAATAATCAAAGGAATAGAGAGGTACGAAAACAATATTCACAAATTTATTTTGTTACCATAACTTGTGCTAAGTTTCAGTCATAATTGTTTGATTGTGATTTGATATATATATATATATATATATATATATATATATATATATATACATAGCTCGTGTATTCATTTGAATCTCATTCTTTTACAGTTGGCAAGAAAGCGTGACAGGCTCCCAATCGAGCACCGCTTCAAAGCAATTGGTGAGGAATTGGCGGGATTTTTCCTTCGGGACGTCATACCTAACTTCGTAGAGTACCACTATTAATGAAGATCTACATGTAATATATAGTTTGACTCGGAGAGTACCACTATGCTACACGTAATAGATAGTATGCCTCGGAGAGTACCACTATGCATGAAGATCGATCTTCATGCATGTACTACTTAATTTGCGATCTTATGCAATTACATGTGTTATATTATATGCACCAAGTTCATATGCATTACCTTGATCTTCATGTACTCCTAAATCGAAACACGTTTCTGGCGCATCGATGCGATCCTCGTACGATGAAATGGTCCGATACCCCTAAACCCCTCCTAAAACCCTAAACCCTGAATTCCTTTGGTACCGGTTCGTGTTACAAACCGGTACCAAAGGTCCCTAGCGCCTGCACTCTCCTAGAGCCAACGTGGAGGCCCCTTTAATACCGGTTTGTAAGGAACCGGTACCAAAGAGGGGGGGCCTTTTGTCCCGAATCTTTTGTACCGGTTTGTTTTCCGGTACAAATGTGCCTCTAGAACCGGTACTAAAGCCCTTTTTCCTACCAGTGTGTGCTATATATTGGTATGTTTCATTAACTTACGAGCAACGGAGACAAGTTAAATAGTTTGCTATGCTTGCAGTACAATGGATTGCTCAAGTATATACTCCCAATTTCATCAAACTTAAGGAGAGGTGATTGTGATTTCCAGAGTTGCCATTCTGGCATAAGATCATCGGTACATCATATGCATATAATAGCTTTAGCAAGTTGAACAGCTTTCATGCTTTCAAAACAAGATAACTCAGCTACATGATATGCTCTTCCCCATATTCAGCAACCGTTAGTTTAGCTGTTTTCTGTCTATTTGGACAAAATTCAGTTTGGATACTGATGCGACAAGGAATAGCACTTTATTCATGCCAACGTCTTCCTCTTATATTCCACTTGTCTCATGTCTTGTTAAAACAAGCCAGTGTGTGAAGAAAATGACACCAGTACTCCGTGACGGCACAACGATTCTCAGAGCACGTGAGATGACTCCGTAACGGCTGTCTGCATAGTATTATTTATGAACAAGAATCCTTTGTTATTCTTGTGTAACGGAATAAAATATCATAATATGTTGCATGCTGATAATCCTGAAATTCTTATTTTACGCTGAACTACTATCGATCATACTATTGCGAAAGAATTTCAAAGGATTGTAGACCGGACTCTGCAACTTTTCTTTGTTTTTCTATGCTCAATACACCACACCACTTCACCATGTATGCTTAGTGTCCACTAACGTCAGGAATGAGATGATTCGATCCAAGGTGAACATCGCTCTACTTGACATCATGGAAATATTTCTTTGGAAGTATATACAGAATTGTTTACAGAAAAAATAACTTCCAATTTTCTCTTTCTCAATCCTACAAAGTTCCTAGGGAGTTCTTGTGAATCAACGATGCCGAGGACCACTACATACAAAATGTAACTCTTTGTAGTATGTGCAATTTTGACATGGTATTTGATGTTTTGTTACTCATATCAGGACTAGGGTTCAGATTTTTTTAGACCGAAGGCTCGAAATGAGCCCAGCTTTGAATTATCGAAGCCATCAACCGGCTAGGCGAAGTACAATACAACACACTTAAAGGGGTTACCATCTACAAATGAAAGCACAAAGCACAACACAAGAACCACAAAAGATGAAAATAAACAATATAAAAACTAAGTTCCCTTGATTCCGTCGAGAGATCCAAGTCTTCTGTCGCATGGGAGCGGCACCAAGACTAACCTAAAACAAACAGATCTCACTCGCACCAGAGCTGTAGCCGCCGGCATGGGTTACCTAACAAGTTGCAAAAGTCTAAAGGAAGGGTCTTCACTTGACGCCTCCAAGGAGGGAAATGACGTCCAAGGACGCCATCGTCGAATCACGACATTTCATCCAGACATCGAAACACCATCCCTAGGTCTCAAAAGGGTCACCGATCGACCACCATACATCAGCCAAATGCTTTGGATGAAACCACCGGTATCACCCAAGGCACGACACCAACCGAGATAGACCCCTAGGCTCTCGTGTAGCCGCCCAAATAGGGGATTACCGTGTAAAAGAAAACCCTGCCAATGTTGGTGGTGAACGTAACGATAAAGAGCTCACAGGGATATTCCGCAGAGACATTGTGGAGGCAGCTGTCAAGTTGAGATGCCATGAGCACAAACCAAGAAGAAGAAGCGGGATCTGCAAGGCAATGACCTCCCTCGTTTTGCTTGTCTCCTCGGAAATTTGGAATGAGCATAATGCGAGTCTTCCGCAACAAACATGTGTCGCCTTTTGTAATTTTAGAAAACATTAAGAGATAAGCTGGTTGTGGGTTTTGGCGGGTGCAAAGCGCATGGGAGAAAAGATCCAAGATCGATCTAGTGAAGCAAGATCCAAAAAATCATACCTAGAGAATTTTATTCTTTCAACACTGCCATTGACGACAGGACGGAGATCTCGTCGTCGAATGAAGGACCGGAGATCAATTATTGTAGACGATGTCATCTCCATTGACATGGAGACCAACAGAAGATGGCTACCAAACCCTAACTTAATCTACTAAAAAATACTACTTTTACTAAAACCTCCACACATAGATTAGATTTCTCACCCCTCTTTACGCCAGCGAGGCCGGCCGAAGGAAGGGAAACCAATTTGGAGTAAGAGGTGGAGGCGGGCGGCGGTTGTTTCCTGGCGGCTGAGATGCGTCCTGCACTTATGTATGCCAGCACTTCTAATTTGTTTTCCAGCGCCTGTTTAGAGCGACAAAGAAAAAAAATGGCGAACCGTGCAATGTGCCGTGCGGAATCGACCGGCCGAGACTGGGATTAGCTCTGCGGCTTGGTACGTCGGTTGTACTCCCTCCGTTTCAAAATATAAGATGTTTTAGCTTTGTGAAGCAAATGTATCTAGACATCTTTTAGTGTGTAGGTTCACTCGAATATATATACTAAAAGGTGTCTATATACATTTGCTTCACAAACCTAAAACATCTTATATTTTGAAACGGAGGGAGTACTACTAACCTTCACTTGTGTTTTGCAAGGCCCGTTTCCAAAATTTTGGCCCAAGACTCACCACGTAACCAATCCTACGCCACAGAATAACGACTCCCGAGTCCCAGCCCTAGCCTCGTTCCTGATCGCACTCCTGTTCCTTCTCCATCCCGGCGGGTCGCCGCCTGCCAAACTCGATATATTAAGCACATACTGTACGAGGGAACACCCCCCCTTGCGCCGCCGCCTCGCTGATCGATCCCTGCCGGTACACCCCACTCGGATCGATCGAGGTCAAAATACCTACCGAGGCTTCGTTAATTATGGCCCAAGGTAAGCCGCGTGATTGCGAGATCGTCCCCTACAAAGGACTCTCGCGTCTTCCGTTTTCGGGCAAGGCTCTCGTCGTCGCCCGAGGATCCCCCTGCTGGCCGGGATGTACATGAGAGCACGGTCGTTGCTGGATGCATATGCGTAGCAACATGCTACATCGCGCGCTCGAGGCCCCAAGTTCTGGTCGCTCTCACAGTGCGCCGTAACCACGCTACGGAGGAGGTCGCTCACTAGTACACGATATGCATTTAGGGCCACTTTCTGCAGAGGCATTTTTCAAAGTGCCCCAAAAAGTTTTAATTTGGAGCACTTTGATCGAACTGCTCCTAATTCATGCATAATTTGAGGCATTTTGGTCAAAGTGTCTCTAATTAGAAGGTTTTTGGGGCACTATGAAGAAGTGCTCCAAAAGATTGCTACTTTTTGGGGCACTTTGATTAAAATGCCCCTAAAGATGGCTACTTTTGGGGTACTTTCATATGTGCCTCAAAAGATGGCTACTTTTGGGCACTTTCAGATATGCCTTAAAAGCTTCTATGCATATATTACATCGAACTGATATTATATAAAGAGGTATATACACTTTTAGTCCCACATCTTGCAACTTAGGAATACTTTAGTCCAATTTGATACCGAATTTTACCGATCTCAATCAATTTTGTCCATGTATGCGAGTAATTTTGCACAAAAAGCCTGAAAGAGTTAACCCCGCTGAGATATACCTAGAACATTTTGCAGAAAGGTCCTCATTAACCAAGCTAGATAACCCTAACGTACACTCTGTCTGTCTCGATGTGCACTGAATGGAGGACGGCGACACTCACTTGCTGAAGAACCCTAGTTTCTTTCCCGGCGGCAATGAATGAGGAATGGCGAGAAGGGTGTGGGCTCCTGATACGTCTTAAAGGTATCTATAATTTTTGATGCTGCATGCTTGTTCTTACACTATTTGTTTAGTATTTTGTTACACTTCGTGGCGTTTTTATGCATTTTCCGGAACTAACCTATTAACAACATGCCACAGTGCCAGTTCTCTGTTTTCTGTTATTTTGTGTTTCAAAAAAGTTACACAGGAAATATTCTCGGAATTGGACGAAACAAAAGCCGAACATCCAGATATTTACCGAAGCTTTCAGAAGTCCGAAGAGGAGACGGAGGGGGGCCATAGGGCGGCCACACCACCAGGGGGCGCGGCTTGCCCTGGCCCGCGCCCACCTATGGTGAGGCCCCCCTGGCCCACTTCTGGCGCCGCCCCTTCGCCTATAAAGACCCCCCGACGGGAAAAACCTAAATACCCGATCAATTTTCCAGAAACACATCGCGATCCTCCGCCGTCGTCGACCCGAGATCGGGAGGGTCCAGAAGCTCTTCCCGGCACCCTGCCGGAAAGGGGAATCGCCACTGGAGGTCTTCTTCATCGCCATGCTTGGCTCCGGCGCGATGAGTGAGTAGTCTACCTTAGACTATGGGTTCATAGTAGTAGCTAGATGGTTGTCTTCTCCACCATGTGCTTCATGTTTAGATCTCATGAGCTTCCTTACATGATCGAGATCATCTTTGTGTAATTCTACATGTTGTGTTTGTTGGGATTCGATGAATATTGGTGTTATGTTAAGTTGATGTGCTGAATATTATCTTATGTTATCTCTATGTTGTTTATGATCTTGCATGCTCTCCATTGTTAGTAGCTATCTTGGCCAAGTAGATACTAGTGACTCCAAGAGGGGGTATTTATGCTCGATAGTTGGGTTTTTGCCTCTATTTAATCTGGGGGAGTGACAGAAATCTCTATGGTTGTAGATGTGTTGTTGCCACTAGGGAGAAAACAACATTGTTGTGTCCAAGGACATTCGTTTTGTTTACATTACACACTTTGCTTAATGCAGTTATCTGTTGTTCGCAACTTAATACTCGTGGGGTGTTCAGACGATATCCCCATGGGTGGATTATTAGTCATAGATGCAGTTGGATGGCGGTCTATGTATTTTGATGTAGGGATTTCTATTTTCGTGCCCTCGGGTCCTTAGTTGTGCTCAGTTTTCCCCAGCCGCTTAGTTTTTCCTCAGTTTTGCCCAAGCCCTTGTCTGAAACCCTCACAAGGAGCTCGGACGGGAGGAATCCCATTTTGTTGACCGTTGGTTGGTGCTGGCAAGTGGGGCCGCTGTTGGTGCCCCGCAGTGGACACGTCTCCACTTATCCAGATCATCGTGGGATCCACAACTTGTCCATGTTAGCGCGCTGGACCCACAGCTTACCCAGGTGACCGTTGCAAAATGGGAGCCTGAGCCAGCCCCGCGCCCGTGCCCGTGCCATTGCTTCCCTTTTATTTCCCCGCGCCCCATTGTTCTTCTTCTCCGCCAGCGGCAACCCTTCTCCGGCAGGCGGGTGATGTCTAGTTTCTCTTCGACCTCCCGTTCTTCATGGCCGCAGTATGGACCCGTGCCTTTGACAAGATGCCCTGACTGCCCACGCCAGGAGCCTCTGAAGCGGTCGATCTGTAAGACGGACGACAACGGCAACTGTGAACGTGAGTTCCTTGCATGCGAGAGCTTGCCATATAGAGAGGGGGATAAGGTTAGATCTCGCTCCAATTGCTCTGTTTTCTCTCGATTTTCTTATTATTCTCTCGAATTTGGGATTTAGGGTTCACGCTGTTGTTTTCGGATCCTGAAAAAATGGAGGTATTTCGAGTGGATCGATGTGTACGTTCAGAGGCTTAAATTGTAGGAATCAATTGGCGCTATTGGGGAGCGCAATTTGGGAGGGGGGACTTGCTGTAGAGAATGCGGCGGAGAGAGGAGCCGTTCCGATTATGCCTAATGCTCCCAATGCAGAACTGATGGAAGTGAAGGAAGAACTGAAGAAAATGAACAAGCAATTAAGGCAGCTGATCGAATTGAAGAAGCAAGCTAATCTGATGGCTGGTTGTTTTTTTTTGTTATATAATTGCGATCGGATTCTTATCATTTCTCATCAGCCGCTAGAAGTTGTTACAAGGGATCCCTTGTTACAAATCCATTATTCAGTTACATGTACTTGTAGTTGTTTTCAAAGTTAGTGTGTGCATTCACCGAAATTACCAAAAAAAATAAGTGTTAGGGAATATAGGAATGCTAAAGATAGTTGATAATTGTTAGAGGGGTGACAAATAATGCATTCACCGAAATCCCACAAATATGTATGTCTCATGTTTATACCAAAATTATACCACTTTTGGGACGTTTCAAATAACCAAAACTATATTCCCTAAAAGAAAAGGAATGCTAAAGAAAGTTGATAATTGTTAGAGGGGTGATAAATAATCCATTCACTGAAATCCCCCAAATATGCCAAATATGTATGTCTCATATTTCTACCAAAATTATACCACTTTTGGGCCGTTTCAAATTACCAAAATTATATTCCCTAAAAGAAAAGTAATGCTAAAGAAAGTTGATAATTATTAGAGGGGTGATAAATAATCCATTCACCGAAATCCCCCAAATATGCCAAATATGTATGTCTCATGTTTCTACCAAAATTATACCACTTTTGGGCCGTTTCAAATTACCAAAACTATATTCCCTAAAAGAAAAGGAATGCTAAAGATAGTTGATAATTGTTAGAGGGGTGATAAATAATCCATTCATCGAAATCCTTCAAATATGTATGCCTCATGTTTATACCAAAATTATACCACAAACTATATTCCAAACTATATTCCCTAAAAGAAAAGGAATGCTAAAGAGAGTTGATAATTGTTAGAGGGGTGACAAATAATGCATTCACCGAAATCCGCAAATATGTATGTCTCTGGTTTACACCAAAATTATACCACTTTTTAGTTTAACATTTTTAGATCATGGAAAATAATGCATAAATAGAGGGAATATAGTTACGTGGCAAACTCGTTATTGCACATAAATAGAGGGGTGGCACTGTCCACCGACAGAGAGAGAGAGAGGGGTGGCCACGAAGAGAGAGAGAGGGGTGTCAGCGAAGAGACGGAGAAGGGTATACTGCCCGTTAGATCAGTGGATCAACGGTTGGTGGAGTCGATCCGTGTGACAATGGCTCAACTAATCAGGATAAGTTTGGGCTTCTGTGAGCATTTGTGACAGTACTTGAGGGCAAAACTGAGTAGTACTAAGAAACCAAGGACACGTAAATAGTAAATTGTGACGACCTCAAATTTGATAACAAATTCGAAGTGCCCGTTATGTAATCCATCACAATCCCAGAATCATTGTTGTGATTTACATAACGTAGTTGATATCCCAGTCATAGACATTAATAGTAAATAAAGGGAATTACATAGGTGGTCGCACAGACCAAACCTTACAATACATCAATATGCAGCGGAATAACACTTTGGGTCCATATTGTCAAGCTTCAACCGCACAGGCAAAGCAGACAGTAGGAAACGAGCCTAATTCGCAAAGCCATCAATGAGTCCTTCCTTCTTGATCTTGCTCCTTCAAGTCTGGCCAAGTTAATAGCCAGGGACACAGCCATGAGTACATTGGATGCACTCGCAAACCATCTTATAAACAAAGTGATGAAAGAGATATGCATGGTTGATATGGTGGACTAAGCACTAAGTTTATTTGCAAAAGCTAGTTTTATTTCCCAAGAAGGTTCATTGGTAAAAAAAAATTTAGTTCTCTAAGTTCAATCTAAAGAGGAACTTCAAGTGTGTCAACATCATTGTCAAGTCAAGTCATTCACCAAGTTCACCATTGTCACTTTTAGTCCTGACAAAAGTCAAGTACAGCTTGCCAACTGTCCATAACCGCGGACTCGGCTATTCGAATAGTTTGAAAACCTCTGCAGAGGGGTACACTTTACCCACAAGAATCGATACATCTGCCGGGAGAAATCCACGGATCGTCATACAAAAGGTATGCGGGGTTCAGATAATCAAACAAACTCTTTCACTTCTCTACTCTAGTATAGGATCCTTCCCTAGAGCCCGAGACACGGATTTCCCCGTTCCGGCGCCTCTAGTTTTGCCCACTCCGGAATGCCGGACGGATGGAAATCTTCAGGAAGGAAAATTTCCAATGACCACTTGGTTCGGAAGCAACCACGCATGGAATACTTCTATAAAGGATGAAACAAGACCTCCCATACTAGAATAAACAAGCTAGGAATAAGCCCCTTCCCATTCAGGGGTAATGTGGTCGTACGGTATGGTTGGCTCCCATAGTACATCACTCGTTGCCATTTAGAAATACATTTCATAGTTCTTAGTCAAGATTAATTTCTTTCCTAAAGCCATTATGTAGGAGCAATCTCCAATTCAAGTTTCAAGTTCAATTCACCACTTTCAACCAGAGTTCCCCTTATAGATGGCCTCAAATTATTAGCGACTAAGCAACTACATTGAGTGATGACTACTAAATAGAGTTGGATAAACTCAGCTTGATGCTCTTGTTCAACAAGACATCACTACACTTCTATCATTCTACTCTAGCAATTCAATCATGCAATTTACTTAAAACAAGTAGAATGCAATATTAAAACTAGGCATTGGGAGTATGATTCAAAAGATGGCTTGCCTGGCTTGGCAAAGTCAAAATAGTCTTCATCTTCATCTTTGATTGATTGATCTCCATCTCCATTTCTTGGTTGACTTCGGGATCCATTCTCCTTACTCTCGTTGTCGTCTAATCGTTGGAAAGCAAATAAGCATACAATCACCACACAATTCACAAACAACACCTATTTACTCAAATACACATACTTGGGTAAGGGAAGTGATCTAGGAAGTCTATGGAGAGTGGTTTCGATTTAATTGACTCCATAAAGATGAGATTATTGCTTTCTTGACTTAAGTGAGGATTTAATTTACTTTGAATCGTGAAATATCTCTTGCAAGTCCTTATTGACCATGGTCATAGACCACAAGTAGATATTCAAGATTATGGTTCAACCAAGGAGGCTTCATAGGATTTGGAGTATTTTTCTTTTATTGAAGCCAATTCTAGTTTGCAACTATTTAGTAATCAAAGTTGAATCTACAAGTAGAGTCTATAGATCCTAGTTGACTTGTATTAGGGGTCATAGATTGATATTTAGAAATGTGGTTGATTCGAATTGGTTTCATATCATTTCCATATTTTGAGATAGGTGTGCAAGTTCGAGTTTCTAATTACCACTATGTAGTATTAAATTTCCCAAATACTTCCTACAAGTACACATGGACTAAGATTAATACCTACAGATAGGTATGTGGAAATATGGTTTAACAATAAGAGTTCCATAAAAATTTCGATTATAGATTTGAGTTTAATAAAATCCTATATGGCAAATGCCTATATTAACCATATAGGTAATTAGCATTTACTTTAAAAGGTTCAAAAATGAGATCTAATGGTATAGGCAGATGGGTATCACTAATTGTGAATTTCTAAAGTTGGATTTATATTTTTAGGAATTTTATTTGAATTGATATGGATTTTCTAAGTTGGAAAAGCTCCTGTTTTGTTATTTTTACTGCAACTATTATGTAAATCTAATTGTGTTGAAACCACTTCTAATGGATAGCTTATGTTCTAAGGTTTCCAGAACATTTTCATTTGTTAAATTTGGGTTGGTAGAACTCCGGGAAAATTAAATCTAAGCAAGCATCTGAATGGTTTTTTTCAAAAATCGAAAATCGAACACTCCCCTTTTTTTTTAAATCCGGGCCGGACACACAGCCCACGCTGGGCCGGCCCGTTAGGCTGCACTGGCGGGTGGCAAGGAAAAAAATAGCAAACCGGCCTGACAGCGGGGGCCCAGCTGTCAGGACCGAATTAAATCGAAACCGTATCGGGGTCATCTTCCTCGTGCTACAGGATGGAAACGAGGGAGAGGACTGGGAGGAGGCGGCGCACGGGGAGCTCACCTGGGAGGGTCGCGGCGGCGGCGAGGGTGTCTAGGCGGCGGAGGAGCTTCTCCTCCTCCACCTCGTCCAGGCGGCAGCTTGAGGGAGCGGCTGGAACACTGGGAATGGCTGGCGTCCTGGAGCTCGGCCTACTCCGGCGAGCTCAAACCGGCGAGCAACTAGCGAAGAGATGATGTCTAGGAGGTAGAGGGAGGTGAGGTGAGTCTTTTCAGGGAAGAAGGGAGGTCCTTTTATAGTCGGGAGAGGGAGCACGAGGCGAGGGGATCTGGGGCCAGAGCGCGGCCGGTGCCGGCAAGGGAGAGAAGAGGGGGCGGCGTTGGCGGGTGCTGCGGGCTGCGGTGTGGTCGGGTGCAGAGGGGGCAAGTGATGGCTGTGGGGAGGGGTCCGGGGTGGTTTCTCTCCTTTTCTTCCAGGTCTCACGGCCGGGGCCTGGGCAGGGGAGACAGGGGGTCGACCGAGATGGAGTCCTCGGCATGGCTACAGGGCGAGGGCGAAGTGGAACAGCGACAACCACAGTAGTTCCGTTTTCCCGAAATTTTGCCCACCAAGTGTTCGACCAAATGTCCGCAAGAAGTAAAAATTCGAATTTTTGAAATTTTCAAATTGGGTTGGTCACTATCTTGGATAGGGATCCTAAAACAATTTTTGTTAGGTCAAGAGGTGGTGTTTTGCTCCAGGGCTATTTTGAATTTGAGGGTTGTCCTATGATTCAGATTCAAACTTTGGACAGATTTTGAAGGAGGTTAGGGTTTGAGTTTTCGCTGGAAACTTCTTGGTTGAGTTAGTATGTGATATGGTCAAGCTCAACTAACTGACCACACCTTTGCTTGAGTTACAGATTTCTTATTCTAAGTGTCCAAAGTAGGGTAGTGGTTAACTTTTTCTAGATCATCTTTTCTTCTCTTTTTCTTTATTTCTCTTGCTTCTGGTTCTTTTGCTCTTTGTGGTTCTTCTCTAATGCTTCTATTGGTTAAGTTTGAATTAACTAAACATTGCTCAACAAATTAAAACCCACATGAAATCATAAAAGACTTATTTTAAACATCTATGCATACATGCAATATGAAGTGCAAAAGTTTTATCTTGGTCCAAAGGTGTTGGTTTTCTTGTAGATGACATGGAGTTGGGAATGACCTCTTATTTGAATTCAAACTTTGGTAGAATATTAAATAGAGTTCCAAGTTGATTTTTGTTTCAAACGTTATTGTATTTGATTCTTTGTAACTTGTTCTTAGTTGTGGTGGAGAGATGCATGATGGTATAGTTCAAATATTGCTTAATATAAAAGGGCAAAGTAGTGTAATCAGTAAAAATTTTAAGATCACTACTTCCTCCTTTCTTACTTAGGTTTTTGTGTTGCAGTTTATTTTCTTGATCCTTTTCTATTTGTTTGTGATTGCTTGACTTAATTTTGGTTTGGCAATTGACCCAAATGGGTTTAGCATGTAACCATGCGCAAAAATTTAATAGTTAGAAAACTCTTTCAATTTGACAAAAATCTTTATTTAAAACTTTGGGCTCAAAGGATTTGTTTTAAAACCCTTCTAATACTCTTTTTATTTGAAGCATGGGAGCAAATGCTCAAATTCACAGGTTTTAAAAGACAAGAAATAAATCTTGTATTTATAATAAAAGTTTTTGTTGGCTCCAAAATTTGGTATTTTGATAAATTCCATTTATTTCTATTTCCCAAAAATTTGGGTTGTTACAATCTTCCCCCCTTAAACAGAATCTCGTCCCGAGATTCACAAGTTAAGATTGAGATAGATTGAGAGATGAGATTAACAGATAAGAGATGTAGTGTATATTGATTCCTATCGAGGTAGAAAGATTGGGTACACCCAGAATGTGATAAGGCCAAATGGTCCAAAACACATATTCATCAATCACATAGCATTTTCAACAAACAATCACACTTTTCAAAAACAAAATGTTTTAGGTTTAAACCATAGAATTTCATTAATAAGGGGTCTTGCAGATTACATGTCTCATTCATTCTAGAAGGAGATAAACAAGACTACTAGAACACTTTTGAGAAAACAAGTTGTTGGGGTGGTTGCTACATGTTGCCGGAGGGCATATGAGCAACACATCCCAAAACAATTCAATCATTCAAACACACAAGGCACTAAGCACACTTAATAATCGTGAGGTAAGGGTAGCTCAATCATAACAACTGAGCATTTCCTATAAGTCCTATTAGGTCAAGGCTGTTGAGGTCTTCATCATTTCTGATCACTCTCTCTTTGCTCTTGAAGTCTTTGTCCCATAGGGTTGACTCTTGTTGGAAGATTTCTGGATCAGATGAAGAGACTCTCTTTCGATGGTAGCGGTCGTAGTTGACATCCAAGGTTGAAGTCTTGAAAAATATTGAGTCCTAATCTTTTGATCCAAAAGTCCTTCGGTCTTAGGTCGGTATATCGTCCATAGTATATATTTGAAGTAGAGGAGGGATAGAGTAAAACAAATCTTTGAAAAGATTTTGTAATTAAAGAGGTAAATAAATTCTTTGTCAAAATCTCTGGAGAGTATAAGTTGAGAGTGTAAGATATTTGAAGTGAATAAGATGGGAGTATAAGATTGGGCTTTGGGTACCAAAGCAAATAAGTTTCTTTTGTAGAAATAAGTGTTTGACAAAATATCACTTTCTTAGCTAACGACCATACTAACTAAGGTCTCCTGAGGTCATGATAGTCCTGATACCAAACTTGTGATATCAGAATATCATTTTCTAACGACCATGTTAACTAGGGTTTCCTAGAGTCAGCCTAGGCTCTGATACCAACTTGTGACGACCTCAAATTTGATAACAAATTCGAAGTGCCCGTTATGTAATCCATCACAATCCCAGAATCATTGTTGTGATTTACATAACGTAGTTGATATCCCAGTCATAGACATTAATAGTAAATAACGGGAATTACATAGGTGGTCGCACAGACCAAACCTTACAATACATCAATATGCAGCGGAATAACACTTTGGGTCCATATTGTCAAGCTTCAACCGCACAGGCAAAGCAGACAGTAGGAAACGAGCCTAATTCGCAAAGCCATCAATGAGTCCTTCCTTCTTGATCTTGCTCCTTCAAGTCTGGCCAAGTTAATAGCCAGGGACACAGCCATGAGTACATTGGATGCACTCGCAAACCATCTTATAAACAAAGTGATGAAAGAGATATGCATGGTTGATATGGTGGACTAAGCACTAAGTTTATTTGCAAAAGCTAGTTTTATTTCCCAAGAAGGTTCATTGGTAAAAAAAAAATTTAGTTCTCTAAGTTCAATCTAAAGAGGAACTTCAAGTGTGTCAACATCATTGTCAAGTCAAGTCATTCACCAAGTTCACCATTGTCACTTTTAGTCCTGACAAAAGTCAAGTACAGCTTGCCAACTGTCCATAACCACGGACTCGGCTATTCGAATAGTTTGAAAACCTCTGCAGAGGGGTACACTTTACCCACAAGAATCGATACATCTGCCGGGAGAAATCCACGGATCGTCATACACAAGGTATGCGGGGTTCAGATAATCAAACAAACTCTTTCACTTGTCTACTCTAGTATAGGATCCTTCCCTAGAGCCCGAGACACGGATTTCCCCATTCCGGCGCCTCTAGTTTTGCCCACTCCGGAATGCCGGACAGATGGAAATCTTCAGGAAGGAAAATTTCCAATGACCACTTGGTTCGGAAGCAACCACGCATGGAATACTTCTATAAAGGATGAAACAAGACCTCCCATACTAGAATAAACAAGCTAGGAATAAGCCCCTTCCCATTCAGGGGTAATGTGGTCGTACGGTATGGTTGGCTCCCATAGTACATCACTCGTTGCCATTTAGAAATACATTTCATAGTTCTTAGTCAAGATTAATTTCTTTCCTAAAGCCATTATGTAGGAGCAATCTCCAATTCAAGTTTCAAGTTCAATTCACCACTTTCAACCAGAGTTCCCCTTATAGATGCCCTCAAATTATTAGCGACTAAGCAACTACATTGAGTGATGACTACTAAATAGAGTTGGATAAACTCAGCTTGATGCTCTTGTTCAACAAGACATCACTACACTTCTATCATTCTACTCTAGCAATTCAATCATGCAATTTACTTAAAACAAGTAGAATGCAATATTAAAACTAGGCATTGGGAGTATGATTCAAAAGATGGCTTGCCTGGCTTGGCAAAGTCAAAATAGTCTTCATCTTCATCATTGATTGATTGATCTCCATCTCCATTTCTTGGTTGACTTCGGGATCCATTCTCCTTACTCTCGTTGTCGTCTAATCGTTGGAAAGCAAATAAGCATACAATCACCACACAATTCACAAACAACACCTATTTACTCAAATACACATACTTGGGTAAGGGAAGTGATCTAGGAAGTCTATGGAGAGTGGTTTCGATTTAATTGACTCCATAAAGATGAGATTATTGCTTTCTTGACTTAAGTGAGGATTTAATTTACTTTGAATCGTGAAATATCTCTTGCAAGTCCTTATTGACCATGGTCATAGACCACAAGTAGATATTCAAGATTATGGTTCAACCAAGGAGGCTTCATAGGATTTGGAGTATTTTTCTTTTATTGAAGCCAATTCTAGTTTGCAACTATTTATTAATCAAAGTTGAATCTACAAGTAGAGTCTATAGATCCTAGTTGACTTGTATTAGGGGTCATAGATTGATATTTAGAAATGTGGTTGATTCGAATTGGTTTCATATCATTTCCATATTTTGAGATAGGTGTGCAAGTTCGAGTTTCTAATTACCACTATGTAGTATTAAATTTCCCAAATACTTCCTACAAGTACACATGGACTAAGATTAATACCTACAGATAGGTATGTGGAAATATGGTTTAACAATAAGAGTTCCATAAAAATTTCGATTATAGATTTGAGTTTAATAAAATCCTATATGGCAAATGCCTATATTAACCATATAGGTAATTAGCATTTACTTTAAAAGGTTCAAAAATGAGAGCTAATGGTATAGGCAGATGGGTATCACTAATTGTGAATTTCTAAAGTTGGATTTATATTTTTAGGAATTTTATTTGAATTGATATGGATTTTCTAAGTTGGAAAAGCTCCTGTTTTGTTATTTTTACTGCAACTATTATGTAAATCTAATTGTGTTGAAACCATTTCTAATGGATAGCTTATGTTCTAAGGTTTCCAGAACATTTTCATTTGTTAAATTTGGGTTGGTAGAACTCCGGGAAAATTAAATCTAAGCAAGCATCTGAATGGTTTTTTTCAAAAATCGAAAATCGAACACTCCCCTTTTTTTTTAATCCGGGCCGGACACACAGCCCACGCTGGGCTGGCCCGTTAGGCTGCACTGGCGGGTGGCAAGGAAAAAAATAGCAAACCGGCCTGACAGCGGGGGCCCAGCTGTCAGGACCGAATTAAATCGAAACGGTATCGGGGTCATCTTCCTCGTGCTACAGGATGGAAACGAGGGAGAGGACTGGGAGGAGGCGGCGCACGGGGAGCTCACCTGGGAGGGTCGCGGCGGCGGCGAGGGTGTCTAGGTGGCGGAGGAGCTTCTCCTCCTCCACCTCGTCCAGGCGACAGCTTGAGGGAGCGGCTGGAACACTGGGAACGGCTGGCGTCCTGGAGCTCGGCCTACTCCGGCGAGCTCAAACCGGCGAGCAACTAGCGAAGAGATGATGTCTAGGAGGTAGAGGGAGGTGAGGTGAGTCTTTTCATGGAAGAAGGGAGGTCCTTTTATAGTCGGGAGAGGGAGCACGAGGCGAGGGGATCTGGGGCCAGAGCGCGGCCGGTGCCGGCAAGGGAGAGAAGAGGGGGCGGCGTTGGCAGGTGTTGTGGGCTGCGGTGTGGTCGGGTGCAGAGGGGGCAAGTGATGGCTGTGGGGAGGGGTCCGGGGTGGTTTCTTTCCTTTTCTTCCAGGTCTCACGGCCGGGGCCTGGGCAGGGGAGACAGGGGGTCGACCGAGATGGAGTCCTCGGCATGGATACAGGGCGAGGGCGAAGTGGAACAACGACGACCACAGTAGTTCCGTTTTCCCAAAATTTTGCCCACCAAGTGTTCGACCAAATGTCCGCAAGAAGTAAAAATTCGAATTTTTGAAATTTTCAAATTGGGTTGGTCACTATCTTGGATAGGGATCCTAAAACAATTTTTGTTAGGTCAAGAGGTGGTGTTTTGCTCCAGGGCTATTTTGAATTTGAGGGTTGTCCTATGATTCAGATTCAAACTTTGGACAGATTTTGAAGGAGGTTAGGGTTTGAGTTTTCGCTGGAAACTTCTTGGTTGAGTTAGTATGTGATATGGTCAAGCTCAACTAACTGACCACACCTTTGCTTGAGTTACAGATTTCTTATTCTAAGTGTCCAAAGTAGGGTAGTGGTTAACTTTTTCTAGATCATCTTTTCTTCTCTTTTTCTTTATTTCTCTTGCTTCTGGTTCTTTTGATCTTTGTGGTTCTTCTCTAATGCTTCTATTGGTTAAGTTTGAATTAACTAAACATTGCTCAACAAATTAAAACCCACATGAAATCATAAAAGACTTATTTTAAACATCTATGCATACATGCAATATGAAGTGCAAAAGTTTTATCTTGGTCCAAAGGTGTTGGTTTTCTTGTAGATGACATGGAGTTGGGAATGACCTCTTATTTGAATTCAAACTTTGGTAGAATATTAAATAGAGTTCCAAGTTGATTTTTGTTTCAAACGTTATTGTATTTGATTCTTTGTAACTTGTTCTTAGTTGTGGTGGAGAGATGCATGATGGTATAGTTCAAATATTGCTTAATATAAAAGGGCAAAGTAGTGTAATCAGTAAATTTTTTAAGATCACTACTTCCTCCTTTCTTACTTAGGTTTTTGTGTTGCAGTTTATTTTCTTGATCCTTTTCTATTTGTTTGTGATTGCTTGACTTAATTTTGGTTTGGCAATTGACCCAAATGGGTTTAGCATGTAACCATGCGCAAAAATTTAATAGTTAGAAAACTCTTTCAATTTGACAAAAATCTTTATTTAAAACTTTGGGCTCAAAGGATTTGTTTTAAAACCCTTCTCATACTCTTTTTATTTGAAGCATGGGAGCAAATGCTCAAATTCACAGGTTTTAAAAGACAAGAAATAAATCTTGTATTTATAATAAAAGTTTTTGTTGGCTCCAAAATTTGGTATTTTGATAAATTCCATTTATTTCTATTTCCCAAAAATTTGGGTTGTTACATAAATAGACTAAGGGATTCAAACAAAAGAATTACAAAATGAAAAATGCGTGTTTTGTACAATATAATTCATATTGGGCTACATCAAATTATTTGCAATTCAAATATACATGAGTGTGACAATTATGGCCTCATTTAGACAAACTATGTTTTGGGGAAGATGTTTTGCAAAGGGGTTTGAGTGGAAAACCATGCATCTTCATAGCTACTAGTGATTCTGAGAAGTGGCAATTTGTGGTAAAACTTGATTTATCTATGTTTGTTAAGGTTTCCTAGGTGGCAGGTTGCGTTGGAACACTCCATGAGTAGGTGCCACTATGTTTTTATTTTTTTTGGATTTTTGTGCGCATGAAATGACTCAATTAGCTATGTTAATCTCATTTGTTGACTCTCTGTTGACCAGCTACTTGAGGGTAGAACTGAGTATATTGCACTTGCCAGTCTAAGTACTCGAGGGGAAAACTGAGTACAGATAAAATTTCTGTATAAGGCCCGAGGTTATAACTGAGTACACTAAACGTCCCAGGGTTAGCCTCGTGTCGCGGTGCACGCTGCAGCCGTGCATAGCGGACGCGTGTTGCGGTACACGCCACCTTCGTCTTTATAGAGCCCCTCTTTCTCTCCCTCGACGCTCGCCCACTCTCTCATTCTCACTGCAACCGCCTCTCCTGTCCCATCATCTTCTCCACAACCGAAGAAAAAACCCCGAAGAAAACCACCAGCGATGGAGAAGAATGAGATACCCATTGTCGGCGCTTCTGACGTAGCCGCCGGTGCATCAGCCGCCGGCGCATCGGCCGCCGCCCCCGTCTAGGCCCCCGTCGCTGCTTCCAACGTAGCCGTCGGCGCATCAGCCACCGGCGCATCGGCCGCCGCCCCCGTCCAGGCCCCCGTCGCTGCTTCCGGCGTAGCCGCCGGCGCATCAGCCGCCAGCGCATCAGCCACCAGCGCATCGGCCGCCGCCCCCGTCCAGGCCCCCGTCCTAGTTCAGGGTTTGGTCATTGAACAATTGGTGTGTACAAATTTGTTGTGCATGATCTTTGGTTCAGTGACTCAAATCCTGGATATAAGTGTGTCCAATGTAACTGAGGCTAACTCTTTTTTTGTGCCCATATTATCATGCATGATCTTTTGTTCACTCTCTGTTCCATCATCGCTGCAACTGACTCCGTATTTTTCGATCTTTGGTGCTACGTGACAGGTGCAGAGCAGCGATGTCGACAGCGACGACAAGTCCTTCCACACCAAGACTCGTCACGTCCTCAGGAGGCTGCAGTCCGGCCATTACGATGGCCACTTTGCTCAAGGCGTTTACTGGTGCCCCTTCTGCAACAGGAGGCTCCGTGCGACCGACTTCAACTGCCTGGTGAACCATGCTGAATCCATTGGCAGATCCATTGGCGGCGCTAGAGTTGGAACGACCGTGAACGTGCATGCGTTCATGGCCAAACACAAAGCACTTGGGATTTACCTGCGCAGCCTCCAAGCTTAAATTCATATAAAATGTAGCTTATGTTGGATCTATCGGTAGTACTGTTGGATCTGTCGTGAATATATCTATGCTATGTTGGCTGCTGTATGCAGCTTATCCTATATTTTCTCTAGATTTGTGCCCTAGATTTCCTACCTGATTGGGTAAAAACAAATGCATAAAGAAATGAATGGCGTTAAAAACAGAAGGAGAAGCTGCTCTAGATTTGCTACCAATTTGGGCAATCAAGAATGAATGAGATCGAGCGAGAGAGAGGAAAAAGGTGCATTGAAAACTGCTAATCTGGGCGAAAGAGACAGAAACCACTCGTGCCCACGTCCCGGACCCACACGGCTCCACACGCTACGGCCCCACACTCTACGGCCCCTGCTCCGCTCGTATGACCAAACACGGTCTCGTCCTATCCCACGCGGTCCCTTTCTACCAGCCCCACACGACGTGGCCCCACACGATGTGGCCCCACTCGTCAGCACGGAATGGTCAACTGAACGGGATTCCTCCCGTCTGAGCTCCTTGTGAGGGTTTCAGATAAGGGCTTGGGGAAAACTGAGAAAAAACTAAGGAGCTGGGGAAAACTGAGTACAACTAAGGACCCGAGGGCACGAAAATAGAAATCCCTTTGATGTAATGCCCAGAGTAAATCTCATAGTGATCCTCGTGACATATGCATGGTATCTTTATTCTATCAATTGCCCAACTGTAATTTGTTTACCCAGCATGTCGTTATTTATCTTATGGAGAGACACCACTAGTGAACTGTGGACCCCGGTCCAATTTCCTTTACATTGTTACACCGTTTTATTTTTACTCGCGTTGTTTACTTTCTCGCATACTACTACTGTTTTCCACTCGATACGCTCATACCTTTGTTTACACTACTAGAAAAACGTCTATAGGTAGTACAGCTACCCGTAGCGCATCGTATATGTGGTGCGCTGTGGGTATTTACCCGTAGCGCATGTGTGTACATGCGCTGCAGGTATGTCACATACCCGCGGCGCACCATATATAAAATGCGCTACGGGTATATGTAGGCCCGGATGGGGAGCTCTGCCCACACTTACCCGTAGCGCATGGGTCAAAAATGCGCTACGGGTAAGTGTGGGCAGAGGCAGTGCCATGTTACCCGTAGCGCATGTGTATAGGTGCGTTACGGGTAGTTGAACTACCCGCAGCCTATGTGAGGATTCAGATATTTAAGGCATTGAGCCACCTAACAGCAATCATTGCCCCCTCTCTTCCCCCTCTCATTCTGGTCGTCCCCCTCCTCCTCCCAAACCTATTTCCATCATTGTTTCACCTATTTTAGCTTATTAGAGCTATTTTGGTTGGTAGATATGTGAGTGCAATGTCTCCCGACCTTTAGATATCACTTTATTACATTCTTCTGGGGACCCCGGATTACCCATCCGGAATACCTGTTATGCATACAATTCACGATCCCAGGAAAAGTGTCGTGAATCCACATAACCGAGTCGATATCAAAGTTACATCATCCATTACAGTACCGAAATAAAAGTCTTACAATTGGTCACATGACCAAGACTGATAATGCCATGCAGGGCAAGTTCACAAATAAGCAGCGGAGACAAGAGCAGCGTTGATGGCCCAAGTCAAGCCTACTACCCTACAGGCAACTGACTGGGAGACGTTCCTAGTTCGCATTGGCGTCGTCATACCCATCATCTTCATTAAAGTCTTCCTCCAAGTCTGACCAAGTTAATAGCCAGGGACAAAGCTGTGACTACATTTTGGAATTGTACTCGCAAACCACCTAAGGAGAGAGTGTGATATGTAGTTTGGCTGTAGCAAGGATAGGCTCTAGACTAGTTTGCTTTCTTTTGGAAAACTCATTTTCCTCGTGTTCGATATAGCATGTCTAGAACCATGTTCTACGACATCTCTATATCCTTGTTAAAAATATTTATAAAACAATTTTAGTAAAATCTCTAGGAAGGGGGAAACCCTTTTTATTTCAAAACCCAGGTCAATCAAACATGACCATCTCCATTCATAAAACCAGGTCAATCACACATGACCATCTCCAATTCCTCAGCAGTACTCTGCAAGTACTCTGAACCATACCCTTAACACGGCAGTACCCTCTGAGTACTCCGTCCGGCACATTCCTCCATTTTCCGAAAACCACTTTTAAAACCAAAACCAACACAGATTAAGTATGGCCATTCCAACCATCCATGACCGAGGACTCGGCTATTCGAATAGTTTTACACTCTGCAGAGGTTGTACACTTTACCCACAATCATCCGGATACTCATCGTGTGGGCATCTTCCCCGCATAACATCATATGCCACGACAAGCACCCGATCAAAGCCTTTCGCTTATCTACCTTAGTACAGAAATCTACCCTATGGAGTATGTACCTCCCCGGCACACCCTGGCAGTCTACCTCGATGTTCGAGCGTAACTCCAGTGCCACGTCAGGAGACCCATAGTGTCTTCCGGCGGCTCAGGATATGCCGTGATATGTGTTTCCTCCTTCCTGAGGACAACCCGGATTCCGGGGTACCGCGTACCCTTATATAGTTATGAGACTCCCGTACTAAAATAAACAAACTACGAGCTAAGCCCCGTCCCATACCAGGATAATCGTGGTTGCACGGGTTAATTGGTCTGGCGAACACTTATACACAATGCCCTCTTTCATAAATCCTCCTTCTCCATCTCTCCATTTTCCAGAACATATTTTCCTGAAAACATTTCAGTGGAATAGAGCACTATTCCAAGGTTTTCAAAATCATTATTCAAGGTCCCATTTGAGTGTTCCCAGCCTAGAGTTTTTGGCTCCACTAGAAGTTTCCCAAAGGCTTTGTTGCTAATCAACAAGCCACTACTGCAAGGGTATTAAATAGGTGTTCAAAGGGATCTTCTCGAAGGATGATAACAAATTGGCTTGTGGAGCTTGAGCCAACAAATAATTGCTACAAGGACTATAGCAATATAAAAACATGCAATTTAATAAATATTTATGAAACATGCAAAGTAAATTAATAGGATCAGATATGTATCAAATATAGATGGCTTGCCTTGGTTGCTTGTCCCTGGTCTTCTTCCTGGAGCTCAAACACTTCCCCCCCTTCGGTGCACTCATTGTCGTTCGAATCTATCATCGGTAAATAACAGCAACATAAGCATGCAAGCATACAAGATCACACACACCATAGCAGCAAACAAACCACACCAACCAAGTATCATAAGCAAGCAAGTTTATCTACTGAACAAATTCAGGTGTTTCTAAGCCAATAACTATTTATAAGAATAAAGCAAAGATTTAGCTATTAACTAAACTCTAATTGAGCTCTAAATAGCATGCAGGCAATTCAATTGGTTAATAACATGCTACCAGCATACCAATAGAAAGGTATCTTTTTTATGAATCCAAAAAAAGTGGATTCACCCCAAAATAAGTTATGGTTATTTTTCTATGATTTATATAGTATTAACAATGCCTAGAGTATCTAAATAATTCTCAGATATTCTATGAAACTCAGAAAATTATACCAGGGGGGCATTTTGAAAGCTACTGCAATACATGTTCCATAGAATTGGAATCATACAAAAATCACACATATACAAGATTTATAAAATAAACAAGCTAAACAAGCTTCCCTGACATTTTAATTACTACTCTAAGCACAAAGATCACAGAGACCTAATTTTGGTTCCACATGTAAGACAATACTGGATACTAACTCTGAAAAATGGATTCACCTCATTTGAATCTATAGAACTTCAAATTTGGAATTTTGAAGGCACAGTGGTCAGATTTGCAAACTAAATGCTAGGAATTTCTTCAAATAGATAGATTTATAAACAAGGGTCACCCAGAAATTTTAATCACTGAATTTGGATGCCCAGGGAATTTTCTATGCAATTTACAAACTAGCAGAGATATTCAAATACGCAAGCAGATTATCAGAGAAAATAAACAAGATGGGCCGACTTTATTAGGCCGATGGGGCACCCTGCTGTAACAACACAAATATTTGTAATCCATTTCCTATGAATTAAAGTACCAAATTTTGGACCAACAAAAACTTTTTCATTCATATTGCATGTATGCATATATTTTCTATTATATGTCTTTTATGATTTCATGTGTGTTATATTTGGTTGTGCAATAGTTAGTTAATTCTAATTTAACCAACAGAAGCATTAGAGAAGAATTATAAGAGCTAAAGAAAACAGAAACAAAAGAAAGAAAGAAAAAGAGAAGAAAAAGTTGATCTAGAAATTATTATTGACTACCCTACTTTGGACACTTAGAATAAGAAATCTGTAACTCAAGCAAAGGTGTGGTCAGTTAGTTGAGCTTGACCATGCTGCATACTAACTTAACCAAGAAGTTTCAAACCAAAATTCAAATCAGAACTTAACTCAAACATCAGCCAAAGATTGAATCTGAAACAGTGACAATACCCAAAATTTGAAATATGATTTCTGCAAAACATCATCTTTCTTTGTAACAAAAATATCCCTGGAACCCTTGTCCAATATGTTGATGAACCACAGTGGCCGTTTTCAAAAATTTGAAATTCAAATTCTTGCGGGCATTTGATCGAACACCTGGCGGGCAAAAATCCTGAAAAATCGAGTTCATTGTGGCCATCACTGTTCTCATTCGCCCCAGGCCCTGTAGCCATGCCGTGGACACTCCCTCTATCGAGCCCAGCCTCCCCAGCCCTGACCCAGGCCGTGAGACAGGGAAGGAAAAGGAGGACACCGCCCGGACCCCCTCTCCTCTCCTTCTTCCTCTCTGCAAGCTGCCGACCGTCGTGGCCTCGCCAGCGCCGACCCACAGAGCCCCGCCGCCAAGACAGAACCCCGCCAGCACGCAAGCAAGGCCGCCGCGCCCGGTGTTGCTCGTCGCACGTCGCCAGGGCCCCCGCACTGGCCACCTCCTGGCCACCCTCGCCCTCGGCCTCCTGGCCTATAAAAACCCCCGCCGAGCACACGATTGGACGCACACCATCCCCAGCAAGCCCCCAGACAACCTCTCTTCTCCCCGCTCGCTCTCGTTCGACGTCGCCAGCTCCGCCGGCGAGCTACTGGACGCAGGCAGCGCCGCCGCGTTGGGCCGCCGCTGGACGAATGGACGCCGGGAACTGGAGGAGGAGTGCTGCAGGAATCTTTTCCGCCCCTCGCCATCAAGCCCTGCTTCCCCTACGCGCCTCGCCGTCGCCGTCGTCTTCCTCGCCGTGCGCAGGTGAGCTCCTGCCCTCGCCGTGAACACGACGCAGACGCGCCGTTGGATTAGAATCCAACGGCAGCGTACCGATTCGGGTGACTTAAGTCACCTGACGAGTAGGCCCCACCTGTCAGTTTCGTTTTTAAACGTTTCCCGCCCGGGCGAAGCGTTATCCGGGCCGGCCCGTTCGGGTTTCTGCTGAATTCGGCCCAGCTAGGTTAGAATCGGTCCGAATCGTTTTTATTTATTTCCCGCCTATTTCGAATTGTTTCAAATATGTTTCAGATGTGATTTTCAAACTTTAATTCCAAGAGATTTAGAAATCCATTTGTAGCAAATAAATATGCGTTGGAAAGCTTAGGAAATGATCTAGCCTCTGAAACTAGTTAGAATCCAATTTGAGTTAGTGATTTAAATCAATAAGAATACTTTGACAATAGCTTTATTAATCTTAGGAAAATTCTTGAAAATTGTTTAAGCCTCCTAAAATTATGAAACTTGGTTCATGAGCTCACCAATTAACTCCCCTACTGTTGAGTTCAACATTGATCAATTAAAACCTTGTTAGTGGTATCAATTAGGCCCTAATCCAATCCTAGCTTGTAGCATAAAATGATAGATCTCTAAAATACACTTAGATTAGTTTTTCCCTCAAGACCAATTTACTTAATTAGTCAATCTCCACTTGAACTAGCCCTAATACCCTAAGTTTCATACCCATACTTAAAAAGTAAACAACACATGGCACATGGTAGAAAATCTAACTTCCACACTTGATGAAAACTTGGAAGAAAAACTTGCAACCCAATTCAAATAAAATCCAACAGGAACTCTATTGTTTGAAAACAAGTATGTGTGCTTGGAATGTGGTTAGCATTGTGTAGTGATTGTGTGCCTTGTGTTTATTCGTTATTAGACGCTAGTGTTGCTGAGGAGGATATTGAGGGGGAATTTTATCAAGAAGAAGAAGACTACCCCGGACACTTTGCCAACCAAGGCAAGCCATCTTTTGAATCATACTCCAAATGCCTAGCTTTACTATTGCATTCCACTTGTTTTAAGTAAATTGCATGATTGAATTGCTAGAGTAGAATGATAGTTGTGTAGTGATATCTTGCTTAACAAGAGCATCAAGATGAGTTTATCCAAGATTCCCCTTAGTTTTAAAACATCACTCAATGTAGCTGCTTAGTCGCTAATAAAGTTGAGGCCATCTATAAGGGGAACCCTATTTGAAATTGGTGACATGAACTTGAAAACTTGAATTGAAGATTTCTCCTACATGATGGTTTTATGAAGGAAAATAATCTTGACTAAGGACTATGGAATGTATTTGCTAAATGATAATAAGTGATGTACCATGTGAGCCAACCATTACCGTACGACCACATTACCCCTAAATGGGAAGGGGCTTAGTCCGTAGTTTGTTTATTCTAGTATGGGAGGCCTTGTATCATCCTTTATAGAAGTGCACCGTGCACGGGTACTTCTGAACCGGGTGGAAATTTCCATTCATACAGCATCCTGTAGCAGGCAAAACTATGAGTGCCAGAATGGACTCTTAGGGAAGGATCCTATACTAGAGTAGACAAGTGAAAGAGTATGTTTGATTATCTGAACCTCGCATACTTTGTGTATGACGATCCGTGGATTTCTCCCGGCAGATGTATCGAATCTTGTGGGTAAAGTGTACCCCTCTGCAGAGGTTTCAAAACTATTCGAATAGTCGCGTCCGTGGTCATGGACAGTTGGCAAGTTGTACTTGACTTTTGTCAAGAATGTAAACAACTCATGATGAACTTGGTGAAGGACTTGACTTGGCATTGATGTTGACACCCTTGAAGTTCCTCTTTAGATTTACTTAGAGAATTAAATCCTCTTCTCTAAATAATGAACCTTCTTGGGAAATAAAACTAGCTTTTGCAAATAAACTTATTGCTTAGTCCACCCTATCAACCTTGCATATCTACTTCATCATTTCATTGCTAGGATGGTTTGCGAGTGCATCCAATGTATTCATGGCTGTGTCCCTGGCTATCAACTTGGCCAGACTATGGGGAAGAGTATCCGGAGGAAGGTTATGAAGTAGAGTACCAGAACTAAGATCGTCTCCTGAGTCGCCATTGCCTATAGGGTGAAGGCATGGACCCAAAGACATTATTTCTGCTGCTATATTGTGTTGTAATATGAACCTGGTCACTATGACCATTGTATTTGAACCATCGTATTGTAATGTCTATGGAACTGGTTACCAACTACGTTATGTGTATCACAACAATGATTCTAGGATTGCGGTGGAATACATAACGGGCACTTCGAATTTGTGATAAATTCGCGGGTGTTACAAGTTGGTATCAGAGCCTAGGCTGACCATAGGAGACCTTAGTTAGAATGGGCGTTAAATGAAACCTTTATAAAAGCAAAGAGATAAGTAATGATTTAAAATTGCTTAGTCTTTTCCTCTCTATTTACAAAGCTTTGTACATGATTCAGTTTTTGCCTACTTAAAATTTTGCACACTTGAGTTGATCACTAACTTAATCTAATCTAAAATTTTGTAGATGGCCCCGGTATTCACTGAGCAGTACCAGTTGGGCCATGGTGGCAGCCTTTGTTTTGAGCGCGACCTCACCACCCTGACCTTGTTCCTGGATCGTCTGTATCCGGAGTTCAAGGGAGCCGTGCTCAATGAGCACCCGGATGGAGAGCTACGGTGGCTTATCAGGGCGAGTTGCCGTGGCAACAAGGGAGATCTAAGTTCTCCAAGGATCAAGTTTGAGCTTGTGGAGAACACTTGGGCCGATGGTTTGGTCCTAGGTATGCAGGAGATGCATGCCTGCTTGTGCGGACTGCATGTGGAGGAGATCCAGGGGGAGCGCTTTAGGAACTTTGCTCGGCGTGATGCGGATGGGCGTCCCGCAAACATGCCAGGCAAAATGAGCCGAGTACCTATGTCAATCACATGGACTTCTTGCTGTACTCCACTCAGCAGGAGGCAGATCGTGCCCGTGCCAAGGCCAATCTGGAGCACTTCACACTTGTGGAGGCGAGAAGCACTATCAGGATCCTTGCTAGGGATCGCAAGAGCCTTCGCCGCCAGCGCGATGAGAGGGATCAGACCATTGAGGAGTTGAAGGCCAATGTGGCTGAGCTGACAGAGTACATAGAGGATCTAGAGAGCCACCTTGGTGAGGAGGAAGGCATTGATCTCCGCAAGGAGGATAATGCCCTCATTAGTGATGAGGATGACTTCATGGAGGACCTTGATGATCAGGAGAATGATGAGGATAATGGATTCATTGAGGATGATGAGGAGGAAGACCCCGACGAGCCCGGTGTTTAGATTGGAGATCCCCGTGTTATCTAGTTATGAGTTTACCTTAAGTCACTTCGTGTAGGTGTGAGTTGTATCCCCCTCTCTAGTAGACGAGTCGCAATGGTTTGATGTAAACCATTTGTAATGTTTGAACTCGTATGTATGATATGTTTGATGCTTGTTGAATGAAATATGAATTTGGCCCTTAAGGCCTTAGTAAGACAAAAATTGCATCATCTATGTTACATTTAAATCTTAGCAATTAGCTTTCCCTCTTGTCTTACACACGTTATCTTCAGATGCCGCGAGTACCCCCACCTCCGAACCCGGAAATGGCAGAACTGCTAAGGTTGATCATGGAAGACCGAGAAGCAGCCCGAGCTGAGCGCCAAGCTAACTTGGCCACTCTTCAGCAGCTAACCCAGATGGCAATGAACCACAACAATGGCAATGGAAATGGCCATGGTGAAGGAGAGAACAATGGCAATGATGATCACCGATCCAAGTTGAAGAGTTTCCAAAACACCAACCCACCTATGTTCACTAAGTCTGAAGAACCATTAGATGCTGATGACTGGCTTCGCACCATGGAGAACAATTTGGCAGTCGCCGGAGTCGGCGAAAATGAGAAGGTCTTGTACACCACCCACTATCTTGCTGGAGCCGCAAGAGCTTGGTGGGATAGCACTCGTGCAATGCAAGCCCAAGGGTATGTGATGCCTTGGGAGGAGTTCAAGAGCAAGTTCAGCAAAGCCCAAGTTCCTTTGGGATTAATTAAAAGGATGAGAGATGAGTTCAGAAATCTGAAGCAAGGTTCCCTATCTGTGGTTGACTACCGTGACAAGTTTCTTACCTTGTCTAGGTATGCCCCAGATGACACCAACACCAATGAGAAGAAGCAAGAAAGGTTTCTGAATGGACTTCATGATGAGATGCAATGTGTCTTGGTCAGCATTCCCTTTGCAGACCTAGAGTCATTGGTTGACTCTGCCATTCAGATGGAAGGCAAACTCAAGCAAGCTGCGGAGAACCGCAAGCGCCGTATGATGTATCAAGGCAACTCAAGCAACTCACAGAAGCCAAGGGGAAATCCACCTATGGGTTTCGCCCCTAGACCTATGAGGCCAACTGCACCTGCTCCACGTCCCAACTTTCCTAGCCGTCCGGCTAGCACCAACTTCAACCGTGCACCTCCAAGACCTAATGGCAACCACTTCAACCCCAATACCCCTAGGCCAAATGGCGCCCCTGTGCTGCCCAAGCCTGGTGACAAGTCTGGTGTTACCTGTTATGAGTGCGGAATCAAGGGGCATTACTCCAATGAGTGCCCGAAGAAGCTGAATGATGCATCCAAGACCACTGCTCCTGCTCAGCAACAGCGCCGTGTTGGAAATGGCAAGAATTATCCACCAAGGAACCAGCCTCACCCTCGAGGCCGTCTGAATCACATGAATGTTGAAGAAGCTCAGGAAGCAACCGACGTTGTGCTTGGTATGTTCCCTGTTAATTCAGTTCCTGCAAGAGTTCTGTTTGATTCTGGAGCTTCACACTCATTTGTTACTCAGTTATTCGTTGATAAAAGTGGACTTCAACCAACACCCCTGAAAAATACCATGTCTGTGCAAATACCTGGGTCAATAACAAAGGCTAGTTGGACCTGCTTGGCAGTGCCCATAGAAATCCATGGGATATCATTCTTAGCCAGTTTGATTGTGTTAGGAACCAAGGGATTGGAAGTAGTCTTAGGTATGGATTGGATGTCTCAACATCAAGGAATTATAGATTGTGCCAAAAAGACCATCACTATGAGGAGTAGCAATGGAATTGTAGTAAAGCATGTGTCAGTTAAACCACCCCAAATCACCAGATGTCATAAGAGTATCTCAGGGCCAACGCTGGAGCAAGTTCCCATCGTCTGTGAATACCCGGATGTTTTTCCTGATGAGCTACCCGGAATGCCACCGGATCGGGATATTGAGTTTATCATTGAGCTTATCCCCGGAACTGGATCCATAGCCCAACGACCCTATCGTATGAACCCAGCTGAACTAGTTGAGTTAAAGAAGCAATTGGATGACCTTTTGAGTAAGGGATTGATTCATCCAAGTTCATCTGCTTGGAGATCACCCGTCTTGTTTGTGGATAAAAGTGACGGTTCCAGCCGACTGTGCACTGATTACCGAAAGTTAAATGATGTTACCATCAAGAATAAGTATCCTCTCCCAAAGATTGATGATCTGTTTGACCAATTGACTGGAGCTCGAGTCTTCTCAAAAATAGACCTTAGAACTGGATACCATCAATTAAAGATTCGTGCAACTGATATACCCAAAACAGCCTTCACTACCCGATACGGATTGTATGAGTACACCGTAATGTCCTTCGGATTAACCAATGCCCCTGCCTATTTCATGAACCTCATGAATAAGGTTTTCATGGAGTTTTTGGATAAGTTTGTTGTTGTCTTCATTGATGACATTCTTATCTACTCCAAGTCCGAAGAAGAGCATGCAACCCATTTGAGATTAATCTTAGAGACTCTTAGAGAGCATCAGCTATATGCCAAGTTCAGTAAATGTGAGTTCTGGTTAAAGGAAGTTGGATTCTTAGGCCATGTATTATCAGCTGGAGGAATATCAGTAGACCCAAAGAAGATCAAATCCGTCATGGAATGGGAAGTCCCTACCACTCAAACTGAAGTTAGAGGTTTTCTCGGATTAGCGGGATATTACCGCAAATTTGTTGAAGGTTTTTCAAGCATTGCCCGGCCAATGACCCAACTGTTGAAGAAGGACAAGAAGTTTGAATGGACCCCTAAGTGTGAAGAGAGTTTTCAAGAGCTCAAGAAGCAATTGGTGACCGCCCCCGTCCTAACCATGCCCGATATCACCAAGCACTTTGATGTCTATTGCGACGCCTCCAAACTTGGACTTGGTTGTGTGTTAATGCAAGAAGGCAAGGTCATAGCTTACCTCTCCCGGCAGCTTCGACCTCATGAAGAAAACTATCCAACCCATGATCTGGAGTTAGCAGCTGTAGTTCTAGCTTTGAAGACTTGGAGACACTATCTTATGGGTAACCGTTGCGAGATCTACACTGATCACAAGAGTTTGAAGTATATTTTTACCCAGAAGGAGTTGAACATGAGGCAAAGAAGATGGATAGAGTTGATCAAGGATTATGATCTGGAAATTCATTATCACCCTGGTAAGGCCAATGTAGTGGCCGATGCGTTGAGTAGGAAGCCATGCTCATTGAATATGATGATCAAAGAGGAGCAACCCATGTTGCACCAAGAGTTTGAACGGTTTGGATTGGAACTAGTCAGTCGAGGATTCTTAGCCAACCTTGAGTTTCAACCCACCTTGATGAGCCAAATCAAAGAAGCCCAGAAGGGAAATGAGAGTATTGATGGAATTAAGCGCAGAATTAGTTCCGGCAAGGTGCCAGGATTTGAAGAAGATGATCAAGGAGTTCTTTGGTATAAAGGACGTATTTGTGTGCCTGCCGATTCAGAACTGAAGGAAGTCATTGTGAGGGAAGCCCATGAGACACCTTACTCCATTCATCCTGGTGGAACTAAGATGTACCAAGATTTAAAGGAACAATTTTGGTGGCATGGAATGAAGCGTGAGATTGCATCGTTCATATCCAAGTGTGACATTTGTCAAAGAGTCAAGGCTGAACATCAACGTCCTGCGGGATTGCTGCAACCTTTGCAAGTTCCGGAATGGAAGTGGGAATCTGTTGGAATGGATTTCATCACTGGATTTCCAAGGTCTAGCCGCGGAAATGACTCTATCTGGGTCATTGTGGATAGACTGACCAAAGTTGCCCACTTTATTCCTGTCAAGACCACTTATACCTCAGGACAGCTGGCAGATCTTTATCTATCCAGAATTGTTAGTTTGCATGGAGTCCCTAAAACCATAGTTTCCGATCGAGGAACCCAATTCACCTCAAAATTTTGGAGAAGTTTGCATCAAGCCTTGGGAACCAAATTAGCCTTTAGCACAGCTTACCACCCTCAGACTGATGGACAGACTGAAAGAGTAAATCAAATACTTGAAAATATGTTGAGAGCCTGTGTTCTAGCCTATGGAGCTAAGTGGGAAGAGTGTCTGCCTTTCGCGGAGTTTTCCTACAACAACAGTTATCAAGCCAGTTTGCAAATGGCCCCATTTGAAGCTTTATATGGAAGAAAGTGTCGTACCCCTTTGAATTGGTCAGAAACCGGAGACAGTCAGATATTTGGACCGGACATTCTGCAAGAGGCTGAAGAGAAGGTTCGCATGATTCGTGATTACCTCAAGGCAGCCCAGTCGAGACAGAAGAGTTATGCCGACAAGAGACGTAGAGAACTGATCTTCAAGATTCCAAGTAAAAGGAAAGCTTGCACCAAGGTATATTGGACCCTTCAAGATACTAGGCCGCAGAGGAGAAGTGTCATATCAGTTGGAAATGTCCCCTGAATTGTCCGAAGTGCACGATGTTTTTCACGTGTCTTTACTTCGGAAATGTCTTGAAGTTCCGGAGAAGCCAGAAATCTTCAAGAATATTGATCACCGTTCTGTGGACATCAACAAGGATTTAACCTATCGTGAAGTGCCTATCCATATCCTCGAAGAAGCATATCGAACCACTCGAACCCGAAGCATCAAGTTTCTGAAAGTTCAGTGGAGTAATCACACAGAAGATGAGGCTACTTGGGAATGAGAAGAGTACCTTCAGAAAGAATTTCCCAATCTTTTCAGTTCTTAGTTAGTGAATCTCGGGGACGAGATTCTTTTTAAGGGGGGAAGATTGTAACAACCCAAATATTTGTAATCCATTTCCTATGAATTAAAGTACCAAATTTTGGACCAACAAAAACTTTTTCATTCATATTGCATGGATGCATATATTTTCTATTATATGTCTTTTATGATTTCATGTGTGTTATATTTGGTTGTGCAATAGTTAGTTAATTCTAACTTAACCAACAGAAGCATTAGAGAAGAATTATAAGAGCTAAAGAAAACAGAAACAAAAGAAAGAAAGAAAAAGAGAAGAAAAAGTTGATCTAGAAATTATTATTGACTACCCTACTTTGGACACTTAGAATAAGAAATCTGTAACTCAAGCAAAGGTGTGGTCAGTTAGTTGAGCTTGACCATGCTGCATACTAACTTAACCAAGAAGTTTCAAACCAAAATTCAAATCAGAACTTAACTCAAACATCAGCCAAAGATTGAATCTGAAACAGTGACAATACCCAAAATTTGAAATATGATTTCTGCAAAACATCATCTTTCTTTGTAACAAAAATATCCTTGGAACCCTTGCCCAATATGTTGACGAACCACAGTGGCCGTTTTCAAAAATTTGAAATTCAAATTCTTGCGGGCATTTGATCGAACACCTGGCGGGCAAAAATCCTGAAAAATCGAGTTCACTGTGGCCATCACTGTTCTCGTTCACCCCAGGCCCTGTAGCCATGCCGTGGACACTCCCTCTGTTGAGCCCAGCCTCCCTAGCCCCGACCCAGGCCGTGAGACAGGGAAGGAAAAGGAGGACACCGCCCAGACCCCCTCTCCTCTCCTTCTTCCTCTCTGCAAGCTGCTGACCGTCGTGGCCTCGCCAGCGCCGACCCACAGAGCCCCGCCGCCAAGACAGAACCCCGCCAGCACGCAAGCAAGGCCGCCGCACCCGGTGTTGCTCGTCGCACGTCGCCAGGGCCCCCGCACTGGCCACCTCCTGGCCACCCTCGCCCTCGGCCTCCTGGCCTATAAAAACCCCCGCCGAGCACACGATTGGACGCACACCATCCCCAGCAAGCCCCCAGACAACCTCTCTTCTCCCCGCTCGCTCTCGTTCGACGTCACCAGCTCCGTCGGCGAGCTACTGGACGCAGGCAGCGCCGCCGCGTTGGGCCGTCGCTAGACGAACGGACGCCGGGAACTAGAGGAGGAGTGCTGCAGGAATCTTTTCCGCCCCTCGCCGTCAAGCCCTGCTTCCCCTACGCGCCTCGCCGTCGCCGTCGTCTTCCTCGCCGTGCGCAGGTGAGCTTCCGCCCTCGCCGTGAACACGACGCAGACGCGCCGTTGGATTAGAATCCAACGGCAGCGTACCGATTCGGGTGACTTAAGTCACCTGACGAGTAGGCCCCACCTGTCAGTTTCGTTTTTAAACGTTTCCCGCCCGGGCGAAGCGTTATCTGGGCCGGCCCGTTCGGGTTTCTGCTGAATTCGGCCCAGCTAGGTTAGAATCGGTCCGAATCGTTTTTATTTATTTCCCGCCTATTTCGAATTGTTTCAAATATGTTTCAGATGTGATTTTCAAACTTTAATTCCAAGAGATTTAGAAATCCATTTGTAGCAAATAAATATGCGTTGGAAAGCTTAGGAAATGATCTAGCCTCTGAAACTAGTTAGAATCCAATTTGAGTTAGTGATTTAAATCAATAAGAATACTTTGACCATAGCTTTATTAATCTTAGGAAAATTCTAGAAAATTGTTTAAGCCTCCTAAAATTATGAAACTTGGTTCATGAGCTCACCAATTAACTCCCCTACTGTTGAATTCAACATTGATCAATTAAAACCTTGTTAGTGGTATCAATTAGGCCCTAATCCAATCCTAGCTTGTAGCATAAAATGATAGATCTCTAAAATACACTTAGATTAGTTTTTCCCTCAATACCAATTTACTTAATTAGTCAATCTCCACTTGAACTAGCCCTAATACCCTAAGTTTCATACCCATACTTAAAAAGTAAACAACACATGGCACATGGTAGAAAATCTAACTTCCACACTTGATGAAAACTTGGAAGAAAAACTTGCAACCCAATTCAAATAAAATCCAACAGGAACTCTATTGTTTGAAAACAAGTATGTGTGCTTGGAATGTGGTTAGCATTGTGTAGTGATTGTGTGCCTTGTGTTTATTCGTTATTAGACGCTAGTGTTGCTGAGGAGGATATTGAGGGGGAATTTTATCAAGAAGAAGAAGACTACCCCGAACACTTTGCCAACCAAGGCAAGCCATCTTTTGAATCATACTCCAAATGCCTAGCTTTACTATTGCATTCCACTTGTTTTAAGTAAATTGCATGATTGAATTGCTAGAGTAGAATGATAGTTGTGTAGTGATATCTTGCTTAACAAGAGCATCAAGATGAGTTTATCCAAGATTCCCCTTAGTTTTAAAACATCACTCAATGTAGCTGCTTAGTCGCTAATAAAGTTGAGGCCATCTATAAGGGGAACCCTATTTGAAATTGGTGACATGAACTTGAAAACTTGAATTGAAGATTTCTCCTACATGATGGTTTTATGAAGGAAAATAATCTTGACTAAGGACTATGGAATGTATTTGCTAAATGATAATAAGTGATGTACCATGTGAGCCAACCATTACCGTACGACCACATTACCCCTAAATGGGAAGGGGCTTAGTCCGTAGTTTGTTTATTCTAGTATGGGAGGCCTTGTATCATCCTTTATAGAAGTGCACCGTGCGCGGGTACTTCTGAACCGGGTGGAAATTTCCATTCATACAGCATCCTGTAGCGGGCAAAACTATGAGTGCCAGAATGGACTCTTAGGGAAGGATCCTATACTAGAGTAGACAAGTGAAAGAGTTTGTTTGATTATCTGAACCTCGCATACTTTGTGTATGACGATCCGTGGATTTCTCCCGGCAGATGTATCGAATCTTGTGGGTAAAGTGTACCCCTCTGCAGAGGTTTCAAAACTATTCGAATAGCCGCGTCCGCGGTCATGGACAGGTTGCAAGCTGTACTTGACTTGGCATTGATGTTGACACCCTTGAAGTTCCTCTTTAGATTTACTTAGAGAATTAAATCCTCTTCTCTAAATAATGAACCTTCTTGGGAAATAAAACTAGCTTTTGCAAATAAACTTAGTGCTTAGTCCACCCTATCAACCTTGCATATCTACTTCATCATTTCATTTCTAAGATGGTTTGCGAGTGCATCTAATGTACTCATGGCTGTGTCCCTGGCTATCAACTTGGCCAGACTATGGGGAAGAGTATCCGGAGGAAGGTTATGAAGAAGAGTACCAAAACTAAGATCGTCTCCTGAGTCGCCATTGCCTGTAGGGTGAAGGCATGGACCCGAAGACGTTATTTCCGCTGCTATATTGTGTTGTAATATGAACCTGGTCACTATGACCATTGTATTTGAACCATCGTATTGTAATGTCTATGGAACTGGTTACCAACTACGTTATGTGTATCACAACAATGATTCTGGGATTGTGGTGGAATACATAACGGGCACTTCGAATTTGTGATAAATTCGTGGGTGTTACACCTGCCGGGTCGGCCCAGCAGCTAACTACAGCGCACGGTAGAGAAAAAGAAAAGCAAAGCCCGATAGCTGCATGCTGCGGACGGATCAGCCGATCGACGACCTGAGCTCGGTCGACGGCGATGGAAGTGCTCGACGGGGATGGTAGAGAGGAAGTCGGGCCTCACCGGGGGATGGTTGAGGGGCGGCGGTTAGAGCTCGAGGCGGCACAGAGGTTCGGCGAGGAGGGCTCGGGCGACTCCCAGGCAACCCCCAAGCGAGGCCACCGTCTTCGCGCTCCACAGGAGGTCGCCGGCAATGGCAGCTACAGGACCTCCTAGACAGAACTGAAAATAGTCAGGAAGTAAAGAGTGAGAGGGATACAGAGCTGCAGATAGAAGGAAGGGGAGGAGTCGTCTGCAAGCATGCGGTCGACGACGAGCTGCCCACAGCGGCGCTCTAGTCGGACTCGACGACGGCGCGAAGCATGCGAGCTGTAGGAAAAACAGGGATATGGTAAGGGCTGGCATGTCTCAGAGAAGAAGAAAGAGACAGAGAGAGGGGTGGAGGTGGTCTCTGTCGGCCTGGTGATGGGGACCTGGCCACGGCGGTGCGTCGTCGGACGTACCCAAGGAAGAAGAAGAGAGCAGGGAGCTGGGCTCGGTCTTTGTTCATTCTACCGCTGGAAGGTATGGGTTAGGGGATATGGAGGAGCTCAAGTAGACAGGAGAGGTGGCGTGAGTGCGTGTTCAGTGGGCAGTGTTTGCTCGTCGGCCACTCGCCAAGGAGGGTGATGGCTGGCGTATAGTTGATGATGATGATTATAACCAGACAGTTCGGGAACCCCAAGCGGAAGGTATGATGAGCACAGCAGCAAGCTTTTCCCTTAGTTAGAAACCAAGGTTTGTCGATACGAAGAAGAAAAAGCCAATACGACTGAAGGTGATGCCCACTAGCTGCGTGATGCTCTGACAAGGGCGCCGTTAATGATAACTTGTTAGCGCGTCTTCAACCAGTAGCAACGTGGAACCTGCACACAACACAACCAAGTACTTTGTTCCCAAGTTTCGATGAGGTTGTCAATCTCACCGGTTTGCTTAAAACAAAGGGTATGAGCGTATCAAGTGGAAAACAATAGAAGTATGCGAGTAAAGTAAACAGTGCGAGTAAAGTAAACAGTATGAGTAAAGTAGACAGTGCGAGTAAAGTAAACAGGTGATAGCAATATGATGGAAATAGGACCGGGGTCCACAGTTCACTAGCGGTGCCTCTCCATAAGAAAAATAACACATGCTGGGTAAACAAATTACAGTTGGGCAATTGATAGAATAAAGATAACGTGATATGTCAAGAATATCACTATGCAATTTACTCTGGGCATTACAACAAAATACATAGACCGCCATCCAACTGTATCTATGACTAATAATCCACTCATGGGGATATCATCCGAACACCCCATGAGTATTAAGTTGCGATCAACAGATAACTGCATTAAGCAAAGTGTGTAATGTAAACAAAGCATATGCCCTCGAGCATATGAATGTTGTTTTCTCCCTAGTAGCAACAGCACATCTACAACCTTAGAGGTTTCTGTCACTCCCCCAGATTAAATAGAGGCATGAACCCACTATCGAGCATAAATACCCCCTCTTGGAGTTACTAGCAACTACTCGGCCAAGATAGCTACAAACAATGGAGAGCATGCAAGATCATAAACAACATAGAGATCAGATAAGATATATTTCAGTATAGCAACTCAATCATAACACCAATATTCATCGGATCCCAACAAACCAAACATGTAGAATTACATAACGGTGATCTCAATCATGTAGGGCAGCTCATGAGATCTAAACATGAAGCACATGGTGGAGAGGACAACCATCTAGCTACTACTATGGACCCATAGTCCAAGGTAGACTACTCACTCATCGCTCCGGAGGCAAGCATGGCGATGAAGAAGACCTCCGGTGGCGATTCCCATCTCCGGCAGGGTGCCGGGAAGAGCTTCTGGACCCTCCCGATCTCGGGTCGACGACGGCAGCGGATCGCGATGTGTTTCTAGAAAATTGATCGGGTCCTCAGGTTTTTCCCGTCGGGGGGTCTTTGTAGGCGAAGGGGCATCGTCAGAAGTGGACCGAGGCGGCCTCACACATAGGGGTCGCGGCCAGGGGCCAGGCCACGCCGCCCTGGTGTGAGGGCCCCTCATGGCCCCACAACGTCTCCTCTTTGGTTCTCTGGAAGCTCCGTGAAATATCTGGACGGCTGGCTTTGGTTTCGTCCAATTCCGAGAATATTTCCTGTGTAACTTTTCTGAAACACAAAAACAGCAGAAAACAGGGAACTGACACTGTGGCGACTTGTTAATAGGTTAGTTCCGGAAAATGCATAAAAGTGCCACGAAGTGTAACGAAACATTAGGCAAATGGTGTAAAAACAAGCATGGAGCATCAAAAATTATGGATACGTTGGAGACGTATCAGCATCCCCAAGCTTAACTCATGCTCGTCCTCGAGTAGGTAAGTGATTACAAAAGAAATAATTTTTGAGGTGACATGCACCTACACAATCTTGATCATTTATGTAAGCATTTGTGAGCTGGGATCATAAGAACTTAAAACATGGGCATGAAAGATATAATCTTGACAATAAGAACTTAGCAACCATGTTATAACATGAAAATGAACACAAACAAAAGATCATGAAAATGAAACAATGAAAGTCAAACGTGTGTTCAAATCATAAGGAAAAACATATAAATGGTTTTTAGCTTGTCCTTCATGGAGAGCATAACATAAATGCATAGGACACCTTCAAGTTTAAGAGGGCGACTAGATACAAATAATTTGAGAACAAGTGAAACCAACAATATGAATCAATCAATGAAAACTTTGGGACAATGCACATTATACTAAGAATGACAACTATGCTCTCTTAATGGTGCATAAAGATAGAAGGTGGTGACTCAACATAAAAGTAAAAGAAAGGCCCTTCGCGGGGGGAAGTAGTGATTGCAAGTTTTATAACCTTCAAAAATTATGGTACTTACCGGATTTGAGCTCTCATTGCCCCCATCATAAGCATCTTGAATGGTTAAAGTTAATGCGAGAACAATTATGATGCATATGCTCGACAAATCATAAGTTGAAAACCTCGTGTCCCGTGAATACGAGTACCCAAACCTCATGCTACTTTACTTAGAGTCCCAAGCAAGGCTCTTGTCATTGTAAGTATATGCGTATCATCGAGAACCGCCAACGGGGTACCTCCGTGCCCAATGACATGGAACAAGCCCACATCAAAATGACAGGACAAGCAGACAATGAACACCTCGACATCTCTTTTATTTACCATTTGTTTAGCTTTTTATTTTGAGATGCGTCGTCGAATGTCCACTATGGGTATGCTGCAAATTTCCACCATGAATTATGCATGGCTTAGATTGGCAGCCCAGACGTTTCCCTAACACATATACAAACTCCATGATCCCCGCAAGATTCCCAATTCATTTCACACCGCGGGCATCGATAAACAAAAGATCACGATATCAACTCAAATCAGAAGTGCAATGTTGAAAGCTTACCCCATGACAGCATGGATGGGCTAATTTCTAACTTACAACTTGCAAGCATAACAACTCAACATAAGAGACCACAATGTCAAATTTTTAAGAACAAGAAAAAGTAAAGTGTGCCTACCGGTTCGTGAGAGCTTTACTGACCAATTTTCGCATAACACTGGTAAGAGTTTAATTTGAAGAGAAAATAAAAGCAAGTCAAATTTACTTGGAATAGCAAATTGCTAATAGGTATGTATGGTGGACACTTTGAAAAACTTGGTTTTTAGGAGTTGGATGCACGAGTAGAGCTCATACTCAGTACAAGGCGAGGGCTAGCAAAAGACTAGGAGCGACCAACTAAGAGAGCAATAATGGCCATAATCATGCAAAGCGACAAAGCGATATTAAAAGAAGCATAAGATGGCATCAAAAGTCAAAAACTAAATGATCATAGAGGCTATTGGCGACTTTGTAAGAGTCTAACATGTGTGAGCATGCGCCAAGTCAACCCAAATAAAGCATCAAGGAGAAAACCAAAATAATGCTTCCAAATAATTAAAACAACGCATGATTTTTTCAAAGGCTCATTAAGCAATCTCAGTTATTTGAGACAAGTCATGCTACAGCAAAACCACTAAGCATACTATCAAAAAGACATTAAGCATGACATGGAAAAGCCTAAGCCGCAGTCTACACAAGCTCCTTCTTGTACCACTTTTTTTTTTGCATAAAGCCTTTTCTCTTTTCCAACACCATTCGAACTTTTTTAATCCAACTCTTTTGAGGAAAACCAACATGGTCCAGAGCCAAAAATACACCTTGATAAATAAATATAAGAAGATCTGAACGCAAATCAAGGCGAAAATGAAAACCAAAAGCAGTAGCAGAAAAAGAAGAACACTCGGTTTTTGATAAGAGTGAAAACTAGAGCGTTCTTGGCAAATGAAAAGCAAGGCAACTTCTCCAAAAGAAATTTGTTGGGGTCCAACCATTTATTGCAGCAAACAAAACAAAACTAATAATGAAAACTAAAACAACTGACGCTCCAAGAAAAACACATAGTGCATGAAGCAATAAAAATATAGTGTCTTGAAAGGTGACCTGATTTTTGCCGATGAAGAAGGGGTGCCTCGGGGGCATCCCCAAGCTTTGACGCTTGTACTTCTTGGATATTTCTTGGGGTGATGTATGGGCATCCCCAAGCTTGAGCTTTTGTCCGTTCTTCAACTCATCTCATCATCCTCCAATCCCTACACTTGAAAACTTCCTTCATACAAAACTAAACACAAATCTATTAGCAGCATTAGTGTAAGCAAAACATATAATCAACCCTTTTTTGCTTCAGGTTTCAACCCAAAACCACCACATATAAAGCATATAATACTGTAGCAACATCCCCAAAAGTTCCGTGATCAAAAGAACTCAAAAAGAAAGCGATAAAGCGGCAAACACAAATATTGGCAGAAATCTGTCAAAACAGAACAGCTGACAAAGGTCGAATTTTTAATGGGTTTTCTGTTGTTCAAATAAAAAAGTGTTCAACTAATGAAAGTTTGGATATAACCTGGGGCATATGCACAAGAAATCGCAGGTCCAAAAGATATACAGAGAATTTTCACAAATTTTTACGGTGCAGCACCGAAAACAGTTTCAGGACAGCAACATCCCCAAATCTTTACCTCACTCAAATTAGAGGCTTCTCTTGGCACAACAATGAAATAAAAATGATAAGGAGAGGTCATTACAGTAGCAATGACTTACAAGACTCAAATAAAAGAAAAAGTACTGAAAAGAAAACATTGGGTTATCTCCCAAGAGTGCTTTTCTTTAACACCTTTGAGCTAGGCGCAGAAAATTGCGAATCAAGTAACATCAAGAGATGAAGCATCAAGCTCATAATTTGCTCTAAGAATAGAGTCAAAAAGTAGTTTATTTATTTTCCTAGGGAAGTGTTCCATACCTTTCTTGAGTGGGAATTGATATTTGATGGTGCCTTCTCTCATATCAATGATGGCACCTACAGTTCGAAGAAAGGGTCTTCCCAAAATAATAGGACATGAAGCATGGCATTCAACGTCCATAATGATAAAATCAACGGGAACAAGGTTTTTGTTAACCATAATAAGAACATCATTAATCCTTCCCAAAGGTTTCTTCTTAGCAACATCAGCAATAGGAACATCATAATAACATTTTTCAAGCGGCGGTAAATCAAGCATATCATAAATTTTTCTAGGAATAATAGAAATACTAGCACCTAGATCACATAAAGCATGGCAATCAAAACCATTAACATGCATATCAATGATGGGTTCCCAACCATCTTCTAACTTCTTGGGAATAGAAGCTTTTTGTTGCAAATTTTCATCTCTAATTTTCATGAGAGCATTGGTAATATGCTTAGTAAAAGCAATATTTAAAGAACTAGCATTGGGAGTCAAAGCAAGATTTTGCAAGAACAAAATTACTTCAGATCTATTGCAGACATCAACATCAAAATCATTAAAGGAAATAGAGTTATCATCTCCTACACTCTGAAAAATTTCAGCACTCTTTTGAGAAAAAGTTTTGGCAGTTTTAGGCTTTTTAACACAAGGAGTGGGAGTTTTCTCTACACCAATCAAAGTAAGAGGATTGATAGCATTAGGAACAACATCATCAGAGGTAGTAATAGTACAAACTTTCATATTCCTAACAATCTCATCCTCTCTTTCCCATCTAGCATGCAATTCTGCTAACAATCTAATATTTTCATCAATTCCAACTTGGATAGCATTAGCAGTAGCAAAAACATTGTTCTCTTTCACATCATTAGGCAACACTTTTAATTTCAGAAGTTCAACATCATGAGCAAGGCTATCAACTTTAGAAGCAAGAATATCAATTTTGCCTAACTTTTCCTCAACAAACTTGTTAAAAGCAGTTTGTTTTACCATGAAGTCTTTGAGCATGACTTCAAGTTCAGAGGGCGTGGCCCTAGTGTTTTTGGAGGAATTACCATAAAAATTACCATAACCATTACCATTGGTAGAAGGATACGGCCCATAGTTGTTACTAGCAAAATTGTTCCTATAAGCATTGTTGTTAAAATTATTGTTTCTAATGAAATTCACATCAACTTGCTCTTCTTGAGCAACCAAAGAGGCTAAAGGAACATTATTAGGATCAACATGAGTCCTATCATTAGCAAGCATAGTCATAATGGTATCAATCTTATCACTCAAGGAAGAGGTTTCCTCAACAGAATTTACCTTCTTACCTTGTGGAGCTCTCTCGGTGTTCCATTCGGAGTAATTTACCATCATGTTGTCAAGTAGCTTTGTTGCGGCGCCCAAGGTAAGGGACATAAACATGCCTCTAGCAGCTGAATCCAATAGGTTCCTCGAAGAAAAATTCAGTCCTGCATAAAAAGTTTGGACAATCATCCAAGTAGTCAGTCCATGAGTGGGGCAATTCTTTATCATAGATTTCATTCTTTCCCAGGCTTGAGCAACATGTTCATTATCAAATTGACTAAACTTCATAATATTGCTATGCAAAGATATAATTTTAGCAGGAGGATAATATCTACCAATGAAAGCAACCTTACACTTAGTCCATGAATCAATACTATTCTTCGTCAAAGATAGCAACCAATCTTTAGCTTTTCCTCTCAAAGAAAAAGGAAACAACTTGAGCTTAATAATATCACTTTCTACATCCTTATATTTCCGCATCTCACATAGCTCAACAAAATTGTTGAGATGAGCTGCAGCATCTTCAGTACTGGCACCAGAGAATTGCTCTTTCATAAGAAGGTTCAATAAAACAGGCTTAATCTCATAAAAGTTTGCAGCAGGAGCAGGTGGCGCAATAGGAGTGCAGATAAAATCACTATTGTTCATCCTAGTAAAGTCACACAACTTGATGTTTTTAGGAATAGCCATTTCAGCAAAACTAAAAGTAGACAAGTAAAAACAACTACCAAGGATTCTAATTTTTTTGGGTTTTTGATAAAACGATGCAAGTAAAAATAAATAAAGTAAAGCAAAACAATAAAACAAAGTAAAGGATGTGCGTGCGAAAAAATCACCTTGCAGAGGTCTTCTTTTTCTTCCCCGGCAATGGTGCCAGAAAAGGGCTTGGTGGCTGGCGTATAGTTGATGATGATGATTATAACCAGACAGTTGGGGAACCCCAAGCGGAAGGTATGATGAGCACAGCAGCTAGCTTTTCCCTCAATTAGAAACCAAGGTTTGTCGATACAAAGAAGAAAAAGCCAATATGACTGAAGGTGATGCCCACTAGCTGCGTGATGCTCTAACAAGGGCGCCGTTAACGATAACTTGTTAGCGCGTCTTCAACCAGTAGCAACATGGAACCTGCACACAACACAACCAAGTACTTTGTTCCCAACTTGCGATGAGGTTGTCAATCTCACCGGTTTGCTTGAAACAAAGAGTATGAGCGTATCGAGTGGAAAACAATAGAAGTATGCGAGTAAAGTAAACAGTGCGAGTAAAGTAAACAGTACGAGTAAAGTAAACAGTGCGAGTAAAGTAAACAGGTGATAGCAATATGATGGAAATAGGACCAGGGTCCATAGTTCACTAGCGGTTCCTCTCCATAAGATAAATAACACATGCTGGGTAAACAAATTACAGTTGGGCAATTGATAGAATAAAGATAATGTGATATGTCAAGAAGATCACTATGCGATTTACTCTGGGCATTACAACAAAATACATAGACCGTCATCCAACTGCATCTATGACTAATAATCCACTCACGGGGATATCATCCGAACACCCCATGAGTATTAAGTTGCGAACAACAGATAACTGCATTAAGCAAAGTGTGTAATGTAAACAAAGCATATGCCCTCGAGCATATGAATGTTGTTTTCTCCCTAGTAGCAACAGCACATCTACAACCTTAGAGGTTTCTGTCACTCCCCCAGATTAAATAGAGGCATGAACCCACTATCGAGCATAAATACCCCCTCTTGGAGTTACTAGCAACTACTCGGCCAAGATAGCTACTAACAACGGAGAGCATGCAAGATCATAAACAACATAGAGATAACATAAGATATATTTCAGTATAGCAACTCAATCATAACACCAATATTCATCGGATCCCAACAAACCAAACATGTAGAATTACATAACGGTGATCTCAGTCATGTAGGGCAGCTCATGAGATCTAAACATGAAGCACATGGTGGAGAGGACAACCATTTAGCTACTTCTATGGACCCATAGTCCAAGGTAGACTACTCACTCATCGCTCCGGAGGCAAGCATGGCGATGAAGAAGACCTCCGGTGGCGATTCCCCTCTCCAGCAGGGTGCCGGGAAGAGCTTCTGGACCCTCCCGATCTCGGGTCGACGACGGCGGCGGATCGCGATGTGTTTCTGGAAAATTGATCGGGTCCTTAGGTTTTTCCCGTCGGGGGGTCTTTATAGGCGAAGAGGCATCGTCAGAAGTGGACCGAGGCGGCCTCACACATAGGGGGCGCGGCCAGGGGCCAGGCCGCGCCGCCCTGGTGTGAGGGCCCCTCGTGGCCCCACTCCGTCTCCTCTTCAGTTTTCTGGAAGCTCCGTGAAATATCTGGATGGCTGGCTTTGGTTTCGTCCAATTCCGAGAATATTTCCTGTGTAACTTTTCTAAAACACAAAAACAGCAGAAAACAGGGAACTGGCACTGTGGCGACTTGTTAATAGGTTAGTTCCGGAAAATGCATAAAAGTGCCACGAAGTGTAACGAAACATTAGGCCAATGGTGTAAAAACAAGCATGGAGCATCAAAAATTATGGATACGTTGGAGACGTATCAGAGGGCGGCGCTTGGGGACAGTGGAAAAACGACGAGAGTGAGAAACAAGACCACGCCAGTATGTCAAGGGACTCGAGGCAAGGCTACTGGCGAGATATGAAGTGCGCAGGTGTTCGGTAGGCTCAGGAGGGATACACCAAGTTCACGCCTGCCAGGTGTTCGATGGGTGCACGACTATCAGGTCGCGATCGAGACAGAACGAGAGAAGTTGCAAATTGGCGATGGCTTGCCAGGGAAGGCTCTAGGATGCTTGGGGGAAGTCAGTGGCACAGCTGCTCGGCCAGAGGAGCAAGTTTAGAAAAGTGGAGATGTCATGGTGGTCTAAAGCAAAAGAGAGGGGTAGGGAGCTAGGGCTATGTCTAGGAGAAGCAAAGGCCGAGTGGAGGGGTTCTGGTACTGTGCTCGCACTAGTCGGATGGAGAGAGAAGTGAGCGATGCATCCATGCATGGCATCTTAAGGCATGGTCAGCTCCCATTTTTGCCAAACACAAGACGATGAGGATAATGCTCAAATGGCACGGTTTTTGCAGACCAAGGAATACTACTGGTGATTTAGGTTCGACTTTGTGAGTTTGGTGAAGATTTGAATTTTAAAAGAGGTGGTTTTGATCACTTTTAGTAGGCATGCCCAAATTTGAAGAATTTTGAGTTGAACTAGCTTTTGAAAATTGTTGAAAATAACAAAGTTGGATTTTGAGTTAAAAGGGTTCTACTTCCATAACAAGGCATAGTAGAAGGTTTGTAAAATTTAAAAGATGCTTAAGAAATGCAGATAATGGCATAAGTACCATATCATGCATTTTAGGGAAAATAAAATGTAATAATAAGATAGTTTGATAAAAAAATATTATCGAAAGGAAATGATATGATAAAACATATCATCCATATTTCCTATTTTATTTGAGAAAAGAAACCAAAATCGTTTAGTAAAACTTTGAAATAGCCTCATAGCCAAAGTAAGGAATAAAAAGGATTTTGAGGTTCTTAGTAAATTTGGAGACAAACGTTACGCTTGAAAACTTGATTTATTGCTATAGGGCAATGCATACATGTTTAGAGGTGAAACTTGGTGTTATTATCCTACTAGCAAGGTTCTAAGAGTTGATCACAACACACACAAGTTGTGAGATAAACAATTCAACTAGAGATATTGGATAAGAACCAATTTGATAAGAGAAAATATGAACTTTGGCTCTGACTATGATCTTGGGAAAAGATAGTAGAGGTGATCAAAGAGGTAGCGAATGGATGTGAGAAACTTCATGATTATACATAGATCTTCTAGATGATTTTCAGATGGGATAGGTCACATAAACAATAGGTGTGATCTTACTTTTTGTTAAATTGCACTGGAAGTTTTAGTATAGCCAAGTGGGGTTTTGAAAGAAAATAGCCACAAACACTTTGATAAACCGTGGATAATATTCCCATAATTTTTAGAGACAAGAATGATACCAAAGTGGTACCTCTCCTATCTCTGTTATTATTCTAAAAATAAGAAAAACACTTGTGGAAATACTTTTTATAAAATATATTTGTGAAATAAAATGGGTGCACATATAGAGTGAACCTCATTTCTAATTCCTTTGGATAAACTTGTATTTTGAAAATAAATACTCATTTCCTAAGAAATAGAGTTTTAGAGCTTTCAAAGAAGAGATCATTAAAATAGGTTTTATTTGAAAGATGGACTAAAATAATTTTATAAGAATACCCCCACTAGCCATTTTATAGTTTGACGTTCTCAGATAGGTTAGGCCAGAGGCCTACCTGCAGATCATAGCTACAAACAAGCAAATCAATCAAGTCAATCAAGTCACACAAAATTAACTCACCACACAAACTGAATCATTTGAAGCTAGCCTAGCATCATTAGAGGCAATGGTTGAACAAGTGTTCAATGGTGATCAAGCCATGGGAAAGTTGAAAAGATTTTCAAAGAAAGGAGTAAGGCTTTGGTAGATATTTTAAGAAACAAATGGAGACATAATCATCTCCTTTAACAAGTTTTCTCAAAGGTGGTTTGAAAGACCACTTATCAAAGGTTTATAAAATAATAGTTTTATAGAAATAGTGGGATCACAACACTATATCCCTGTAGTTTTATAAATACTAGTTTTAGTAAAGACCTTGTTTTCAAATGGGTCTTGGCTCCTATTTTTAGACCATAAAACGTTTTGAAAATAAAGGAGGTGCCAAGATACTCTATTTCGGGAAAAAGGCTTGTAGCACAAAATATGGCCTGATCACAAGAACACAAAGATTGGGTTGGCCCACAAATTTATTCTTCAAACTACACTCTTGCAAACATAATTTACACAACAGCAAGGCAAACATGCAATAGATTCCAGTAAATCTGATTAAGCACAAAAAGTTTTTGTTGGCCCAGATTTTTGGCTCACCAAACACTACTCAAACATGGTTAGACAATTTGGGGTGTTACAATTCTCGTCCATACACAATCTCTCGGGCTCTCGTATCGCGGTAACTTCTATAATAGGTGAGTAATATGAGGACATCCATGCTTAAGATTGTGAGGCAATGGTGTTTGTATGCCCTACGGGTATGCTTGTACGCGCGTGTGGCATCGTTTGTTTGTATTATGCATGATTGTGTGGCATCGGCGCGCGTTTGTATATATATATGTATGCATTAGCTTGATATGTTTATGAAATGTTGATTTGCCGATGGTGCCAATGTTGTTTTGCCAAAATGTTGATTCACTTCCATTTCGGCATATTTTGGCACCACGCATAAGTCCAAATTTAGGCAAGGTCATGCCGAAATTTTTGGACGACCTGTGCTGCTGAGATTTCCAGTAGTATGGATAAACACCTGAGGAAAAAGCCACCAAAGAGGAGAATGGAAAATAGTCAGATTAATACATTGTTCTAGGAGTTAGCAAACTAGAATTTCTACTTACTGTTTACATTCTGGAATATGATTTATGTTACAGGAAGTGTTTGTAATGTATAATGGGCATTTAATAGTACTGTTTATATTGCCTCTACTCGTACATTGAGGAATATAACTAGGTTGCATCTATCTGGATTTTAGCCATTTTATTGAATTGCCTCTAAAAAGAATTTTTGTATTTGATCAAAGTGCCTCTAATGGATTTTACTGGCATTTCTCAAAATGCCCCTAATTGATATTGGGGCATTTTGTTAGAGTGCCTCAAAAACTATTAGGGGCGCTCTTATAGAAATGTCCCTAAAAGCTTTTGGGGCACTTTGATTGAAATGCTCCTAAAAGCTTTTGGGGCACTTTGATTGAAATGCCTCTAAAAGCTTTTGGGGCACTTTGATTGAAATGCCCCTAGAAGCTTTTGAGGCAATTTGATATAGTGTCTCTAAAAGTTTTTGACGCAATTTGATATAGTGTCCTTAATTAAATTCAGTTAGAGGCACTTTGCTCAAAGTTCCCCAAAAAGTTTTAGGGGCATGATTAAAGGAGGCACTTCTCAAAGTGCCTCAAAAGATATTTTTTTTTTTCGAAATGGGAGCTAAGTGCCCCAGCCTCTGCATCAAAATGATGCACACGGCCTTATTTATTAAACCAGTATTCAAAGTATTAAGTGTATTATTACATCCCGCTCACGGGTCAATCAAAGTGGCTGCAAATATCAGCCAACAAAACTGGGAGCAAGCTATAAAAAGTCTATGCGACATCTCCAATGCGCCTAGAGTGCAACCAGCCACCCTGGTTGAATATAGCCCGAACAACCGCCATCAAGCGATTGCATCCAGTATCCAAAGGCTCCCGCTGCTCCACAGGAAGAAGGTATGACCACAGATGAATCAATGAAGCCGCCCTGTGAATAACCTGTAGAAAGTTTGGATTAGCACACCTATTGAACACTACCTCATTTCGACAATTCCAAATTGTCCAAACTAAGGCACAAACCCCAACACGGATTCGTTCCTTTGTTTTCTTATCAATCCCATTTAACCAATTACCAAACAGATTAGTTATGTTCATGGGCGGAGGTATATTAAAAGTAAAATGCACTACTCTCCAAACAAGACGGGAAAAATGACAAGAGATGAATAGATGGTCAATTGTTTCCTTTGAACCACAAAAGACACATTTAGTACACCCGGTCCATCTTCTTTTAGCAAGGTTGTCCTTTGTTAAGATCACTTTCTTATAAAGGAACCACATGAAAATCCGAATTTTGAGTGGTACCTTTATCTTCCATAAGTATTTTTTCAGGAAGACCGTATGCCCATTCATATAATCAGCATACATAGATTTCACGGAAAAGATACCCGTGGTTGTAAGGTTCCATTTAAAACTATCTGGTTCATCACCGCCTCAAAAGATATTTAGAGGCACTTTTTTGAACATTAGGGGCACTCTAAAGTGCCCCATATTAGCTCCCGTGTTGTAGTGGCTGCCAAGGTCTCCACGCACTTGGTTTTTCTAGACAAGACTGGCGCGCCTGCCACTTCGATGGGAACAGGGAAAACCATGGGTTCTTTTGCTGCCTATGGGTTCGCGGAAGGAGATTACTTGCTGAAAGCAGAGAGAGACGATGTCATGGTGAACTGTGTGGTCGACAGCTACTTTGAGGTGCTCTGCTCCGTGGACATTGGCCGGACACCTCCAGCTCCACCAACGGATCATAAAGAGCTCCCGGACTTGGGTCGTGATCTCACGATGATGTGGGATAAACGAGAACTTACAGATGTTTCCTTGGAGGTTTGCGGGGAGAGCTTCCGTGCACATCGCCTGGTGCTTGCGGCCCGATCGCCGGTCTTTAGAGCGCAGCTCTATGGCCCCATGTCTGAAAGCAAGATGACATCGATCGCCATCCAAGGCATGGAGGCCTCTACCTTCAGATCTATGCTCCATTACATATATCATGGTTCGTTACCCAACACTACCAAGGCAGTTGTTTCTTCCACTATGGCAGAATACCAGCACCTACTTGTTGCTGCTGATAGGTACGGGGTGGAGGGGCTAAAGAAGAGTTGTGAGGACAAACTATATGCTGACAGTATCAGGTTAAGCAGTGTAGTTTCATTGCTGGAGCTGGCGGAGGACCATTTCTGCTGCAAACTCAAAGCCAGGTGCTTCGATTTCCTCGCGGATGGTGACAATTTCAGAGTGGTTGCAACATCTAGTGAGTACCTCCATTTGATGCAGAGCTTTCCAAATCTTTTGGTTGAAGCTCGCGATAGGTTCAAGATACCACATGAAAAAACAACCATGGTGGAACCTTGTTCTCACAAGAAAAGCAGAGTGTGTTAGCCATAATGACGGATGGTAATACGGAAATGTATGATCGATGAATTCCATGCCCCTGGTACTTGCGTATGCCCTTCGTCGACTATACTGTGCTGCTTCACCTTGCCTAGCCTATCATGTCTTCAAGTTATCTGGATTTCTAGGAAAAAGATGGCAGCACTTGTACCCAGTTGTGCATTGTTCTTCTGTGCCTGTTTAGCTTGTTCTTTCTAGTTACCTTGTATATATTTATTTGAAGCAACAACAACAAGTTGAATGGAAATTCTCCTATATGAGTTGTATGTGCTTTAATATGTTGCATTGTCGTATTATTAGAGCAAGTGGGAACAGTTTTCTACGATCTTAGTACATAGGAAACCATTTAATTCTCATCTCTATAAAATAGCGATGGTTGTTCTGGCAATTTTTTTTAGTTTTGGGTAAAAAATTGCCTGGCTGTTTGTGCAACTGACATCAAGCTATTCAGTGCCTGGGATAAACATCAGGGATTCATACCAGTGTCTCCCTTCCTCTAATATCCCACTTCTCTTGTGTTTCTTAAGAACATCTCACAACTGTTTGAAGGAAATTACTGTAATATTCCACTGGGTACCATTGTGGCCAGGCAACAACACTTGCCGTTTCCTGGCACATTTGGTCTTTAGGACAAGGTGCAACGAGTTGTGCCTCAACATCTCATCAATTTGATATATCGAACCGCGGCAAAGTTGAGATGCGACTATTTGCAAATTACTCCTCTTAGGGAAATCTTGTGTGCTGCACTCGAATGACCATGTACAGAGAATAAATCATAAGGCATTTGCCATATCATTCAAAAAAAAATCCAAAAAGATCTGGCATTTTTGCAAGCCAGGGAGATCTCTACCCAGAAAATAAATATCAAGAGGAACAAGAATGGGAAAACAAGTCGTGTAAACAAAGTAGAGCAGCTTTATAGAGCGGCCAAGTTGCTGAGATGTGTCACACCACACATCAGGAACATCATTCGACTAAGAATTTTTGTAATCCAATAATAATAATTTGGATGTAAAGAACAACCCAAATACTGTATTAGCCTTCTACTTACTACTGCTATGTAAACTGTTCTAGCACCTCACCTGAGATAGAGTAGCACTGGGTTACTGCTGTCATATTAAGGACCTCGGTATGATTATGGCAAGCACTTCCCTTAGTTTACCTATGTTACCTACTTGACTTGATCACTAGTGCTCCCGTACTAATCAAAGCTCTTGTTACAGTCCATGTTTTAAACTTGACACATAGTCAGACAACAGATCAGGCTTAACAAAGACATCAAACTAGAGAACTTGCAACAGATCCGGCTCTTTGTCAGTGCAGGACAACGCTATATTCCTGTGATGTTAGCTGTTGCGCCTCTACAGCGAGCGCCTCCATCAGCCTAGCTGCTACCGAATTGCTGGCACTGTGATCCCTTCAAACTAAATTCTCTCTAGAACACTGGCCTATTATCAGCACCTAGCTTTATTCTCTGAAGTAAGACGCAAAAAACGCCTGCAGAATGAAGAATGAACTCCGAAAAAATGTAACCTCGCTATTGCTAATGAACCTGCTATTGTAGTACCAGGATACACATATAATTAGCCCCTTGCAGAACATATAGAAATTTTTAGCACGTAAGAAAGAGGTCTTAATAAAATCGTGTTATATGTTGCATGCTTACCAAGTGCTGGGAGTGAATCATGTAAGGGGTCTTAATAAATGCTTATTTTACATAAGAAATAGTGAAACGTCTATCGAATTATGCTAGTTATGAAAGGATTTCAAAAGGATACAGGACTGTACTTTGGAAAATGGCATTTTTTTCCCCCTGTGTTCTAGACACCGCACCATTTTATCATTGATGATTAGTGTCCACTACAACATCACAACTAATTGCTTTGTTGGGGCGATTAATGAATTGGATGAATCAATGGATATCACGGCTTGGTTAGCGAAAGTACAGCGGACACAAGATGAACATCGCTCTACTAAATTCTCAGAACTGTGAAACGGAGTGTAACCAATCTAGCACCACACACAACACCTCGACAGATACAAAACTGCAGATTTCGTAGCTCAAAGGGAGAAAAAGTTTCTCGAGGACGCGATGGAAAATTTTATGTTGAAGTGGATGCAAAATGGTTTAGAGATAAATTAACTACCGTTGGGTTCTTGATTGATCCTACAAAGTAAACAGCTTTACGCTTCCAAGGGAATTCTTCTGAATCAACCACGCCTTGTAGTGCCTTTAATTTTGACCTTTCTTCTTAATTTTGTATGCACTCCGGCGGGTATAACCATTTTCCTATTTGATCCCTTTGTAGTAGTTTGTAGTGTGTTTTGTGTCCAATTTTTTCTTATACTTTGGAGCAGGAAAGGAATCCTTGCACAACAATGCAGTGTACCGTGTCTGACAGTCCCTGTGGTTTTTTGATAAACAATTGTCCCTGTGCAAACCTCACAAGCCCCCTCTTCTTCAGATAACATCTCAAGTCGGTCTTTGAAGTTGGTGTTACTCCTGCCTTAGTATTCCGGCTTCAAGGTTTTACATGACGCAGCAGCAACGACTACGGCTCAATTACCTCGCCATGTTTCTTAGAGAAAATAGCAACTTAAATCAGGATCTGAACGGGAGTACCATACAAATACAACTCTGTTTGTCCACGGCCGGTTTGTGCCTTTCTAATTCCCGAGACGTACGCGTGCCCTCATCCAAAGAAAAAATAGAGAAACTGCGTAGTTCCGACCCTTGCCGCAATCTGCAATCGTGCTAGTCGCACTCGCACGCCGGCTCTTCCCCCTTCGTTAGGGCGCGCTGCAGCGTGCGAAGATCCCTCCTGATTTTTCAACAAAACGAGGGCATCCGCCGCTCGCCGACGCCCAACGGGAATCGCCGATCGCTGCCGGGTCCCAGGTCAAACCATCCAGCGGCCATTCATGGCTGGAGGCGAGTCATCGGACTACCACATCGTACCTACAAGAGACAGTCACACCTTCCGCCTCCGGTTAAGGCTCCCGTCGCGTGAGGATGGCCCCTCTGATCGGCGTCTACAAACGAGCACCATCGTTGCTGGACGCAAATGCGTAGCGCTTTTCTGGCCTCAATTCAGGACAAGTACCCACATAGCGTTAACTCTCTCTGCCTCGAATTGCCCCGTTCTAGAAGGCGCTGCCTGGAAGGTGTCCACACACATTGTTTTGCTCGACAAGACCGGCTCACCGGCGCCTTCCATCGGGATAGGAGTGTCCTTGGACGTCTCTGTCGGTGGGCTCTTGGAAGGCCGTCACGGGCTGCTCGCAGAGAGAGACGATGTGAAGACCACCTGTGTGGTGGACAAGGACAACTACTTCGACGTGCTGTGCTCCGTCCACATAGACTGGAGACCTCCAGCCCCTTCTTCGTTGGAGGAGGACCTCCCGGATTTAGGTCATGATCTGGCCGTGATGTTGGATAAACAAGAACATACTGATGTTTCTTTCGATGTTGGTGGGGAGAGCTTCAGTGCACATCGTCTGGTCCTCGCGGCCCGATCACCAGTCCTTAAAGCAGAACTCTATGGCCCAATGGCTGAAAGCAACATGTCCTCTATCACCATCCAAGACATGGAGGCCTCGACCTTCAGATCAATGCTCCATTACATATACCATGGTTCACTCCCTAGTACTAGCAAGACAGATGCATTCTACCTCGCGAGCTCGAGGCCCCAAGTTCTTGTCGCTAGCTCTCAGGGTGCGCCGTAACCACGCTCCGGAGGAGGTCGCTGCCAAGGTCTCCACGCACATGGTTTTTCTAGACAAGACCGGCGCGCCTGCCACTTCGATGGGAACAGGGAAAACCATGGGTTCTTCACTTCTTCTGCTGCCTATGGGTTCGCCGAAGGAGATTACTTGCTGAAAGCAGAGAGAGACAATGTCATGGTGAACTGTGTGGTCGACAGCTACTTTGAGGTGCTCTGCTCCGTGGACATTGGCCGGACACCTCCAGCTCCACCAACGGATCATAAAGAGCTCCCGGACTTGGGTCGTGATCTCGCGACGATGTGGGATAAACGAGAACTTACAGATGTTTCCTTGGAGGTTTGCGGGGAGAGCTTCCGTGCACATCGCCTGGTGCTTGCGGCCCGATCGCCGGTCTTTAGAGCGCAGCTCTACGGCCCCATGGCTGAAAGCAAGATGACATCGATCACCATCCAAGACATGGAGGCCTCTACCTTCAGATCTTTGCTCCATTACATATACCATGGCTCGTTACCCGACGCTGGCAAGATAGTTTTTTCTTCCACTGTGGCAGAATACCAGCATCTCCTTGTCGCTGCTGATAAGTACGGGGTGGAGGGGCTAAAGAAGAGTTGTGAGGACAAACTATGTGCTGACAGTATCAGGTTAAGCAGTGTAGTTTCGTTGCTGGAGCTGGCGGAGGACCATTTCTGCTGCAAACTCAAAGCTAGGTGCTTTGATTTCCTCGCGGTTGGTGACAATTTTAGGGTGGTTACAACATCGGGTGAGTACCTCCATTTGATGCAGAGCTTTCCGAATCTCTTGGTTGAAGCTCGCGATAGGTTCAAGATACCACAAGAAAAGCAGAGTGGGGATGGCTGCGCGTGTCTCGCGTCCGGGAGGGCGTTTCTGGGCGATCAGCGATCTCTCCGGCGACGAGCTCTCCGGCGACGAGACGGAGGAGGACACGGATCGTGATGCTGCGCCCCTCCCGACGATTGGAGACGCTCTCCTCCGCGCCAGAGATCTCAGAGGATCTCGGCGGAAGGATAAGCAGGAGCGATATGTGAGATTGGAGGAGAGGCTCAGGCGCTGCAGGGAGTTGGTGCAGCCGATTCCGCCGCCGCCGCCACCGAATCTCACTCCTGTGCCCTCCGTCGAACCTTCGTTCAGGTATGTGCAGACTCCCTGCTCTGCTCGCCGGGGAATTTCTCCGCCGCGGATGGATTGTTCTGGGAGTGGTTCGGAGGATTGGTTCCAGATTCGAGGGGGCAAAGCAGTTCGAGTTGGTCTCGATCCCCTTCCTCTACCACGAATGCGGAGACGAGATGTGCGGAGGGTAACCCTGGCGAGTAATTGCTCGCCGGCGGCACTTCTCCCTTCTCGATTTCCAGCGTGGCCGGGAAGAGAGACAGGGGAAGACATCACCATCAGAGAGGATTTTTTTGTTGCAATTCGAACTCTGGGCCGTCATGGGCCAAAAGGTAGAACTAGAGGAGAAGAGGTCCAGACTGGGGGGGACGGGTCCAGTAGCGGATACGCAGATGCCCTCGTGTCCAAGGGAACGAGACCCCATCTCGATTTCGCATCTCGACTCGTTCTTCTCCCACCTGTGGCACCAAAAATCTAGGGTTCTACCTGATACTGCCATTGACGACCTTGAGGGGGAGATGGGAGATCGCTATGGGGGAGGAGGAGAGGGAGGAGGGGGGAACTGGAGGAACAATGCTCCCTACGGCGCTGGTTACCAGCCCCCCTTCGACCGCCATCAGAACTTCTACCAGCGACCGCCGCCGCCGCCGTGAAACTACAATCAAGGGAACAACTACAATCAGAACTTCAATCAACAGTATGTTCGCAGAGAAGAGGGACCGAATCTTAGTCTCGGGAATCAGAGGAACTCTCAGCAGCAAGGGCAGAAGGATGGAGGGGGACAGATGCAGAATCGGAGTCAGGTGGTATCTGAAGCTTCCAGGGACAGCACGTCGATCTCCACGGCGTCGGGCTCTGCGACAGGAGGAACAGTGGTAAGCACTGCGCCAAATCCCAATTCGATTTGCTCTCGTTGTCGGGAAAAAGGGCATGATTCCAAAGGTTGTCAGGCAAACTTGCTCTGTGTGTACTGTGATAAAACCACCCACCTCTCTGCTAGCTGTACCTGGCTCAAGCAAAGGAAGCCAGTAGCTTCTTTCGTTGGATTTGGAGCTGCTGGGCTTGGATGCTTTGTTGCAGAACACTCCAAGAACCCCCCTGCTGAAGACAAGTGTGAGGCTATGGCTTTGGTCCGTATCAAGGAAAGCTCGGTTGAAAATGTCTCTTCGGATAGGTTGAGATTCTGCCTGGAGAAGACGTACCCGTGGAAATGGGAATGGAAGGTAAACAAGATTTCTGCGGACATGTTTCTTGTTCAGTTCCCCTCTGCGATCAAAATCAGTGAGGTGTCTATCTATGACTGTGTTCCCCTTCGTGGGGCAAACCTCATGATTAATGTGTTGCGGTGGAATGATGAATTATTAGCTGCTGGCAAACTTTCGACAGTCTGGGTAATTGCAAGAGGAATTCCAAGGATGCTGAAGAATTTTCAAGGCATCTGTGAAGCTGGCTCGACTATTGGTCTAGTTCAGGAGGTGGACATGGAACTGTTCAAGAAAACTAGGCAGATCAGAATCAAGATAGGTGTTGTTGACCATAACAAGATTCCTCCATCTGCTAGAGTTACTACCAAAGAGCTCTTTTTCTATGATGTCAGGTTTGAATTGGAGGAAGTTGTCGAGGAAGGATGGCTTAGTGATGAAAAGCTGATGCAAGCTCTAGATGATCTAGATGACATTATCTCTGACTCTGCGGCTCGGGTAAACAAAAAGCAAAAGAATAACTCTGCAAATTCTCAGTTGGAAATGGAAAATGAAGCTGGGAAAATCTATGCTAGTGAGAAGACAAAGCAGGCGCTAATTCAAAGAGCTGATGATTTGAAAGCCCAAGATGAGTTAGATGCTCAGATGATGGAAAAGAATGTTGGCCGAAATCTGTTAGATGTTCTGAATAAAGCTGGTAAAGAAACCAATGAAGGAAATGATCAGATCACAGGCATGGCAGCTGATACCGTCCAGCATAAACCCATTTTATGTGATGAGGAAGATGGCAAGGTGCAGCTTTCTGATGATGAAGAAGATGAGGAAGCGAACAATAACTTTTCACAAGACAGTTTTGAGGAGAAAGTGGGAGCTTACACTGGGAAAGGCCTAGCTGATGCATTGGATAAAAAAGTCCTAGATGACAAATCTCACCGTTTCAGTGACCGGCTTGCTGGGAAAAACAATGATGTTCCAGTTCTGGACAGAGCCATAAATCTGGCGGCTGCCAAGAAGAATGTTGAAGGTACTAGCGAAATCCCTTGTACCATCGTTGATTCTTCTGACAGTACTCTTTTTGATATTTCTAATCTGTTGGGAGTGGATTTGGGAATTTCGATTGATCTAGTTAAGCATAATTTGAATTTAATTCGCTCTCAAGAACAAGCTAGAGTCAATCTTTTTATCCGGAATAGGGGGGATACTTCTGAGGTCCCTGCAGTAAATCCTGAAGACACTGTCCTACAGCCTGAGGCTGTTAACAGTATTCTTAAGGATCTGCTTGCTTTGACCTATGAATCAAATGAAGATTATTCTATGTTAGATTTTGATGGTCCTTTGGCTGGTTTGATGGAGGAATTGAACAGGGGGAAACCTGAGGTTTTTCCTGTCAAGACTCCTGTTAAGACAGTGTTGAGAGGGAGAAGAACTAAAAAGCAAAAATGTTGACAGGTTTTATTTGGAATGGCAGAGGGATAGGAGACAAAGTGAAAAGAGATTTTATTAGAGAAACTTTAAATACAAAATCAGTAGATTTCCTAGGGATCCAAGAAACCATGAGGCAAGATTTTCCTCAGGCTGTCCTTGACACTCTCTCAGGGAACCTTGACTTCAATTGGTGTTGGACTCCTGCCAAAGGAAGATCTGGGGGCATTCTTGCTGGAGTGAATAAAAGCACTATGGATATTTTGGAAAAACAAACGGGTGACTATTTTGTTAGATTGCTAGTCTGTAATAAGAGTGATGGTTTTATCTGGAACTGGTAGTTGTTTATGGAGATGCTCAACAAGCTGGAAAAGCTCCTTTTCTTGTTGAGTTAGTCCATGTCATACATAAATCCAAAGTTCCCTTGATGATAACTGGTGATTTCAATATGACTAGGAGGTCTAGTGATAAAAATAAGCCTGGGGGTTTCAATAAGTGGAGTATCTTATTTAATTCTGTTATTTCTCAAGGGGAGCCCATGGAAATCCCTCTGAGTGGTCGAAGATACACCTGGTCGAATAATCAAGAGGATCCCACTTTTGAATTACTTGACAGAGTGCTTGTCTCACCAGCTTGGGAGGAAATTTTTCCTCTAGTGACGGTTTCTACTCTCTCTAGGGAGCTCTCTGATCATTCACCCTTACTCATCACCACTGGTGAGCTCCGGAAAAAACCGCCAATTTTCAGATTTGAAAATTGTTGGTTTGGCAGAGAGGGGCTTGATGATCTGGTTAGTCAAGTGTGGAGGCAAGTCTATAGAGGGAAAAATATTGAGGAAATTTGGGCAAAACGTTTTAGAAACTTAAGACAAAAACTTAGAGGCTGGAATCGAAATATAGAAGGTGCTAACAAAAAACTTTGGAGGAAAATAGTTGAGGAACTAGATACACTGGATAAGAGAAGCGAGTTTTTTGGGCTATCTGCAAATGACATAAAGTCTCAAAAACTCTTTCAAGATAAGTTGAGGGAGTTGATTAGAGAGGAGGAAGTTAAATGGATGCAAAGAGCAAAAGAAAGTGAGCTGAAAGATGGCGATGGCAATTCAAAATTCTTCCACCAGAAAGCTAATGGCAGACGGAGGAAGAATTTAATTGTCCGATTAAATCAAGATGAGGGGGTAATTGAAGGACAGGAAAATCTGAAGAATTATATCACTGACTTCTATAAAAATCTCTTTGGGAGATCCCAAGTTAGTAATATAACTTTGGACCCCACGGGGGTTAAAAAGATTTCAGAGGCTGACAAATTTTTTTTGTCCTCTCCCTTTTGTCTTGAGGAAGTAAAGGAGGCTGTTTTTGGCATGGAACCAAACAAGGCGGCGGGGCCTGATGGTTTTAACGCAGAATTCTATCAAAAATACTGGGATTTACTGAAGTTTGACTTACTGATTTTGCTAAACAAATTCCATGAAAAGGAACTTAGCATTGACAATTTCAATCATGGGGTAGTTACCTTAGTCCCAAAAGGGGTAGATGCAGATAGAATCCAAAAATATCGCCCTATTTGCCTTCTAAATGTGGTTTATAAGATTGTGACTAAAGTGCTCACAAACAGACTTATCCAAGTTGTTTGTGCAGTAATTAGAAGCTCTCAAACTGCTTTCCTAAAAGGAAGGTATATCTTGGAAGGAGTGGTGTTGATGCATGATACGCTGAACGAGATTCATAGGACTAGAGGCTCGGGGGTCCTTTTTAAGATTGATTTTGAGAAGGCATTTGACAAAGTCAAATGGTCCTTCCTTCTCCAGGTCTTAGAAATGAAAGGCTTCCCCAACATTTGGAATGATATGGTGATGAAAGTAGTAAAAGGGGGCAGAGTGGCAATTAAGGTTAATGATGAAAATGGGCCTTATTTCTCGACTTATCAGGGGTTGAGACAGGGCGATCCTCTCTCCCCTATTCTTTTTGACCTAGTTGCTGATGTGCTTTCAATCATGATGAAACATGCGGTTGAGCAAGGGCTGATTACTGGACTTGCTTCAAAAAACTCAGAAGGGGTGTCGATCTTGCAATATGCAGACGACACTATCTTTCTCTTTCAAGATGATTTAGAACAAGCCAGAAATCTCAAGTTTTTGCTTTGTCTTTTTGAAGAAATGTCTGGACTAAAGATAAACTTTCACAAGAGTGAGGTTTATTGTTTAGGTCAGGCAAAAAATAGAGTTAGGCAGTTTGAGGAAATCCTGACCTGCAAATCTGGTGACCTCCCAATGAAATATTTGGGGATCCCAATTGATGAAAAAAGACTGGTCAGCAGTAGATGGAATCCAGTGGTGGAGAAAATGGGTAAGAAATTAAATCCTTGGCAAGGGAAAAATCTTGTGATGGCTGGGAGAGCTACTCTTATCAACTCCTCTCTCACAAGCCTTGTCCTTTATATGCTATCCTTTTATAGATTACCTCCTGGGGTAAAACAAAAAATGGATATGCATAGGGCAGGTTTTCTGTGGAGTGGTGATAAGAACAAAAGAAAGTACCACCTAGTGTCATGGCCGGTTGTCTGTCTCCCAAAGGATCAAGGGGGTTTGGGCATTCTGAATCTTGACATTATGAACATTTCCTTGCTTAGCAAATGGCTGTGGAAGCTATTCAATGAAAAAGGAGATTGGCAAAATTTACTTCACTCTAAATATTTGAAAAAAGTCACTCTAGGACAGGTTGAGGCAAAGCCAGGAGACTCCCACTTCTGGCAAGGTTTGATGGACGTGAAGAGATTGTTTTGGCCTTGTACAAAAATCAAAGTTGGCGATGGGCGGAGATGTAGATTCTGGGAAGACGTGTGGCTAGGTAGGAACTCTTTAGCTAACACATTTCCCAGACTCTACTCCATCTCGCTCGATCAACATACAACAGTGCACCAAGTTTTTGCAGCCGGTATTAGTAATCTTCGATTCAGGAGAGCTATTGTAGGCGAGAAACTAGTCCACTGGGACAATTTAAAAGCATTATGCATGAATGTTACACTAAATGACAATGAGGATGATGCGTTGGTCTGGACGCTTTCAACCTCGGGGAAATTTAGTGTCAAATCTTTTTACTTAGCTATGCAGTCTTGTGGTACGGTCCCTTACAAATTCATGTGGCGTGTGAAGCTACCCCCCAGAATCAAGAACTTTCTTTGGTTAGTGCTAAAGAAAAGCATTTTAACAAGAGATGTGTTATTGAAGAGAGGGGGAAAGTGCACTACTAACTGTCTTTTTTGTGGTCAGAATGAAACCATAGATCACCTGTTTTTTGCCTGCCCTCTTGCCAGATATATTTGGAATGTGGTTAGCTGTGCCACTGGACTTAATTGCCAGTTCCCCAATGCTTCCTACTGTTTCAACATCTGGTTGAAAGGTTTTCCGGTGAAAAAAAGGAACATTTTATCGATCGGGGTTGCTGCGGTTATTTGGGCAATTTGGAAGGCAAGGAACTTGGCCTGTTTTGAACAAAGATGGCCAAAGGAGCCTGTTGATATTATGCATCGTGTGATTTATTGGATTAACTATTGGTGTTCTTTGCAGGTGAAGGAATCCGCAAGGCTGGCGCTGCAGGGGGGCGCAAGGCTGCTGGGAAGAATTGCGGATGAGGTGTTCCAGGCGCGGAAAGGATGGATATCTTGGACGCCACGACTACAAGCTTGAAGCAGTGAAGGGGAGGTGACTGAGAAGATGAAGTTTGGGGAAAGCTGAGACTACTTGCAACTCAAAGGAGGAAAAAAGACCCCTGGCGGTCATTTCTGTTTTTGGGCTTGTTAAGTTACTCTGTCATGGGTGATTTGTTTTTCTTTTTGGCTTGTTGTTTGCGGCCTGTTGCGACTCTATTTGAGCTGCGGCTCCGGTGGTTTCTCTGATGTGTTATGGTTGTAAACGAACATGTGGGTTTCTTCTAATAAGAAATCGGGGCTTGGCCCTTTCCATTCAAAAATACGGAAATGTATGATCGATGAATTCCATGCCCCTGGTACATGTGTATGCCCTTCATCGACTATACTGTGCTGCTTCACCTTTCCTAGCCTATCATGTCTTCAAGTTATCTGGATTTCTAGAAAAAAGATGGCAGCACTTGTACCCCAGTTGTGCATTGTTCTTTTGTGCCTGTTTAGCTTGTTCTTTCTAGTTACCTTGTATATATTTATTTGAAGCAACAACAACAAGTTGAATGGAAATTCTCCTATATGAGTTGTATGTGCTTTAGGCCCCGTTTGGGAGCTCTACTTTTTTGAAGTATTGTGGGGAATACTGCAGTATCCAAAAATAGTGAAGTATTGAATACTTCAAGCCGTTTGGATCCAATAAATACGGAGGTTTTGGAAACCGAAGTATCAGAAAAACTGCAGTTTTTTTGCCGTATTTGAGACTTCGGGCCCGACCTCTTTTTTCCTAAACGGAGAATCACGATCGCTTCATGCCCCACGGAAAATGGATCTGCAACGCCCTCCGCCTTCTTCTACGGCATCCACGGTGACAGTCCTCTACTTCAGGCATGGAGAAACCATGCTCGACACATGGAAAAGAAGGTCTGTTCTACTCTATTTTTGCCTAGATCTTTTTTTTTTGCGGGGTATTTTTGCCCAGATCTATTGCCTGATATTATTCTCTACCTCGTCGTCGCACCATTGCTGAGTTCCCTAATAGCGTGCTAGTCTCTGGCATGTGAGGTAGATTCGAAAATAATCTAGCGGACTTGGGGATTTGGTGGGCTTTTTACAATTACGTGGAATCCATGGTAGCGTATCTATATGCAGCGTCATCCTGATCAACCGGAAGGCGGCTCCATATATGAACATTTAGAACAGACAGGCTGGGCGCGACGAGTTCCTGGCTAGCAGGCAGCGGCTGCCAGTGGCTTCATGAGACGGCGATTTGGCAGAAAAGAGAGATTGGTGTATTGCAATCTGTCATGTTTGCCTTGTGTAGCAGTGAGATTGCTTATTTAAGGTGCATCTGCCTTGTTGATTACATCCAAGAAACAAACCCAAAGCTAGTGCAGATCTATTCCGTTTGGTTAACTTCATGCATGTTTTATCCACGTTGGCTTTCACGTCCTGTAAAGATGCATTAGATTGTCCTTGCGGACCTGCGCAAACTGCATGTAATGCAACTACAACCGTAGTATACTGCAAGAGAATTATGTAATGAGCTGTCAAATATTCTTGTTTGCAGCGCCGAGTTAACTTATACTCAATACATGAGTTGACAATATTCATACATTGAGTTCTATGATGTTTAATGTTAAATTCCACTTATATTGCAGAAAAAAGAATAGAGCAAATTGGACCGAAGGTCAGACAACTTTTCTAGTATATATGATGAAAGAGTATGCAGATGCCGGGAAGTTTCACGGCCAAAATGGGTGGACCAAGGAAGGATGGACTGCTATGACATACCGCTTAAATTCTAAGCACCCTAGAGCTGATTTTACTCAGAAGCAAGTGAAAGATAGAGAACAAAGGCTAAAGCAGGATCACAATATCGTCAAGTCTATTTTAGAGAAGTGTGGGTTTGGTTGGGATCCCGATAAGGGAGTGCCAACAGCCCCAGATGAAAAATGGGATGAGTTATCCAAAGAGTAGAGGAAGTGGAGATGCAAAGCATTTCCCCACTATGATGCTTTATATGAAATATATGAAGGTTTGTTCTCGCAGTAATGATAAATTATAAATATATGGACTCTTATGATGTTAGTAACAATTTACTTCCTTTCTACTCAGGTAAGATAGCATCAGGGAAGCATTGCAGGAGGACAACAGATATTATTGGGGACAGGTATAAGATGCCTAATTATCCAGAACCTGGAAGTTATACAGATGAAGTTCTAAGGGAAAGTGGCCTGAATTCACCTGAACTAACACTTTCTGCCCCGGGATCTTTAATGCCTGAATATGACTGGAACCAGAATTTATATGGGGATGATGTCAATCTATCATATGCTGGATTTACATAACCTCAAGGAAGTAATGTACATCAGCATTCAGGTGTAGAAGATCAGACATGTGTGGAGTCGCCTCGAAAGAAGAGGCTCCGAAATTCAAAAGGATCTGATGGAGGAAGTGAGAAAATGAAGGCTAAAAAAGGCAATGATGCTGCGCTGGAGAACCTTGTTTCTGTGAGGGAAGAAGAACTAAAGACTTATAAAGAAATGAAGATGAAGCAAATTGATAGCTACAAAGATATCAAGATGGCGCAAATGGAAAGGAATGATCCCAAAAATGACCCCTATAGCATGCCCAACTGCATTCAAAAACTAAAAACATTGGGACTCGAACCAAGTGACCAATATAAGATGATCAACCATCTCAAAGCTAATATGCTTAACCGCCAAACGTTCATGGAAGTGGATGCTGATGTTCTTGATGTGATTACTAAAGAAGTGGTGCAACCACTGGTCTGAAGGTTATCTAAGTATGAATTAGGGAAGTTCTTTTTCAATAATGGTACTGTTTGATTTTTACATCCTTCCAATCCCGTATATCGTTGTTAAACATCTGATTCAACTTGATCTAGCCAATGTTCACCGCCCTCATTATTGCAAATAAAATTATGAAGAACACAACATGTCATTGCAATTTCTGCTTGTGAGCCGATGGGGTATTGTGTAGCACACTTGAGTATTGGAAAACACTTTTTGAGAGTACCAATGATACGCTCAATATGATTCCGAAGTTGTGCATGTCTCAAATTGAATAGCTCTTGAGGATTTTGTGGCCGCTGACCACTTCTTCCTTGCTCTTGCAAATGGTACCTCACATTGCGATAAGGTGCGACAAAATTAGGTGTGTTTGCATAACCAGCATCCACCAAATAAAACTTTCCTTCACGGACATAGAAATTGTTTTGAAGTGCATCTTACAGCACTCGAGCATCAGAAGCCGATCCTTCCCATCCAGCGCTGACATGAACAAAATGATTTTCAAAATCACATGCAACCATGACATTTTGTGACAATGTTCCTTTTCTATTACGGTAAGGATCTTGCTCATTTGGAGATATGCTAATTGGAATATGTGTTCCATCTATTGCTCCAATGCAATCCTGGAGAAAGAAAAATCATATTATGAGAAATTTATGTTAGGTACATTTATATTTAACTACTAACATTAAAAGGGCTACAAGACAAATAATACCTTAAAATATGGCATAAATTTGGGGTTGCTTGCAACTTTGAAAGGAACATTAATTGGAGGCAACCGTATTATACTTGCTGACAATATCATGAGTGCGTTCAACACAATATGGAAATAGCGGCTTATGGTCTCACCGCTATGCTGAAATCTCCCTTGAAGTGTATGATTGCTTGCATTGTTATAGAAATATGGCAACCTGCACTTCTACAGAGACACAGAATCTGTATCTCTTAGAGCGGCATCTGTCTCGAAGGCACTCCACCAAACTATGAAAGATATATTTTTCCATCCGAAAATCTTGTTTACATCTCAACTCATGACCCTCTAGAACTTCTTTCACGTACAGATCACCCGTAAGAATGGAAGTATGAATACGTGTGCGGTTGACTGAGCTTTTTTCACTAGCATATAAAGCTTCGATGATGGCCAATTCATCATCTTCTCTTTGTTTGCGCATCAGAAAGTCTCCCCACATTATTGAGAATAATTGCTTGGTAATATAACACACCCGCTAACCTGTCGTGTAAAATTTTCCCAACATGTCTAAGTAGTTGATTGGGGATTTACAGCGCAAAAAGTACTATCATGTATTAAGCACTAACCGGACTGATCCAATATAAAACATCCGAAATTTAACAAAAATATGCAAATACATATATACCTAGCTAGCTGCAACATGGCATGATCAATACATGATCGCAAAAGGAGTCGGGCAAGAAATGTACCTTCCCGCCGGCAGCACAGCGCGCGGACACGAGCGAGGGACGAAATACTACGACAACGACGCTACACAGGACTTGGAGTGATAGTGCAGATAAGATGAGGTAAGGCATGATTTATATATAGATGTGTTATTAGTTGGAGCCGAAGCATTCAACGATGAGCAGCTCACGCATGCACACACCTATCGGTCAAAAGGATCATACATGCAACGTAACAATCGGTCAAAAGGGATGGCAAAACAACATGTTCCCAAATGCCTTGCAGTCTTTGCTAAAACTGGGAAATACTACGATATTAGGAAACTGCAGTATTCTTTGCCCATGCATCAAAATACTTTAGTTTTGGAATACTTTAGTTTGAGAAATACTTCGTTGTTCCGTCACGGAGTACTGGTGTCATTTTCTACACAGACTGGCTTATTTCCGTGCTCATTCCTGTTCAGAAAATAAAATCTTGTTATATGTTGCATGTTTACGAAGTGTCGGGAGTGAATCATGTAAGGGGTCTTAATAAATGCTCATTTTACATAAGAAATAGTGAAACTTCTATCGAATTATGCTACTTATGAAAGGATTTCAAAAGGATTGCAGGACTGTACTTCGGAAAATGGCATTTTTTTTCCCTGTGCTCTAGACACCACACCATTTTATCATTGATGATTAGTGTGCACTACAACATCACAACTAATTGCTTCGTTGGAGCGATTAATGAATGGGATGAATCAATGGATATGGCGGCCTGGTGGGCGAAAGTACAGCTGACGCAAGATGAACATCGCTCTACTAAATTCTCAGAACTGTGAAACGGAGTGAATACCAAAATCTAGCACCATACACAACACCTCCGAAATATACAAAACTGCAGATTTTGTAGCTCAAAGGGAGAAAAGGTTTCTCGAGGACGCGATGGAAAATTTTATGTGGAACTGGATGCAAAATGGTTTAGAGATAAATTAACTACCGTTGGGTTCTTGATTGATCCTACAAAGTAAACAGCTTTACGCTTCCAAGGGAATTCTTCTGAATCAACCACGCCTTGTAGTGCCTTTAATTTTGACTTTTCTTCTTTATTTTGTATGTGCACTCCGGCGGGTATAACCATTTTCCTATTTGATCGCTTTGTGCCTTTGTAGTGTGTTTTCTGTCCAATGTTTTCTTTATAGTTTGGACCACGAATCCTTGCACAACAATGCAGTACATGGTGTCCGACAGTGCCTGTGGTTCTGCAAACCTCAGAATTCCCCTCTGCTTCAGATAACGTCTCCAGTCAGTCTTTGATGTTGGTGTTACTCGTGCCTTTGTCATCCGGCTTCAAGGATTTTACATGATGCATTAGCAGAGACTACAGTTCAATTCCCTCGCCATGTTTCTCCTGAGAAAATAGGAATTCAAATCAGGATCTGAACGGGAGTACCATACGAACACAACTATGTTTTTCTAATTTCCGAGACGTTCACGTGCCCGCAAAGGGAAAAGAGAGAAACTACATAGTCCCAACCCTTGCCGCAATCTGCAATCGTGCTCGTCCCACGCAGCTCTACCCCTTTCATTAGGGCACGCCGAAGCCTGCGAGGACCCTTGCCGCAATCTGCAATCTGGCCTCGCCGAAGCCCGACGGTAATCGCCGATCGCTGCAGGGTTCCAGGTCAGTCATGGCCGGAGGCGAGTCATCCGAATCCAATTGCCACATTGTCCCTACAAGAGACAGTAATATCTTCCACCTCCAGTTAAGAGCATCTCCACCGGCGCCCTCAAAATAGTGGCTGGCAGGGCGCCGAATGGACTGTTTTGGGAGTGCCGGCAGGCCTCTTAAAATTTTGGGACCGGGCTTCCACACCGGCGGCCCCAAAAAATATTCAACACATAGAAAATGCATAATTTGATATAAATTGGATTTGAAGTTTCAAATACAAGATTCAATAGATTACATGCCAAATAAAAGTTTATATATTAGTCCTACTCCGGGTAACCAAATCACCGTGAACAAATGGCTACCAAAAAAAATGCATCGGAGGCTCATAAAGTGCTCAAAGAGATGACGGCACCTCCTCCACCTCGTCGTCGACCTCCTCCACCTCCACCACCTCCACCATCGGCGGCACCACCGTCGGCTCCTCCACCTCCGGCTGCACAACCGGCGGCTCCTCCACCGGCGGCACGTTGGGCACTCATCAGCTCATTCGCAATGCGATCAAGGATTATCATGTACCATATCTTGGTCAATGGATCCATGCCCTCCAATGGCATCGATAAGATCTTGGCTTCCTCCACCATCTTGGTCAACTCAAAGCTCTTTGCATCATTTTTTGCCTTGATCAAAGTAGCTTCAGCTTCTATCTTGGCGGCTTGGACCCTCTCCCTCTCAAGCGCCAACTTTTCCTTTTGAGTTTCTTAGATCTCCTTCCACCTTGCATCGGACCTATCATAGAGCTCTTTGGAGTTGGCGTTTGGTTGGCGCTGGTGATAGGATCAAGACTCACCGCTTTCCACGACTCAGTGAGACTCTCATCTTCCAAAGCTTTCCACTTGGAATGATGGGTGCCGGCCATGCCCACCCGCGGCCTCCTCTTGCCGATGGTCTTGTCGGTGTCAGCATCGACCACCTCAATTGTCTCTCGATCTCATCACTCTCGGCTTGAGCATCCTAAAATCCCTCGCCGGGGACGCCGTCGTTGATCAAGTCAGACATGTACGCCGTGCCCTCCTCATCGGTGAACATCAGGTGGGCGCCGGGCATTTCACCGAATACCTTGTGGTCGCCGGGCATTCCGTCGAACAGGGAGCGGGTGGCGTTGAGGGTGGAGCCGGCGAACATGTTGGGGGCGCAGCGCATGTCTGGCGACTCGGACGCGGTGTAGTCGACGTTGAGGTCGACGTGGACTCCATCTGGTTGGGGTGCTGTCACCGGCGAGAACACGCCGACGCCGCCGTCGTTGGTGCACGGGTATGTCTGGCTCTCCCCGAACTCCGGGGACACGAGGGACGGGGGTAGCCTTGGCAAACACAGCATGCCGCTATCGGTGCCGCTATAGGCCGCCGCCAGTGATGAATCACCGCAGCTCGTTCCCTGGCTCGTGGCGTGCTTGTGCCAAGTTGACGTGGGAAAGTGTAGTTGATGTGGGAGCTTCTTCTTCTTCAATACCCGGCAACGGCGCCAGAAAATTAGCTTGATGCGTGGTGAATGACCAGCCCGTTGGAAACCCCAAGAGGAAGGTGTGATGAGTATAGCAGCTAGTTTTCCCTCAGTTAAGAAACCAAGGTTTATCGTTCTTGGAGAGGAGAGACAAACGACTGAAGGTGATGCATGCTAGTTTGCGACAGCTTCGGACAATTTATATATGGCGCCTCATCCAAGCTTTGCTTGCTAGCTGCAACGCGGAACCTGCACACACAACCAAGTACTTTGTTCCCAACTTGCGATGAGGTTGTCAATCTCACCGGTTTGCTTGAAACAAAGGTTATGAGCGTATCGAGTGGAAAACAATAGAGTATGCGAATAAAGTAAACAGTGCGAGTAAAGTAAACAGGTGATAGCAATATGATGGAAATAGGACCGGGGTCCACAGTTCACTAGTGGTGTCTCTCCATAAGATAAATAACACATGCTGGGTAAACAAATTACAGTTGGGCAATTGATAGAATAAAGATAAACATGATATGTCAAGAAGATCACTATGAGATTTACTCTGGGCATTACAACAAAATACATAGACCGCCATCCAACTGCATCTATGACTAATAATCCACTCACGGGGATATCATCCGAACACCCCATGAGTATTAAGTTGCGAACAACGGATAATTGCATTAAGCAAAGTGTGTAATGTAAACAAAGCATATGCCCTTGAGCATATGAATGTTGTTTTCTCCCTAGTAGCAATAGCACATCTACAACCTTAGAGGTTTCTGTCACTCCCCCAGGTTAAATAGATGCATGAACCCACTATCGAGCATAAATACCCCCTCTTGGAGTCACTAGCAACTACTCGGCCAAGATAGCTACTAACAACGGAGAGCATGCAAGATCATAAATAACATAGAGATAACATAAGATATAATTCAGTACAGCAACTCAATCATAACACCAATATTCATCGGATCCCAACAAACCAAACATGTAGAATTACATAACGGTGATCTCAATCATGTAGGGCAGCTCATGAGATCTAAACATGAAGCACATGGTGGAGAAGACAACCATCTAGCTACAGCTATGGACCCATAGTCCAAGGTAGACTACTCACTCATCGCTCCGGAGGCAAGCATGGCGATGAAGAAGACCTCCGGTGGCGATTCCCCTCTCCGGCAGGGTGCCGGGAAGAGCTTCTGGACCCTCCCGATCTTTGGGTCGACGGCGGCGGCGGATCGCGATGTGTTCTGGAAAAGTGATCGGGTACTTAGGTTTTCTCCGTCGGGGGGTCTTTATAGGCGAAGGAGTGATGTCAGAGGTGGAGCCAGGTGGCCTCACGCCTGGCTGGCGTGGCCCTGGCCCTGGCCGCGCCGGCCTGGCGTGTGGGGCCCCTGTGGCTCCCCTCCTACTCCTCTTCGGATCTCTGGAAGCTTCCGGGAAAAATAAGACTTCAGGAACTTGTTTCGTCCAATTCCGAGAATATTTCCTGTGTATCACTTCTGAAACACAAAAACAGCAGAAAACAGGGAACTGGCACTGTGGCAACTTGTTAATAGGTTAGTTCCGGAAAATGCATAAAAGTGCCACGAAGTGTAACGAAACAGTAGGCAAATAGTGTAAAAACAAGCATGGAGCATCAAAAATTATAGATACGTTGAAGACGTATCAAGCATCCCCAAGCTTAACTCCTTCTCGTCCTCGAGTAGGTAAGTGATAACAAAAGAATAATTTTTGAGGTGACATGCACCTACACAATCTTGATCATATATGTAAGCATTTGTGAGCTGGGATCATAAGAACTTAAAACATGGGCATGAAGATATAATCTTGACAATAAGAACTTAGTAACCATGTTGTAAACATGCAAATGAACACAAACAAAAGATCATGAAAATGAAACAATGAAAGTCAAACGTGTGTTCAAATCATAAGGAAAAATATACAAATGGTTTTCAGCTTGTCCTTCAAAGAGAGCAAAACATAAATGCATAGGACACTGTAACAACTCAGAAATTGTAATCCACTTCTTAATAAATAAAGTGCCAAATTTTGGGACCCAAATAAAACTTTTTATCTATTATTGTATGCATACATGCATTTTCTTTTATTTGTATTCTATGATTTTATGTGTGTGATTTTTGATTGAGCATTGGTTAGATAATTCTAAGTGAACCAACAGAATCAATTGAGAAGCTTTTTAGGAGGCAAAGAGACCAGAAGTAAAAATAAGAAAGAAAGAGATAAAGTTAATATGATCTAGAAACTGTTAGTGACTACACCACTTTGAGCCCTTAGATTAAGAAATCTACAGCTCACCTTCATGTTTGACCTATTAGTTGAGCTTAACCAAGTTATGGACAAACTCAACCAACAAGCATTTACACAAATTTCAAACTGGAACCTCACACAAACTTGAGCCAAAGTTTGAATCTGAAACAGGAACTATACCAAATTTGAAATATAAATTTCTGCAAAACTCAACCTTTCTTCATAACAAAAATATGACTGGGTACCTTGGCCAATATGTTGAGCACCCAAAGTGGAAAATTTTGAAAATTCGAATTTTGAGTTCTTGCGGGCATTTCGTCGAACACTGGCAGAAGCAAATCAAATCAAATCAAGTTTTACTGGTGCTGCACTGTTCTAGCTCGCTCCTGTGCTGTAGCCATGCGGCTGGACGATGCCACGGTCGAGCCCAGCTTCCCCATCCCCGACCCAAGCCATGAGAAGAGGAGGGAGGAGGAGAAACGCACCCAGGGCCCCCTCCCAGCAACCCTCTTCCCTGCACGATGCCGACCATCTTGGAGGCGCCAGAGGAGACCCACAGCACTCCGCGGCCGAGCCATAACCCTCCCAGCACGCCCCCGTGACCGCCGTGACCGGAGCAAGCTTCACACGCCGCCAGGGCCCCCGCACCGTCGAGCTTCTGGCCGCGCTTGCCCTCGTCGCTCCGGCCTCGCCGGAGTGGTACTGGACACGCGGAGCGCCGCCGCGTTCAACCACCTGGGGGCAAGCTGCTGCTGGGAATCGGAGGAGGAGACGAACCGCCGCCGATCCCGCACGTCGCCGACGAGTTCTGCATCCCCTACGCCTCGCCCTCGCCGTCGAACGATCTTCACTGCAACGCAGGTGAGCTCCCGCCCGTGCTGAGGAAGACGATGAACGCAAGCCGTCCGATTCTAATCCAACGATAGCTTACCGATTCGGGAATCGTTAAGTGAGCTGACATCGCGACCCCACCTGTCAGCTCCCATTTTATTTCTTTTTCCCCCGCGCGAAACGGTATGGGCCGGCCCGCTCGGGTTTGTTCTGAATTGGGCCCAGCTCGTTTCGAATTCGGTCCGTTCGTTTTTATTCTTTTTTCCGCCCGTTTTATTTATTTCAAATAACTTTCAGATGCTATTTTCAAACTTTAATTCCTAGAGTTTTACAAATCCAAATCTAGCAAATGAATATGCATTGGAAAGCTTATGAAATACTCTACACAATAGTACTGGTTAGAATTCAAAATAAGTTAAGAAATAATTCAGATATGAATAGTGTGACCATAGCTTGTTTAATAATGAAAGATTTCTAGAAAATTATTTAAGCCATCAAAAATCATAAAAATTAAAATGTGAACTTACTAATGACCCCTCTTACTGTTAGTCAACACTAATCTACCCCAAACCCTATTAGTATGATCAATTAGACCCTAATCCAATCCTATTTTTGTAGCATAAAATGATAGATCACTATTGCCCACTTAGAATTAATTGCCCTCAATGCCAATTCACTTAGTGGATCCATCCCACTTAAACTTGTCTTAGTAACCCTAAATCAACCCCAATGCTGCACAAGTGAACCACCTATGCCTCTTAGTAAAGAATCTAGCTTGCACACTTGAAGAAAAACTTAGAAGAAAGACTTACAATCCAACCCATAAAAATGCAACATGAATGCTTTGGGTAGCAAACAAAGATGTGTGCTTGGTGTGTTGTTAGCTTGGTGAAGTGATGGTGTGCTTTGTGTTTATTCGTTATTAGACGCTAGTGTTGCCGAGGAGGATATTGGATGGGATTATTATTATCAAGAAGAAGAAGAAAACCCCGGACACTTTGCCAACCAAGGCAAGCCATCTTTTGATTCATACTCCCCCTGCCTAGTTTTAATATTGCATTCTACCTGTTTTAAGTAAATTGCATGATTGAATTGCTAGAGTAGAATGATAGACGTGTATTGATGTCTTGATTATCAAGAGCATCAAGCTGAGTTTATCCAACCCTATTTAGTAGTACTATCACTCAATGTAGTTGCTTAGTCGCTAATAAAAGTTGATGCTATCTCTGGAGGAACCCCATTTGAAAGGTGGTGACTTGAACTTGAAACCTGAAATGGGAGATTGCTCCTACCTAATGGCTTTATAAAAGAAACTAATCTTGACTAAGAACTATGAAATATATTTCTCAAATGACAACGAGTGATGTACTATGGGAGCCAATTATACCGTACGACCACATTACCCCTATATGGGAAGGGGCTTAATCCGTAGCTTGTTTATCTTAGTATAGGAGGCCTTGTATCAAAGATTCATGGAAGGACACCGCGAAACGGTTACTTCTGGACTAGGTGGATTCCACTAACCCGGTACCCGGGATGGGCAGAACTAGAGGCGCCGGAGCGGGGTTCCGTATCCCAGGCTCTAGGGAAGGATCCTATACTAGGATGAGCAAGTGAAAGAGTTTGTTTGATTATCTGAACCTCGCATACTTTGTGTATGTCGAACCGTGGATTTCTCCCGGCAGATGTATCGAATCTTGTGGGTAAAGTGTACCCCTCTGCAGAGGTTTTGAAACTATTCGAATAGCCGCGTCCGCGGTCATGGACGGTTGGCAAGCTGTACTTGACTTTTGTCAGGATTAAAAGTGACAAGGGTGACTGAGTGAACGACTTGACTTGAAATGTGGTTGACACACTTGAAGCCCTCTTGAGATGGAACTTAGAGAACTAAATCTCTTTCCTATAAATGAACATTCTTGGAAAATAAAACTAGCTTTTGCAAAACAACTTAGTGCTTAGTCCCCCATACCAACCTTTCATTTCTACTTCATCATTTCAATTATAAGATGGTTTGCGAGTGCATCCAATGTACTCACGGCTGTGTCCCTGGCTATCAACTTGGCCAGACTATGGGGAGGAATACCAGGAGGATGGGTATGAAGAAGAGTACCCGAACTAAGCTCGTCTCCGTGAGTCGCCATTGCCTGTAGGGAGAAGGCATGGGCCGAAGACGTTATTTCCGCTGCTATATTGTGTTGTAATATGACTTGGTCTATATGACCATTGTATTTGATCCACCGTATTGTAATGTCTATGGAACTGGTTACCAACTACGTTATGTATATCGCAACAATGGTTCTGGGATTGCGGTGGAATACATAACGGGCACTTCAAATTTGTTATCAAGTTTGAGGTCGTCACAAACACCTTCAAGTTTAAGAGGGCGACTAGATACAAATAATTTAAGAATAAGTAAAACCAATCAATATGAATCAATCAATGAAAACTTTGGGACAATGCACATTATACTAAGAATGACAACTATGCTCTCTTATGGTGCATAAAGATAGAAGGTGGTGACTGAACATAAAAGTAAAAGAAAGGCCCTTCGCGGAGGGAAGCAGTGATTGCAAGTTTTATAACCTTCAAAAATTATGGTACTTACCGGCTTTGAGCTCTCATTGCCCCCATCATAAGCATCTTGAATGGTTAAAGTTAATGCGAGAACAATTATGATGCATATGCTTGACAAATCATAAGTTGAAAACCTCGTGCCCCGTGAATACGAGTACCCAAACATCATGCTACTTTACTTAGAGTCCCAAGCAAGGCTCTTGCCATTGTAAGTATATGCATATCATTGAGAACCGCCAATGGGATACCTCCGTGCCCGATGACATGGAACAAGCCCACACCAAAATGACAGGACAAGCAGACAATGAACACCTCGACATCTCTTTTATTTGCCATTTGTTTAGCTTTTTATTGTGAGATGCGTCGTCGAATGTTCACCATGGGTATGCTACAAATTTCCACCATGAATTATGCATGGCTTAGATTAGCGGCCCGGCGTTTCCCTAACACATATACAAACTCCATGATCCCCACAAGATTCCCAATTCATTTCACACTGCGGGCATCCATAAACAAAAGATCACGATATCAACTCAAATAAGAAGTGCAATGTTGAAAGCTTGCCCATGACTGCATGGCTGGGCTAGTCTCCAACTTACAACTTGCAAGCATAACAACTCAACATAAGAGACCACAATGTCAAATTTTTAAGAACAGGAAAAAGTAAAGTGTGCCTTCTGGTTCGTGAGAGCTTTACTGACCGAATTTCGCATAACACTGGTAAGAGTTTAATTTGAAGAGAAAATAAAAGCAAGTCAAATTTACTTGGAATAGCAAATTGCTAGTAGGTATGTATGGTGGACACTTTGGAAATCTTTGGCTTTTAGGAGTTGGATGCACGAGTAGAGCTCATACTCAGTACAAGGCGAGGGCTAGCAAAAGACTGGGAGCGACCAACTAAGAGAGCAATAATGGCCATAATCATACAAAGCGACAAAGCGACATTAAAACAAGCATAAGATGGCATCAAAAGTCAAAAACTAAATGATCATAGAGGCTATTGGCGACTTTGTAAGAGTCTAACATGTGTGAGCATACGCCAAGTCAACCCAAATAAAGCATCAAGGAGAAAACCAAAATAATGCTTCCATACAATAAAAACAACGCATGATTTTTTCAAAGGCTCATTAAGCAATCTCAGTTATTTGAGACAAGTCATGCTACAGCAAAACCACTAAGCATACTATCAAAAAGACATCAAGCATGACATGAAAAAGCCTAAGCCGCAGTCTACACAAGCTCCTTCTTGTACCACTATTTTGCACAAAGCTTTTTCTCTTTTCCAACACCATTTGAAATTTTTATAGACACCTCTTTTGATGAAAACCAATAAAGATCAGAGGCAAAAATACACCTTGATGAAAAGATATGACAAGGTCTGAACGCAAATCAAGGCGAAAACGAAAACCAAAAGCAGTAGCGGAAAAAGAAGAACACCCGGTGAAATTGTAAGAACGAAAAACGGAGTGTTCTTTGCAAATGAAAACGAGTACATCTCCTCCAAAGGAAATTTGTTGAGGTCCAACCATTTATTGCAGCAAACAAAACAAACTAACAAAGAAAACTAAAACAACTGATGCTCCAAGAAAAACACATAGTGCATGAAGCAATAAAAATATAGTGTCTTGAAAGGTGACCTGATTTTTGCGGATGAAGAAGAGGTGCCTTGGGGGCATCCCCAAGCTTTGACGCTTGTACTTCTTGGATATTTCTTGGGGTGATGCATGGGCATCCCCAAGCTTGAGCTTTTGTCCATTCTTCAACTCATCTCATCATTCTCCAAACCCTACACTTGAAAACTTCCTTCATACAAAACTAAACACAAATCTATTAGCAACATTAGTGCAAGCATAACATATAATCAACCTCTTTTTGCTTCAGGTTTCAACTGAAAACCACCACATATAAAGCATATACTACTGTAGCAACTTATCCAAAAGTTCCGTGATCAAAAGAACTCAAAAGAAAGCGATAAAGTGGCAAACACAAATATTGGCAGAAATCTGTCAAAACTGAACAGCTGACAAAGGTCGAATTTTTTAGGGGTTTTCTGTTGCTCAAATCCAAAAGTGTTCAACTAACGAAAGTTTGGATATAACCTGGGGCATATGCACAAGAAATCGCAGGTCCAAAATATATACAGAGAATGTATACGAATTTTTACGATGCAGCACCGAAAATAGTTTCAGGACAGCAACATCCCCAAATCTTAACCTCACTCGAATTAGAGGCTTCTCTTGGCACAAAAACAAAATAAACAAGATAAGGAGCGGTCATTACAGTAGTAATGACTTCCAAGACTCAATTAAAATAAAAAGTACTGAAAATAAAACATTGGGTTATCTCCCAAGAGTGCTTTTCTTTAACGCCTTTGAGCTAGGCGCAGAAAATTGTGAATCAAGTATTTTCAGAAGAAGCATTAAGATCAACTGCAGAGGTCTTGTCAATAAGGCATTGTATTTCATCCACATAAGTTTTAGAAGACCCTTTGTGATCACGCTTTGGTTCACTCAAATCACAAAAAAGATTTTTGGGACAGATCCAGTCAAAATTATTTTCGAAAGCTTCACACAATCCCAAAAGCTTGCTAGGTATAGGTATTTTGGCTCCTTCATCATTTGAACTAATAACCTTTATAGGTGAACCGAGTTTATTAAAACGTTTAAGAACTTTCCTAGCTTCAATAACGACATCTTTAAATTCTAGGCGCAAAGCTTCCAAAATAAAAGCTTTCTTTTCGGGATCCTCAATTTCATGAAGCTTAAGGAACATGTATTGCATGAAAGGATTAAGACTAGCAAACCTAGTTTCCAACATGTGAATTAAATAAGCAGAAGCAACTTCAATACTAGGAGCTAGCTCAACCAAAGATTTCTCCTTAACTTCCTCATGCATACTAATGTGATTAAAGAACTCCTCAATGTTACTTTTTCCAATAATTTAACCACTACCTACTGAGAGGTCCTCCAGAACGTACTTAGGGATCAACATAATGAACTAAAGTAAAGAAATAACAACTACCAAGGATTCTAATTTTTTTGGGTTTTTGATATAAAACGATGCATGTAAAATAAATAAAGTAAAGCAAAACAATAACAAAGTAAAGGATGTGCGTGTGAAAACTCCCCTTGCAGAAGTCTTCTACTTCCTCTCCGGCAACGGTGCCAGAAAATTAGCTGCTGGTGCCAAGTTGACATGGGAAAGTATAGTTGATGTGAGAGCTTCTTCTTCTTCAATCCCCGGCAACGGCGCCAGAAAATTAGCTTGATGCATGGTGAATGACTAGCCCGTTGGGAACCCCAAGAGGAAGGTGTGATGAGTATAGCAGCTAGTTTTCCCTCAGTTAAGAAATCAAGGTTTATCGTTCTTGGAGAGGAGAGACAAACAACTGAAGGTGATGTATGCTAGTTTGCGACAGCTTCGGATAATTTATATATGGCGCCTCATCCAAGCTTTGCTTGCTAGCTGCAACGCGGAACCTGCACACACAACCAAGTACTTTGTTCCCAACTTGCGATGAGGTTGTCAATCTCACCGGTTTGCTTGAAACAAAGGTTATGAGCGTATCGAGCGGAAAACAATAGAGTATGCGAGTAAAGTAAACAGTGCGAGTAAAGTAAACAGGTGATAGCAATATGATGGAAATAGGACCGGGGTCCACAGTTCACTAGTGGTGTCTCTCCATAAGATAAATAACACATGCTGGGTAAATAAATTACAGTTGGGCAATTGATAGAATAAAGATAAACGTGATATGTCAAGAAGATCACTATGAGATTTACTCTGGGCATTACAACAAAATACATATACCGCCATCCAACTGCATCTATGACTAATAATCCACTCACGGGGATATCATCCGAACACCCCCATGAGTATTAAGTTGCGAACAACGGATAATTGCATTAAGCAAAGTGTGTAATGTAAACAAAGCATATGCCCTTGAGCATATGAATGTTGTTTTCTCCCTAGTAGCAACAGCACATCTACAACCTTAGAGGTTTCTGTCACTCCCCCAGGTTAAATAGAGGCATGAACCCACTATCGAGCATAAATACCCCCTCTTGGAGTCACTAGCAACTACTCGGCCAAGATAACTACTAACAACGAAGAGCATGCAAGATCATAAACAACATAGAGATAACATAAGATATAATTCAGTACAGCAACTCAATCATAACACCAATATTCATCGGATCCCAACAAACCAAACATGTAGAATTACATAACGGTGATCTCAATCATGTAGGGCAGCTCATGAGATCTAAACATGAAGCACATGGTGGAGAAGACAACCATCTAGCTACTGCTATGGACCCATAGTCCAAGATAGACTACTCACTCATCGCTCCGGAGGCAAGCATGGCGATGAAGAAGACCTCCGGTGGCGATTCCCCTCTCCGGCAGGGTGCCGGGAAGAGGTTCTGGACCCTCCCGATCTTCGGGTCGACGGCGGCGGCGGATCGCGATGTGTTCTGGAAAAGTGATCGGGTACTTAGGTTTTCTCCGTCGGGGGGTCTTTATAGGCGAAGGGGCGATGTCAGAGGTGGAGCCAGGTGGCCTCACGCCTGGCTGGCGCGGCCCAGGCCCTGGCCACGCCGGCCTGGCGTGTGGGGCCCCTATGGCTCCCCTCCTACTCCTCTTCGGATCTCTGGAAGTTTCCGGAAAAATAAGACTTCAGGAACTTATTTCGTCCAATTCCGAGAATATTTCCTGTGTATCACTTCTGAAACACAAAAACAGCAGAAAACAGGGAACTGGCACTGTGGCAACTTGTTAATAGGTTAGTTCCGGAAAATGCATAAAAGTGCCACGAAGTGTAACGAAACAGTAGGCAAATGGTGTAAAAATAAGCATGGAGCATCAAAAATTATAGATACGTTGGAGACGTATCACGGCGTAACTTGCGAAAGACGCGGCCTTGGCGGCCTCCGCGTCCTGCTTGCGCTGGATCGCGCGGTGGCGCTGCCGATCCGCGGTGACGACGGCGCGTCGGGCCAACTCTTTCGCCCAATCCGCGTTGGACATGTTCGTCGGCTTCACCTTCAGCACCATCGTGTGCGGCTTCTTCATCCCCGCTACCGCCTTCTTTGGTGGCATGGTTGTGGCCGGGGGTGGTGGCGTGGAGGACAAGAGGCGGCGAGGTAGAGGCGGGCAGGGAGAGGGGAGATGAGGCGGCATCGCGGGAGGTGCTCTGGGCGTGAACCGGCGGGGAGCGGCGGGAAATGGAGAGGTTGGTGGGGAAATTGGAGGGATATGGGAAAAAACGGTGGGAAGGGTTGGTGTCGCTGGCAAGGGGGCCCCGGGCGTCGGATTGGCACTGCCGCGAGGTGCCGGCGCTCTCGATAGGATCCTGCCGCACAGGGGCCGCACGGAAGCGCCTACTCATTTATTGGACTCGCCCACGCGCCGGCGCGATTTTGGAGACACCAGTGCGGGCTGGTTTTTTGCCTCGATTCCAATTTCCGCACCGGCCGCGTTTTGGGAGGCGTTTTAGGGCCGCCAGTGGATATGCTCTAAGGCTCTCGTCGTCGGAGGCTGCCCCTCTGTCCGGCGTATACGCACGAGCACCGTCATTGCTGGACACAAATACGTAGCGCTTTACTGGCCTCAATCCAGGAGCAACCACGTCCTGTTAACTCTCAATTTATCGAATTGCCCTGCTCTCGAAGCCAGCAAGGTGTCCACACACACATTGCTCTGCTCGACAAGACCGACTCACCGGCGCCTTCCGTCGGGATAGGGGAATCCTTGGACGTATGTGACTGCGGGTACGTGGTGGTTGGAGGTTACTTGCTGCATGCACGGAGACACTATGTCCGAGCCAACTGCATGGTGAACAAGGACAACTATTTCGAGGTGATGTGCTGCGTCGACATACACAGCACACCTCCCGATTTAGGCATGATCTAGCCATGATGTTGGATAAACAAGAACTCACTGATATTTCCTTCAACGTCGGAGGGGAGAGCTTCAGCGCACACCGCTTGGTGCTCGCAGCTAGATCGCTCGTCTTCAGAGCGGAGCTCTATGGCCTGATGGCTGAAAGTAAGATGACCTCTATCATCATCCAAGATATGGAGGCATCGACCTTCAAATCTATGTGTCATTACATATACCATGGTTCATTACCTGATGTTGGCTAGTACCAGCATCTCCTTGTCGCTGCTGATAGGTATGGGGTGGAGGGACTAAAGAAGATCTGTGAGGACAAACTATGTGCTGATGGTATCGCGGTAGACAGTGTGGTTTCATTGTTGGAGCTTGCAAAGGACCATTTTTGCTCCAAACTCAAAGATAAGTTCTTTGATTTCCTTGCAGACGGTGACAATTTCAGGGTGGTTGCCACATCTGAAGATTACCTCCATTTAATGTAGAGCTTTCCGAATCTATTGGTTGAATTTCGTGATAGGTTCGAGATACCGCATGAAAAGCCGACCATCAATGAGCCTGGTTCTCACAAGAAAACTAGACTCTGTTAGGCATGACCAAGGATTTGGTTACCGGTCGGGAAATCTGGTTACCGACCGGTAACCGGGTTTCCCGAGCACCCACGGTAACTAGAGTAACCGAGCAAAAAATCCCGATTTTATTTGAAATTTTTGAATTTGAAATACTGATACAATCATGCTTACGGTCCTATTTAAAGCTTTTAAGGAAATTTGAATTCGAAATTCAATTTTTGAATTTGCTCGGTAAACCGTCGGGATTTCTCGGTTACCGCGGTAACCGGGAATCCCGAGCCCCCTCGGGATTTTTTTCAATTCGGGAACCAAAATCTTGGGCATGACAACGCAATGGTGATAAATAAATGTATGATTGATGAATTACATATGCTCCTGATACATATGTAATGCCCTTCGTCGTCTATATGATGTTTTGCCTAGTAGTTGCGGAAAATTTACACCTGGCCACATCTATCATGGTTTCAAGTTATCTGGATTTCTAGAAAAGGCATGTCAGCACTTGTACCCCAGTTGTACGTTGTTCTTCCATGCCTATTTATCTTGTTCTTTCTAGTAAGCGGGTAGAGATTTGGTGCTCCTGAGCACTCTCGCCAGATGGGCGCATGCTATTGGTACGTTTGTGTATAGATATTTGTGCCAGTGTTATATCTAGACAAATACGAAAGGTTAGAAAATGTGAATACATGTTGTCTGCCCGTAGAAACAGTGTTATCTACGATCGAGAGCTATGGTCCTAGCATGATCAGATGTGTCACTGGAGCCGGCATATTTTTCATTGAGAAAACGTTAAAGAACAGGGCGTGGGCCACTAACTAGCACTGTACAAATAGACCTAGCTTTGATTATTTTTTGTCTGTACATGCGTTGCCGCTCTAGAAATCTGGAAGTAGAGCAGGTGAGTGAAGTAAAGCTTGGCTTGACTAGTCAACAAGAGTATAAACATTTATACTGATAGCTATTTTGGCGATATATAAGTGTAGTTTTTTTATAAATGATTTCTATTAACTTAAAGCAGCACCTTAATCAGAAAACGTTAGATCTGGGATATTCAAGCGTGATATGGCCTACCTCCTAAATACGGGGTTGCGAGTTCAAGGCGTAGAGCATCTCCAGCCGTTTGAGGCCCCTGGGCCGAAATCCGGACGAAACCATCGCCGGATTGGATGTAAATAGGGCGTGGGTGGCAACATTTTCCCAGTCGCCACCCCGGCATTCGCCCATCAGTGCGGTTAGTTTCAAAATATCATCTTCCCGGTACACAAAAGCATCGCCCAATAGTTCGGCGATCGGATCAGCCACAATCCGGCTATCGAAACAGAAACTAGACAACAACAGGCTCATCGGCGGTCCCTTCCCGCGCCTCGGGCGGCGATGCATCGTCGGCCGCTGGAGTGAGTGTCGTCGAAGGGGAGGACGAAGCAGTCGACGAAGGCCGGAGGATGTCTTGGCGATGGGCGTCGTACCAAGCCCTCGTCTCCTCGTCCATCGCAGCGTCATTGCCGCCGATCAGGAACGCAAGGTCGGTGTTCCTCTTCTTCGCCGTGGAGGTTGCCTTCAGCAAGGCGATCCGGACGCCCTGGTTGGCGAGCATCTCCTTCCACCGCGCGTCGTACTTGTTGTCCCTCCCGGCGGCGTGCGCCCTCGCGTCGGCCCAGCACTTGTCGAAGGACGCCTGCAACTTTTTGGCTGGATGGCCCGCCTTCTTCAGTTCTTTCAGCTTCTTCTGGCCGAGCTCGGGGCGGCCCGCCGATGCGGCAGGGGCTGGAGCGTCGGGGTTGTACTGCTCGTCCTTGTTCTTGGTGAGGTTCCAACGTGCGTTCGCCCACTTCTCGCAATTCTCGATGCGGGTGAAGACATTGAGGTACTTGAAAGTCTGGCCGTCGCTGTACATGTCGAACGCCTGCCTCATTCGCAAAGACAGGCCGGTGAATCAAAATGAAAACTCGGCGATCCAGGGTCGACGGAAGGCACGGCGAGTGAGCATACCTTGGCCTCGAAGTCGGTGCCGCTCACCGGGCGAGCTTCGATCTCCTCATGTATGTTGTGCCACCTGCTGCACGCCGCCTGCATGATCCCCCAATGCGTGCCCATGGCCTTCTCGCCGCGGATCATCACCGTCTTGTTGAAGTAGGGATCAACAATTTTGCGCTCGTTCAACGCCAACTTGACCTGCTGCCAATATGTGTCATAGTTTTGATTGGCGTCGGTAATTCCGTTCATGGAAACGGTCTTCCAAGCTTCGGCGAGGCACTCCTCTTCTTTGCCCGTCCATTTGATCCGCGGCTCTGTCGATGGCGAGTTCTTCTTCCTTTTCTTCCTCCCCTTCGACGTTGGCGTGGGCTCAGGCGCGTCATCCTCCTCGTCGAGGTCGGCCTGCTCCTCTTCTTCTTCGTCGACGTCTTGGGTGCCATCTCTGAACCCATCATTCTGATCATCGATGGCACCCCGCGCCGCGATGGCTTTCATCGCCCTTGCCTCCTCTTGTGTGAAGAAACCCGGGCTCGAAGCGGCGGCCATGGAGCCCGACGTGATCATGTCGTGCATCACGCCATCATTTGGCGGCGGCATCCCGTTGGAGAAGGAGAGCGGCCCTCGGCGCAGGGCAGACGAGATGCCCTCGTGCATCGCAGCGTCGTACTCCAGCGGCGACGGGGTAAACCTCGACATGCTGAGGACGTAGCTGTCGTGGAACATGGCCGGTGATGCCGGCGAGTAGGTGGAAGGAGAGCCGATCGTACCTTGGGTTGGCCATGGACCGGGAAACTGGCCGACGCGCGGCTGGCCCATGGACCTGGAGACCAGCCTCGCCTGTTCGTCTACCGCCGCAGCCCTCTTTGCCGCGAGCTTCTTCTCCCTCTCCGTCTTGCCGCGAGTTTCGGTTTGCCGGCGCTCCACATCCGCCACCCACGCCACATTTGTCCAACCCGACGGCCTCTCTTTTGGCGCCCGCGGCTTCCTCCCCTTTGGCCCGCATCGTCGACGATCTTCTTCGGCGGCATGGTGGTGGAAGAGAAGAGGAGGAGCTACAAATGTGGGGGAATTCGGCAGGGAAAATGGGTATATGCGGCGCATTTTGGAGGGAAACGAAATAAATAGCTGGGAACTACCCTTTCTGTGGCCGACACCGCGGGCCCGCTCGACGTTTCGCGCGTTTTTGTTTCGTCCGGAGTCCCCGAGCGCGCCTCGGAAAGCCGGGGATGGCCTGGGCTCTCCGGATGGATGAAAGCCCAAATCCGGGCGAAAACGAAGAACCGGGGGCGCGGCTGGGCCGAATAACGCCATCCGAATGAAAAAGAAAGGGTTGTCGGGAGCCGAATCGGGAAAACGGCTAGAGATGCTCTTAGGAGCAGACATGCCAATAGAGCAAGGGATTAGATATGGGACCTTAAGTGTATATGCTAATTAATCTTGCGTTATCTCTGGCCATTAGCGTATCTATGTGTATACTACTAGTCCAACCTGGTGGCCCTAGGGTCTGGGTCCGCCACTGAGGTAGGACAAAACAATGTGTAAACGAATAATCTCTCATTTAAATTTTTACTAAAAGAAGGTATGGTTACAGAGTGATGCTTACATCCGAGGCTGATGATACTGACAACCACATTGCAGCTACACCTGAATGGATTAAAAATATAATTATAGACCTTGATATTATTGACACTACACGACTAACTGACAGTCTAACACTACACTACACGGCGATGGATGTACTGTGCCGTTGCACAGGCATGGATTGTGTAGCTACAGGCCTAGGATTGATATAGCGTCGCCACATCTCTCTGGTTTACTGCGCAGGGTAAGAAATTGGAGACACTCTACTTCTGTCCTGCTGACACAATTGCGCCCCACGCGATAGATCATAAATGCACCTCCTAGTAAATACAACGAAGCCTCAAAAATACGTGCACATATACTACAACAAATCTGTCTACCTACTGTCATCATACGGATAATTGGATGGACAGATTGAAAGAAGAAACGGTTGAGATGTTGTCCACCTGGCGGGAGCACTGGTGCTCATGTGCCAAAATGCTTTTTCGCTAGTAACCTTGTATATTTCTTTGAAGCAACAACAGCAAGTTGAATGAAAAATCTCCTATTTAAGCTGTATGTGTTATAATTATGTTGTATTGTCGTATTATTAGAGAAAGTGGGAACAGTTTGGTACATTTCAATACATAGGAAACTTTATAGTTCTCATCTCTATAAAACAGCGATGGTAAGTCTAGCATTTATTTTCCAGTTTTGGGTATAAATTGGCTTGACTGTAGATGCAACTGGCATCAAGCTATTCAGTGCCTGGGCTAAACATCACGAATTTTTACCAGTCTCTCCCTTCCTCTAACATTCCACTTGTATTTCTTAAGAACATGCCACGATTGTTTGAAGGAAATTACTGTAATATATCATGGTGGCGCTGTTGTGGCCACGCAACAACACTTGCCGTTTCCCGGCACATTCAGTTCATAGGACAAAGGTGCAACGAGCTCTGCCCAACACCTCATCTGGTGTAGTTGAAGCTGCAGACTTGAGATGAGACTATTTGCAAATTACCCTTGTTAGGAAATCTTGTATTGCTGTATGTGGACAATCATGTACAGAGAATAGAATCATAAGGCATTTGGCCATATCATTCAGAAAAATATCTAAAAAGATCATAGGACTGTTGTAGCTCGAGAGCACACCCGTCTTCCGCCCCTGCAGTTCCTCGCCAACCAGTATTAGAGTTGTATACCTGTATGTATACGTGATGGTGTAGTACACCACATCGTATACTCGAGTCATAGGACTGTTGTAGCTCGAGAGCACACCCGTCTTCCGCCCCTGCAGTTCCTCGCCAACCAGTATTAGAGTTGTATACCTGTACGTATACGTGATGGTGTAGTACACCACATCGTATACGTACCCAACTTTGTACAAGCCATGTGAGGGGCTTTTCCTCACCATATAACACGAAACCAGGTACCCAAAAGGGTTACACTGTTCCACCCAACGACACACGTAGATCGACATGGTATCAGGCGTCCCCACTAGTAGAAAAATGGGCAACGGTCTACGCCTTTAGTACCGGTTCCCGTGTGAACCGGTACTAAAGGGTGTATTAGGACCGGTTCAATCGCCAGCCGGCCGAGAGCAAGATTAGTACCGGTTCGATGTGGCCTTTTGTACCGGTTCATACTAGGAACCGGTACTAAAGGGTTTTAGTGGGCCAGAGCTGAACCTTTAGTACCGGTTCATATGAAGAACCGGTACTACCGGTTCATATGAAGAACCGGTACTAAAGGGTACCTGCCCTATTTCTTCAGCTAGCCCGATCCCTGCATCAAATTTTCTCTCCTTCTCCTCTCACATTTCCAAATATTTGGCACCTCTCATACTCCAAAAAATCTCTATTTTTCTCCACCATTTTATCAAGATTGACGGCACCCATCTATCCAAGGGTTAGCAATATCATCCTTTTTTCCGGCGTTCCTAATTTAGCTCATTTCTTTGCTAGTTTAACTCGTATTATTTTTCTAGTGCTAGCAAGGTGTTTGATGAAATGCCTAAGTTAGGAATTTTATTCTTTTTGTATGCAATTGAGCTCAAATTAAAGTATGATTTGTAGGTTTTAGTATCGTCCCCGTTCTCACCGCCGTCGATCGCCAGCGTCTTCCCCTAGCCGGCACTGTACCACCTCGGTGAGCCTCTTTTTTTTAATAAAAAAAACTTAGTTTTATGTGATGAACTTGAATATTAATTAAGTTGGTCACTCATATATCCATGATGTTGTGTAATTAATGATTTTTGATATACTTATATAATGCAGATGAATCGACAATGGATGTACGGTGACCGATGCCATCCCGACTTCATTACTGGCATGCATTATTTTCTCAACGTGGCGGAGGCAAACAGGCGGTTGAATGGTTTCATTTATTGTCCATATAGTTCCTGTAGAAATACGAAGGATTACTCTACCTCAAAGACCCTTCACTTCCACCTGCTTGAGAATGGTTTCATGCCCGGCTATAATTGTTGGACCAAGCACGGAGAAAGAGGGGTTATAATGGAAGGCAACGAAGAAGAAGAGGATAGTGACAACTATCCTATGTTCACTGAAGACGGTGATAGTAGTATGGGGGAAGACGAAGCTGAAGAAGAGCCCATTTTTGATGAGCCCATTTTTGATGACCCCGATGACGATTTGGGTCGGGCCATTCTTGATGCGAAGATAAACTGCGGAAGTGAAAAGGAGAGGTTGAAGTTGGAGAAAATGTTAGAGGATCACAACAAACTGTTGTACCCAAATTGCGAAGATGGCCAGAAAAAATTGGGTACCACACTGGAATTGTTGCAATGGAAGGCAGAGAATGGTACTTCTGACAAGGGATTTGAAAAGTTGCTGAAAATAATAAAGAAGATGCTTCCAGGGGAGAACGTATTGCCCTCTAGTACGTACGAAGCAAAGAAGGTTGTCTGCCCTCTAGGATTAGAGGTGCAGAAGATACATGCATGCATCAATGACTGCATCCTCTACCGCGGGGAGTACGAGAATTTGAATGCATGCCCGGTATGTGGTGCATTGAGGTATAAGATCAGGCGAGATGACCCTGGCGATGTTGAGGGCGAGTCCACCCACAGGAAGAAGGTTCCTGCGAAGGTGATGTGGTATGCTCCTATAATACCACGGTTGAAACGTTTGTTCCAAAACAAAGAGCATGCCAAGTTGTTGCGATGGCACAAAGAGGACCGTAAGAAAGATGTGATGCTGAGACACCCCGCTGACGGATCGCAGTGGAGAAAAATCGATAGAAAGTACAAGTCATTTTCAGATGACGCAAGGAACTTAAGATTTGGTCTAAGTACAGATGGCTTTAATCCTTTCGGGGAGCAGAGCTCCAGTCATAGCACCTGGCCAGTGACTCTATGTATCTATAACCTTCCTCCTTGGTTGTGCATGAAGCGGAAGTTTATTATGATGCCAGTGCTCATCCAAGGCCCGAGGCAACCCGGCAACGACATTGATGTGTACCTGAGGCCATTGGTTGAAGAACTTTTACAGTTGTGGCGTGAAGAAGGTGTACCTATTTGGGATGAGCACGAACAAAAGGAATTTAACCTACGAGCGTTGTTGTTTGTAACCATCAATGATTGGCCTGCTCTTAGTAATATTTCAGGACAGTCAAACAAGGGATACAATGCATGCACACACTGTTTAGGTGAGACTGACAGTATATATTTGAGAAACAAGAATGTGTACATGGGGCATCGTCGATTTCTTCCAAAACAACATCAAGTAAGAAAGAGAGGAAAGCATTTCAGAGGTGAGGCAGAAGACCAAATGAATCCTACCCGCCCTACTGGGGATGTTATATATGATATGGTCAAGGATTTAAAAGTGATCTTTGGAAAGGGTCCTGGCGGACAATCTGTTCCGCATGATGTTGACGGACATGTACCCATGTGGAAGAAGATGTCCATATTTTGGGAGCTACCCTACTGGAAAATCCTAGAGGTTCACTCTGCAATCGACGTGATGCACGTGACGAAAAATCTTTGCGTGAACCTGCTAAACTTCTTGGGCGTGTATGGGAAGACAAAAGATACACCGGATGCACGGCACAACCAGCAATGTATCCACGAAGGAAACAACCTGAATCCAGAGAAGTATCAAGGTACTGCCAGCTACGCTCTTACCAAAGAAGAGAAGGAGATCTTTTTTGAAGTCCTGAGTAGCATCAAGGTCCCGTCTGGCTTCTCATCGAATATAAAGGGAATAATAAACATGTCAGAGAAAAAGTTTCAAAACCTAAAGTCTCATGACTGCCACGTGATTATGACACAATTACTTCCGGTTGCATTGAGGGGGCTTCTATCAGAAAATGTTCGAGTACCCATTGTGAAGCTATGTGCGTTCCTCAATGCAATTTCTCAGAAGGTGATCAATCCACTAACTCTACAAAATTTACAGCAGGATGTGGTGCAATGTCTAGTCAGCTTTGAGTTGGTGTTCCCACCATCCTTCTTCAATATAATGACGCATCTCCTCGTTCACCTGGTCGAAGAGATTAGTGTACTCGGTCCTGTATTTCTACACAACATGTTCCCCTTTGAGAGATTCATGGGAGTCTTAAAGAAATACGTTCATAACCGTGCTAGGCCAGAAGGAAGCATCTCCAAGGGCTATGGAACAGAGGAGGTCATTGAGTTTTGTGTTGACTTTATTCCTGACCTTAAGCCGATCGGTGTTCCTGAATCGCGCTATGAGGGGAGACTGCGTGGAAAAGGCACGCTAGGAAAGAAAGCAACAATGTGTATGGACGGACATTCTTTCACTCAAGCACACTACACAATTCTACATAATTCCAGCTTGGTGGCTCCGTACAAAGTGGAACACAAGAATATTTTACGCTCTGAATACCCGGAGCAACGTGAAGATTGAATTGATGGAGAACACATGAAGACTTTCGGCGGTTGGTTGCAAACACGGCTCATGAATGTCACTGATGAAGAACAGCTATACTTGTTGGCCAAGCAACCATCTTCGACTATATCGACATTTCAAGGGTACGAGATAAATGGGAATACATTTTACACATTCGCCCAAGATAAAAAGAGCACCAATCAAAACAGTGGTGTCCGCTTTGATGCAGCAGAGGACAATGGGAAGAAGGTCACATATTATGGGTACATAGAGGAGATATGGGAACTTGACTATGGACCTAATTTCAAGGTCCCTTTGTTCCGGTGCAAATGGTTCAACCTGAAAAATGGGGTACAAGTAGACCCGCAGTACGGAATGACTACAGTGGATCTCAAGAATCTAGGGTACGACACCGAACCATTCGTCCTAGCCAGTGAAGTGGCTCAGGTTTTTTATGTGAAGGACATGTCTACCAAACCAAAAAAAAGAAAAGAAAGGCAAGAGGACACATCATACGATGAGCCAAAGCGCCACATAGTTCTTTCAGGAAAAAGAAACATCGTGGGAGTAGAGGACAAGACAGACATGTCAGAAGATTATAATAAGTTTGATGATATTCCACCCTTCAAGGTGAAAACTGACCCAAGCATCATTTTAAATAATGAAGATTGTCCATGGCTGCGTCGCAATCAGAAGAAAGGGAAACACAAGAAGAAAACTTAGAAGACTAGATAGGGATCATAACTTGTGTATCTCAATATGGAAATGACTTTCCCATTTATTTTTGTGTAATGATGTTATTGTATGAGGGAAATTTTTCCGAGGCGGAGCTTCCGAAGATGCCGTAGGGCGTGAGCACCAACCGAGACATCTTTAGTCTCGGTTGCACCCACCAACCGGGACTAAAGGTTACCCACACATCCTTATCCCACCGACAGTTTTATTAGATGACACAAAAACCACCTTTAGTCCCGGTTGTACCCACCAGCCGGGACTAAAGGTTAGATGGTTCCCCGCGCCACTGCGTTCCCGCCTATTTTCTTCCCGCGCTTTCCACCGCTTCCCGCCTCCGTCTTCCCGCCATTTTTCACTATATATATGTAGGCTTGGCCTCCATTCACATATCACATCTAGACTCATATCTGCAAACCTCATCACTCTCTTCCATGGCTTCCATCGTATCTCTAACCCCCCGGGAGGCGGAGGTGCTTTGCGCCTCAAACTACCCCTGCCGGCCGGGCTACCGCGTCCCCCCCGGCTGGATGCTGAGCATCGGAGGCGTACCGGTCCCTCCTGTCCCTGTAGGTGTGGCACGCCAGATGGCCATCACGAACCACTACTACTTCGAGCTCACGCCAGAGCAGCGGAGGAATCCTCAGTGGCATCCCGACTATAGCCCGACTTGGGATGCCTTCTTCATCAATCGGCGCGAGAGTGCGCTTGCCAGGCACGAGGAGGACAGCTCGCCTCGTTCGAACTTCAACGAGGCCGGCCGTCGTCTATGGTGGCGCGGCCGGACTCTCCAGAGCGTCATGGCCTACCGTGGCCCCCGCCTGCGCTACCCTCAGTCTCAGTCCACGCGTGCTCACCAGTCGAGGTTCGACTACCGCGACCCCGATGCCAGCGACGATGACACCGGCGACTACGATGACTACAGTGGCGACGTTTATAGGGCTAGGCACGACTATGACTGAATCACTCCAACATTCAAAAACAAGCTCGGCCGATTGTGACTTAATCTGGCCATGTATCTTAATTTTCAGTTGAGATATGTACTTCTTTTCCTGTTCAATCGTTGAAATAAAATCAAAAGAAAATCAAATGAAACTGCAAATGAAAATCAAAAGAAAATCAAAAGAAACTGCAAAATAAAATCAAATGAAAATCAAAAGAAAAAGAAAAAAGAAAATCACAAGAAACTGCTAAAGAAAATCAAATGAAAATCAAAAGAAACTGCAAAAGAAAAATCAAAAGAAAAAGAAAAAAAGAAAAATCAAAAGATACTGCAAATGAAAATCAAAAGAAACTGCAAAATAAAATCAAAAGAAACTGCACAAGAAAATCAAATCAAAATCAAAAGAAAATCAAATGAAACTGCAAAAGAAAAAGAAAAAAAACCTGTTCAATCGTTGAAATAAAATCAAATGAAAATCAAAAGAAAAAGAAAAAAGAAAATCAAAAGAAACCGCAAAAGAAAATCAAATAAAAATCAAAAGAAACTGCAAAATAAAATCAAATGAAAATCAAATGAAAAGAAAAAAAGAAAAATCAAATGAAACTGCAAAAGAAAATCAAATGAAAATCAAATGAAAATTTTAAAAAAAGTAAAAAAAGAAAAATCAAAAGAAACTGCAAATGAAAATCAAATGAAAATCAAAAGAAACTGCAAAATAAAATCAAATGAAAATCAAAAGAAAAAGAAAAAAGAAAATCAAAAGAAACTGCTAAAGAAAATCAAATGAAAATCAAAAGAAACTGCAAAAGAAAAATCAAAAGAAAAAGAAAAAAAGAAAAATCAAAAGAAACTGCAAATGAAAATCAAAAGAAACTGTAAAATAAAATCAAAAGAAACTACACAAGAAAATCAAATGAAACTGCAAAAGAAAAATCAAAAGAAAAAGAAAAAAACCTTTGGTACCGGTTGGTGGAGACAACCGGTACGAAAGGTTAAAAAAGCGGAAGAATTTCCGAAAATACCTTTCGTACCGGTTTCTGTTACGAACCGGTACTAAAGGTCACCTTTAGTACCGGTTCTTAACAACAACCGGTACCAAAGGGAATTAGGTCGTTTTCTTCTCCCCCCCCCACCGACGGACACAGCAAAAGCCGCACTCAGCACACACTCCCGCCGCCGCAGTCACGCGCCGCCGCCGCCACGCGCCCGCACGCCGACGACGCGGGCGCCTCCCGCGTCTGCCCTCGACCGCGCGCGCCTCTGCCTCGCCCCGGGAGCTCATCCACGCCGACGACGCGGGCGCCTCCCGCCTCTGCCCTCGACCGCGCGCGCTTCTGCCGCGCTCCGGGAGCTCATCCACGCCGACGACGCGGGCGCCTCCCGCCTCTGCCCTCGACCGCGCGCGCCTCTGCCTCGCCCCGGCCCGCGCTCGCCTCTGCCTCGCCCCGCTACTGTAAGTTCTTCAGTTCTTCTTCGTACTCTGTTTGTACTTCTTCGTTGAGCAATGATCTCTGATAATGTGCTACCCTGTAATGAGTTGATGTTATCTATATGTTTGATTGAATGTGTATGCTTCTGGATTCCTTGTTCTGGGATAGTTCTTTGATTTCGCATAGCACATCAAATTGTCTTCCTTGTTCTGTTATTGTGATACTTCTGGATTCTAGATTCTAAGTAGTGTTAATCTGCTGCTCTGGTGAACTAAAAATTTCCATGTGTAGAATATCTTATTTTGAAACAATGCTTGTTTGCTAATGTAATACTGAGTTTGTGTTTGCTTAATCAGTTGTAGTTACTTGTTTGCTGTAGTAAAGACTACTAGTGTTATGTGATGGCTGGACAGTGAAGAAGCAAGTGCAAATATGCATAAGTCTCCTTTACTTGATCAGATTGTTGGAATGAAATGACCTTATTGACTTGTGGATTGGCTGGCTAATTTCACACTGTGCGCATGATGATTGTGGCTGGGCTGGCTGTGCAAATTTGAAATTTTTAGTGTGTTTCCATGACATGGTTTAGTTGGATTCCTACATGAAAACTAAACCCCTAATTATTTCCTTAAGTGTTTCCTTTATGTAATCTGCTGCTTAGTTTTTAGTTTTGTGGGGTCCATGGTTGCTTACTTTTCAAGAGACCATATGCAGATTATTTTAGCTATAATATGTGACAGTCAAGCCCTATTGAGAATGATATACATACTATATACCATTACTACTTATATTCTTTACATGGCCTCTCATCATAAATGGAGAATTTCATTTTAAATTTTTCATATTCTGGTGCTTCAGGAAAGAAACCTTCGAGCCAGGCAGTTGCCTACTTGTATGCAGTACACTTCCAATCATGTTGCTTTTTGAGATATGATTCTTTTTCTTAGCGTCTACTGTTCTAAACTTTGGTGGCATAACCTTACGAGATGCTTGTTTGTACAACTTTGATCAGTGCCACCACAGAAAGTGCATTTATGGAACTTATTTGCTTTGATCTTTTTTATTGTGAGCATCCTTCCTTGGGCGACCTTTTGCTGGAGAAGAAGATCAGTCTGGTTTTGCCTGCAGAGATGCGATGATTTTCGCTAAGGAGAATCACATGACCCAGGTGGCGCTGGAAACTGATTGTCAGGTGATGGTGGAGCTTTGGTAGAATAGGAGCAGCCAAGACCATGCTGGTGTGCAACTGATTAAGGAGGCGGAGTCGTACGAGAGCTGTTTCCAGGGCTTCAAGCTAGAGTATGCAAGATAGGATCTAATCGGGCAGCACATGCTTGCGCGAGAGCAACTTTCGAGTTAGAGTCTGTTGTGTACTTTATCTTTGTTCCTGGTTTTCTGAGTAGTATTGTAACTTCAAAACTTTGGAAACTGCAGGTTGTTCAGTAGTTTTGATCATTTGTTATTGTTATGCTAGTGAAATAGGAGTAATATGGTGCATCATTCAATTACTCTGTTCTATCTTTTGTGCTTTGAGAACTTCCTCTGAGTGAAAATTTTAATCCTACGGTGTTTCTGAATAGTGTTATGTGCCTGTAAATCTTATTTCCATGCTTTCTCATAGACGCTGCTGAGTTTGAAATCTTATAATTCAATATCTGCATCTTTTACTAAGCTCAACTTAGCAGTGTGGTTACTGTTTACACTTTTTTACGGGTGGCTTTACTAGTTAAATTTGTATTTAATATGTATTATTGATGTTCTTATATGGTTGTGTGGCTGATTTTTTTCCTCTGCCATAGAATTTGTTTGCTTATATTTTTGGTTGCCAGAAATGTTCAGGTTTACATACATGGCGCTCCAGGTCTTCTGTGGCAAGTTTAGCTATTTCTACTTTGTATTCTAAAGTTGTTATAATGCTTGAAGTATTGTAACTCAACGTTCGATTCAATCAATGAGTCGAGTCGTTGATACTCAATGTTGTATGAAACGTGTATATATCCGAATGTGTATGTTTGATATTGTAACTCAACGCTAATGAAATGTGTATGTTTGATATTCAACCGATGCGATGTTTGAAACGTGGTTGATGAAAACTAGGAATATATATCCGAATGATAAATTAGATGTAACTTGTTATGGATGGAATAATCATACTATTTGTCAACTAGAAATATATATCCGAATGATAAAATAGATACAAAAAGTTATTGGGCCAATACTTGAACATATATCTTATTTTGATTTTGATTTGCTAACATATATCTCGCGTTCTGACCCCGGTGCAAAAAGTCTTGTGCCCTATTTTTAATTCCAGAAAAATTGCTACAAGTGTTTGAAATTTGTGATAACTTAAAATAACATGATGAATTAAATAATTGCACTTAATTTTGTAGTGACATTGAGCGATGGAGGACAACACCTTCATCCGAGATGAGGAGCGAGAAGAAATGGTGCAGAAAATGATATTTGAGAGTGCCCGTGGACCGGAACCCAATGGAGAACCCGATGGAGATGACGATGATTTCGGCTCACAATTTTTAAATGATGTCGGTGAGGGACTTGAGTCCGAAGAAAGAAGAGACAACGAAGTGTCCTTAATAAACTTCGACGAGGTGTATATCAAGGCTATATGTTCATCACTTGATGCATTGATTTATTTGTATTACACTTATTAACGAATCATTTTTCTTTTAGCCTTCTGGATCATCGAGCAAATCTGTTAAAAAGCAACGAGGCCCGACGCAACGTCTAAAGGGCGAGGGTAGGTTAGCCCTCGCCGCATTTAAGGCTAGTGGTCAACCGGTGGAGCCCAAAGAGCACTGTCGTAAATTTGTAAACCAAGCTGGAGTTCTTGTTAGGGACCATGTACCGATCAGCATTGTAGAGTGGCATAAGCCGAAGAACGCGGGGGCTGAAGCTAGTTATGTCAATGATACTCTAAAGCTTTTTCTTTGGGACAGTCTACTGACACACTTTAGCCTACCGGAAGACATGACGGAAGGCCAGAAGAAGAAAGTCAAGGAATGGACTCTTAAGAGGATGGCCACACAATTCCAGACCTGGAAGAAAAATTTATGGGCCAGATATGAAGATAAAGATCCAGTATTCACTGGAAGTCTAGTGAAGATAAAAGATCACTGGCCCGCATTTAAGAGCTATAAGAAATCTTCTACTGCTATGTCCCGATCAGTCACAAATACGAAAAATGCTTCAAAGAAGAAACATTTCCATCATTTGGGGTCAGGTGGCTACAAGACTGCCATTCCGAAGTGGAGAGCATTTGAAGCTAAACTGATGGAGGCAGGAATCACTCCACAGACATGGGACTGGCCCGACCGGTCCAAGTTCTGGTTGTTCGCGCATGGGGCAGGGTTGGACCCAAAGACAGGGCAGATCGTTGCAAAGGGAAAATGGAAGGATAAAGTTAATGCAATCACGACGCAGCTTATAGATGCAATTGAAAAAGTTAGAAAGGGAGAGTACATTCCCGATAGAGAGAATGACGAGCTGACACTCGCTCTTGGGAATGCGGAATACGTTGGACGGATACGAGCCCTCCCAGGTGTCACCATGAAGGAAGCATGGCCGGAGTGCGCTGACACTTATAGAAGCCGTTCAAGAAAGAAGAAGCAGGACTTAGACAGGTTAGCGGAATTGATAAATAGGGTGGAGGTGCTTGAGCAAAATCAGAGGGCACCTGATCAGCCGCTGTTTATACAAGATCCTCAAGCCGATGCCGCCCCATCTCAGCGAAGAAGCAGTGTGGGTTCCTCGCATCTTGAATGTGCAGGAAGCTACCCCGTGGATTATGTCACGGAGAAGACAGACTGCGAGCTACATGTGCAAATGAGGAACGTGTCCGTTAAGGTGGCGGTCGGCTATGTTTACCCAAATGAAGATGGAGCAACGCACCATCATATGCCCATTCCAGCTGGCTGTGTTCGTGTCGGGGTGGATGACGTTGTTCCGGGTTTTGAAACAATGGACCTTGATTTTCCTGGAGGTGACGAAGAGAAGACACTGGCCGATGTCAAGCGCGGTTTCGCCATATGGTCCAAGAAATACATCGTCCTTTTGCCAAGGCCACCGACTCCTCCTCGTAGCAGTCCACATGAGCAGCCAAGGCCACCGACTCCTCGTAGCAGTCCACATGAGCAGCAAATTCCACATGAGCAGCAATGGCCATCGACTCCGCCTGGTAGCAGTCCACATGAGCAGCAAAGTCCACACCTACCGAAGAGGGACCCCAGTGCGAGTCCACCATCTCGAGATCCTCCGCGTAAGACTGCGTTTTTTAAGCGGAACGGTACGCCGCCTAGGAAGAGACCTAGAAAGGAGAAACCACTGCCGCCTATCGAGAAGTTACCTTGGGAAAGAACTATCGAGGAATGCAGCGAAATCTCTAAGTCCGAGGTGGTAAAACATTTTGCTAAGAAAGTGCCAGAGATACCTTTTGAGAAGACTCTAGATCCGGTGAAAGTTATTCGTACCGTTGAGAATCTATATGACCCTCCACCATCGCCGCTATCTGACTATAGGCGTTCTATTGAAAAGTCGTATGACGCTATGGTGGAGGTGAAAAAACCCGATCAATCGGTGGTCTCGGCGAAAACTAGGAAACAAGTGTACCATCTTGGAGAACAACCCGTTCAATCGGTCCCCCCTCTCAAGGTGTTTGACGAGAAGGCCGTTCAAAGTTCTCGACAAAACACAATTGATTACCCCATCGCTGAAGTAGTATATCAATTTGTTCAAGGGAAAGATCTGGTCGAGAATATCAGGTCGCTACCAACATGTATGCGTAATTTGAATGCGTGGTACACTAATGCCACAAAGAGAGGGATTGATTGTATCATGGTGCGAGTTAAGGATGAGCACTACTTCCAAGAATACTCTGTGAGCGTTGACTTCCTCAAACTTTTTCAGTTATACAATCTCCGGGCCATCGACAAATCTATCATCAGTTGCTATTGTCTGTAAGTGATTTATTAATATAATTTGAGAAGTCTTTAGCTCAGCTCATTCATTGTCTGCAAATTATCCTCAATTTAATCTTTTGTGCGCTATATTATGCAGATCGAAGAAGCTCGAATGCAAAAGGGATGAAATCACGGACATTGGGTTCATTGACCTAGATACAATACATGAAAAAACCATAGAAGATCCCATCTTTAACAAGGATACACCAGAGACTTTGCTTAGGTTTTTGAAGCGACAACGTGACAAAAAGACAATACTTTGGCCTTACAACTTCAAGTAAGTGTAACTGTCTTATAACACATTCTATTTTGCTCACCATATGTTAAAATTTTAACTGATGACTTATATCTATGACACTGCATATTTAAACGTGCGCAGGTTCCACTTTATTCTTATCGTCATTAAAATGTACGATGGAGAGGTTGAAGTCTATGACTCACTAACCAAAGAGCCTATACTATACAAGTCGGCTTTTGATATGCTCAAAAGGTAATTTTAATTCTTATCGGTTTTTTCGTTAATTTCCTGATATTAACAAATTAATAACTCTTTTATGCATTTTCTTTTGTCGGGCAGCGTATGGCAAACGTTCATCCAGGAAGATCCGACCGGTGGATGGAAACCGAAGCTGATATGGCGTGCGAACAAAGTAAGTAGTACTACCTAGGTCCACACACCTTTATCATACTTGATTATTATTTGATTGAATTATATTCTTGTACAGAAATGCGCGCAACAACCCGAGGGGACTAATCTATGTGGATACTATGTTTGCGAGAACATCCATAAGATTGTCAGCGAGAGAACGAATAATCAAAGGAATAGAGAGGTACGCTAACAATATTCACAAATTTATTTTGTTACCATAACTTGTGCTAAGTTTCAGTCATAATTGTTTAATTGTGATTTGATATATATATATATATATATATATATATATACATAGCTCATGTATTCATTTGAATATCATTCTTTGACAGTTGACAAGAAAGCGTGACAGGCTCCCAATCGAGCACCGCTTCAAAGCAATTGGCGAGGAATTGGCGGGATTTTTCCTTCGGGACGTCATACCTAATTTCGGAGAGTACCACTATGAATGAAGATCTATATGTAATATATAGCTTGACTCGGAGAATACCACTATGCTACATGTAATAGATAGTATGCCTCGGAGAGTACCACTATGCATGAAGATCGATCTTCATGCATGTACTATTTAATTTGCGATCTTATGCAATTACATGTGTTATATTATATGCACCAAGTTGATATGCATTACCTTGAGCTTCATGTACTCCTAAATCGAAACACGTTTCTGGCGCATCGACGCGATCCTCGTACAATGAAATGGTCCGATACCCCTAAACCCCTAAACCCCTCCTAATTAAAACCCTAAACCCTGAAATCCTTTGGTACCGGTTCGTGTTACAAACCGGTACCAAAGGTCCCTAGCCCTGCACTCTCCTGGAGCCAACGTGGAGGCCCCTTTAATACCGGTTTGTAAGGAACCGGTACCAAAGAGGGGGGGGCTTTTGTCCCGAATCTTTTGTACCGGTTTGATTTCCGGTGCAAAAGCCCCTCTGGAACCGGTATTGATGTCCATTTTTGGACTAGTGCCCTCTTCCCTCACACTAGCCGCCGCCACCCTTGTGGTATCTCGCCACCATCGCCGGCCGGCCTCCTTCCCCTCTCCGACGACCAAAACCCCTCCAGGATCAACAACTCCTCCTCCTCAAACAATACCCTAGAGTAGTTTCCCTCAAAACACAACCCATACATCAAAACCCTAGATCCTTACAACGAGGACCAAAAAAATTCTCGTCTTCACAACACGATCGTTTAGATCGCAAGGACCAGGACTCTGTCGCCCTTCTTCGGCGGCTACGACACCTCCTCAACGCCAATGGCCCCTTCATCGACAACACCGGCCTCGGCCTCCATCGGCATGCCGCCCATCACCAAGCTTAACCGTGAAAATTTCATGTATTGGCAGGCACAGGCGCTCCCCACACTTCGCGGTGCCAGGGTCATGTGTCTCCTTGAGGGATCCGATCTCTGCCTGCCTGAATTTCTTGAAGCTAAAGATGAGAACAAAAAGAAGATCTCTGTCCCCAACCCGGCGTATCATACCTGGGTCACGAGGGATCAGCAAGTTGTCAGTTTCCTTGTCAACTCCCTTGCCGAGGATGTGCTCCCCCGTGTTTTTGGGCTCTCCACTGCTGCTGTGGTTTGGCGTGCCCTCAACGATCAGTGCTGCCCAGTCCAAGTCACGGGTATCCAACATCCGTGGTGCCCTCACGAACATGAAGAAAGGTGACATGACGGCGCAAGAGTACATCACCAAGATGAAGGTGTTTGCTTCTGAGCTTGCTGCCGCCGGGAAACCGGTGGATGATGATGAACTCAAGGACTACATCATGAATGGTCTTGATGGTTCGTTTAATAATTTGGTTGCTGCTATTAATGTTGTCCCCTCCACGTCTCTCAATGGTATGTGTTCTCAGCTTTTGTCGTGCGAGAATCGTGGTCACATGCTGCAGAATTCTGGACAAGCTGTTGGTTCCTTCGTCTCGTCGGTCAACGTGGTGGTGCGACACCCAAACCCCTATTTTGGGGGAGGGCCGTCTCGCCAACCACCTCAACCGCCGGCCTACCACCCCCAGCAGCAGATGCCATATGCTCCGCCCCATCACCAGCCTTCCTATGCACCACCACCCGCCTATACACCATCGCCAGCACCATATGCTCCACCTCCATATGCCCCACCATATGCACACCAGCCATATCAGCCCCCATATAACCCATACCAACAACCACCACCACCATATAACCCTCCCGCCTATCCTCAGCCACCACCACCATATCGCCCTCCACAACCCCAGCAGCCCCCGCCGCAACAGCGCCCAGACCAGCAGCATCCTCAAGGCCGACGCTAGAAGGGGAGTGACAAGGGTATAGATAATAGAGCCCGTCAGTTGAGTACCCCTGAGGCCCGTTAAGCTAGGCCCAATTGTAATACTAGTCAAAATACGAGTTCTTACCGTATATCGATATTGTAATCTGTATCGGACCCTACCCGATCCCCAAGACCTGGCCATCTATATATAGGGGCCAGGAGGGGACGGGGTGGGATAGATTGAAGGCAAGCAAGGTTCAACACCCAAGTTTACTTTCGATATACACCTGTTTCGACTAACTTTACCTTCGAGTTCATCCAACGCCCTATCTCCCCGATCCTAAGTCCTTCATTTAGGACATTTGTCGAGTTAACCCTTGTTAGGGAGGTAAAAAAGGCCGCGTAGCATCCCCGTGGCAGAATGGGGTCTACTGTCATATTTACAAAAAGGAAGGACACTCTGCATGAGATTGTTGGTGGCGCTATGGTGATGATGATGATGATGATGATGATGATGATACACCACCACCACCAAAGGAGCCCAAAGGTGCCTATGGAGTAGACACAAACTGGTATATTGATACAAGAGCCACGCATCATGTCACTGGACAGCTCAACAAGCTCAATGTTCATGAGAATTATCAAGGCCATGATCAAGTCCACAATGCTGGTGGACAAGGTATGAACATTGCTAATATTGGTCATTCTGTTTTGCACACCCCGGATAGTTCCATACAACTTCGTAATATTTTACATGTTCCTGGTGCCTCCAAAAGTTTACTTTCTGCTCATCAGCTTACTCTAGACAATCATACCTACATGGAAATTCACCCATTCTTTTTCTTGATTAAGGATCAGGTAACAAAGCAAATCGTGTTTAAAGATCCTTGTCATGGTGGCTTGTACCCTCTTGTTCCTGCCTCGGAGTCATCCAAGCATGCCCTCGCCACCATCAAGCCTTCATCCTCTACATGGCATCATCGTCTAGGACACCCATCATCTTTTATAGTTCAAAAGATTCTTAGGAAGAATAATCTTTCATATTCCCCAGAAATAAATCCTTACATATGTGATCCATGCCAACAGGTTAAGAGTCATCTGCTACCCTATCCTGTCTCCACTAGTGTCTCCACAGTTCCCTTGGAACAAATATTTTCTGATGTATGGGGTCCAGCTCCTCTTTCTGTAGGCAAACATGCATATTATGTAGGCTTCATTGATGATTTTAGCAAATTTACATGGATATACTTGCTTAAGAAACGGTTCTGAGGTGTTTCAAGTGTTTCTTGATTTCCAACAATATATTGAACGTCAGTTTGGTAGAAAAATTCTTACTATGCAAACTGATTGGGAGGTGAATATGAGAAATTAAATAGCTTTTTTCAACGTGTTGGTATTGTTCATCATGTTTCCTGTCCACATGCTCATTAGCAAAATGGTTCGGCTGAGCATAAACACAGACATATTGTAGAAGTTGGTCTTGCTTTACTTGCCAATGCTTCCATGCCTCTCAAATTTTGGGATGATGCATTTATTATAGTCACCTTTCTTATTAATATACTTCCTACAAAGGTTCTAAATCTTGAGACACCCATTGAACGACTTCTCCAAGTTCAAACCCTACTATGAGCCTCTACGTGTCTTTGGTTGTGCCTGCTGGCCCAATCTTCGTCCATACAACAAACACAAACTTTCTTTTTGATCTAAGAAGTGTGTTTACCTTGGCTATAGTCCTCGTCATAAAGGAGTAAAATGTCTAGACACTGACATTGGCCGTGTTTATATCTCTCGTGATGTAGTATTTGATGATAATATTTTTCCATCTGCTTCACTGAATCCCAATGCTGGTCGTCATCTTAGTGAAGAAATTCTTCTTCTTCCCTTAGATAACCCCTCCTCGGCATCACATGATAGGGGTGTACATACTAATGACCATTATCTGCAAGTTGTTCCTCTTGTTCACTGTCGAGCCTGATGCGGATTCATCTCAAAAATCTGGGCCAAATTCTGAAGAAAATGGTGAAAACAACACATGCAATAACAGTACAGAAGAGGACAAGCGGCCAGAACAAGGCGAACCCGATCCCGAGGTAGATTCTCGTCAGAAATCTGCCCCGGATCACGTTTCTGCCGCGTCTGATGGCGCTGTCTCCGAGCGCTCCCATTTGCGCCAACGGCAGTGTGCCACGTCGTTGTCTAGTGCTGGGAGCCTCCCCGCCAGTCGCAGTCGCCTGCAGTCCCCACGCGGCTTCTATCACCGCCACCATCACCCGAGTCCCCCACGTGGTCCCCGCTGTCGCGGTCCCCAGGTATGCTCCACATGCTGCCCGCCATGTCGCCTTTAGCAGATGCGTCTCCGACGCACTCCCAGGAGACAACCGACGACGGCAGCTCTCCGATAGCTGCTGATGTCTACACACACTTCTGTTCTTGTAGACAATGTTGGGCCTCCAAGTGCAGAGGTTTGTAAAGCAGCAGCAAGTTTCCCTTAAGTGGAGCACCCAAGGTTTATCGAACTCAGGGAGGAAGAGGTCAAAGCTATCCCTCTCAAACAACCCTTCAATTACGATACAGAAAGTCTCTTGTGTCCCCAACACACCCAATACACTTGTCAGATGTATAGGTGCACTAGTTCGGCGAAGAGATAGTGAAATACAAGTGGTATAGATGATTATAAGTAGCAAATGTGGTCTGAAATAAATATCGCTGCGAGCAAACATGTAACAAAATAGTAAGTAAACGGTGTGCAATGCTTGGAAACAAGGCCTAGGGATCATACTTTCACTAGTGGACACACTCCCAACAAATATAACATAATTGAACAAATAAATAACTTCTCTTCACTATGGTACTCTGAATTACTCTCCTATTGAATAACACTAATCATTGCGTAGGGCTACGAAGCACTCCTTAAAGTTCATCAAGTACTTGACAAACACCACTCATAGAGATATCCAAATCAAATCACAACTCAAGATAAATATTATTGCAACTTAGACCAAGTACTAACACGGTGCACACACTGTCAACATTACACCATGAAAGGAGGAATAGATCACTTCAATACTATCATAGTGATAATTATTCTCATAATCCATAAGAGATCACAATCGTAGCCTAGACCAAGTACCACCATGATTCACGCACTGTCACCGTTACACCATGGCAGGAGGAATAGATTACTTTAATAACACACTAGAGTACACATAATGAAGAAGAGTAACATCTACTTATTCAACATGATACAAAGCTCACGATCACATAAAGATCACATCATGGGAGAGAGAGGTGAACCACATAGCTACCGGTAGAGCCCTCAGCCCCGGGGATGAACTACTCCCTCCTCATCATAGGAGACAGCAAGGTTGATGAAGATGGCGGTGAGGTCGATGGAGACGGCGGAGATGGCGATGGAGACCAATGGAGATGGCTCCGGGGGCACTTCCCCATCCCGGCAGTGTGCCGAAACAGAGACTTCTGTCCCCTGAAATTTGGCTTCGATGGCGGCGGCGCTGCGGAAATGTTCTGGAAATTTCGCCGACTCCCCTAGGGTTTTCCGTCCTGAGGCTTTATATAGGTGAAGGGGCATCGTCAGGAGTGGTCCCAGGCCTCCTCACACCAGGTGGGCGTGGCCAGGGGCTGGGCCGCGCCCCCTACGTGTGAGGGCGGCCTCTGGCCCCCCTCCGGCTCTCTTTCGGTCTTCGAGAAGCTTTCGGGAAAAATAAGACTTCCGGAACTTGTTTCGTCCAATTCCGATAATATTTCCTGTGTAGCTTTTCTGAAACACAAAAACAGCAGAAAACAGGGAACTGGCACTGTGGCATCTTGTCAATAGGTTAGTTCTGGAAATCGCATAAAAACGCCACGAAGTGTAACGAAACACAAGGCAAATGGTGTAAAAATAAGCAAGGTGTCGTGGTTTCGTCAACAGATCTGCCATAGGGGTAGGGATATGGCGGTTTGTGGAAGGGGGTGAACACAAAGGAGCGATCCAGGACGGTGGTAGCACGAGTTTACCCAGCTTCAGATCCCGCAACGGTGGCGAGACCCTACGTGCTGCTATAATTCACTATATGGCAACAAGTGCTCGGTTACAATGATGAGGTTGGCTGTTTCGCTATGCGATTGGCCGTAAGCTTGGTCTGATTGCGTCAAGGGCTGCTCCACGCCGGGCTTATAAAGGCGCCTGGCGTGGGTTACACGTTGGTACCGGAGCGGATACAACTTGGAGTCCTAGACTAAGTCCTGCACGCACGCTACAAGGTCACCCGCCATGGGCCGTCCTGCGGATCCGCCATTAGCTCGCCGCTAGTAGCCCGCCATGGGCCTGTCTCCGGATCCGCCATAAGCGCCTACGTCCAGTACCGCCGTGCCAACTTCAGCAACTGGGCCGCCCGGTATGGCGAATCCGCCATACCACCCCTGATGGGCCACCCTGGCTTGCTGATTTAGGACTACGTCGCTGGTATACCTATTTGGTATATCCCCAACAGTAGCCCCCAGGGAACTTCAAGATTGCCATCTACATCCGCCATGCTTGCTCTTGATAAGTCATTTCCGCCATAGCTCTTCTTCACTGGGATGGCGGTTATCTTGAGGTTCCTTTTTCCATCTATCAATCCGCCGTAAACAACGGATCAAGTGACGTAGTTATCTTAGCAAGATTTTCGGGATCCGATGGATCATACCGTTGAAATCCGCCGTAAATTTCGGCATACAGTTCCTTCTAGGGCAAGATTCACCAAGTTACTTTCTTACCCTTGGACACGTGTCGCCAGATTAGGGTTTCTGCGATCGGGACGAGCGGTGGTGATGGCGGGCACGAATCTCGAGGCCCGGGGTCTATATATACCCCGGCCTCTCACCCCCAGCCGGTCACTCCTTCATTCACCCCCGTCGCTTTCTCTCTCTTCAGCGCCGCCACGAGAGCTTCGTGATCTCCGACGAGCCACCGCGGAAGACCTCGCCGCCGGTAGCGTTTTTCGCCGGACCACTTCACCCGACGCCATGGACTCCGGATCACCTGCCCGCCATTATTCCGATGCTGAGGAGGAAGACTCTCCTCTGCAACAGTCAGTCCAGGGAGATCATTCCGGGATGGCGGATTTGGACCCAGAGGACAATATGTCCGAAGCTGAGGAGGAGATGGCGGGTGCAAACCCAGATGACCCCACAGCAGATGGCGAGGTTGAGGAGGAGGAAGCCAAGGACGAAGAAGAACAGATCCCCCAGAACCTTCATGGGTACTGGCAGAAATCCAGCATCAAGGATTCTGACATCCAAATTATGGAGGGCGAGGGTACTGTCGCTCCTCAAGCTGAGTCGGGATGGCGGACTGACTTCAAGGCCCCAGTGACTTTTCCTAACCCCTCCGAGATCGTGATGCTCAAATTTCACGTGGAGAGAGGTCTCAGTATGCCTCCATCTCTTTTCTTCATGAATCTTCTAAAGTACTATGGCCTGCAGCTCCACCACATATCACCAAACAGCTTGGTGTCTGTGGCGGGTTATACAGCCTTATGCGAGGGATACCTTGGGATCCGCCCCAGAGTAGACCTCTTCCAACTCTTTTTCTCCGTGCGTGCCAATTATGAAGACGACGGATCTCTTCGAACCTGCGGAACTGTTTGCTTCCTTCCACGCAGGTCGAAAGAATACCCTTTCATCATGCCACTGGACTCCGCCATCGGATGGAGAGGGTCCTGGTTCTACATGGCGGACAAGCCTGCGCCATTGATGCCTTTGATGGCAACAGGCAGTCCTTGTGCATGGTGAATGACCAGCCCGTTGGGAACCCCAAGAGGAAAGTATGATGAGTGCAGCAGCAAGTTTTCCCTCAGTTAAGAAACCAAGGTATATCGAACAGGAGAAGGGAGACGATGACGACTGAAGGTGTTTGTGGAACCTGCACACACACAGACAAATACTTTGTCCCCAACTTGCGATGAGGTTGTCAATCTCACCGGTTTGCTTGAAACAAAGGTTATGAGTGTATCGAGTGGAAAACAGTAGTAATATGCTAGTAAAGTAAACAGTGCGGGAAAAGTAAACAGGTGATTGCAATATGATTAAAATAGGACCGGGGTCCACAGTTCACTAGTGGTGTCTCTCCATAGATAAATAACATGCTGGGTAAACAAATTACAGTTGGGCAATTGATAGAATAAAGATAACGTGATATGTCAAGAAGATCACTATGAGATTCACTCTGGGCATTACAACAAAATACATAGACCGCCATCCAACTGCATCTATGACTAATAATCCACCCCCGAGGATATCATCCGAACACCCTAGAAGTATTAGGTTGCGAACAACAGATAATTGCATTAAGCAAAGTGTGTAATGTAAACAAAGCATATGCCCTTGAGCATATGAATGTTGTTTTCTCCCTAGTAGCAACAGCACATCTACCACCTTAGAGGTTTCTGTCACTCCCCCAGGTGAAATAGAGACATGAACCCACTATCGAGCATAAATACCCCCTCTTGGAGTCACTAGCAACTACTCGGCCAAGATAGCTACTAACAACGGAGAGCATGCAAGATCATAAACAACATAGAGATAACAAAAGATATAATTCAGTACAGCAACTTAATCATAAACACCAATATTCATCGGATCCCAACAAACCAACATCATAGTATTACATAACGGTGATCTCAATCATGTAAGGCAGCTCATGAGATCTAAACATGAAGCACATGGTGAAGAAGACAACCATCTAGCTACTGCTATGGACCCATAGTCCAAGGTAGACTACTCACTCATCGCTCCGGAGGCAAGCATGGCGATGAAGAAGACCTCCGGTGGCGATTCCCCTCTCCGGCAGGGTGCCGGGAAGAGCTTCTGGACCCTCCCGATCTTCGGGTCGACGGCGGCGGCGGATCGCGATGTATTCTGGAAAACTGATCGGGCCTTAGGTTTTTCTCGTCAGGGGGTATATGTAGGCGAAGGGGGACTGTCAGAGGAGGTCCCACGCTCCCTCACACGGGCCCGGCGCGGCCAGGGGCCTGGCCGCGCCACCCCTGTGTGTGGGGGCCACGTGGCCTCCCTCCATCAGGTCTTCTGATCTTTGGGAGCTCCCCGGTGAAATATGACTTCAGGAACTTGTTTCGTCCAATTCCGAGAATATTTCCTGTGTATCACTTCTGAAACACAAAAACAGCAGAAAACAGGAAACTGGCACTGTGGCACTTCGTTAATAGGTTAGTTCCGGAAAATGTATAAAAGTGCCACTAAGTGTAACGAAACAATAGGCAAATGGTGTAAAAACAAGCATGGAGCATCAAAAATTATAGATACGTTTGAGACGTATCAAGCATCCCCAAGCTTAACTCCTGCTCGTCCTCGAGTAGGTAAGTGATAACAAAAGAATAATTTTTGAGGTGACATGCACCTACACAATCTTGATCATATATGTAAGCATTGATGAGCTGGGATCAATAGAACTTAAAACATGGGCATGAAAGATATAATCATGACAATAAGAACTTAGCAACCATGTTGTAAACATGCAAATGAACACAAACAAAAGATCATGATAATGAAACAATCAAAGTCAAACGTGTGTTCAAATCATAAGGAAAAACATACAAATGGTTTTCAGCTTGTCCTTCAAAACATAAATGCATAGGACACCTCAAAGTTTAAGAGGGCGACTAGATACAAATAATTTAAGAACAAGTGAAACCAACAATATGAGTCAATCAATGAACCTTGGGACAATGCACATCACACTAAGAATGACAACTATGCTCTCTTAATGGTGCATAAAGAAAGAAGGTGGTGACTCAACATAAAAGTAAAAAGAAAGGCCCTTCGCAGAGGGAAGCAGTGATTGCAAGTTTTATAACCTTCAAAAATTATGGTACTTACCGGCTTTGAGCTCTCATTGCCCCCATCATAAGCATCTTGAATGGTTAAAGTTAATGCGAGAACAATTATGATGCATATGCTTAACAAATCATAAGTTGAAAACCTCGTGTCCCGTGAATACAAGTACCCAAACCGTGCTAGTTTACTTAGAGTCCCAAGCAAGGCTCTTGTCATTGTAAGTATATGCATATCATTGAGAACCGCCAATGGGGTACCTCCGTGCCCGATGACATGGAACAAGCCCACACCAAAATGACAGGACAAGCAGACAATGAACACCTCGACATCTCTTTTATTTGCTATATTGTTTAGCTTTTTATTGTGAGATGCGTCGTCGAATGTTCACCATGGGTATGCTGCAAATTTCCACCATGAATTATGCATGGCTTAGATTGGCGGCCCGGCGTTTCCCTAACACATATAAAAACTCCATGATCCCTACAAGATTCCCAATTCATTTCACACAGCGGGCATCCATAAACAAAAGATCACGATATCAACTCAAATAGGAAGTGCAATGTTGAAAGCTTGCCCCATGACGGCATGGTTGGGCTAGAATCCAACTTACAACTTGCAAGCATAACAACTCAACATAAAAGACCACAATGTCAAAATTTTAGAACAGGAAAAAGTAAAGTGTGCCTTCCGGTTCGTGAGAGCTTTACTGACCGAATTTCGCATAACACTGGTAAGAGTTTAATTTGAAGAGAATATAAAAGCAAGTCAAATTTACTTGGAATAGCAAATTGCTAGTAGGTATGTATGGTGGACACAATGGAAAACTTTGGCTTTTAGGAGTTGGATGCACGAGTAGAGCTCATACTCAGTACAAGGTGGGGGCTAGCAAAAGACTGGGAGCGACCAACTAAGAGAGCAGTAATGGCCATAATCATGCAAAGCGACAAAGCGACATTAAAAGAAGCATATGATGGCATCAAAAGTCAAAAACTAAATGATCATGAAGGCTAATGGCGACTTTGTAAGAATCTAACATGTGTGAGCATGCGCCAAGTCAACCCAAATAAAGCATCAAGGAGAAAACCAAAATAATGCTTCCATACAATAAAAACAACGCATGATTTTTTTCAAAGGCTCATTAAGCAATCTCAGTTATTTGAAACAAGTCATGCTACAGCAAAACCACTAAGCATACTATCAAAAAGACATCAAGCATGACATGAAAAAGCCTAAGCCGCAGTCTACACAAGCTCCTTCTTGTACCACAATTTTGCACAAAGCTTTTTCTCTTTTCCAACACCATTTGAAAATTTTATAAACACCTCTTTTGATGAAAACCAATGAAGATCAGAGGAAAAAATACACCTTGATGAAAAGATATGGCAAGATCTGAACGCAGATCAAGGCGAAAACGAAAACCAAAAGCAGTAGCAGAAAAAGATGAACGCTCGATTTTTAATAAGAGTGAAAACTAGAGCGTTCTTTGCAAATGAAAACGAGTACATCTCCTCCAAGGGAAATTTGTTGGGGTCCAACCATTTATTGCAGCAAACAAACAAACTAAACAACCTAAGAAAACTAAAACAACTGACGCTCCAAGAAAAACACATAGTGCATGAAGCAATAAAAATATAGTGTTTTGAAAGGTGACCTGATTTTTGCCGATGAAGAAGGGGTGCCTCGGGGGCATCCCCAAGCTTTGACGCTTGTACTTCTTGGATATTTCTTGGGGTGATGCATGGGCATCCCCAAGCTTGAGCTTTTGTCCATTCTTCAACTCATCTCATCATTCTCCAATCCCTACACTTGAAAACTTCCTTCATACAAAACTAAACACAATTCTATTAGCAACATTAGTGTAAACATAAAATATATTCAACCTCTTTTAGCTTCAGGTTTCAACCCAAAACCACCACATATAAAGTATATACTACTGTAGCAACTTCCACAAGAGTTCCATGATAAAAAAGAACTCAAAAGAAAGCGATAAAGTGGCAAAAACAAATATTGGCAGAAATCTGTCAAAACTGGACAGCTGATAATGGACGAATTTTTGAGGGATTTTCCGTTGCTCAAATCAAAAAGTGTTCAACTAAGAAAAGTTTGGATATAACCTGGGGCATAAGCACAAGAAATCGCAGGTCCAAAAGATATACAGAGAATTTTCACGAATTTTTACGGTGCAGCACCGAAAACAGTTTCAGGACAGCAATAACCCCAAATCTTTACCTCACTCAAATTAGAGGCTTCTCTTGGCACAAAAACGAAATAAACAAGATAAGGAGCGGTCATTACAGTAGTAATGACTTCCAAGACTCAAGAAAAAGAAAAAGTACTGAAAAGTAAACAATGGGTTATCTCCCAAGAGTGCTTTTCTTTAACGCCTTTGAGCTAGGCGCAGAAAATTGCGAATCAAGTAATATCAAGTGATGAAGCATCAAGCTCATAATTTGCTCTAAGAATAGAGTCAAAAAGTAATTTCTTTCTTTTCCTAGGGAAGTGTTCCATACCTTTCTTTAGTGGGAATTGATACTTGATAGTGCCTTCCCTCATATCAATGATAGCACCTACAGTTCGAAGAAAGGGTCTTCCCAAAATAATAGGACATGAAGCATGGCATTCAACGTCCATAACAAGAAAATCAACGGGAACAAGGTTATTGTTAACCACAATAAGAACATCATTAATTCTTCCCAAAGGTTTCTTCTTAGCAACATCAGCAATAGGAACATCAAAATAACATTTTTCAAGCAGTGGTAAATCAAGCATGTCATAAATCTTTCTAGGCATGATAGAAATACTAGCACCTAGATCACATAAAGCATGGCAATCATAACCGTTAACATGCATATCAATGATGGGTTCCCAACCATCTTCTAACTTCTTGGGAACAGAAGCTTTTTGCTTCAACTTTTCATCCCTAATCTTTATGAGAGCATTGGTAATATGCTTAGTAAAAGCAATATTTAAAGAACTAGCATTGGGAGTCAAAGCAAGCTTTTGCAAGAACAAAATAACCTCAGATATATTGCAGCCATCAACATCAAAATCATTAAAATAAATAGAGCTATCATCTCCCACACTCCGAAAAATTTCAGCACTCTTTTGAGAAAAAGTTTTGGCAGTTTTAGGCTTTTTAACACAAGGAGTGGGAGTTTTCTCTACACCAGTCAAAGTAAGAGGATTGCTATCAGTAGGAGCAACATCATTAGAGGTAGTAATAGTACATACCTTCATCTCTCTAGCCATCTCATCTTCTCTTTCCCACCTGGCATGCAATTCCGCTAACAATCTAATATTTTTATCAATTCCAACTTGGGTAGCATTAGCGGCAGCAACAATATTGCTCACATTCACATCATTAGGAAACACTTTAAGTTTCAGAAGTTCAACATCATGAGCAAGGCTATCAACTTTAGAAGCAAGAATATCAATTTTGCCTAACTTTTCCTCAACAGACTTGTTAAAAGCAGTTTGTTTACCGATAAAGTCCTTGAGCATTACCTCAAGCTCGGAGGGCGCGGCCCTAGTGTTGTTGTAGGAATTACCATAAGAATTACCATAACCATTACCATTGGTAGAAGGATACGGCCTATAATTGTTACTAGCAAAATTGTTCCTATAAGCATTGTTATTAAAATTATTATTTCTAATGAAATTCACATCAACTTGCTCTTCTTGAGCAACCAAAGAGGCCAAAGGAACATTATTAGGATCAACATGAGTCCTATCATTAGCAAGCATAGCCATAATGGTATCAATCTTATCATTCAAGGAAGAGGTTTCCTCAACAGAATTTACCTTCTTACCTTGTGGAGCTCTCTCGGTGTGCCATTCGGAATAATTTACCATCATGTTGTCGAGTAGCTTTGATGCGGCGCCCAATGTGAGGGACATAAAAGTGCCTCCAGCAGCTGAATCAAGTAGGTTCCTTGAAGAAAAATTCAGTCCTGCATAAAAAGTTTGGATAATCATCCAAGTAGTCAGTCCATGAGTGGGGCAATTCTTTACCATAGATTTCATTCTTTCCCAAGCTTGAGCAACATGTTCATTATCAAACTGAGTAAACTTCATAATATTGCTACGCAACGATATAATCTTAGCAGGAGGATAATATCTACCAATAAAAGCATCCTTACACTTAGCCCATGAATCAATACTATTCTTAGTCAAAGACAGCAACCAATCTTTAGCCTTTCCTCTCAAAGAAAAAGGAAACAACTTGAGTTTAATAATATCACTATCAACATCCTTATATTTTTGCATCTCACATAGCTCAACAAAGTTGTTGAGATGAGCTGCAGCATCTTCAGTACTAGCACCAGAAAATTGCTCTTTCATAACAAGGTTCAATAAAGCAGGCTTGATCTCATAAAAAGTGGTAGCAGGAACAGTTGGTGCAATAGGAGTGCAGATAAAATCACTATTGTTCATGCTAGCAAAGTCACACAACTTGGTATTTTCAGGAGTACCCATTTCAGCAAAACGAAAGTAAACAAGTAAAAACAACTACCAAGGATTCTAATTTTTTTGGGGTTTTGATATAAAAAGCAATGCAGGTAAAATAAAATAAAGTAAAGCAAAACAAATAACAAAGTAAAGAATGTGTGTGCGAAGAACTCCCCTCGCAGAAGTCTTCTCTTCCTTCCCCGGCAATGGCGCCAGAAAAAGTTCTGATGCCTTTGATGGCAACAGGCAGTCCTTGTGCGTGGTGAATGACCAGCCCGTTGGGAACCCCAAGAGGAAAGTATGATGAGTGCAGCAGCAAGTTTTCCCTCAGTTAAGAAACCAAGGTATATCGAACAGGAGAAGGGAGACAATGACGACTGAAGGTGTTTGTGGAACCTACACACACACAGACAAATACTTTGTCCCCAACTTGCGATGAGGTTGTCAATCTCACCGGTTTGCTTGAAACAAAGGTTATGAGTGTATCGAGTGGAAAACAGTAGTAATATGCTAGTAAAGTAAACAGTGCGGGAAAAGTAAACAGGTGATTGCAATATGATTAAAATAGGACCGGGGTTCACAGTTCACTAGTGGTGTCTCTCCATAGATAAATAACATGCTGGGTAAACAAATTACAGTTGGGCAATTGATAGAATAAAGATAACGTGATATGTCAAGAAGATCACTATGAGATTCACTCTGGGCATTACAACAAAATACATAGACCGCCATCCAACTGCATCTATGACTAATAATCCACCCCCGGGGATATCATCCGAACACCCTAGAAGTATTAAGTTGCGAACAACAGATAATTGCATTAAGCAAAGTGTGTAATGTAAACAAAGCATATGCCCTTGAGCATATGAATGTTGTTTTCTCCCTAGTAGCAACAGCACATCTACCACCTTAGAGGTTTCTGTCACTCCCCCAGGTGAAATAGAGACATGAACCCACTATCGAGCATAAATACCCCCTCTTGGAGTCACTAGCAACTACTCGGCCAAGATAGCTACTAACAACAGAGAGCATGCAAGATCATAAACAACATAGAGATAACAAAAGATATAATTCAGTACAGCAACTTAATCATAAACACCAATATTCATCGGATCCCAACAAACCAACATCATAGTATTACATAACGGTGATCTCAATCATGTAAGGCAGCTCATGAGATCTAAACATGAAGCACATGGTGGAGAAGACAACCATCTAGCTACTGCTATGGACCCATAGTCCAAGGTAGACTACTCACTCATCGCTCCGGAGGCAAGCATGGCGATGAAGAAGACCTACGGTGGCGATTCCCCTCTCCGGCAGGGTGCCGGGAAGAGCTTCTGGACCCTCCCGATCTTCGGGTCGACGGTGGCGGCGGATCGCGATGTATTCTGGAAAACTGATCGGGCCTTAGGTTTTTCTCGTCAGGGGGTATATGTAGGCGAAGGGGGACTGTCAGAGGAGGTCCCACGCTCCCTCACATGGGCCCGGCGCGGCCAGGGGCCTGGCCGCGCCACCCCTGTGTGTGGGGGCCACGTGGCCCCCCTCCGTCAGGTCTTCTGATCTTTGGGAGCTCCCCGGTGAAATATGACTTCAGGAACTTGTTTCGTCCAATTCCGAGAATATTTCCTGTGTATCACTTCTGAAACACAAAAACAGCAGAAAACAGGAAACTGGCACTGTGGCACTTCGTTAATAGGTTAGTTCCGGAAAATGTATAAAAGTGCCACTAAGTGTAACGAAACAATAGGCAAATGGTGTAAAAACAAGCATGGAGCATCAAAAATTATAGATACGTTTGAGACGTATCAGCCATCTCAAGCCCGCGGCCTTCCTTCATTCAAGAACGTCGCTGCTGAATCCCGCGACACCTGGACAGCTGTCAATGACGAAACCGCCACTCCCTATGTCAAGCTCCTGGCTCGGCGGATTGCCAAGCTATCTGTGGATGTCTTGAAAGGAATCGACACCATCAACTGCTGGATATCCCGGCGGATTCAACCACTGCAACACCGCGATCACCTGATGCACGAGTATACTGGTGCAAATGATGGCATGCGTTGCTCGGATCAGGAGCTTGATCCTAAAGTGGTTGAGAAGCGCATCCGTTCCCTGATGAAGTCTCCCAGGAAGAAACCTTTGAAGTTCGGCATGGCTATGTTCGAGAATGGCACCTGTCCTCCGGTAAATTTCCTTTCCGCCATAATACTGTACAGTATCTTTATATTTTATATGACATAACATTTGTCTTATTACCAGCTCAAATCGCTTGGCTCTGCTCACTTTGCCCATCCCCTTCGCCGCTCCAACCTCAAATCTGCCGCTAAGGAAGAAGTAGTTCATTCTAGCGGAAACAAGGAGGAGATGGCGGGGAATGTTGAAGATACAGCCCATACGACCCAAGAGAAGGCAGTTTCCAAGAAACGGGGCGGTAGCGGGAAAACTCGCGGAGGTGGCGGGAAATCTGCTGATTCCCATCGTTTCGAAGCTCAACGCAGGGCGGAGCTTGAAACGCCATCCGAGAGTACCGCTACCATCAATCTGCCCAAGTCAAGGTAACCTTTGGACACCCTTTTTTCATTGTTTTACTGCTTTCCATTTCTAATTCCTTTTCTCTTAGAAGAAAGAAGCCAACTATCAAGGAGCCGTCCTCCAAGCGAGCCAAGCCCTCCCCTGCGACTATCCCGCTCACCCCTGATGCACCAACTCCCTCCGTTCATATCGATATTGATATGGAGGATGCTGGTGGTCAGTTTGACCCAATGCCAGAAATCAACCCCACGACTGAAGCTGCAGCTAATGATGTCGTTCAAAGCGAAAAGGCTTCTGGCTCTCAGGGTCAGGTGGCGGATACTCCATCTGGGGGCAGCTTATACTGGAGGCAAAAGCAGCTTGAGGTCGTCAATCTTATTTCGAGCCAGGAAGATGCTAGCAACCAGCTGTCCAGCGGCATTGCCGCTTTTGTTGAGAAAACATCGACTATGAAGAAGGTATGTACTCCCAGTAGCCCCCGAGCGCCATGGCGGATTGCAGACACGATCCGCTATGGGGCTTCAAGATTGACTTCTGTAAGTTTTTAGAATAGCTAAGCTCTCGAGCGCTGGCAGTTCACACAGTGCTCTATAGAGAACTTTAAATTTCATACTGAGTAGCCCCCGAGCGTTATGGCGGATAATTATCCGGCATAAAGCTCTTAGAAGACAAAAAATCAGCATAAGTAGCCCCCGAGCATCATGGCGGATTCCATCCATCGTGATGCTCTAAGAGTAAATAAAAAATTAACATGAGTAGCCCCCGAGCGTCATGGCGGGTTCTATCCATCATGATGCTCTAAGAGTGACTAACACTTCAAATTTTGCCAGAACTACAAGAAGGTGGTGGAGGACCTGGTCCAGGTCGTCAGCTCGCAGGAGAAGGAGCTGGCGGAGAAAGGCGCTCTTGTGGCGGATTTGCAGCAGTAGCTTGAGAATAGCGGTAATCTACCTTAAGTTTCCTTTATGCTTATTCGATCAAACGCTGAACTGACAGAATTCCGCCATGCAGACGCTGCCAAGCTCAAGTCCACACTTGAGGGGATGAAGAAAGGCCACGCCATTGTGATGGATGGGCTGAATGAACAGCTTCGGAAATCGCTGGCTGAAAACGCCACCCTCGAGAGGCAGCTGAAGGACCAGGAGAACCAGGGCAAGAAGAAGGACAAGGAGATAGCGGATCTCCGCAAAGCCGCCGCTGACTTTGAGAAGCGGCGTGAAGGCTTTAACGAGCTCCTCCATCACTTCCAAGACAACTTGCTAGGTACCGTTTCTTCTTATAGCGTAAAATTTTCAATTTCTGTTATGCAGTCCGTGATGCATCTTCTTTTTTCCGCCATGCAGCTTCCTTGGGGCAAAGCGAGGTGGACACCGCTGAGGGCTTGCGCATGGCCACCGACGCAGCGAGGAAGGAGCTTGATGGCCTTCTCAGCGCTGGTCGCCAAGCGTGCGGGAGCCTGCAGATAGCGGGTTCTTCCAACCTTTCCGCCATCGCGCTCACGCAGAAGCTGCTGTTGGTGCCAGGGCTAGTGGCGGACTGGAAGCTATCCTCTGCTCGGGGTGGTGCCAGAACAGCGCTGACCTTGGCGAAGGCCCACTATCCCGAGATGGACCTGGACCAGCTCACCTCCGGCATCCCTGAGAGCGGCGAGGACGGCGCGCCGGTGGACGAGGCCGCCATCCGGCAGAGCGTGCTTGGATACGATCAACTGTGTGCCCTCGGCACTCAGTTGAACGTATACTATGAAGCATACGAGCTGCCAGGGTCGCCAAGCCAGGCTTCGGCATCCGCCTCCGCGGCAACTGCAGGTGGTGATGGCGGGGATGAGGTGTCCTCCAAGATTCCGCCATCCTCTTGAGATGTGCCCTGCAATATGGCAGGAAAAAATACTTTGCATCAATTCGGCCCCTGAGTGGGTCTGTAATTTAAACTTAAACTGCGTGTGATGTGTCTGCACTGTGACTGATCTGCTTGTGGCGGATCAGTGGAATGCTTTGTGAACTTTTGCAGTTTGTTTTTTATGAAGTGGTTTTAATTGCGCGAAGAAACTGCCAGGCCTAGTTTTATGCAACTTGCAGTTTTTGCCATGCCCAAAAAACAACACTTAAAATTTTTCACGCGTAGGATTATGCGATCCGCCATCCGGCTCTCTGTGCTTGACTTTTCGTGAGATGGCGAAATCTTCGCACGAACAATCCGCTAGGGCGACGATACTTAATAGCAACCGTCCAGAACCCTGAGCAGATGGCGGCTTGGATCGTCAAAAAGTCACTACTCTGGAATCTACACAGAGAACATCGAATGAAGATCAAAACATAAAAAAGCTACGCGGACCGCTTATAGCGGATTTAAAAGAGACGCAAGTGCAAAGCACAATTGCGCAAAAAGGTTCTATACAATCTAAACGAACAATAAAGGAGGTAAAAGACTCAGAAAAAATCAAGAGTGAACCAAATGCTTTATTTCATTGATCATATAGAGGTGCCTGTTACATAGCTTAGAGAAATGCTAAGTGTAGAAAGGACGTAGCTGTGCGATGTTCCATGGACGATCTGTCTCGTCGTAGATATCGTCAGGGTCTCTTCGTTTGCGCTTCTTACTTGGTCGCTTATCTAGCTCGCGAACATCAACGAGGTAGTAGGAACCATTCAGTAGAGCTTTGATGATGACGAAGGGTCCTTCCCAAGGCGGGGATAGCTTGTGGGACTTCTGCTGTTTGAGGCGTAGCACCAGGTCACCTTCCTTAAACGAGCGTTGGCGAACTCGCCTGCTGTGATAGCGGCGGAGATTCTGCTGGTAGATGGCGGATCTCTGGGCTGCTAGGTCACGCTCTTCTTCCAGCAGGTCCACAGATAGTTGTCTGGACGCTTCTGCATCTTCTTCCTTATAGGCCTCGACTCTTGGAGAATCATACTGAACATCACTTGGCAAGATTGCCTCTGCTCCGTAGACTAAGAAGAAAGGGGTAAGGCCGGTTGATCTGTTTGGCGTGGTCTGTAGACTCCACAGTACAGATGGCAACTCCTCTGCCCAGGCTCCAGCTGCTCTATGTAGCGGTGCTTCTAGGTGTGGCTTGATCCCTGACATGATTAGTCCATTGGTCCGCTCAACTTGGCCATTAGACTGTGGATGTGCCACAGATGCTAGGTCAAGGCGGATTCCATTGTGATGGCAGTATTCTTCAACTTCTCCCTGAGACAAGTTTGTGCCATTATCGGTGATGATGCTGTGTGGGATGCCGAATCTGACCACAATGTCCTTGACAAACTTTAGGGCGGTTTTGCCATCAAGTTTTCTGATGGGCTTAGCTTCCACCCACTTCGTGAATTTGTCTACCGCTACCAAAAGGTGCGTAAATCCCGAAGGCGCTGTTTTTAGCGGACCCACCATGTCCAGCCCCCAGACTGCAAAAGGCCAAGTTATAGGGATCGTATGCAGTGCTGTGGCGGGCATATGGGTCTGCTTGGAGTACATCTGGCAACCATGGCAGAGCTCCACGATGCGTTCTGCATCTGCCTTGGCTGTTGGCCAGTAGAACCCATGGCGGAATGCTTTTGCTACTAGGGATCTGGCGGCGGCGTGATGGCCACATTCGCCTTCATGGATCTCTCTTAGTATTTCGATTCCATCCACTTGGGATATGCACTTCATGAAAACTCCCGAGGTGCTCCGTTTGTAGAGTTGGCCATCTATGATGGTGTACGCTTTGACTCTACGCTCGATTTGTCTTTTCTAGACTTCGTCTTCGGGAAGCTTCTTGTTCGTCAGATACTCCAGGAAGGGCTCTGCCCATGGCGGATTGCTAGGCAAAACCGCCATAACAGGGGAGCTCGCTATCTCCGGATTTTCTGGATCCACCATCTTAACTGATGGTACGCGCAGATGCTCGAGGAATACGCCTGGCAGAACTGCCTTGCGGCTGGATCCCAGTTTGGACAAGGTATCGGCCGCCATGTTATCTTCTCGTCGTACGTGCTTTATGTCGTAGCCGAGGAAACTTTTGGCCATCTCGTCCACTTCATCTCTGTATGCCGCCATGACTTCGTTCCGAGCCTTATATGTGCCAGCCACCTGCTGAGCCACAAGGTCAGAGTCTCCACAGCACATGATGTGTTGTACGCCGATCTCCTTTGCGACACGTAGCCCATGTAGTAGCGCTTCATATTCCGCGATGTTGTTGGTGGTGGGGAAGTGAATCTGGAGAACGTAGCTTAGCTCATCTCCCTTAGGAGATTTGAGCGTCACTCCAGCCCCCGAGCCGTGTAGCAACTTTGAACCATCAAAGTGCATCACCCAATGCTCTGGTTCTTGGACGGGCGTAGTTTCCTGCGCTTCCTTCCAATCCGCCATAAACTCCGCCAAAGCCTGAGACTTAATGGCGGTGCGAGGCTTGTAGTCGATGTCGAAAGAGGCCAATTCAATGCCCCACTTTGCAACTCGTCCTGTTGCGTCGCTGTTGTTGATGATGTCCTTCAGTGGGGCTTTGCTCACCACTGTGATCTTATGGTCATAGAAGTAATGCCTTAACTTACGAGAAGCTAGGAAAACTCCGTATGCCAATTTTTGGTAGTGAGGGTAGCGCTGCTTGGATTCCGTCAGGACCTCGCTGACATAGTAGACTGGTCTCTAGACGCCATACTCCTGCGCTTCTTCCTTACGCTCTACCACCATGACGATGCTGACCACCCTATTGGTTGCCGCCATGTACAGTAACATGGGTTCCTGATCTTCGGGAGCCGCTAGGACTGGTGCAGTGGATAACACTCTCTTCAGATCCTTAAGTGCAGCGTCTGCCTCGTCGGTCCAGACGAATTCGTCTGATTTCTTCATCAGCTTGTAGAGTGGCAAAGCCTTCTCGCCAAGACGACTGATGAATCTGCTCACTGCTGCCACGCAGCCTGTGAGTCTCTGCACGTCTTTTAGGTCGATGGGCCGGGAGATGTCGAGGATTGCCTTGATCTTCTCCGGGTTAACCTCAATTCCGCGGTGGGAGACGATGAATCCTAGGAGTTGTCCAGCTGGGACCCCGAAGACGCACTTCGTTGGGTTGAGCATCATGTTGTACTTCCTGAGATTGTCGAAGGTCTCTTGCAAATCCGCTATAAGGCCATCTTGCTTCTTGGACATGACTGCGATGTCGTCCGCGTATGCGTGGATGTTTCGTCCGATTTGATCCGCCAGGCACTTTTGCATAGTGCGCTGATACGTTGCTCCTGCGTTTTTCAGACCGAATGGCATTGTGACATAGCAATATGTGCCATAAGGTGTTACGAACGACGTAGCGAGCTGATCGGACTTTTTCCATCTTGATCTGGTGGTATCCGGAGTAGGCATCTAAGAAACACAGTAGCTCCGATCCCGCCGTCGAGTCAATGACTTGGTCAATGCGAGGCAAGGGAAAAGGGTCTTTTGGACATGCTTTGTTCAGGCCAGTGTAATCTACACACATGCGCAGAACTTTTGTGTTTTTCTTAGGAACTAGTACCGGATTTGCCACCCACTTGGTATGTATCACTTCCTTGATGAAGCCTGCTTTCAACAGCTTGGAAATTTCCTTTGCTATGGCGCGGCGCTTTTCATCTCCGAAGCGTCTCATGGCTTGTCTTACTGGCTTTGAGCCAGGAATTATCTGCAGAGCGTGCTCGGCGAGTTCCCTGGGTACACCCGTCATGTCAGATGGCTGCCATGCGAAGATGTCCCGGTTCTCACGGAGGAACTCGACGAGCGCGCTTTCCTATGCGGGGGACAAATTTGTTCCAATGGCGGTAGTCTTGGCGGCATCGCCAGCGACAAGTTCCACCTGTTTTGTATCGACTGTAGGCTTCAAGGTGGGCGGGGAGGCGGAAACCTCCTGCTTGGATGCCGGCATCTCCGCGGGGTCTGTAGCGGCGTGGATTTCTTTGAACTCCTCGCCGAAGAACACTGCTTCCGCGAAGGCGGCTTCTCCTTCCTCGCACTCCTTTGCCTTTCTGAAACTGCCATAAACGGTAATTATGCCATCCGGTCCTGGCATCTTCAGTTGATTGTAGATGTAGCATGGCCTTGCGTGAAAGCTGTGGAAGGCCGGGCGCCCGAAGATCACGTGGTAAGTGCTTTTGAACGGGACCACCTCGAAGGTTATGGGCTCTTCTCTGTAGTTATCCTCACTACCGAAGGCAACCTTGAGCGTGATGGACCCAAGGGACTTGGCCTGGCGACCAGGAACCACCCCATAAAAGGTGACCGCGCTATGGCGGAGTTGGGTCTTGGTGAGGCCAAGCTTTGTCAGCGTTTTCACGTACATGATGTTCAGGCTGCTTCCGCCATCCATTAAACATTTGGAGAACTCGTAGCCATGGATTACAGGGCATACCACCATGGCGTAATAGCCATCTGGGATGTGCTCTAGATGATCATCGCGGCTCTAGTGCACCGGTACTTCGGACCATCGGACGTACTGGCGGATTTTTGGCACGGTGGCATTAAGGGAGCGCATAGCAGCTCTCTAAGCCTTAGCCGTGGGGGGTCCAAGGAATGTGTGAAAGGCACCTTTTTTGTCCTTGATTGGGTTACCCTTGCCAGCACCACCCTCTGCCTTTTCGGCGGGTTTGGGCGCGGGGTCTTCATCCATATCGCTGCCATCCCTGGACTCCTTGTCTTTATCCGCTTTTCCTTTGCCACGAGGCCGTTGTCGCCGGCTGCGCTTGAAGCCAGCTTCTTGATCCGCCTTGAGGTCGTTAACAAACTTGCAGTTCCGGTTGGTGTGGTTGCACTTTCCTGAAGCGTCGCGGTGGGCAAAACATGGCATATCGCGGTATTCGTCGTAAGACACGGGGGCGGATGGCGCCGAAGCGGGAGTTGCGGAACTCCGCGGCTGGCCACCGCCACCTCCGCGCCCTCGGCCGCGCTGGCTGTTTTGACCCTTGTCATTAAAGGTTGTGGCCACCATGTCCGGAGCCTGCGGCTCTTCTGGCGGATTCTTTCGCTTGTTACTGCTATTCCGCTTTCCAGTGTTCTGGATGGCGGAAGCTTTCAGAGATTCGCGGGCGTCGTCGTCGGCGGCCGCGTAGTTGCTTGCGATGGTGATCATGGAATTTAGGGTCAGTTTCCCTTCGTTCCTTTCCCGCAACAGGCGATGGCGGAGCAGTTGGCCTCTCTCCAAACTGTCAATAAACGCGAGGATGGCGGATTCGTCAGTAACCCCCTCACAGGAGTTCTTCATATCCAGCCATCGCGCGAGGAAAATTCGGGAGGTCTCATCGTCGGCTCGTCGGCACCGTTGGAGGTCACCAATGTTGTGGGGTCTCTTGTAAGTCCCCTCAAAATTTTCCGTGAACGCAGTTTGCATATCGAACCAGGTTTGGATGGAGTTTTCTGCCAGGTCGTTGATCCACTGCCTTGCAGTGCTGGATAGCATCAGGGGAAAATAGCGGGCAGCGACGTTGGGAGACCCCCCGGCGAATTGTACTGCGTTGAAGTAGTCTTGTAGCCAGGTCTAAGGCCTATCGACTCCATTGTACTGGCGGATATTTTTCTCGATTTTGAACCCATACGGGATGGGCTCGTCACGAATCCGTGATCCAAAGCACTTTGGGCCGAGGAAGAAGGCCGTTTGAGACTTGGCAATCTCGTTTAGATGGGTACGGGCGTCGTAGGGCTTCTGGTCCGGCGGATCCTTGCGGGAGTTGCGCGACCTTGCTGGCCCGCCGCCACCGCCACCGCCGCCATGGGGGCTCCCTGGTGGGGATGGCGAAGGGTCGCGTCTGCGCTTACTCTCGCCGTCCTGCGACTGTTCTCTGCAGCTACGACTTCCATCTGTTCTTCGCGGAGATTGGTCATCATCATGGCGGCGGGAGCCTTGCCCTTTGTCATCGTGGCGGCGAGTGGAGCGATGCTTGTCCTTGTCACTGTTATGATGCGCGCCGTCGTCATGGCGAGATCGGTCCCTTCTCTTGGATCCGCCATCCCTGCTGTTTTCCCGTTGTGGCGGATCGTCTCTGCGTCCAGCGTCACGGCTTCATCCTCGTTTGCCATCATTGTCGCGTATGACGATTCCTCCCTTAGGGACTTTGAACGTCTTATGCTTTGGCGGCGGCATGTTGGTCTTATGGCGAGGAGCAGCAGTGGCTTGTTGGTATCCGTAAGCCGGGTAATTCTTGCGGGGTGGCGATGGATTTCTCTGTGGGCCTTTGCCATGTGGTCTGTCGTCATCGGAGGATATTGGGATGGCGTGTCTCCGATTGCGAGCTTCTCTTCTTCGGATCTCCGAGGATCCGGTATGAGATTCGTTGTCAGGACGACCACCATTATTGCCAGCTCCCTGAGCTTTAGACGCAGTACTGGACCGGCATAGCGCAGGATCAGATTCGAGCCGCCGTGACGACGTAGCCTTTTCCTGCTGCACTAATGCTTTGGTCATCAGTTTAACCGCTATCTCTAGGGCTGCTGGACTCTTGTTATGCTCCAATAGCTCCTTTGCGGCCACGATGTTCTCGATGGGCGTAGCCTTAACTTCATCGTGGTTTTTGTCCACGTATGGCGGATTCTTGATGTACATCCTGGCCAGAGTTTCCGCTGTTGGTACGGTGAACTCAAGGTTTCGTACCAGCTGCGGGTCGCCTCCCTCGTTGATCTGGTTCTGAATGAGAGTGGCATACTTCTCTTCCATGTTCCTTGCGCGCTTCAGCGTGTCCTGAGCTTTAGCAATGTCGTCATCAACCTGCTGGCCCATCTTCTCGACTCGCTTTGCTTCCTTGAGGAGTGCTCGCCTCTTCTTCTCGAGATCGTTCACATCTCTGACATAGTCAGGGGTGATTGGATCTGCTAGAGTTCCGTAGACGACCTTATCCAGCGGGGTCGTGAAGTCTTCTTGGTGCTGGTCCTCGGGGATGGCGGGTAATGGCCTGGGTCCGCCATGAATCTCAGGAAGTTGCTCCGCGGCGGGATCGGCGGCTGGTGGCGGGCTACCCTGCTCATTGCCGACATCTCCGTCGTGGACTGCCTAAGATGGCGGATCACCGGTTGTCTGCCCGCCATCATCTCCTTTGTTGGTGACAAACACCTGCTTGGCCGCTGCGTGTTGCTCTTCAAGTGCCTGCTGCGCCAATTCCGCCTCGAGTTTCCTCATGGCGGCATCGTAATGGTCAGAATCATAGCCTTTGCTATCCCAGTCATCCGATTCACCACTTTCGTTAAGTGCCTCTAGGATGGATTCACCTGGGCTATCTTCTCCATTGGAGGTAGATCCCGAAGTGATACCTGCGAACGCAACAAGGTAGTACCGCGGTGTCTCTAACGCCAGATTGCTCATGGCGGATTCCCTGCGGTCTTCCACCACTTCCTCTACCTCTAGGGCGGGCTGGGTGGGATTACTTTTCAGATCCGATCTGGGTATCTTGGAAAGTTCCAGATCAGATGAGTCCTCCTCCGTATCCAGCTCGAAAGCGGTCCGTTTGGGGATTGCAGCCATACCAATCCGCCGGAAATTGGTTTCCGTAGCGGGGGTAGGGTTTGTCTCTCCAATGAAGATATGGATATCTCCGATCGGGATGACGGTGAATCGAGCAGGGTCTTCTCTAGCCGGCACCCAGAGGTTATCCGCTGGGACGATGGGGAAGCCTTAATCGTAGAGGACGCGCCCGATGGCGACGGTGTCGCCTATGCCTGCAAAGGCGGATCCCGCCTGGATCCGCGCTCCAGACGCGCTATGCCCCACGGTGGGCGCCAACTGTCGTGGTTTCGTCAACAGATCTGCCATAGGGGTAGGGATATGGCGGTTTGTGGAAGGGGGTGAACACGAAGGAGCGATCCAGGACGGTGGTAGCACGAGTTTACCCAGCTTCAGATCCCGCAACGGTGGCGAGACCCTACGTGCTGCTATAATTCACTATATGGCAACAAGTGCTCGGTTACAATGATGAGGTTGGTTGTTTCGCTATGCGATTGGCCGTAAGCTTGGTCTGATTGCTTCAAGGGCTGCTCCACGCCGGGCTTATAAAGGCGGCTGGCGTGGGTTACACGTTGGTACCGGAGCGGATACAACTTGGAGTCCTAGACTAAGTCCTGCACGCACGCTACAAGGTCACCCGCCATGGGCCGTCCTGCGGATCCGCCATTAGCTCGCCGCTAGTAGCCCGCCATGGGCCTGTCTCCGGATCCACCATAAGCGCCTGCGTCCAGTACCGCCGTGCCAACTTCAGCAACTAGGCCGCCCGGTATGGCGAATCCGCCATACCACCCCTGATGGGCCACCCTGGCTTGCTGATTTAGGACTACGTCGCTGGTATACCTATTTGGTATATCCCCAACACATGGAGCATCAAAAATTATAGATACGTTTGAGACGTATCAGCATCCCCAAGCTTAACTCCTGCTCGTCCTCGAGTAGGTAAGTGATAACAAAAGAATAATTTTTGAGGTGATATGCACCTACACAATCTTGATCATATAGGTAAAGCATTGAGTGCTGAGATCAAAGAACTTAAAACATGGGCATGAAAGATATAATCTTGATAGAAGAAACTTAGCAACCATGCTACAACATGAAAATGAACACAAATAAAAGATCATGGAAATGAAACAATGAAAGTCAAACGTGTGTTCAAATCATAAGGAAAAACATACAAATGGTTTTTAGCTTGTCCTTCATGGAGAAACATAAATGCGTAGGACACCTTCAAGTTTAAGAGGGCGACTAGATACAAATAATTTAAGAACAAGTGAAACCAACAATATGAATCAATCAATGAAAACTTTGGAACAATGCACATTATACTAAGAATGACAACTATGCTCTCTTAATGGTGCATAAAGATAGAAGGTGGTGACTCAACATAAAAGTAAAAGAAAGGCCCTTCGCGGAGGGAAGTAGTGATTAAACATGTGCTAGAGCTTTTCATTTGTAAAACAGAGAGATAAAAATTGGTTTTGAGAGGTGGTTGTCTTTGTCAACGACTGGCAATGGGGTTCTTACTATCTTCCATACAAAAATGAAGCAAGTTTTTGAGAGAGAGATTGGCACTTTTGTGCTCTTTTATAAAGCTTGGCACTCCTCCCCACCTTTTTTCCTTTCACAAACCATGGCTAACCGATTCCATCGGGTGCCCACCAACATTCACATTCCATGGAGGAGTGCCTTTTTTCTTTTCTTTTTTTCTTTTTTTCTTTTTTGGAATAAGCAATATGGAAGATAGCAAATCCGACCACTACGTCCCCATGAGCTGAAAACAGTGTCACAAAACGAGAAATATTTTAAAGGTTTTTTCAAAGGTAGCACATGAAAATTTACTTTGGAATGGCTTACAAATACCATGCATAGGAGTTGGATGCACGAGTAGAGCTCATACTCAGTACAAGGCGAGGGCTAGCAAAAGACTGGGAGCGACCAACTAAGAGAGCAATAACGGCCTTAATCATGCAAAGCGACAAAGCGACATTAAAAGAAGCATAAGATGGCATCAAAAGTCAAAAACTAAATGATCATAGAGGCTATTGGTGACTTTGTATGAGTCTAACATGTGTGAGCATGCGCCAAGTCAACCCAAATAAAGCATCAAGGAGAAAACCAAAATAATGCTTCCAAATAATTAAAACAACGCATGATTTTTTCAAAGGCTCATTAAGCAATCTCAGTTATTTGAGACAAGTCATGCTACAGCAAAACCACTAAGCATACTATCAAAAAGACATCAAGCACGACATGCAAAAGCCTAAGCCGCAGTCTACACAAGCTCCTTCTTGTACCACTTTTTTGCATGAAACTTTTTCTCTTTTCCAACATCATTCAAACCTTTTATAAACACCTCTTTTGATGAAAACCAATAAAGATCAGAGGCAAAAATACACCTTGATGCAAAGATAAAAGAAGATCTGAACAAAAATCAGGGCAAAAAACAAAGGCTAAACGCAGTAGCAGAAAAAGAGAACACTCGTTGAACGATAAGAGTGAAAACTAGAGTGTTCTTGGCAATGAAAAACGAGTTCATCTCCTCCAAAATAAACATGATGTGATCTAACCATTTATTTCAGCAAACTAAACTAAACTAATACTGAAAACAAAAACAACTGACGCTCGAAGAAAAACGCATAGTGCATGAAGCAATAAAAATATAGTGTCTTGAAAGGTGACCTGATTTTTGCCGATGAAGAAGGGGGTGCCTCGGGGGCATCCCCAAGCTTTGACACTTGTACTTCTTGAATATTTCTTGGGGTGATGCATGGGCATCCCCAAGCTTGACTTTTGTCAATTCTTCAACTCATCTCATCATTCTCCAATCCCTACACTTGAAAACTTCCTTCATACAAAACTCAACACAATTCTATTAGCAACATTAGTGTAAGCATAACAATGAATCAACCTATTTTTGCTTCAGGTTTCAACCTAAAACCACCACATATTAAGCATATACTACTGTAGCAACTTCCTCAAAAGTTCCGTGATCAAAAGAACTCAAAAGAAAGCGATCGAGCGGCAAACACAAATATTGGCAGAAATCTGTCAAAACAGAATAGCTGACAAAGGTCGATTTTTTAGAGGGTTTTTTGTTGCTCAAATAAAAAAGTGTTCAACTAATGAAAGTTTGGATATAACCTGGGGCATATGCACAAGAAATCGCAGGTCCAAAAGATATACAGAGAATTTTCACGAATTTTTACGGTGCAGCACCGAAAGCTGTTTCAGGACAGCAATATCCCCAAATCTTACCTCAGTCAAATTAGAGGCTTCTCTTGGCACAACAATGAAATAAAAAGGATAAGGAGCGGTTATTACAGTAGTAATAACTTCCAAGACTCAAATAAAAGAAAAAGTACTGAAAATAAACAATGGGTTATCTCCCAAGAGTGCTTTTCTTTAACGCCTTTGAGCTAGGCGCAGTAATTTGCAAAGATGCTCATATGGGCGCCATGTAAGAGCTTGAGGCAAAGGCGCCATATAGGAACTTAAAGCAATAGAGAGCATCAAAAAGAAAGTATGGAACATATTTAAATCTAAACCACTTTCTATGAAAAATAGTCTTGTAGAGAGGCAAGTCTTGAAAGCGCAAAGCAAAAAGCATAGGAAGGCAAAACAAGTACAACTTCGAGAATTGCAACATAAAGAGGGGAAACTCAATATTGTTGAGATCCATCAAACCATGTTTCCCTCTCTTATAATAACTTTCAGTAGCATCATGAATAGAACTAACAATATAACTATCACATAAATCATCCCTATCATGAGCCACATGCATAAAAGAATTAATACTCCCCACATGAACAATCGTAGTAGGAGCAGATTCAACGGCATAATTATTCTCATCACCATAATCATCAAAAATAGGAGGCATATTGTAATCATAACTAATTTTCTCCTCAACAGTAGGTGAACTAAAAATATTATACCCATCATCATAACCATCGTAAACTAGAGGTTTAGTATCATCACAAGCTAGAGAACAACTATTTCGCAAAGCATATTCATCAAACATATCATCATAAGACGGAACATCACATATGGGAGATAAAATATTATCAGAACAAAATTTCTCCACTAAAGCTGGGGAACTAAAAATATCATGCTTAACAAAAACATGCATTAGTAATAACAGTGTTCAAAACATTCATACTAACATCACTATTAGCATGCAAATTAAGCTCCAAAGGTTTTTCAATTTTCTCTTCAAGCACTTCATATCTAAACTCAGGAAAAAGACTAAAGAACTCTTTGTTTTCCATTAAGCCTAACTAGTGAAAATAAAAACAAGAAACAAAAAGATGTAATTGCAGAATCTAAAGGAAATAAATCCGAGCACTCACACAGGAGGATGCGAGTACCTTTTACCTTATCTCCCCGGCAACGGCGCCAAAAAAGAGCTTGATGTCTACACACGCTTCTGTTCTTGTAGACAGTGTTGGGACTCCAAGTGCAGAGGGTTGTAGAGCAGCAGCAAGTTTCCCTTAAGTGGATCACCCAAGGTTTATCGTACTCAGGGAGGAAGAGGTCAAAGCTATCCCTCTCAAACAACCCTGCAATTATGATACAGAAAGTCTCTTGTGTCCCCAACACACCCAATACACTTGTCAGATGTATAGGTGCACTAGTTCGGCGAAAAGATAGTGAAATACAAGTGGTATAGATGATTATAAGTAGCAAATGTGGTCTGAAATAAATATCGCTGTGAGCAAACATGTAACAAAACAGTAAGTAAATGGTGTGCAATGCTTGGAAACAAGGCCTAGGGATCATACTTTCACTAGTGGACACACTCCCAACAAATATAACATAATTGAACAAATAAATAACTTCTCTTCACTATGGTACTCTAAATTACTCTCCTATTGAATAACACTAATCATTGCGTAGGGCTACGAAGCACTCCTTAAAGTTCATCAAGTAATTGACAAACACCACTCATAGAGATATCCAAATCAAATCACAACTCAAGATAAATATTATTGCAACTTAGACCAAGTACTAACACGGTGCACACACTGTCAACATTACACCATGAAAGGAGGAATAGATCACTTCAATACTATCATAGTGATAATTATTCTCATAATCCATAAGAGATCACAATCGTAGCCTAGACCAAGTACCACCATGATGCACACACTGTCACCGTTACACCATGGCAGGAGGAATAGATTACTTTAATAACACACTAGAGTACACATAATGAAGAAGAGTAACATCTACTTATTCAACATGATACAAAGCTCACGATCACATAAAGATCACATCATGGGAGAGAGAGGTGAACCACATAGCTACCGGTAGAGCCCTCAGCCCCGGGGATGAACTACTCCCTCCTCATCATAGGAGACAGCAAGGTTGATGGAGATGGCGGTGAGGTCGATGGAGACGGCGGAGACGGCGATGGAGACCGATGGAGATGGCTCTGGGGGCACTTCCCCGTCCCGGCAGGGTGCTAGAACAGAGACTTCTGTCCCCCGAAATTTGGCTTCGACGGCGGCGGCGCTGCGGAACTGTTCTGGAAATTTCGCCGACTCCCCTAGGGTTTTCCGTCCCGAGGCTTTATATAGGCGAAGGGGCATCGTCAGGAGTGGCCCCAGGCCTCCTCACACCAGGTGGGCGCGGCTAGGGGCTGGGCCGCGCCCCCTATGTGTGAGGGCGGCCTCTAGCCCCCCTCCGGCTCTCTTTCGGTCTTCGAGAAGCTTCCGGGAAAAATAAGACTTCTGGAACTTGTTTTGTCCAATTCCAAGAATATTTCCTGTGTAGCTTTTCTGAAACACAAAAACAGCAGAAAACAGGGAACTGGCACTGTGGCATCTTGTCAATAGGTTAGTTTTGGAAATCGCATAAAAATGCCACGAAGTGTAACGAAACACACGGCAAATGGTGTAAAAACAAGCATGGAGCATCAAAAATTATAGATACGTTTGAGACGTATCAGCTGCCACCCCAGATCCCGAGGTGGATTCGGCTGCTGTGCAGCAGCTCACTGTACCACCTCCTACTGCTGGTGTGCAAACTCGCCTACAGAAAGGTATTCGTGTAACAACTCAGAAATTGTAATCCACTTCTTATTAAATAAAGTGCCACTTTCTGGACCAAGATAAAACTTTTTATCTATTATTCTATGCATACATGCATTTTCTTTTATTTGCATTCTATGATTTCATGTGTGTTATTTTTGATTGAGCATTGGTTAGATAATTCTAAGTAAACCCACAGAATCAATTGAGAAGAATATTAGGAACCAAAGAAACCAGAAATAAAAATATCAAAGAAAAATAGAAGAATAAGAGGATCTAAGAAATCTGTTTGACTACACCACTTTGAGCCCTTAGATTAAGAAATATGTTAATCACCTTCATGTTTGGCCAGTGAGTTGAGCTTAACCAAGTTATATACTAACTCAACCAACAAAAATCTACTCAAAATGCAAACTAGAACATCACCCAAACTTGAACCAAAGTTTGAATCTGAAACAGTGACTATAGCAAAATTTGAAATAAGATTTCTTCAAAACTTCTTCTTTCTTTGAAGCAAAAATATGACTGGATACCTTGGCCAATATGATGATCACCCAAACTGGAAAATTTCAAAAATTTGAATTTCAAACTCTTGCGGGCATTTCGTCGAACACTGGCAGAAGCAAATCAAACCAAATCGATGCTACTGTGCCTGCACTGTTTTGGCTCGCTCCTGTGCTGTAGCCATGCTCCTGGACGATGCCTCGATCGATTCCAGCTCCCCCAGCCCCGACCCAAGCCGTGAGAAGAGGAGGGAGGAGGAGAAACGCGCCCAGGGCCCCCTCCCAGTTCTTCCTCTTCCTGCGCGATGCCGACCGCCCTGCCCTCGCCAGAGCAGACCCACAGCACCCCGCGGCAAAGCCATAACCCTCCCAGCACGCGAGCGTGGCCGCCGTGACCGGGGAGAGCTTCAAACGCAGCCAGGACCCCCGAGCCGGCGAGCTTCTGGTCGCCTTGTTCCTCGACGCTCCGGCCTATAAAAGGCCCCGCAAATCAAACGAAGCAACTCATCCAGTCCCCAGCTACCTCCCAGACACTCTTGCTTAGCCCCGTTTGCTCTAGTTCGTCGACACCTGCACCGCCGGCGTGGTACTGGACGAGCGGAGCGCCGCCGCGTTCGACCACCCCGGAGCAAGCTGCTGCAGGGAATCGGTGGAGGAGACGCAACGCAGCCGATCCCGCACGTCGCCGTCAAGATCTTCTTCCCCTACGCACGTCGCCGTCGCCGCCGTCGTCTTCACTGCACGCAGGTGAGCTTCCCTCGTTTCCGTCGAGACGATGACTGAGGGCCGTTGGATCTTGATCGGACGCTAGCTTACCGATTCGGGAATGTTAAGTGAGCTGACACCCCGACCGCACCTGTCAGCATCGTTTTTATTCTTTTCCCGCCGCAGCGAAACGGTATCGGGCCGGCCCGTTCGGGTTTGATTCGAATTGGGCCCAGCCAGTTAGATTCGGTCCGTTTCGATTTTTATTTATTTTCCCGCCTTTTCGAATTAATTCAAAACTGTTTCAGATGTGATTTTCAAACTTAATTTCCAAGAGATTTATAAATCCATTTGTAGCAAATAAATATGCGTTGGAAAGCTTATAAAATACTCTACACAATAGAACTGGTTAGAATTCAAAATAAGTTAAGCATTAAATTAGATATGAATAGTGTGACCATAGCTTTATTAATCATAGATTATTTCTAGAAAATTATTTAAGCCATCAAAAAGCATGAAAAATAAATTTGTGAGCTCACTAATGACTTATCTTACTGTTAGTCAACCCTAAGCAACTCCAAACTCTATTAGTGTTATCCATTAGAGCCTACCCAACTCTAGTTAGCCACATAAAATGATAGATTCCTATTGCATACTTAGAATTAAATTTACCCTCTTTGCCAATTCACTTAGTGGATCCCTTCCACTTGAAATAGTACTAGTACCCCTAAACCAGTACAAGTGCTTAGAAAGTAAACCTCACATGACCCTTAGTAGAAACTTTAACTTGCACACTTGAAGAAAAACTTAGGAGCAAAACTTATAATTCAACCCCATAAAATGCAATATGAAGGCTATTGTTAGCAAACAAAGATGTGTGCTTGGTGTGTGGTTAAGCATGGTGTAGTGATTGTGTGCTTTGTGTTTATTCGTTATTAGATGCTAGTGTCGCCGAGGAGGATATTGGAGGGGATTATTATTATCAAGAAGAAGAAGAATACCCCGGACACTTTGCCAACCAAGGCAAGCCATCTTTTGATTCATACTCCCCATGCCCAGTTTTAATATTGCATTCTACTTGTTTTAAGTAAATTGCATGATTGAATTGCTAGAGTAGAATGATAGAAGAATAGTGATATCTTGCTTAACAAGAGCATCAAGTTGAGTTTATCCAACTCTATTTAGTGTTTATCACTCAATGTAGTTGCTTAGCCGCTAATAATATGGAGGCCATCTATAAGGGGAACTCTAGTTGAAATTGGTGATTTGAACTTGAAACTTGAATTGGAGGTTGCTACTACCTAATGGCTTTATGAAAGAAATTAATCTTGACTAAGAACTATGAAATATATTTCTCAATGACAACGAGTGATGTACATGGGAGCCAATCCTACCGTACAACCATATTACCCCTATATGGGAAGGGGCTTAATCCGTAGCTTGTTTATCTTAGTATGGGAGGCCTTGTATCAAATCTTCATGGAAGGACCCGTGAGCGGTTACTTCTGGACCAGGTGGATTCCACTAACCCGGCTCCCGGGATGGGCAGAACTAGAGGCGCCGGAGCGGGGATTCCGTACCCCGGGCTCTAGGGAAGGATCCTATACTAGGGTGAGCAAGTGAAAGGTTTTGTTTGATTATCTGAAACCCGCATACTTTTGTATGACGGACCGTGGATTTCCCCCGGCAGATGTATCGAATCTTGTGGGTAAAGTGTACCCCTCTGCAGAGGTTTTCAAACTATTCGAATAGCCGCGTCCGCGGTCATGGACAGTTGGCTAACTCTACCTGGCTTTTGTCAATAATGAAAACAACTTATGGTGAACTTGGTGAATGACATGAATTGAATTGACTTGACTTGACCATGATGTTGACACACTTGAAATTCCTCTTTAGATTGAACTTAGAGAATTAAACTCCTTTTCTACCAATGAACATTCTTGGGAAATAAAACTAGCTTTTGCAAATCAACTTAGTGATTAGTCCACTATACCAAACCTTGCATATCTACTCCATCATTTCAATTATAAGATGGTTTGCGAGTGCATCCAATGTACTCATGGCTGTGTCCCTGGCTATCAACTTGGCCAGACTATGGGGAGGAATACCAGGAGAAAGGGTATGAGGAAGAGTACCAGAACTAAGCTTGTCTCCGTGAGTCGCCATTTGCCTGTAGGGAGAAGGCATGGGCCGAAGACGTTATTTCCGCTGCTATATTGTGTTGTAATATGACTTGGTCTATATGACCATTGTATTTGAATCATCGTATTGTAATGTCTATGGAACTGGTTACCAACTACGTTATGTATATCGCAACAACGGTTCTGGGATTGCGGTGGAATACATAACGGGCACTTCGAATTTGTATCAAATTTGAGGTCGTCACAAGTTGGTATCAGAGCCTAGGCTGACCATAGGAGACCTTAGTTAGAATGGGCGTTAAATGAAACCTTGATAAAAGCAAAGATATAAGTAATGGTTGCAAAATTGCTTAGTCTTTCCTCTCTAATTGCAAAGTTTTATACATAAATCAGTTTTTTTTGTCTAATTAAAATTTTGCACACTTGAGTTGATCACTAACTTAATCTAATCAAAAAATTTGTAGATGGCCCCGGTATTCACTGAGCAGTACCAGTTGGGCCATGGTGGCAGCCTTTGTTTCGAGCGCGACCTCACCACCCTGACCTTGTTCCTGAACCGTTTGTACCCGGAGTTCAAGGGAGCCGTGCTCAATGAGCACCCGGATGGAGAGCTACGGTGGCTTATCCGAGCCAGTTGCCGTGGCAAGAAGGGGATGTTGGGTTCTCCAAGGGTCAAGTTTGAGCTTGTGGAGAACACTTGGGCCGATGGTTTGGTCCGAGCGATGCAGGAGATGCACGCCCGCTTGTGCGGACTGCACGTTGAGGAGGTTCAGGGAGAGCGCTTTAGGAACTTTGCTCGGCGTGATGCGGACGGGCGTCCCGCAAACATGCCCGGGCAGAATGAGCCGAGTACCTACATCGATCACATGGACTTTTTGCTGTACTCCACTCAGCAGGAGGCCGACCGTGCCCGTACTAGGGCCAACCTCGAGCACTTTGCACTGGTGGAGGCGAGGAGCACTATCAGGATTCTTGCGAAGGAGCGCAAGAGCCTTCGTCGCCAGCGAGATGAGAAGGAACATGATCTTGAGGAGTTGAAGGCCAACGTGGCTGAGCTGACTGAGTACATTGAGAGTCTTGAGGATCACCTTGGCGAGGAGGAAGGCATTGATCTCCGCAAGGAGGATAATGCCCTCATTAGTGATGAGGATGACTTCATGGAGGACCTTGATGATCCGGAAGATGGTGGGCACAATGGATTCATTGTGAGTGACGACGAGGAAGACCCCGAGGAGCCCGCTGTTTAGATCCGAGATCCACGTGTTATCTAGCTATGAGTTCCACTTTATGTTCACTTCGTGTAGGTGTGAGTTGTATCCCCCTCTCTAGTAGACGAGTCGCAATGGTTTAATGTAAACCATTTGTAATGTGTGAACTCGTATGTATGATATGTTTGTTGAGTGTTGAATGAAATATGAATTTGGCTCTTAAGGCCTTAGTAAGACAAAATTGCATCATCCATGTTACCTTTAAATCTTAGCAATTAGCTTTTCCCTCTTGTCTTACACACCTTATCTTCAGATGCCACGAGCACCCCCACCCCCGAACCCGGAAAGGGCCGAACTGCTAAGGTTGATCATGGAAGATCGGGAAGCAGCCCGAGCTGAGCGCCAAGCCAACTTGGCCACTCTTCAGCAGTTAACCCAGATGGCAATGAACCACAACAATGGCAATGGCAATGGTGAAGGAGAAAACCATGGCAATGGTAATCACCGATCCAAGTTGAGGAATTTTCAAAACACCAACCCTCCCATGTTCACTAAGTCTGAAGAGCCCTTAGATGCCGATGACTAGCTTCGCACTATGGAAAAAAACTTGGCAGTCGCCGAAGTTGGTGAAAATGAGAAGGTTTTGTACACCACCCACTACCTTGCTGGAGCAGCAAGAGCTTGGTGGGATAGCACCCGTGCAATGCAAGCCCCAGGGTATGTGATGCCTTGGGAGGAGTTCAAGAGCAAGTTTAGCAAAGCCCATGTCCCTTTGGGATTGGTTAAAAGGATGAGAGATGAGTTCAGAAATCTGAAGCAAGGTTCCCTATCTGTGGTGGATTACCGTGACAAGTTCCTTACCTTGTCTAGGTATGCCCCAGATGACACCGACACCACTGAGAAGAAGCAAGAAAGGTTTCTGGATGGACTTCATGATGAGATGCAATGTGTCTTGGTCAGTATTCCCTTTGCCGACCTGGAGTCATTGGTTGACTCTGCCATTCAGATGGAAGGCAAACTCAAGCAAGCTACCGAGAACCGCAAGCGCTGTATGATGTATCAAGGCAACTCGAGCAACTCGCAGAAGCCAAGGGGAAATGCACCTATGGGTTTCGCCCCTAGACCTATGAGGCCGTCTGCACTTGCTCCACGTCCCAACTATCCCAACCGTCCGCCCGGAAACAACTTCAACCGTGCACCTCCAAGACCTAGTGGCAACAACTTCAACACCAATACCCCAAGGCCAAATGGCGCCCCTGTGTTACCCAAGCCCGGTGACAAGTCTGGTATTACCTGTTATGAGTGCGGACTGAAAGGGCATTACTCCAATGAGTGCCCCAAGAAGCTGAATGATGCCTTCAAGACCACTGTTCCTGTTCAGCAACAGCGTCGTGTGGGAAATGGCAAGAGCTATCCACCAAGGAAACCGCCTCACTCTCAAGGCCGTCTGAATCACATGAATGTTGAGGAAGCTCAGGAAGCAACCGACGTTGTGCTTGGTATGTTCCCTGTTAACTCAGTTCTTGCAAGAGTTCTGTTTGATTCTGGAGCTTCACACTCATTTGTTACCCAACTATTCGTTGATAAAAGTGGACTTCAACCCACACCCTTGAAAGAGTTCATGTCTGTACAAATTCCCGGGTCAGTAACCAAAGCTAGTTGTACCTGCTTGGCAGTGCCCATAGAAATTCATGGGATCTCATTCTTAGCCAGTTTGATTGTGTTAGGAACCAAAGGATTGGAAGTGGTCCTAGGTATGGATTGGATGTCTCAACACCAAGGAATTATAGATTGTGTCAAAAAGACCATCACCATGAGAAGTAGCCATGGAGTTTTAGTAAAGCATGTGTCAGTCAAACCCATCCCAATCCCCCGATGTCATAAGAGTATCTCAGGGCCAACTTTAGAGCAAGTCCCCCTCGTCTGTGAATACCCGGATGTTTTTCCCGATGAGCTACCCGGAATGCCACCGGATCGGGATATCGAGTTTATCATTGAGCTTATTCCCGGAACTGGATCTATAGCCCAACGACCCTATCGTATGAACCCAGCTGAACTAGTGGAGTTGAAGAAGCAATTGGATGACCTCTTGAGTAAAGGTTTGATCCAGCCAAGTTCTTCTGCTTGGAGATCACCCGTTCTGTTTGTGGATAAAAGTGACGGTTCCAGCCGACTGTGCACTGATTACCGCAAGCTTAACGACGTGACCATCAAGAACAAGTATCCTCTCCCAAAGATAGAAGATTTGTTTGACCAATTGACTGGAGCCAGAGTCTTCTCAAAGACAGATCTTAGAACTGGATACCACCAACAGAAGATCCGTGCAACGGATATCCCCAAAACAGCCTTCACTACCCGATACGGATTATACGAGTACACCGTAATGTCATTCGGATTAACCAATACCCCTGCTTATTTCATGAACCTCATGAATAAGGTTTTTATGGAGTTCTTGGATAAGTTTGTTGTTGTCTTCATTGATGACATTCTTATCTACTCCAAGTCTGAACAAGAGCATGAAACCCATTTGATATTAATCTTAGAAACCTTAAGGGAGCACCAGTTGTATGCCAAGTTCAGTAAATGTGAGTTCTGGTTGAAGGAAGTTGGATTCTTAGGCCATGTATTATCAGCGGGAGGAATATCCGTGGACCCCAAGAAGATCAAATCAGTCATGGAATGGGAAGCCCCTACCACTCAAACTGAAGTTCGAGGCTTTCTCGGATTAGCGGGATATTACCGCAAGTTTGTTGAAGGATTTTCAAGCATAGCCCGACCAATGACCCAATTGTTGAAGAAGGACAAGAAGTTTGAATGGACCCCTAAGTGTGAAGAGAGTTTTCAAGAGCTCAAGAAGCGATTGGTGACCGCCCCCGTCCTAACCATGCCCGATAACACCAAAAACTTTGATGTCTATTGCGACGCTTCCAAACTTGGACTTGGTTGTGTCTTGATGCAAGAAGGCAAGGTCATAGCTTACCTCTCTCGGCAGCTTAGACCTCATGAAGAAAACTATCCAACCCATGATCTAGAGTTGGCAGCCGTAGTTCTAGCTCTGAAGACCTGGAGGCACTATCTGATGGGCAACCGTTGTGAGATTTACACTGATCACAAGAGTTTGAAGTATATTTTCACCCAGAAGGAGTTGAACATGAGGCAAATAAGATGGATAGAGTTGATTAAGGATTATGATCTGGAAATTCATTATCACCCCGAAAAAGCCAATGTGGTGGCCGATGCGTTGAGTAGGAAGCCATGCTCGTTGAATATGAGGATCAAGGAAGAGCAAGCTATGTTACACCAAGAGTTTGAAAAATTTGGATTGGAGCTAGTCAGTCAAGGATTCTTAGCCAACCTTGAGTTTCAACCCACCTTGAAGAACCAAATCAAAGAAGCCCAGAAGGGAAATGAGAGTATTGACGGAATCAAGCGCAGAATTAGTTCCGGCAAGGTGCCAGGATTTGAGGAAGATGATCAAGGAGTTCTTTGGTATAAAGGACGTATTTGTGTGCCTGCTGATTCAGAATTGAAGGAGGTTATTATGAAGGAAGCCCATGAGACACCTTACTCCATACACCCCGGTGGAACTAAGATGTATCAAGATCTGAAGGAACAATTTTGGTGGCATGGAATGAAGCGTGAGATTGCATCGTTTATATCCAAGTGTGATATTTACCAAAGAGTCAAGGCTGAACATCAACGTCCTGCTGGACAGCTGCAACCTTTGCAAGTTCCGGAATGGAAGTGGGAATCTGTTGGAATGGATTTCATCACTGGATTTCCAAGGTCTAGCCATGGGAATGACTCTATTTGGGTCATTGTGGATAGACTGACCAAAGTGGCCCACTTTATTCCTGTCAAGACCACTTATCGCTCAGGACAGCTAGCAGATCTGTATCTATCCAGAATTGTTAGTTTGCATGGAATCCCTAAAACCATCGTTTCCGATCGAGGAACCCAATTCACCTCAAGATTCTGGAGAAGTTTACATGAAGCCTTGGGCACCAAATTAGCTTTCAGCACCGCTTACCACCCTCAGACTGATGGACAGACTGAAAGAGTGAACCATATACTTGAAGATATGTTGAGAGCCTGTGTTCTAGCCTATGGAACTAAGTGGGAAGATTGTCTGCCCTTCGCGGAGTTTTCCTACAACAACAGTTATCAAGCCAGTCTGCAAATGGCCCCCTTTGAAGCTTTGTATGGAAGAAAGTGCCGTACCCCTTTGAACTGGTCAGAAACCGGAGACAGTCAGATATTTGGACCTGACATTCTGCAAGAAGCCGAGGAGAAAGTTCGCATGATTCGTGACTATCTCAAGGCAGCCCAGTCGAGACAGAAGAGTTATGCCGACAAGAGACGTAGAGAACTGACCTTCCAGATTGGAGATTTTGTTTATCTCAGAGTATCACCCCTCAAGGGAATGCAAAGATTCCAAGTAAAAGGAAAGCTCACACCAAGATATATTGGACCCTTCAAGATACTAGACCGCAGAGGAGAAGTGTCTTATCAGTTGGAAATGCCCCCTGAATTGTCTGAAGTACACGATGTCTTTCACGTGTCGTTACTTCGGAAATGTCTTGAAGTTCTGGAGAAGCCCGAAATCTTCAAGAATATCGATCATCGTTCTGTGGACATCAACACGGATTTGACCTATCGTGAATTGCCTATTCGTATCCTCGAGGAAGCTTATAGAACCACTCGAACCCGAAGCATCAAATTTCTGAAAGTTCAGTGGAGTAATCACACCGAAGAGGAAGCTACTTGGGAACGCGAAGATTACCTTCAGAAAGAGTTTCCCAATCTTTTCAGTTCTTAACTAGTGAATCTCGGGGACGAGATTCTTTTTAAGGGGGGAAGATTGTAACAACTCAGAAATTGTAATCCACTTCTTATTAAATAAAGTGCCACTTTCTGGACCAAGATAAAACTTTTTATCTATTATTCTATGCACACATGCATTTTCTTTTATTTGCATTCTATGATTTCATGTGTGTTATTTTTGATTGAGCATTGGTTAGATAATTCTAAGTAAACCCACAGAATCAATTGAGAAGAATATTAGGAACCAAAGAAACCAGAAATAAAAATATCAAAGAAAAATAGAAGAATAAGAGGATCTAAGAAATCTGTTTGACTACACCACTTTGAGCCTTTAGATTAAGAAATCTGTTAATCACCTTCATGTTTGGCCAGTGAGTTGAGCTTAACCAAGTTATATACTAACTCAACCAACAAAAATCTACTCAAAATGCAAACTAGAACATCACCCAAACTTGAACCAAAGTTTGAATCTGAAACAGTGACTATAGCAAAATTTGAAATAAGATTTCTTCAAAACTTCTTCTTTCTTTGAAGCAAAAATATGACTGGATACCTTGGCCAATATGATGATCACCCAAACTGGAAAATTTCAAAAATTTGAATTTCAAACTCTTGCGGGCATTTCGTCGAACACTGGCAGAAGCAAATCAAACCAAATCGATGCTACTGTGCCTGCACTGTTTTGGCTCGCTCCTGTGCTGTAGCCATGCTCCTGGACGATGCCTCGATCGATTCCAGCTCCCCCAGCCCCGACCCAAGCCGTGAGAAGAGGAGGGAGGAGGAGAAACGCGCCCAGGGCCCCCTCCCAGTTCTTCCTCTTCCTGCGCGATGCCGACCGCCCTGCCCTCGCCAGAGCAGACCCACAGCACCCCGCGGCCAAGCCATAACCCTCCCAGCACGCGAGTGTGGCCGCCGTGACCGGGGAGAGCTTCAAACGCAGCCAGGACCCCCGAGCCGGCGAGCTTCTGGTCGCCTTGTTCCTCGACGCTCCGGCCTATAAAAGGCCCCGCAAATCAAATGAAGCAACTCATCCAGTCCCCAGCTACCTCCCAGACACTCTCGCTTAGCCCCGTTTGCTCTAGTTCGTCGACACCTGCACCGCCGGCGTGGTACTGGACGAGCGGAGCGCCGCCGCGTTCGACCACCCCGGAGCAAGCTGCTGCAGGGAATCGGTGGAGGAGACGCAACGCAGCCGATCCCGCACGTCGCCGTCAAGATCTTCTTCCCCTACGCATGTCACCGTCGCCGCCGTCGTCTTCACTGCACGCAGGTGACCTTCCCTCGTTTCCGTCGAGACGATGACTGAGGGCCGTTGGATCTTGATCGGACGCTAGCTTACCGATTCGGGAATGTTAAGTGAGCTGACACCCCGACCCCACCTGTCAGCATCGTTTTTATTCTTTTCCCGCCGCAGCGAAACGGTATCGGGCCGGCCCGTTCGGGTTTGATTCGAATTGGGCCCAGCCAGTTAGATTCGGTCCGTTTCGATTTTTATTTATTTTCCCGCCTTTTCGAATTAATTCAAAACTGTTTCAGATGTGATTTTCAAACTTAATTTCCAAGAGATTTATAAATCCATTTGTAGCAAATAAATATGCGTTGGAAAGCTTATAAAATACTCTACACAATAGAACTGGTTAGAATTCAAAATAAGTTAAGCATTAAATTAGATATGAATAGTGTGACCATAGCTTTATTAATCATAGATTATTTCTAGAAAATTATTTAAGCCATCAAAAAGCATGAAAAATAAATTTGTGAGCTCACTAATGACTTATCTTACTGTTAGTCAACCCTAAGCAACTCCAAACTCTATTAGTGTTATCCATTAGAGCCTACCCAACTCTAGTTAGCCACATAAAATGATAGATTCCTATTGCATACTTAGAATTAAATTTACCCTCTTTGCCAATTCACTTAGTGGATCCCTTCCACTTGAAATAGTACTAGTACCCCTAAACCAATACAAGTGCTTAGAAAGTAAACCTCACATGACCCTTAGTAGAAACTTTAACTTGCACACTTGAAGAAAAACTTAGGAGCAAAACTTATAATCCAACCCCATAAAATGCAACATGAAGGCTATTGTTAGCAAACAAAGATGTGTGCTTGGTGTGTGGTTAAGCATGGTGTAGTGATTGTGTGCTTTGTGTTTATTCGTTATTAGACGCTAGTGTCGCCGAGGAGGATATTGGAGGGGATTATTATTATCAAGAAGAAGAAGAATACCCCGGACACTTTGCCAACCAAGGCAAGCCATCTTTTGATTCATACTCCCATGCCCAGTTTTAATATTGCATTCTACTTGTTTTAAGTAAATTGCATGATTGAATTGCTAGAGTAGAATGATAGAAGAATAGTGATATCTTGCTTAACAAGAGCATCAAGTTGAGTTTATCCAACTCTATTTAGTGTTTATCACTCAATGTAGTTGCTTAGCCGCTAATAATATGGAGGCCATCTATAAGGGGAACTCTAGTTGAAATTGGTGATTTGAACTTGAAACTTGAATTGGAGGTTGCTCCTACCTAATGGCTTTATGAAAGAAATTAATCTTGACTAAGAACTATGAAATATATTTCTCAATGACAACGAGTGATGTACATGGGAGCCAATCCTACCGTACAACCATATTACCCCTATATGGGAAGGGGCTTAATCCGTAGCTTGTTTATCTTAGTATGGGAGGCCTTGTATCAAATCTTCATGGAAGGACCCGTGAGCGGTTACTTCTGGACCAGGTGGATTCCACTAACCCGGCTCCCGGGATGGGCAGAACTAGAGGCGCCGGAGCGGGGATTCCGTACCCCGGGCTCTAGGGAAGGATCCTATACTAGGGTGAGCAAGTGAAAGGTTTTGTTTGATTATCTGAAACCCGCATACTTTTGTATGACGGGCCGTGGATTTCCCCCGGCAGATGTATTGAATCTTGTGGGTAAAGTGTACCCCTCTGCAGAGGTTTTCAAACTATTCGAATAGCCGCGTCCGCGGTCATGGACAGTTGGCTAACTCTACCTGGCTTTTGTCAATAATGAAAACAACTTATGGTGAACTTGGTGAATGACATGAATTGAATTGACTTGACTTGACCATGATGTTGACACACTTGAAATTCCTCTTTAGATTGAACTTAGAGAATTAAACTCCTTTTCTACCAATGAACATTCTTGGGAAATAAAACTAGCTTTTGCAAATCAACTTAGTGATTAGTCCACTATACCAAACCTTGCATATCTACTCCATCATTTCAATTATAAGATGGTTTGCGAGTGCATCCAATGTACTCATGGCTGTGTCCCTGGCTATCAACTTGGCCAGACTATGGGGAGGAATACCAGGAGGAAGGGTATGAGGAAGAGTACCAGAACTAAGCTTGTCTCCGTGAGTCGCCATTTGCCTGTAGGGAGAAGGCATGGGCCGAAGACGTTATTTCCGCTGCTATATTGTGTTGTAATATGACTTGGTCTATATGACCATTGTATTTGAATCATCGTATTGTAATGTCTATGGAACTGGTTACCAACTACGTTATGTATATCGCAACAACGGTTCTGGGATTGCGGTGGAATACATAACGGGCACTTCGAATTTGTATCAAATTTGAGGTCGTCACAATTCGACAGCCGAAAAAATATACAGATGGTACTGTTCGATATGCATTCCTTACATTTACAAGAGAACCAAGAAATATTTCAGAAGCTTGTAACAACTCAGAAATTGTAATCCACTTCTTAATAAATAAAGTGCCAAATTTTGGACCCAAATAAAACTTTTATCCATTATTTCATGCATACATGTATTTTCTACTATATGTATTCTATGATTTTATGTGTGTTATTTTTATTGGTGCATTGGTTGGTTATTTCTAATTAAACCAACAGAAACAATTGAGAAGACTTTTAGGAAGCAAAGAAACCAGAAGTAAAAAAATAAGAAAGAAAGAGATAAAGTTAATATGATCTAGAAATTGTTATTGACTACACCACTTTGAGCCCTTGGATTAAGAAATCTAGAACCCACCTTTAGGTTTGGCCAGCAAGTTGAGTTTAACCAAGTTGTATACTAACTCAACCAACCAGCATTTACCCAAATTTCAAACTGGAGCCTCACTCAAACTTGAGCCAAAGTTTGAATCCGAAACAGGAACTATACCAAATTTGAAATATAAATTTCTGCAAAACTCAACCTTTCTTCATAACAAAAATATGACTGGGTACCTTATCCAATATGATGAGCACCCAAAGTGGAAAATTTTGAAAATTCAAATTTTGAGTTCTTGCGGGCATTTCGTCGAACACTGGCAGAAGCAAATCAAATGAGATCAAGATCACTGGTGCTGCACTGTTCGAGCTCGCCCAGGCACTGCTGCCATGCTGCTGGACGGTGCCTCGATCGACTCCAGCTTCCCCAGCCCCGACCCAAGCCGTGAGAAGAGGAGGAAGGAGGAGAAACGCACCCAGGGCCCCCTCCCAGCAACCCTCTTCCCTGCACGATGCCGACCAGCTTGGAGGCGCCAGAAGAGACCCACAGCACCCCGCGGCCGAACCAGCACCCTCCCAGCACGCCCCCGTGACCGCCGTGACCGGAGCGAGCTTCAAACGCCGCCAGGGCCCCCGTGCAGTCGAGCTTCTGGCCGCGCTTGCCCTCGTCGCTCCGGCCTATAAAATGCCCCGCCGATCAAACGCAGAGACTCACCTCACTCCCAGCTACCTCCCAGACATAGTCGCTTAGCCCCGCTTGCCCTAGCTCGCCGTCGCCAGCCTCGCCGGAGTGGTACTGGACACGCGGAGCGCCGCCGCGGTCGACCACCTGGGGGCAAGCTGCTGCTGGGAATCGGAGGAGGAGACGAACCGCCGCCGATCCCGCACGTCGCCGACGAGTTCTGCATCCCCTACGCCTCGCCCTCGCTGTCGAACGATCTTCACTGCAACGCAGGTGAGCTCCCGCCATGCTGAGGAAGACGATGATCGTGAGCCGTCAGATCTTGATCCAACGATAACTTACCGATTCGGGAATCGTTAAGTGAGCTGACATCGCGACCCCACCTGTCAGCTCCCATTTTATTTCTTTTCCCCCGCGCGAAACGGTATGGGCCGGCCCGTTCGGGTTTGTTCTGAATTGGGCCCGGCTCGTTTCGAATTCGGTCCGTTCATTTTTATTCTTTTTCCCGCCCGTTTTATTTATTTCAAATAACTTTCAGATGCTATTTTCAAACTTAAATTCCTAGAGTTTTACAAATCCAAATCTAGCAAATGAATATGCATTGGAAAGGTTATGAAATACTCTACACAATAGAACTGGTTAGAATTCAAAATAAGTTAAGAATTAAATCAGTTATGAATAGTGTGACCATAGCTTGTTTAATAATGAAAGATTTCTAGAAAATTATTTAAGCCATCAAAAATCATGAAAATTAAAATGTAAACTTACTAATGACCCCTCTTACTGTTAGTCAACACTAATCTACCCCAAACCCTATTAGTGTGATCAATTAGACCCTAATCCAATCCTATTTTTGTAGCATAAAATGATAGATCACTAGTGCACACTTAGAATTAATTGCCCTCCATGCCAATTCACTTAGTGGATCCATCTCACTTGAACTTGTCTTAGTAACCCTAAATCAATACCCATGCTGCACAAGTGAACCATCTAGGACACTTAGTAGAGAATATAGCTTGCACACTTGAAGAAAAACTTAGAAGAAAGACTTACCATCCAACACCCTAAAAATGCAACATGAATGCTTTGGGTTAGCAAACAAAGATGTGTGCTTGGTGTGTTGTTAGCTTGGTGAAGTGATGGTGTGCTTTGTGTTTATTCGTTATTAGACGCTAGTGTTGCCGAGGAGGATATTGGAGGGGATTATTATTATCAAGAAGAAGAAGAAAACCCCGGACACTTTGCCAACCAAGGCAAGCCATCTTTTGATTCATACTCCCCCTACCTAGTCTTAATATTGCATTCTACTTGTTTTAAGTAAATTGCATGATTGAATTGCTAGAGTAGAATGATAGAAGAGTATTGATATCTTGATCATCAAGAGCATCAAGCTGAGTTTATCCAACCCTATTTAGTAGTACTATCACTCAATGTAGTTGCTTAGTCGCTAATAAAAGTTGAGGCTATCTCTGGAGGAACCCCATTTGAAAGGTGGTGACTTGAACTTGAAACTTGAAATGGGAGATTGCTCCTACATGATGGCTTTATAAAAGAAATTAATCCTGACTAAGAACTATGAAATATATTTCTCAAATGACAACGAGTGATGTACTATGGGAGCCAATTATACCGTACGACCACACTACCCCTATATGGGAAGGGGCTTAATCCGTAGCTTGTTTATCTTAGTATGGGAGGCCTTGTATCAAAGCTTCATGGGAGGACACCGTGAAACGGTTACTTCTGGACCAGGTGGATTCCACTAACCCGGCACCCGGGATGGGCAGAACTAGAGGCGCCGGAGCGGGGTTCTGTATCCCGGGCTCTAGGGAAGGATCCTATACTAGGATGAGCAAGTGAAAGAGTTTGTTTGATTATCTGAACCTCGCATACTTTGTGTATGTCGAACCGTGGATTTCTCCCGGCAGATGTATCGAATCTTGTGGGTAAAGTGTACCCCTCTGCAGAGGTTTTGAAACTATTCGAATAGCCGTGTCCGCGGTCATGGACGGTTGGCAAGCTGTACTTGACTTTTGTCAGGATTAAAAGTGACAATGGTGACTTGGTGAATGACTTGATTTGAAATGTTGTTGACACACTTGAAGTCCTCTTTAGCTGGAACTTAGAGAACTAAATCTCTTTCCTATAAATGAACATTCTTGGGAAATAAAACTAGCTTTTGCAAAACAACTTAGTGCTTAGTCCACCATATCAACCTTGCATTTCTACTTCATCATTTCCATTATAAGATGGTTTGCGAGTGCATCCAATGTACTCACGGCTGTGTCCCTGGCTATCAACTTGGCCAGACTATGGGGAGGAATACCAGGAGGAAGGGTATGAAGAAGAGTACCAGAACTAAGCTCGTCTCCATGAGTCGCCATTGCCTGTAGGGTGAAGGCATGGACCCAAAGACGTTATTTCCGCTGCTATATTGTGTTGTAATATGACTTGGTCTATATGACCATTGTATTTGAATCATCGTATTGTAATGTCTATGGAACTGAGTACCAACTACGTTATGTATATCGCAACAATGGTTCTGGGATTGCGGTGGAATACATAACGGGCACTTCAAATTTGTATCAAATTTGAGGTCGTCACAAAGCTCTTACAGATACATGATGGTGCGGTGTTGATATAGATGACCGACTAGTTGGGAACCCCAAGAGAAGGTGTGATGAGCATAGCAGCAAGTCTTCCCTCAGTTATGAAACCAAGGTTAATCGAACCAGTAGGAGAAAGAACCAAACTTAAGAAGGTGATGCATGCTAGCTTCGTGACACTCCGGACAAGGGCGCCAGATAAACGGCTTGTCGGCGTGTCTTCACCCAGCAGCAACATGAAACCTGCACACAACACAAACAAGTACCTTGCACCCAACTTACGACGAGGTTGTCAATCTTACCGGTTTGCTGTAAACAGAGGATTGAGCGTATCGAGTGGTAAAAGGATAATAGTAGGCAAGTAAAAGTAAACAGTGCTAGTAAAATAAACGGTGTAACAATGTAAAGGAAATTGGACCAGGGTCCTCAGTTCACTAGTGGCGTCTCTCCATAGGATAAATAATAACATGCTGGGTAAACAAATTATAGTTGGGCAATTGATAGAGTAAAGATAACGTACTTACATCACGAGGATCACTATGAGGTTCACTCTGGGCATTACAACAAAATACATAGACCGTAATCCAACTGCATCTATGACTAAAAATCCACTCGCAGAGAATCATCCGAGGACCCCTTGAGTATTAAGTTGCGAACAACAGATAATTGCATTAAGCAAAGTGCGTAATGTAAACAAAGCAAATGTCCTTGGACACAATAATTTTGTTTTCTCCCTAGTGGCAACAGCACATCTACAACCTTAGAGGTTTCTGTAACTCCCCCAGATTAAATAGAGGCATGAACCCAACTATCGAGCATAAATACTCCCTCTTGGAGTTACTAGCATCTACTTGGCCAAGATAGCTACTAGCAACGGAAAGCATGCAAGATCATAAACAACATAGAGATAACATAAAATATATAATTCAGCACATCAACTTGACATAGTACCAATACTCATCGGATCCCAACAAACACAACATGTATGATTATATAAAGATGATCTTGATCATGTAGGGCAGCTCACAAGATCTAAACATGAAGCACATGGTGGAGAAGACAACCATCTAGCTACTGCTATGGACCCATAGTCCAAGGTAGACTACTCACACATCACTCCAGAGGTGACCATGGTGGTGGAGAGCTCCTGGATCCTCCCGATCTTGTTTCGACGATGGTGGCAGCTTGCAGTATGTTTCGAGGAAAAGCGATCCGTCACTTAGGTTTTTCCTGTTGAGGAGACTTTATAAGCGAAGGGGCAGCGTCAGAAGTGGGACCAGGCGGTCTCACCACAGGTGGGCGCGGCCAGGGGCTGTTCTTGTAGATAGTGTTGGGCCTCCAAGTGCAGAGGTTTGTAGAGCAGCAGCAAGTTTCCCTTAAGTGGATCACCCAAGGTTTATCGAACTTAGGGAGGAGGAGGTCAAAGCTATCCCTCTCAAGCAACCCTACAATTACGATACAGAAAGTCTCTTGTGTCCCCAACACACCCAATACACTTGTTAGATGTATAGGTGCACTAGTTCGGTGAAGAGATAGTGAAATACAAGTAGTAGTGATGATTATAAGTAGTAAATGTAATCTGAAATAAATATTGCAGCAAGCAAACATGTAACAAAACTGAAAGGAAATGATGTGCAATGCTTGGAAACAAGGCCTAGGGATCATACTTTCACTAGTGGACACACTCCCAACAAATATAACATAATTGAACCAATAGATGCTAACATCAATATGCCACTCTAAACAATTTTCCAATGGAAAAAGAACACTAATCATGTGTAGGGCTATGAAGAAAAGGTGAACCACATAGCTACCGGTATAGCCCTTATCCCCGGGGGAGAACTACTCCCTCCTCCTCATCGGAGGCAGCAACGGCGATGGAGATGGCAGTGAGGTCGATGGAGACGGCGGAGACGGCGATGGAGACCGATGGAGATGGCTCCGGGGGCACTTCCCTGTCCTGGCAGGGTGCCGGAATAGAGACTTCTATCCCCCGAAATTTATCTTCGACGGTGGCGGCGCTACGGAACTGTTCTGGGAAAAACGCCGATTGTTTTAGGGTTTTCCGTCCTGAAGCTTTTTATAGGCGAAAGGGCGTCGTCAGAGGTGGACCAGGGTGGTCTCACCACCAGGGGGCGTGGCCAGGAGGGGGGGCGTGCCCCTCATGGTGAGGCTGCCTCCTGGCCCCCTCCGGCTCTCTTTCGGTCCTTGTCCTCCGTCCGGGCAAAATAGGAGTTTCGGTCTTCAGTTTGTCCAATTTTGAGAATATTTCCTGTGTAGCTTTTCTGAAACACAAAATAGCAGAAAACAGGGAAATGGCACTGTGGCATCTTGTCAATAGGTTAGTTCCAGAAATTGCATAAAAACGCCACTAAGTGTAAACAAAACATGAAGCAAATGGTGTAAAACAAGCATGGAGCATCAAAAATTATAGATACGTTTGAGACGTATCAAGCATCCCCAAGCTTAACTCCTGCTCGTCCTCGAGTAGGTAAGTGATAACAAAAGAATAATTTTTGAGGTGACATGCACCATCACAATCTTGATCATCTAAGTAAGCATTGAGTGCTGAGATAAAAGAACTTAAAACATGGGCATAAAAGATATAATCTTGATAGAAGAAACTTAGCAACCATGTTATAATATGAAAAAGAATACAAATGAAAGATCATGAATAATGAAATAATAAAAGTCAAACGTGTGTTCAAATCATATGGAAAAACATAGCAAATGGTTTTCAGCTTGTCCTTCATGGAATAGCAAAATGATACATCCAAAACGTATCTACTTTCCCGAACACTTTTGCTATTGTTTCTCCTCTAATTTGTGTGTTTTGAATACAACTAACACGAACTAACGCTGTTTTCAGCAGAATTGCCCTGGTGTTTTTTTTTGTGCAGAACTCCGACTTTCAGGAAAAATCCCGGAAAATATAGCAAAAATCCTATTTTACCAGAAGACCCACGGAGCCAGAAGAGGAGACGAAGAGAGGCAGGGAGCTGGGCTCACCACCAGGGGGCGCGGCCCAGGCCTGGCCGCGCCCACCTATGGTGAGGCCAGCTCGGCCGTCGCCTTGACCCCTCCTTCCGCCTACATATACCCTTTGACCTGAAAGGAGCAGGGGTTCAGCATTTTTCCTAGATAGACTTGCGTTGCGCTGCCGCCATCAGAAACCGCGATTCGGAACCAGAAACTCCGTTTTGGCACCCTGCCGGGACGGGGATTTGGAGGAGATCTTCATCACCATCATCACCGACGTCTCTCCATGAACCATCCATGACTCCCCCATCCATGTGTGAGTAATTCCCGCTATAGGCGAAGGGGATGGTAGGTATTGGATGAGATCATTCATGTAATTTGCTATGAGATTGTTAGGGCATAGTGCATGGTATCTACTGTTAGTGCTTATAACATTGTTGCAACTTGTTGTGCTTAATGCTTGTCACTTTGGGCCCGAGTGCCATGATCTCAGATCTAAACTTGTTATTGTTTTATGATGATACTTGTTATTTATGATCTTACCTGCAAGTTGTTTACACATATTGTTGTCCGGAACCCGAGGCCCCAAAGTGACAGAAATTGGGATAACTGGAGGGGATGGCTATGATGTGAGGATCACATGTGTTCACCGAGTGTTAATGCTTTGCTCCGGTACTTTATTAAAAGGAGTATCTTAATTACCAGTAGTTTCCCTTGAGGCCCTTCTGCAACAGGCTGGTAGGACAAAAGATGCCGTGCAAGTTTCTCCTTGCGAGCACGTACGACTATATATGGAACACATGCCTATGATTGTTTAGTACTAGGATGCTTTATCATTATTTATCTGCAATTGCCCATGTCTCACTGATTTCATGAATTATCTTATCCATGCAATGCCCGTACACCTATCCCTATGCCTACAGTCTTTAATCCTACTGTTTACTATTGCTACTATTACTACTTTTATTTTACTATTGATGTTACTGTTTTGCTATTATCACCACTATAAAACTATTGCTACTGATAAACCGTTGCGAGCAAGTCTATTTCCAGGTGCAGCTGAACTGACAACTCATCTGTTATGGTTTATAAATATTCTTTGGCTCCCCTTGTGTCGAATCAATAAATTTGGGTTTTACTTCCCTCGAAGACTATTGCGATCCCCTATACTTGTGGGTCATCAAGACTATTTTCTGGCGCCATTGCCGGGGAGCATAGCTTTATTTGTAAGTTCACTTGGAATTCATATTGTCCGCTACAATCCATTCATCATGGGTAAACCTCATGATGGAAAAGTTCCTATATTGTCATCCACTACAAGAAGAGGTACGACTTTGAACACCTCTGTTGCTCTAGATTCGCCATCTGTTATGAGTAAGTTGCTTACACCACTGCTGGTGCCAAGTTGACGTGGGAACGTGTAGTTGATGTGGGAGCTTCTTCTTCTTCAATCCCCGACAACAACGCCAAAAAACAGCTTGATGGCGTCGGTGTTGATATATAGATCACCGACTAGTTGGGAACCCCAAGAGGAAGGTATGATGAGCACAACAGCAGTTTTCCCTCAGTAAGAAACAAAGGTTTAATCGTCCAGTAGGAGAAAGCCAAACTTAAGAAGGTGATGCTTGCTAGCTTCGCGATAGCTCTGGACAATTTATAAGGCGCCTCGTCCAGGCTTTGCTTTGCACCAGCAGCAACGTGGAACCTACACACAACACAACCAAATACTTTGCTCCCAACTTACGATGAGGTTGTCAATCTCACCAGTTTGCTGTAAACAAAGGTATGAGCATATCGAGTGGAAAGCAATAGTAGTATGCGAGAAATCAAACAATGCATGTAATAGTAAAACGGTCATAGCAATGTAAAGGAAATTGGACCGGGGTCCACAGTTCACTAGCGGTGTCTCTCCATAAAATAAATAACAACATGCTGGGTAAACAAATTATAGTTGGGCAATTGATAGAATAAAGATAACGTGCATATGTCGCGAGGATCACTATGAGATTTACTCTGGGCATTACAACAAGATACACAGACTGCCATCCAACTGCATCTATGACTAATAATCCACTCACGGGGATATCGTCCGAACACCCCATGAGTATTAAGTTGCGAACAACAGATAACTGCATTAAGCAAAGTGTGTAATGTAAACAAAGCGAATGTCCTTGGACACAAGAATGTTGTTTTCTCCCTAGTGGCAACATCACATCTACAACCTTAGTGGTTTCTGTCACTTCCCCAGATTAAATAGAGGCATGAACCCAACCATCAAGCATAAATACCCCCTCTTGGAGTCACTAGTATCTACTTGGCCAAGATATCTACTAACAACGGAGAGCATGCAAGATCATAAACAACATAGAGATAACATAAGATATATGATTCAGCACATCAACTCAACATAACACCAATATTCATCGGATCCCAACAAACACAACATGTAGAATTACATAACGGTGATCTCGATCATGTAAGGCAGCTCACGAGATCTAAACATGAAGCACATGGTGGAGAAGACAACCATCTAGCTACTGCTATGGACCCATAGTCCAAGGTAGACTACTCACTCATCGCGCCGGAGGCAAGCATGGCGATGAAGAAGACCTCCAGTGGTGACTCCCCTCTCCGGCAGGGTGCCGGGAAGAGCTTCTGGACCCTCCGAATCTCGGGTCAACGACGGCGGCGGATTGCGATGTGTTTCTGGAAAATTGATTGGGTGTTTAGGTTTTTCCCGTCCGGGGGGTCTTTATAGGCGAAGGGGCAGCATCAGAAGTGGACCAGGGCGGTCACACAGGTAGGGGGCGTGGCCAGGGGTTGGGCCGCGCCGCCCTACTATGTGGCCAGCCCGTGGCCCCTCTCCGTCTCCTCTTTGGACTTCTGGAAGCTTCGGTAAATTTCTGGACGTTCGGCTTTTGTTTCGTCCAATTCCGAGAATATTTCTTGTGTAACTTTTCTGAAACACAAAATAGCAGAAAACAGGGAACTGGCACTGTGGCATCGTGTTAATAGGTTAGTTCCGGAAAATGCATAAAAACGCCACGCAGTGTAACGAAACACTAAGCAAATGGTGTAAAAACAAGCATGGAGCATCAAAAATTATAGATACGTTTGAGACGTATCAGCATCCCCAAGCTTAACTCCTGCTCGTCCTCGAGTAGGTAAGTGATAACAAAAGAAATAATTTTTTAGGTGACATGCACCTACACAATCTTGATCATCTATGTAAAGCATTGAGTGCTGGTTTCAAAAGAACTTAAAACATGGGCATGAAAGACATAATCTTGATAGAAGAAACTTAGCAACCATGTTATAACATGAAAAAGAACACAAATGAAAGATCATGAAAATGAAACAATGAAAGTCAAACGTGTGTTCAAATCATATGGAAAAACATAGCAAATGGTTTTCAGCTTGTCCTTCATGAGAGAGCAAAACATAAATGCATAGGACACCTTCAAGTTTAAGAGGGTGACTAGATACAAGTAATTTAAGAACAAGTGAAACATAAAACATGATTCAATTAATGAAAACTTTGGGACAATGCACATTATACTCAGAATGACAACTATGCTCTCTTAGACGGTGCATAAATATAGAAGGGGGTGACTCAACATAAAAGTAAAAGAAAGACCCTTCGCAGAGGGAAGCAGTGATTAAACATGTGCTAGAGCTTTTCATTTGTAAAACAGAGAGATAAAAATTGGGTTTTGAGAGGTGGTTTTCTTTGTCAACGACTGGCAATGGGGTTCTTACTATCTTCCATACAAAAATGAAGCAAGTTTTTGAGAGAGATTGGCACATTTGTGCTCTTTTATAAAGCTTGGCACTCCTCCCCACCTTTTTTCCTTTCTAAAACCATGGCTAACCGATTCCATCGGGTGCCCACCAACATTCACATACCATGGAGGAGTGCCTTTTTTCTTTTCTTTTTTCCCTTTTTTTTGGAATAAACAATATGGAAGATGGCAAATCCGACCACTACGACCCCATGAGCTGAAAACAGTGTCACAAAATGAGAAGTATTTTGAAGGTTTTTTTTTTGAAAGGTAGCACATGAAAATTTACTTGGAATGGCTTGCGAATACCATGCATAGGAATTTATAGTGGACACATTGGCATAACTTGGTTTTTAGGAGTTGGATGCACGAGTAGAGCTCATACTCAGTACAAAATGAGGACTAGCAAAAGACTGGGAGCGACCAACTAAGAGAGCAATAACGGCCATAATCATGCATAGCCACAAAACATCATTAAGAGAAGCATAAGATGGCATCAAGAGTCAAAAACTAAATGATCATAGAGGCTTATGGCGACTTTGTATGATTCAAACATGTGTGAGCATGCGCCAAGTGAACCCAAATAAAGCATCAAGGAGAAAACCAAATTAATGCTTCCAAATAATAAAAACAACGCATGATTTTTTCAAAGACTCATTAAGCAATCTCAGTCATTTGAGACAAGTCATGCTACAGCAAAAATCACTAATCATACTATCAAAACGAGTTCAAGCACGACATGCAAAAGTCTAAGCCGTAGTCTAAACAAGCTCCTTTTTGCACCACTTTTTTGCATGAAATTTTTCTCTTTTACAACACCATTCGAACTTTTTTGAAACAAATCTTTTGATGAAAACCAACATGGAGCAGAAGTCAAAATACACCTTGATATAAAGATATAACAAGATCTGAACAAAAATCAAGGCAAAAAATGAAATCTAAACGCAGTTCTAGAAAAAGAGAACACTCGTTGAACGATAAGAGTGAAAAACTGAGTGTTCTTGGCAAATGAAAAGCAAGGCAACTTCTCCAAAAGAAATTTGTTGGGGTCCAACCATTTATTGCAGCAAACAAAACAAAACAAAACTGAAAACTAAATACAAGACGCTCCAAGAAAAACACATAATGCATGAAGCAATAAAAACATAGTGTATTGAAAGGTGACCTGATTTTTGCCGATGAAGAAGGGGTGCCTCGGGGGCATCCCCAAGCTTTGACGCTTGTACCTATTGGATATTTCTTGGGGTGACATGGGCATCCCCAAGCTTGATCTTTTGTCCATTCTTCAACTCATCTCATCATTCTCCAATCCCTACACTTGAAAACTTCCTTCATACAAAACTAAACACAATTCTATTAGCAACATTAGTGTAAGCATAATAATGAATCAACCCTTTTTTGCTTCAGATTTCAACTCAAAACCACCTCATATAAAGCATATACTACTGTATCAACTTCCCTAAAAGTTCCGTGATCAAAAGAACTCAAAAAGAAAGCGATAAAGAGGCAAACACAAATAGTGGCAGAAATCTGTCAAAACAGAACAGCTGAAAAAGGTCAATTTTTTTGAGGGTTTTCTGTTGCTCAAATCAAAAAGTGTATAACTAATTAAAGTTTGTATATAACCTGGGTCATATGCACAATAAATCTCAGGTCAAAAAGATATTCTGAGAATTTTCACGAATTTTTCCGGTGCAGCACCGAAATCTGTTTCAGGACAGCAACATCCCCAAATCTTACCTCACTCAAATTAGAGGTTTCTCTTAGCACAAAAACGAAATAAAAAGGATAAGGAGCGGTTATTACAGTTGTAATAACTTCCAATACTCAAATAAAAGAAAAATTACTGAAAGTAAAACAATGGGTTATCTCCCAAGAATGCTTTTCTTTAACGCCTTTGAGCTAGGCGCAGAAAGTGCAAATCAAGTAATATCAAAAGAAGCATTAAGATCAACTGTTTCCTCAAGATCACCACTTACCACACTAGGCACTTTAGAGGTTCCCGAAGATGATTCAACCTGCAAGTCACTCTTAGTTGAACTAAAAGTCTTACCAATCTTAAAAACATGTTGAGGTTTAAGCACAGACACCTTGGGAACATACATAAATTTTTGCTGCTTTCCAACAAAAGCTTTCTCCTTCTTAATCTTAAGAGAAGAGAAAATTGAACTTAAAGTTTCCATAGATTCCTCTAGTTTCCCAATCCTAAGGTTTTGACTATCAAGAGTAGTGCTAGCTTCTAAAACGGTGATTCTCTTACCGATACTTTCTATTGCTTCATTAACTCGGCTAGCGTTATCAAGGATATTTGGCAAACTAAATAGGTGGTACTCCCACTAAACGGTGGTACTAGCCTAGTTTATCTATAACTTCCTCCAAAGTGATCTCTATTTTAACAACATGAATAGGTGGTACTCCCACTAAATTTTCTATTAAAGTGCATGCTTCAAGAGCGGGAGTACCCAAAAAATTACCTCCTGCAAGAGTATCAAGAACGTACCTATTCCAACTAGATATACCAACATAAAAATTTCTAAGGAGGATCATGGTAGAATGCTTTTTCGTACACCTATGATGAGAATTGCTAATACGGTACCAAGCATCTTTCAAGCTCTCTCCCCCTTGTTGCTTAAAAGTACGAACTTCAACTTCAGGATTACTCATTCTAACAAAACTAAAAGCAGACAAGTAAAAACAACTATAAATGAAACTAATTTTTTTGTATTTTTGATAAAACGATGCAAGCAAAAATAAATAAAATAAAAGCAAAACTAAAACAAAGTAAAGGATGTGCGTGCGAAACTCCCCTTGCAGAAGTCTTTTTTTTCCCCGGTAACGGCGCCAGAAAATTATTGCTGGTGCCAAGTTGACGTGGGAACGTGTAGTTGATGTGGGAGCTTCTTCTTCTTCAATCCCTAGCAACGGCGCCAGAAAACAGCTTGATGGCGTCGGTGTTGATAGATAGATCACCGACCAGTTGGGAACCCCAAGAGGAAGGTATGATGAGCACAGCAGCAGTTTTCTCTCAGTAAGAAACCAAGGTTTAATCGTCTAGTAGGAGAAAGCCAAACTTAAGAAGGTGATGCTTGCTAGCTTCGCGACAGCTCCAGACAATTTATAAGGCGCCTCGTCCAGGCTTTGCTTTGCACCAACAGCAACGTGGAACCTGCACACAACACAACCAAATACTTTGCTCCCAACTTACGATGTGGTCGTCAATCTCACCGGTTTGCTATAAACAAAGGTATGAGCGTATCGAGTGGAAAGCAATAGTAGTACGCGAGAAAGTAAACAATGCGAGTAATAGTAAAACGGTGATAGCAATGTAAAGGAAATTGGACCGAGGTCCACAATTCGTGGTGTCTCTCCATAAAATAAATAACAACATACTGGGTAAACAAATTACAGTTGGGCAATTGATAGAATAAAGATAACATGCATATGTCGCGAGGATCACTATGAGATTTACTCTGGGCATTACAACAAGATACATAGACCGCCATCCAACTGCATCTATGACTAATAATCCACTCATGGGGATATCGTCCGAACACCCCATGAGTATACAACAGATAACTGCATTAAGCAAAGTGTGTAATGTAAACAAAGCGAATATCCTTGGACACAAGAATGTTGTTTTCTCCCTAGTGGCAACAGCACATCTACAACCTTAGAGGTTTCTGTCACTTCCTCAGATTAAATAGAGGCATGAACCCAACCATCGAGCATAAATACCCCCTCTTGTAGTCACTAGTATCTACTTGGCCAAGATAGCTACTAACAACGGAGAGCAGATCATAAACAACATAGAGATAACATAAGATATATGATTCAGCACATCAACTCAACATAACACCAATATTCACCGGATCCCAACAAATACAACATGTAGATTAACATAACGGTGATCTCGATCATCTAAGGTAGCTCACAAGATCTAAACATGAAGCACATGGTGGAGAAGACAACCATCTAGCTACTACTATGGACCCATAGTCCAAGGTAGACTACTCACTCATCGCGCCAGAGGCAAGCATGGCGATGAAGAAGACCTCTAGTGGTGATTCTCCTCTCCGGCAGGGTGCCAGGAAGAGCTTCTGGACCCTCCCGATCTCGGGTCGACGACGGCGATGGATCGCGATGTGTTTCTGGAAAATTGATCGGGTGTTTAGGTTTTTCCCGTCGGGGGGTCTTTATAGGCGAAGGGGTAGCGTTAGAAGTGGACCAGGACGGTCACACACGTAGGGGGCGCGGCCAGGGGCTGGGCCGCGCCGCCCTACTGTGTGGTCATCCCGTGGCCCCTCTCCGTCTCCTCTTCGGACTTCTAGAAGCTTCGGTAAATTTCTGGATGTTCGCCTTTTGTTTCGTCCAATTCCGAGAATATTTCCTATGTAACTTTTCTGAAACACAAAAATAGCAGAAAACAGGGAACTGGCACTGTGGCATCTTGTTAATAGCTTAGTTTCGGAAAATGCATAAAAATGCCATGAAGTGTAACGAAACACTAAGCAAATGGTGTAGAAATAAGCATGGAGCATAAAAAATTATAGATATGTTTGAGACGTATCAACCACCACATGCACACGCTACTGCTACTTCTTCTGCTGAGTTTGAAAATGCTACTAATAATTTAGATGATGCTTCTACAGTGCTTGATGAGAGTGGTTCATTAGGTTCCTTTTTAGATGCTAAAATTGCTAGGACTAAGCAATTAGGGAACACTACTGTTACACCTGTTAGTTCACCTGAGTCTAGGGAATGCCCTAGTGATGATCTTGATGACATTTATATTGAGCTTGACGATGATTTTATTGCTGAAGCTCATGCCACTCGTGATGCTAATGCTGTTAAGGAACTTCTAGCAAGACGTGCTATTAGATATAAATTATCTCCTGATGCTAAGTTTGCTGCTTCTCCCATAAATATTAGAGATAAGGATTATGATTTCTCTTTAGATTTATCTTACATATCTATTGTTGAGAAAGACCCTTTTTGTGGTACTGAAGGTGAAAGTGCTATGGCACATATGAATGAGCTTTCTACTTTGAGTAATTTGTTTTCTAATGATATTAAACTGCGCACTTACTTTGTTGCTAAGATTTTCCCTTTTTCATTGAAAGGCGCAACTAAAACTTGGTTTAATAATTTGTCTCCTGGATCTATTGATAGTCCTATTGCTTTGGTTAATGCTTTCTTTCAGAAATATTTTCATGCTAGTGCTCAACATGCTGATGTGCAGAAAATCTTTGACTTTGAACAGGGAAAAAGAGAGATATTGCCTGAATCTTGGGCAAGGTTTTGCTCTTTAATTAGAGCATTGCCTCAGGAGCCATTGCCTAAAAATGAACTCCTTGATATATTTTATAATAGACTAACTGATGAATCTAAGACATATCTGGATAGTTGTGCTGGTTGTATTTTTAGGGAAAGAACTCCGGCTGAAGCTGAAGAACTAATGGCTAAAATAAGTCGGAATCATGATGATTGGACTATGGCTGAGCCAACACCAGCGCCAACTCTAGAGCCAACACCAAAGAAGAAAGGAATGATTGAATTAAATGATGAAGTTATGAGGGAAGCCAAGAAATCTCTTAAGGAGAAGGCGATTAAATCCAAAGATGTGAAGAATTTACGTCCTATAGAAGAATTATGTAAGCCAATCCCTCACTCATCTACTATTTAGGTACACTCTCTCCAACGCTTTGATAATAGAGATATTCCTTACTCTAAACCTCCTGGTCAATTCTTAGATGAATTTGATAATTTTATTGTTAAGCAAGATAATTTTAATAGAAGGGTGCAGAATCATTTGTTGGAGAATTCTAGAGCTATTAACAAGTTGCAGGATATTGTGGAGAGAACCTCCAATGATGTGAAGATGCTTGTTAAACATTTTCAAGTGGTTCAGACTCAAATTGATCAGCTTACCAAGGTGCAAAAAGATTTGCTAGTTAATGCTTCAAGAGAAAAACAAGCGTGTGAAATACGCACAAGAGGAGGTGCTACCACTCAAGACCCCTTATATCCTGAAGGACATCCTATGAGGATCGAGCAAGATTCTCAACGCACTTCAAGAGATGATATTCCTTCCAAGAAGAAGAAGAAGAAGAAGAAGCATAAAACAGTTACAGAATCTTCTAAAACAGGTAAAGATCCTAATAGTGTTTCTATTTCTGATGCTGAAACTGAACCAGGTAATGCTTTCGATAAAGAAGAAGTTGAAGAGGAACCAGAAAAGCTTGCCAAGAATGCAAAGTACACTAAGGAAGACTTCATTGCCAACAAGCATGGTAATGAGAGAGAACCTTAGGTGCAGAAACCAATGCCTTTTCCTGGTAAGAAACACAAATCTAAGGAGGAAGAATACTACAACAGGTTTTGTGAATGGATGAGACCTTTATTTTTGCAAATTCCTCTGACTGATGCCATTAGAATGCCTCCTTATTCAAAGTATATGAAAGATATTGTTACTAACAAAAGGAAAATTCCTAATGAGGAAATTTCCACTTTACTTGCTAATTATTCTTTTGATGGTAAAGTTTCGGAGAAGCTTGGAGATCCAGGTATACCAACTATTCCTTGCTCCATTAAAAATAACTATGTTAGAACTGCTTTATGTGATTTGGGAGCCGGAGTTAGTGTCATGCCTTTTTCTCTTTATAAGAGACTTGATCTAGAAAAATTGGTATCAACTGATATATCTTTGCAAATGGCTGATAAGTCTACTAGTATTCCTATTGGTATATGTGAAAATGTTCCTTTTCAAGTTGCTAACAGTTGTTTGATTTTAACTGACTTTGTTGTGTTAGAAATGCCTGAAGATGATAATATGTCTATTATTCTTGGGAGACCTTTTCTAAACACTGCAGGTGCGGTTATTAATTGCAATCAAGGAAAAGTAACTTTTAATGTCAATGACAAAGAGTACACGGTCTATTTTCCCAAGAAGATTGATAGAAAGAATGCTCTAAATTCAAAAAAAATGTTGAGACCATTCGAGTTGGTCATATTATTTGTTCTGAGCGAAAGCCCAAGAAAGAATATAAAATTGTCATGATTGGGACTATGCCTATCAAGGTCGAGGTAACATAAGCATATAGTGAAATTGCAAAGTTTTGCCTCATATAAAATTGGTTTGGTAACAAGACTTGATCAACCTTGTTAACAAAGTGATTTTATATGAATGAAACTTCATTTTCACCGCATTTACTTTACCTCACTCATATTTACTTGCACCATTTTTGTTTCCGCTATTTAGTTTCATATTATAGTATCTTAGAGCTGCTGTAAGGTTGAGTTGGATTTGATTTCTATCGCTCCACCGTCGTTTTCCCGAGTTTTATTCTCTTACCATTTTTCTGAAAAATCCTCGAAAATAAAGTTTCTCGAAAAATTCCAGAAAAATCTTTTTAAATTTTTATGTCAAAAATGGGGCAGAGAGGCACCAGAGAGACCTTAGGGGGACCCACCATGCCACCTCACCACCAGGGAGCGCGGCCCAAGCCTGGCCGGCCCACCTATGGTGAGGGGGGGCCCTGGCCACTCACTTATCTCTTCATCCCCAACTCTTTCTCTCTCCCAAAAAATAACGATACTCCAGCTCAAACCCGTGTTCTTGCTGCTCTACATCTCAATTTTTTGATCTCCTTGCTCAGCCCATCTTTGTTGCTAAAATTTGGAGAATTTGTTCTCTGGTATGTGACTCCTCCGATTGTCCAAGTAGAATTTTGTTTAGTGGGATATTTCTTGAGTATTTTAGCTCTATAGGTGACGTGGGTATGCCCGTTGGGTACCCGCGGATTAGTATACCGGGCCCGGCCCATTAAGGAGGTGGACAAGTACAAGGACTCGAAGATGACTTGGAGTAGAAGAAGAAAGACTCTAATCCGTATTCGACTAGGACTCTTGTAAACCTTAGCCCGGTTGCATATATAAAGCCAGGCAGGGGCGCCCCTAGAGAGACATCAGATAAGATATCTCATAGACATCGAATATCATAGACAAGCAATATTAGAGATACAAGATAGATTAGACATAGACTAGATACAATATTCCGCCTACGGCGGCACCATGTAAACACCATTGTGATTATCTACTAGATTGCTAGCAGGATGTAGCGATCCTCCACCGCGGAGACGTAAACCTGGGTACATCGTGTGCCAATCTCAATCCCGGAATCTCTAGTCGTTGCTCTTCCCCCGATCCTAAGTCCTTCATCTAGGACATTTGTCGAGTTAACCCTCGTCAATTGGCGCCGACCGTGGGGATCGCGGCGACTGGATTTCGTTATCCGGGCGGGATCCTTCAATTTTTTCATCGAGAAGATCAGCAAATTTTGCGACTGCCAAACAGCAGCGGAACCAGATCATCGATAAGGAAAAGAGAAGTCATCATCATCGTCTTCAAATCGCATCTAGCCGATTCCTCTCTTCGGCTCGTCTAGTTCAACAGCATCGTCAACAACAAGTGCGATAGCTCTCGTCGTACTAATTTCATGGTTCGAAGTAATCAGCAAATTGGACGTCATCATCAACCAAAGACCAACCGGTGGAATTCGTTCAGAAGATCGAAGGTCCTTGGGCAAGTCGACGAAATTCGTATCTGTTGCGGCTTCCTGTGCGTAGCAAACCAACCCGGATTTCTTTTTGCGTGCGTGAGAAATTATTCCGCGTTGGCATCAGAAAAGAGGAAGAGGAGTTCTACTCGGATCAAATCCTGCGGCTTCAGATCAATCGTTCTGTGCCGTCCACACGGCGGCAGAAAAATCACATCCAGAAAAAGCTATCAGCAGTACCCACCTGTGGTAAAACCGGGGCTAGTTAGGTGAACGTACGAGCACTGCATAGCAAAGGCCTCGAGGGATCAGGTGAAATCGGCCGACACGGAGCACCAGGTTCCATGTAAAGTTACGGATCAACTAGTTTTTGGTGCAAGTATAGCGCATCTGGTCAGAATAACATCAAGTCCAAGGAGAAAAGAGGATCTGATCAGCTGAGCTCAATCACGTGAGGACAAAAGCAATTTAATCAGTGTTACTATTTCCATGGCGTCAGCGATCAATTTGGATCAAAAGTCAGTACAAGCTACGTTGATACCAATCATGGCGGTCAAATCTGTGTGCATCACGCGAGACATCAGATCAGCCGAGAAAAAAAAATCAGCTTATACGTATGAAGATTAATCAAGACATCACCGTCCGGTCATCAGACTACTACCGGACAACTCGAAGAAAAAATATTTCGACTACTTCGTCTTAAACATCGTCGACTACAATGTCAACTGCGGCTTGCCACGCTCGGGGGCTCATCATCGCGCAATCGCACAAGCTATCGGCATCGCTCGGGGGCTCGACATCAACTCGCCCTGGAGTGCGGAAAATCACCCTCAAGACCTACGCTTTCGTCGACATCAGCAACGCAGCAATTCCAACAGCGCTCGGGGGCTCGATAACAACTTCGCCTCCGATCGTGATCGTGATTTTACGACAACAACTCGACTACATCATCGTCGACTACGCCGCGCCGACCACGCCACACCCGATAAAAGCTAAGTTTTCCTCTTCCAAGAGTTGATTATCATTTACTTTTGCCGCACCCAACACTCGGGGGCTCCGCCATGAACAATCGTCTTGCATATCATTGACTTCGAAAAATTGTGAAAGCCCTAGTAGCTGGCGTGGCGTTCCTTGTCGAATACTTGTCAATTTAGTTTACAGTCGCATGAAGCTCGACTAACGGTTGGCAAGGCCAAAATCTTGGGCGTCAGGCTAACAAAAAAGCTTAGCAAGTATCTTGAAATTCAAAATCTCGATTTACGTCTGACCTGAGTAGCTGATCGAGCCGTGAAGTGCATCAGGCTAACGAAAGGGTCTTACGTACGAGCAACAAAATTGCACAAAAAACATCGAGTTTTTATTTTACATACTCCATCATCGTTGCAATATGCAAACGCAATATTTCTTCGAGAAACAAATTATTTCATAATTATTTATATTTTCTGCAGGAGTCGACAAAATCATCAAGTCCTTCAACAGGAGCCGAACATCTTCGAGTAGTACAACTTGAGTCTATGCCCGGCTACAAGTACCCAAACATAGACTCGGGGGCTACTCCCATCAGGAGCGTTGGCCGCGCACCTGATAGAAAGACAATTTCGAGAAAGAATTCAACAAAAGGAGATGAAGAAGAAGAAAATTGGAGCCTATGATCGACTACAAGTATCTGACCATAGCCTCGAGGGCTACTCCCATCGGGAGCGCTGGTCGTGTACCCGATAAAGAATCACTTTGAGGAGAATGAGGAAGAAAATTTCGAGTCCATGAACTCGACATTCACTCCCATCGGAAGAGCGGATTCAAGAACCCGAAGATTTTAGGAAGTCGAAGAATTGAAGTCAAAAATTGAATAAATCAAAGATTTCAGGAAATCGAAGAATTGAAGTCAAAAATTCATGAAGTCGAAGATTTTAAGAAGTCAAAGATTTGAAGAAGTCAAAGATTGAAGAAAATCGAAGATTTCAGGAAGTCAAAGATTGAAGCATTTTAAGATTGAAGAAGTCGAAGATTGAAGTTTGGAGACTCAACCCGAGTCTACAACTCGAATTGAGTCTCGGGGGCTACTGACGTGGGTATGCCCGTTGGGTACCCGCGGATTAGTATACCGGGCCCGGCCCATTAAGGAGGTGGACAAGTACAAGGACTCGAAGATGACTTGGAGTAGAAGAAGAAAGACTCTAATCCGTATTCGACTAGGACTCTTGTAAACCTTAGCCCGGTTGCATATATAAAGCCAGGCAGGGGCGCCCCTAGAGAGACATCAGATAAGATATCTCATAGACATCGAATATCATAGACAAGCAATATTAGAGATACAAGATAGATTAGACATAGAATAGATACAATATTCCGCCTACGGCGGCACCATGTAAACACCATTGTGATTATATACTAGATTGCTAGCAGGATGTAGCGATCCTCCACCGCGGGGACGTGAACCTGGGTACATCGTGTGCCAATCTCGATCCCGGAATCTCTAGTCGTTGCTCTTCCCCCGATCCTAAGTCCTTCATCTAGGACATTTGTCGAGTTAACCCTCGTCAATAGGTGATAGGTGAAATGAGTTTGCATGCTTGTTCTATTGCTTAGAAATTTTATTTTGATGCATGATAGCCCTCTAATAACTTCCTATAATAGTTCCCTACATTTGTTTATCTCAAAATCATTGTTATGAGGTTTGTTAAAAATTTCAGAAATGGAGGAGAATGCATACCAACTCTTTCAACATGAACTAGAAGTGCATGAAGTCATGAGAGTTCACTGTGAAGAGAGGGTCTTTCCCTCAATCTATCCATGCTCAGAGTTCATGAATGCTGCTGGAATCCTGCAGGATTTCCAAACTCTAGTCTCTAATGCAGGATTGGAACATTTTATTGATGGTGAACCGCCCCAATATGCTAAACTAACAATGTCTGTGGTGCAGGATTTCAGATTCAATTGGTCCACATCTAACCCCATGGTTCATTATAAAATTTACAATAAATCTGTGGACTTGCCCTTTGATGTTTTCTGTGCAGCCATTAGATTACCACAGTGGGGATCGCGCGAAAGGATGAAGGAACGGCCCAGGCCATTGATGGACCTATATGAGGAGATTTGTCAAGGAAGAAGCTTCACGGGAGATAATGGTAAAATTTGGAATATTCATTTTCCATCCATTCGATATTTTGCCTACTTTATTACCAAGTGTGTTCTTGCTAGAAGGTTGCAAATAAGTTATCCTCATGTGATCTAGCTTTTATTGCTGCTGCTTTGAGAGGTGATAGGATTTATAATTTGGGTGCTTTAATATCTTTCCGTCTTGATGCTAACCGTGAGAAAGGGGGAATCTGTGGAGGTCTTGTTGCTTCACGCTTATTAGCTTTGCATGGTGTAGTGCCTAATATTTTAGATCTGCATTTCCCCGTTGAGAGACTTGATTTTAACTCTATGTTACATCATAAGTTTGTTTCTCCTCATACCTGTTTGAATAACTTGACGTTTGAGATAACCTTCTTCAAGAAGTCTACCTGGAAGGTAGTGAAGGCTGGTCGATCAGTCCATTTGCCTGCACCTCTTTTGTTTAACCTTGATCGCAGGAATGGATGGTCACTTACAGAGGATGAGCTCGACGCGTATCTAGAGGAGCACCCACCGCCTAAGCACAATGGAGAGGCGACCGAGGAGTCGGTCCAGCCCTCTAACATTGCGGAGTTTCCATACCAGCAGCCCTATCATGATTATACACCATCTGCTTCATCTTCACAAGGGCCAGGCTATGACTATGCCAATGATGACCCACCGGCATGGGACATGTATTGGAGACGAAGTTGATCTCCACTTAGACCAAAAGCCTAAGCTTGGGGGGAGGTACGCCAATGATTCACTCATCTTCATACCATATTTTGTCGGTACTTTGTATATCCATGTTTCACTTTCTTTGTTATTCTTGTTCTTATTTCTACTTTCAAAAATACAAAAAGACCAAAAATATTTTCATTGTTTCTCTTTGTTTGCCTTTTTAGTTTTCTAGCTTTGGTTTGCTTTACTTGCTGTTTTCGGTTTGATATTTGAAAAATCCAAAAATATTTTGCTTTGTTTGCTATTTCCTTCTGTTCTTGTTTTAAAATTCGAAAACCCAAACATATTTGTTGTTCTTCTTCAGTTTTGTAAAGTTTGTTGCAGAGTTCAGTCTCGTGTGACTCCATTGGAGCTTGGTTTTCACTTCATATTATTCAAGCCACACAAGTGAAAGGCAATAATGATGACATATGACAATCCGAGATGTGGTAAGAGGCTGGTATGAACTCTATTTGTTTTCATTTTTGTACATATACTCATCTATGTGGACATGCTTAGTTGGTTCATGTAAGGTATATGTTATCTAATGGATGCTTTGTAGTTCTTGCTCTCATATGATTAGTTCCAATTTACTAATAGTTTGTAGCATGTCATGTAGACGCTTGCTTGCATTGTTTTATTCATAATATGGTATGTTATTGTGGTATCCTCCTCTGAAAGTTTCATTTGAATAGACTTGGTACATGCTCAAGCATGCATATGACTGAACAAAAAGTCAATTAAGCCTCGATGATTTACTTTGCCTCAGAGTTCTTTTATCATTTTTTATGCCTATATTAATTTTGTTTTGTCGCAAGCATAATTATGACAGTTATTGCTCTCTCGATTGTCGCTTCCCAGTCTTTTCCTAGACATCACTTGTACTGAGAGGGAATACTTCTCATGCATCCAACTCCTGAAAACCAAGTAATCCCAAAGAGTCCACTATAAATTCCTATGCATGGTATTTGCAAGCCATTCCAAGTAAATTTTCATGTGCTACCTTTCAAAACTTTCAACTACTTCTCATTTTGTGCCACTGGTTTTAGCTCATGAGGACGTAGTGGTCGGAATTGCTATCTTCCATATTAAATTGAGTACCTCTCGACTAGGCAGCTTCATCTGCTCGTCATTAATTTTGCAAGGGAGCTGGTCAGACCACTGTAATCTAATCTAAAAAGAAAGGGATTTCTATTTTCGTGCCCCTAGTTCGTTAGTTGTACTCAGTTTTCCACAGCCGCTTAACTTTTCCTCAGTTTTCCCCTCCCTCTAGTTTGAAACCCCTCGCAGACGCTCGGACGGGAGGGTTGTCGTCTGGTCAGAGGCCTTGACCGTTACCGGTGACGTCTAGGGAGACGCGGTGGTTGTGAATGGACCGTTGCTTTTGAATGGTGTTGACTATTGACCCAATGAGACACGTCGGACTAGCGGTCTCTCACTCACCCAAAGCTTTCCCCTCCACCTGAGACTGGAAGAGCTCACACACCGCCCCTCCGCCGCCACGCCGTCCTGCCCTCCTACCTTATGGCGTCGTCTGCGCCCGAGCCGCCCCCGCCCCCACCACCACCTCCGGGAGGCGGAGAGGGCTCCGCCTCCACTAGATCTACCCCTATCGCGGTAGAGTTTGTACATCCATCTGGTGTACCGATTATGCCCCTCAATGGCGGAGAAGATTGGGAATCGGAGGGATCAAACGCATGGATTCCATCTGGGTAAGCATCGTCTGCCCATGAGAATTAACAATAGATAGTTTTTGAGTGCGAATCGTTGTTGCTCAACTAACTGCATTGATTTTCGAATAGGATTGATCCAGCGCTGTATTTTCGGCTGGTTGTTAGGCTGGATACTAGCTTTTTGTGTGATTTTGAACGCAATGTGAGCGGATTTTACATCCCAGCGGTGGTTGCAACTATCATCTCGTTGAGGGATTTAAAAGATAACATCTGCGCTCAGTACCCCTGGGGCGCTGGTGATTCAGTTGATTTCCAATATTTCAACAGCACAGAGGGAAGATATACTCCACTAATTTCCGACGAGGATCTCGGAATTCTTTTTGCTTTAAATGATTCTTGCCGTGTCGGTAAAATTTGTATTCATGTGGACAGGGTCCAGGCATCATCTGGTGTTGGGGCATCATCAGGTGGTCGGGCATCATGTCTCTCTAGTGTTGCTACCTCTGCTAATCGTGTGCGCCGCCCCGCTCCTTGTAGGTCCACAGCAGCACCATCTGTCCCCAGTGCTAGTGGTAGCTAGATCGTTCCTGCGGTCGATGTGGAGGACGATGCAGAGATTGAGGATCCGTCTCCTCAAGATGATGAGGATGAGTTGATGTTTCCTGAATTGGTAGATCGATGCAGTAAGTAGGCAATGGAGGATCAATACATGGAAGATATTGCACAAGGTGCCAGATTTGATGACACTGATGATGAAGAGAAGGATGAGAATAATGACAGCCTCGTTTTAGCCAATTACGAAGGTGATGACTTGCCAACAATTGAGTGGAACAGGGAGGATCCTCAGCTTACAGAAGGCACCGTATTTCAAATGATGATGGACTGCCGTAATGCAATTACTACATATTGCATTCTCACCAAGAATGATTATGAGGTTATTAAAAGTGAGCCAGGTAGGTTCACAGTTAAGTGCCCATACAAGAGGTGTAAGTGGAGGCTGCATGCATCCACAATGCTCAGAAGCACCGTGGTTCAGGTACTACGCCAACCAGTTGTGTATTTTAGATCACGGTGTAAAATTTGTTAACTGTTACTGACATCCCTTATAATTATGTTTCAGATAAAGAAGAACTCGATCGACCTTACTTGTCCACCACGAGCGGGAGCGCCAAAGGAGAAATCAAAGCTAGCAAAGACTAGGTGGTTGGTAGATGCAATCATAGATTGGCTGAGAGAAACTCCATCACTTGGTCCAACAACACTCATAAAATTGATATCTGATAAGTTTAATATAAAAATACCTTACATGAGGATGTTCTATGCAAAGGAAATGGCTCTTGACAGGATAAATGGTCCATGGAATGAAAGCTTTCAGTTGCTTTACACTTTCAAAGCTGAAGTGGAGATGGCTAGTCCAGGCAGTGTTGTAGCGATAGACAAGCATACAGTTCCCTACAAATTGAAAAGCGGGAGGATAATGCAGAAGGAATGTTTTAGAAGGTCTTTTGTTTGTTTCAAAGCTTGCTGGAAAGACTTTCTGGACAGTTGCAAGCCTTATTTGGCCGTGGATGCAACAGCTCTTCATGGCATGTTTAAAGGACAGCTAGTTGCTGCTACTGCAGTTGATGGACACAATTGGATGTTCCCTATTGCTTACGGAGTTTTGGAGGTTGAGTCAGAGGAAAGTTGGACTTGGTTTCTGCAGAATTCGCGTGACCTTATAGGTCATCCACCAGGACTTGCTATCCACACAGACGCTTGCAAAGGTTTGGAGAGTGCAGTAGAAGCAGTATTCCCTGGAGTGGAGCATAGGGAATGTATGCGACACTTGGTATAGAATTTTACAAAGAAATTCAAGGGTAAAGTTTATACTGACAACCTATGGCCAGCTGCATACACATGCAGCATTAGGAAGCATTTGTTTCATTTGGAAGTGTTGTATAAACAAAACCTGGGGTGAAGGAGTACTTGGATGAACATCATGGTAGGGTGTGGTCAAGAAGGCAATTCAATGAAATGTGCAAGGTAGACTATGTAACAAGTAACCTTGCGGAGAGTTTCAATGCAAAGGTCAAGTCATTGAAATGGCTTATGTTCTGGCAAATATTTGATAAGATTAGGCAGATGATCATGATAAAGATCGATCTGCGTCAAAGAATTGCAGCCACAAAATATGTTGGCCATCTCATGCTCCCATCTTTGATTAAGTCTTTGCATGCCAGGGCAAAACAATTGAAGATGAAATGCATCAGAAAAGGAATGGAGGCTGAGGTAACCTACACTGACAGTAAAAACAGGCAGTGGAGGTATCCAGTGAGTTTGGTTGATAGGACATGCCATTGTAGGCGATGGCAGATCCGTGGGATACCCTACATACACGTATTGTTTTTCATGAGTGTTATAGCGGGTGCAGAAGGTGAAGTTGATCAGTATGTGTCAGAGTATTTCTCTGTTGCCAAATTTAGGGCTGCATATGCTATGAATGTTCCTACCTTGTTGGGAAGAGACCAATGGATGAAAGTCGATCCAGGCTTCAAACTGTACTCTCCAGTTTTGACTAGACCGGCAGGTAGGCCGAGGAAGAATAGGATCAGAGCTAGTGCAGAGGGTGGTGCACCGATTCAACGACGTAAGTGCAAACGTTGTGGAACCCCTGGACACATTGCTAGGCTTTGTAAAAATCTAGTTGACCCAGCTTTTGGAATGGAAGATCAGGCGGGAGCAGCAAATGCAGAGGACAATGAAGCAGCAATTCAACATGAGGAGATTGAAGCAATGAATCAAGAGCTGCTTGAACCAATGGATCAAGAGCTGCTTGAACCGATGGATCGAGAGCAGAGGGAACAGATGGATCTAGAGGCCGTTGAAGCAATGCATAGACAGCTGAGTGAAGCAATTGATGGAGAGCTGGGTAAACCGATGGATCAAGAGCAGATTGTAGAAGCAAGGGAAGAAAATGCATTAGAAGAAAGAGCACAAGCTTCGTATGATATGGTTGTCTCGGTCTTGGCACAACCCGTAGAGAAGAAGAAGAACAAGAAAGAGGGCAAAAGGAAGGTAGACACCGGTAATATCCCTGGTAGGGTTACCCGGAGTAAGGTGGTGGACCCAACAAGTCACACCAGGAGCAAGAGAAAGATTTTATTTTGAACAATTAATTTGAATGTATGTGTTATTGCAAGTTTTCTATGGTCATGCACCTCGAATAAGTTCATCGCTTAAGCCACATTTATCATTTTCAAAGTGACTAACCTCAAAAAATATAGTTTTGGGTTTAGTTTAATTCAAAATAATTCAAATAATTCAAAACATGGTGGAACCTTCCCATGGAGTCTTGTTATGTTACCTACAACCTAGAGAAATAATAATGGAAAAGGAAATATAGAGATATGAAGTTTTTCCCAAAACCACTCCCTAGTCCATGAGCTACTAGCTATGAAGATGCAGGGCTTTCTACTCAACACACCTCCCAAATACCCACTATGCTTACAAACTTTGTCCAAATGAGTCCAAATTCGTCACACTTGTGTATCTTTGAATTGCAAACAATATCACGTCGGCCAAAATGTACTATATTGTTCAAATAACACAATCTAACAATTTTTATGCCAAAAGCTCAAATTTCGCTTACTCCCTTTATTATTTGGGTGCCCCTGTTTTACTTAGTTTTACTCAGTTTTCCCCCTCCGGGTCCACTTGTTTCACTCAGTCCTACTCAGTTTTGCCCTTACGATAAACATTTCCTCACTTTTCCCCCTCTTAGTTCTACTCAATTTTCCCCACTTGTACTCACTGGCTGATCTCTGATTGGTCGAGATGTATGTCACACGGATCTTGGTTGGTTGATAGCTCAATGTACACTTGCACCACTGGATCATTTATGATCGGACGGCCTGTATATCTCTCTCTACCTCGATAGACGCATACAGAGAGAAGATCAGAGCACATACCTACCAACCCTGGCAGTCGCATATTCCAGTCGCATCTTCCTCTCTCCTATTTCCTCTCTTACTCTGGTGGTCGCGGCGGCGCGGAACTGCAGCGTGCGTGCGGCGGCGTGGATCTAACCGTGCGTGCGGCCGCGTGGAACTGCAGCGTGCATGCGGCGGCGCGGATCTAACCGTGCGTGCGATGGTGCAGATCTAACCGTGCAGCGGCGTGGATCTAAGAGTGCCGGTGAGGATCTAAGAGTGCCGGTGAGGATCTAACCCTCATAAATAGTTGAAATGTCTCTCTCTGTCTCACTTTCGTTTCTCTTCTCAGATCTGTTGATGATGAAGAACACCAAGACGGCGGCCGTGCCGACAGTGGTCAACGATGCCAAGATCATTGAAGCCATCGCCTACAACATCACTGTGACAGCGCAGATCCAGCCTTCAATGTCGGAGCCTGCCGATGTCTCACTTCCATTGCCCTCCTCAGATCCGTTGCTGATGAAGGACACCAAGACGGCGGCCATGCCGACAGTGGTCATCGATGCCAAGACGATTGAAGCCATCGCCTACAACATCACTGCGACGGCGCAGATCTAGCCTTCAATGTCGGAGCCTGCCGATGTCTCACTTTCAATGCCCTGCTCAGATCTGTTGCTGATGAAGGACACCAAGACGGCGGCCGTGTCGACAGTGGTCATCGATGCCAAGACGATTGAAGCCATCGCCTACAACATCGCTGCGACGGCGCAGATCCAGCCTTCAATGTCGGAGCCTGCCGATGTCTCACTTCTGTTGCCCTCCTCAGATATGTTGCTGATGAAGGACACCAAGACGGCGGCAGTGTCGACAGTGGTCATCGATGCCAAGACAATTGAAGCCATCGCCTACAACATCGCTGTGACGGCGCAGATCCAGCCCTCCTCAGATCCGTCGCTGATGAAGTACACCAAGACGGCAGTGGTGCCAAGAGTGGTTGCGAAGCCGCAGATCCAGCCCTCCTCCATGTCTGAGTTTGCGGATGTCGCAGATGACCACCCCTCAGCCACCCGTCGTCCCGGCCCTTCTAGCCCATCGGTGCGCGGCCGTGTTCGACGCCACAAATTGGGATAAATTATGATAAATTTGTATTTTTCAATTTTGGGATAAAATTGTTCGAACTACTACCTCCATCTCAAAAAAAGCTTCTCCACCTTCTCGATATGTCCCTGTACATCTGTATGAATGATTTGAATTCTATCCCAACTTGATTGGGAAGATTGATATGTATTTGATCCGAGAGGCTGGTACATGCTTTCACTTTTGGGTTCCCTTCACTTTTATAAGATGTTCATGCATGCTAAAATTATCGCGTGCATTACTTAGCACAACTAGGAAATTGTACGCCAAAATACAGTGGTTAGAGCCATCTACTGAATAACAATTATATACTATCTAAATCATCTACCACAACCACATAACTGCTAGGACAGGGATGACAGCTAATAAAACTGCCCAGATGAATCTACTTTTCTCCTCTCCCATCACTTGAAGTTCATGTTCTAGATTTTCTACCACTTGATCAAATACGGCAAGATCTGTCTCAAGTATCAACTTCTCTTTGCGAATAAGCTCTGAATTCTTCTTTTCTTCCTCCACAGTATGCTTCAGCTCGAATATCATCAGGTTTTTACGGGCCAATTCATCACCTAAATTGGCAACCTTCTCCTCCAAATCCATCCTCTGGCTACACCACTGGGTTGATTCATCTTGGTATGCAATGTACTATGGATCATCGGCTTGCCTGGCAAACTGTAACAATAATGGAAAAAAGAACAACTAAAATCACTCCAATAGGCCATGGAGGCACTTCAAATTCAACGGTAGTACAGAGAGCAGAAGCTAGATACCTGCACTTCCGACGAGGTAGGAGAAGTAGAACGTGGCCACGACATGATCGAATCCCAACCCTCACCGGTGTACCCGCTATGACGAAAACATTGAGGACTATTTTGCACCTGCAAACTCCAATAAATTACGGGAACTGAATCGATTAGGGGGCGGGGGAGGCAGAAGCGGAGGTCTTACCAAGCTATACTACCAATTGGTGCGCAGAACAAATCCCGGTCATCGTGGGCGGCGGATCTGCTTGCGGCGGACTTTCCTGCGGTGGGTACAATGCGTGCGGACGAAACAAGTGCTGGAGCCATGGTTGACATGCAGTGCCGCAGTCCGTCCAACGCCGCTGGGGGACAGAGCCGGCGGCGCGACGAGGCGCCGGCGATGGATGCTCCGTCCGAGGGTTGGGAATGAGCTACCAGCGGTTCTCTGATGACTAATGAGATAGACAACACTAGGTTCCAGCCATGTTTAGCATAAGATTCACTTATGATTAAGCTGCGAAAATAGTCACATGTTGGGTCTAGCTTAAGAAAAATTAATTAGCGAATTTGTTGCTTCTCTCTAACTAAAAGCAGGGATATATGCCTTTTCACTAAGGGCGACCCCAGCGGTCATTGGCTGAGGCGGCCTCACAGAGCGGCTCTATATGATTTTCTCTAAATAAATAGACGACCCCAGCGGTCATTGGCTGCGGAGGCCCCACAGAGTGGCAATATATGATTTTCTCTAAATAAATAGATGACTCCACTGGTCATTGGCTGTGGCAGCCCCACAGAGCGGCAATATATGTCTTTTCCTCAAAAATACACGACCCCACTGGTCATTGGCTACGGCAGCCCTATAGAGCGGCCCCATTTGTCATTGGCAGCACCGCGTATACAATCAGGAAATAAAACGACCCATACATCAGTGATAGATGGATGGCTGCTCCGACGTGTCTCCTGACCCTACCCGTCAGCACCATTCAAAAGCAACGGTCAATTCACAACCACCGCGGCTACCTAGCCGTCACTGGTAACGGTCAAGGCCTCTGACCAGACGACAACCCTCCCGTCCGAGCGTCTGTGAGGGGTTTCAAACTAGAGGGAGGGGAAAATTGAGGAAAAGTTAAGCGGCTGGGGAAAACTGAGCACAACTAAGGACCCGAGGGCACGAAAATAGAAATCCCAAAAAGAAAAGAAAAAGAGCACTCCTCCATGGTATGTGAAAGTTGGTGGGCACCCGATGGAATCGGTTAGCCATGGTTTGAGAAAGGGAAAAAGGTGGGGAGGAGTGCCAAAGCTTTATAAAAGAGCACCAATGTGCCAAATTTTCAAAGAACTCGGAACCGCTCTCACTTGCTTAGTATGGAAGATAGCAAGTCCCCATTGCCAGTCGTTGACATGAAACAACCGCCTCTCAAAATAAATTTTTATCTCTGTTTTACGAATGAAAAGCTCTAGCACATGTTAAATCACTGCTTCCCTCTACGAAGGGCCCTTTTTTTACTTTTATGTTGAGTCTTCATCTTCTAACTTTAAGCACCTTCTTGAAAGCATAGCTATTATTCTTAGTGTAATGTGCTTGTCCCAGAACACGGTTAATTGTGGTATAACTTTGATGCTTGTATCTTTGATATTTTTACTTCTAGACTTCCCTTGAACTTCAGAGGTGCCTCAGCATTTATGTTTTGCTCCACAAATAAAGGCAAGCGGGATACCACTCTTCCATATCATTTATGAACATTACAATCTTGTAGCTTCTTATGTTCATGTTACTTGGTATTAGTGCATTGGCACTCTTTCATAGTTTGCTTGACTATGAGGTAACATTAGTTGCATATTTCTTATTATGAATTGCCTAAGTACTTGATCATATAGTGAGTATATATACATCATATGAAGCAAATGTGTTTGTGAAAGTTTCTTTTATCGCTCTCAGTTGTTAACTGAATTGCTTGAGGACAAGCAAATAGCTAAGCTTGGGGGGAGTTGATACGTCCAAAATATATCTACTTTTCTGAACACTTTTGCTATTGTTTCTCCTCTAATTTGTGTGTTTTGAATACAACTAACACGAACTAACACTATTTTTAGCAGAATTGCCCTGGTGTCTTGTTTTTGTGCAGAAATCCGACTTTCAGGAAAAATCTCGGAAAATATTGCAAAAATCCTATTTTACCAGAAGACCCACGGAGCCCGAAGAGGAGATGAAGAGAGGCAGGGAACTGGGCTCACCACCAGGGGGCGCAGCCCAGGCCTGGCCGCGCCCACCTGTGGTGAGGCCAGCTCGGCCGTCGCCTTGACCCCTTCTTCTGCCTACATATACCCTTTGACCTGAAAGGAGCGGGGGTTCGGCGTTTTCCCCAGATAGACTTCCGCTGCGCCGCCGCCATCAGAAACCGCGATTCGGAACCAGAAACTCCATTCTGGCACCCTGCTGGGACGGGGATTTGGAGGAGATCTTCATCACCATCATCACCGATGTCTCTCCATCAACCATCCATGACTCCCCCATCCATGTGTGAGTAATTCCCGCTATAGGCGAAGGGGATGGTAGGGATTGGATGAGATCATTCATGTAATTTCCTATGAGATTGTTAGGGCATAGTGCCTAGTATCTACTGTTAGTGCTTATGACATTGTTGCAACTTGTGCTTAATGCTTATCACTTTGGGCCCGAGTGCCATGATCTCAGATCTGAACTTGTTATTGTTTTATGATGATACTTGTTATTTATGATCTTACCTGCAAGTTGTTTACACATATTGTTGTCCGGAACCTGAGGCCCCAAAGTGACATAAATTGGGATAACCGGAGGGGATGCTTATGATACGAGGATCACATGTCTTCACCGAGTGTTAATGCTTTGCTCCGGTACTTTATTAAAAGGAGTACCTTAATTATCAGTAGTTTCCCTTGAGGCCCTGCTGCAACAGGCTGGTAGGACAAAAGATGTCGTGCAAGTTTCTCATTGCGAGCATGTACAACTATATACGGAACACATGCCTATGATTGTTTATTATTAGGATGCTTTATCATTATTTATCTGCAATTGCTCATGTCTCACTGATTTCATGAATTATCTTATCCATGCAACGCCCGTACACCTATCCCTATGCCTACAGTATTTAATCCTACTATTTACTATTGCTACTATTACTGCTTTTATTTTACTATTGTTGTTACTGTTTTGCTACTATCACCACTATAAAACTATTGCTACTGATAAACCGCTGCGAGCAAGTCTGTTTCTAGGTGCAGCTGAACTGACAACTCATCTGTTAATGCTTATATATATTCTTTGGCTCTCCTTGTGTTGAATCAATAAATTTGGGTTTTACTTCCCTCGAAGACTGTTGCGATCCCCTATACTTGTGGGTCATCACAAAACATAAATGCATAGGACACCTTCAAGTTGAAAAGGGCGACTAGATACAAATGATTTAAGAACAAGTGAAACCAAAATCATGAATCAATCAATGATAACTTTGGGACAATGCACATTAAAATCAGAATGGCAACTATGCTCTCTCAGATGGTGCATAAAGGTAGAAGGTGGTGACTCAACATACAAGTAAAAGAAAGGCCTTTCGCAGAGGGAAGCAGTGATTGCAAGTTTTATAAACCTTTAAAAATTATGGTACTTACTAGCTTTGAGCTCTCATTGCCCCCATCATAGGCATCTTGAATGGTTAAAGTTAATGCGAGTACAATTATGAAGCATATGCTTGACAAATTATAAGTTGAAAACCTCGTGTCCCATGAAATACGAATACCCAAACCTCATGCTACTCGACTTAGAGTCCCAAGCAAGCTCTTGTCATTGTAAGTATACACGTATCATCAAGAACCGCCAACAGGGTACCTCCGTGCCTGATGATATGGAACAAGCCCACATCAAAATGACAGGACAAATAGACAATGAACACCTCGGCATCTCTTTTATTTACCATTGGTATAGCTTTTTATTGTGAGATGCGTCGTCGAATGTCCACTATGGGCATGCTGTAAATTTTCACCATGAATTATGCATGGCTTAGATTGGCAGCCCAGGTGTTTCTCTAACATGTATACAAACTCCATGATCCCGCAAGATTCCCAACTTATTTCACATCACGAGTATCCATAAACAAAAGATCACGATATCAACTCAAATAAGAAGTGCAATGTTGAAAGCTTGCCCCATGACGGCATGGCTGGGCTAATTTCCAACTTACAACTTGCAAGCATAACAACTCAACATAAGAGAGCCACAATGTCAAATTTTTAAAAGCGAGAAAAGTAAAGTGTGCCGTCAGGTTCGTGAGAGCTTTACTGACTAATTTTCACATAACACCAAAAAGAGTTTAATTTGAAGGATAGATAAAAGCAAGTCAAATGTACTTTGGAATAGCAAATTACTAATAGGTATGTATGGTGGACACATTGGAATAACTTGGTTTTTAGGAGTTGGATGTACGAGTAGAGCTCATACTCAGTACAAAATGAGGGCTAGCAAAAGACTGGGAACGACCAACTAAGAGAGCAATAACGGCCATAATCATGCATAGCGACAAAACATCATTAAGAGAAGCATAAAATGGCATCACAAGTCAAAAACCAAATGATCATAGAGGCTTATGGCGACTTTGTATGAGTCAAACATGTTGTAAGCATGCGCCAAGTCAACCCAAATAAAGCATCAAGGAGAAAACCAAATAAATGCTTCCGTATAATAAAAAACAATGCATGGTTTTTTTAAGGGATTTCTATTTTTGTGCCCCTGGGTCGTTAGTTGTACTCAGTTTTCCCCAGCCGCTTAACTTTTCCTTAGTTTTCCCCTCGCTCTAGTTTGAAACCCCTCGCAGACGCTCGGACGGGAGGGTTGCCGTCTGGTCAGAGGCCTTAGACCGTTACCGGTGACGGCTAGGGAGCCGCGGTGGTTGTGAATGCACCGTTGCTTTTGAATGGTGTTGACTGTTGACCCAATGATACACGTCGGACTGGCGGTCACTCACCCAAAGCTTTCCCCTCCGCCCGAGACTGGAAGAGCTCACCGCCCCTACGCTGCCACGCTATCCTGCCCTCCTACCTTATGGCGTCGTCCGCCCCCGAGCCGCCCCCGCCCCCACCACCACCCCCGGGAGGCGAAGAGGGCTCCGACTCCACTAGATCTACCCCTATCGTGGTAGAATTTGTACATCCGTCTGGTGTGCCGATTATGCCCCTCAACAGCGGAGAAGATTGGGAATCGGAGGGATCTAACGCATGGATTCCATCTGGGTAAGCATCGTCTGACTATGTGAATTAACAGTAGGCAGTTTTTTAGCGCGAATTGTTGTTGCTCAACTAACTGCGTTGCTTTTCGAATAGGATTGATCCAGTGCTGGCTTTTCGGCTGGTGGTTAGGCTGGATACTAGCTTTTTGCGTGATTCTGAACGCAATGTGAGCGGATTTTATATCCCAGCGGTGGTTGCAACTACCATATCGTTGAGGGATTTAAAAGATAACATCTGCGCTCAGTACCCCTGGGGCACTGGTGATTCAGTTGATTTCCAATATTTCAACAGCACGGAGGGAAGATATGTTCCACTAATTTCCGACGACGATCTGGGAATTCTTTTTGCTTTAAATGATTCTTGCCATGTCGGGAAAATTCGAATCCATGTGGAAGGGTCCAGGCATCATATGGTGTTGGGGCATCATCAGGTGGTCCGGCATCATGTCTCTCTAGTGTTGCTGCCTCTGCTAATCGTGTGCACCGCCCTGCTCCTTGTAGGTCCACAGCAACGCCATCTGTCCCCAGTGCTAGTGGTAGTGGTAGCCAGATCGTTCCTGCGGTCGATGTGGAGGACGATGCAGAGATTGAGGATCCGTCTCCTCAAGATGATGAGGATGAGTTGATGTTTCCTGAATTGGTAGATCGATGCAGTAAGCAGGCAATGGAGGATCAATACATGGAAGATATTGCACAAGGTGCCAGATTTGATGACACTGATGATGAAGAGAAGGATGAGAACAATGACAGCCTCGTTTTAGCCGATTATGAAGGTGATGACTTGCCAACAATTGAGTGGAACAGGGAGGATCCTCAGCTTGCAGAAGGCACCATATTTCAAACGATGATGGACTGCCGTAATGCAATTACTAATATTGCATTCTCACCAAGAATGATTATGAGGTTATTAAAAGTGAGCCAGGTTGGTTCACAGTTAAGTGCCCATACAAGAGGTGTAAGTGGAGGCTGCATGCATCCACAATGCTCAGAACACCGTGGTTCAGGTACTACGCCAACCAGTTGTGTATTTTAGATCACGGTGTAAAATTTGTTAACTATTACTGACATCCCTTATAATTATGTTTCAGATAAAGAAGAACTCGATCGACCATACTTGTCCACCACGAGCGGGAGCGCCAGAGGAGAAATCAAAGCTAGCAAAGACTAGGTGGTTGGCAGATGCAATCATAGATTGGCTGAGAGAAACTCCATCACTTGGTCCAACAACACTCATAAAATTGATATCTGATAAGTTTAATATAAAAATACCTTACATGAGGATGTTCTATGCAAAGGAAATGGCTCTTGACAGGATCAATGGTCCATGGAATGAAAGCTTTCAGTTGCTTTACACTTTCAAAGCTGAAGTGGAGATGGCTAGTCCAGGCAGTGTTGTAGCGATAGACAAGCATACAGTTCCCTACAAATTGAAAAGCGGGAGGATAATGCAGAAGGAATGTTTTAGAAGGGCTTTTGTTTGTTTCAAAGCTTGCTGGAAAGGCTTTCTGGGCGGTTGCAGGCCTTATTTGGCCGTGGATGCAACAGCTCTTCATGGCAGGTTTAAAGGACAGCTAGGTGCTGCTACTGCAGTTGATGGACACAATTGGATGTTCCCTGTTGCTTATGGAGTTTTGGAGGTTGAGTCAGAGGAAAGTTGGACTTGGTTTCTGCAGAATTTGCGCGACCTTATAGGTCATCCACCAGGACTTGCTATCCACACAGATGCTTGCAAAGGTTTAGAGAGTGCAGTAGAAGCAGTATTCCCTGGAGTTGAGCATAGGGAATGTATGCGACACTTGGTACAGAATTTTACAAAGAAATTCAAGGGTAAAGTTTATACTGACAACCTATGGCCAGCTGCATACACATGCAGCATTAGGAAGCATCTGTTTCATTTGGAAGTGTTGTATAAACAAAAACCTGGGGTGAAGGAGTACTTGGATGAACATCATGGTAGGGTGTGGTCAAGAAGCCAATTCAATGAAATTTGCAAGGTAGACTATGTAACAAGTAACCTTGCGGAGAGTTTCAATGCAAAGGTCAAGTCATTGAAAGGGCTTATGCTGTGGCAAATATTTGATAAGATTCGGCAGATGATCATGATAAAGATCGATCTGCGTCAAAGAATTGCAGCCACAAAATATGTTGGCCATCTCATGCTCCCATCTTTGATTAAGTCTTTGCATGCCAGGGCAAAACAATTGAAGATGAAATGCATCAGAAAATGAATGGAGGCTGAGGTAACCTACACTGATAGTAAAAATAGGCAGTGGAGGTATCCAGTGAGTTTGGTTGATAGGACATGCTATTGTAGGCGATGGCAGATCCGTGGGATACCCTGCATACACGCATTGTTTTTCATGAGTGTTATAGCGGGTGCAGAAGGTGAAGTTGATCAGTATGTGTCAGAGTATTTCTCTGTTGCCAAATTTAGGGCTGCATATGCTATGAATGTTCCTACCTTGTTGGGAAAAGACCAATGGATGAAAGTCGATCCAGCTTCAAACTGTACTCTCCAGTTTTGACTAGACCGGCAGGTAGGCCGAGGAAGAATAGGATGAGAGCTAGTGCAGAGGGTGGTGCACTAATTCAACGACGTAAGTGCAAATGTTGTGGAACCCCTGGACACATTCCTATGCTTTGTAAAAATCCAGTTGACCCAGCTTTTGGAATGGAAGATCAGGCGGGAGCAGCAAATGCAGAGGAGAATGAAGCAGCAGTTCAACATGAGGAGATTGAAGCAATGAATCGAGAGCTGCTTGAACCGATGGATTGAGAGCTGCTTGAACCGATGGATGATACTCCAAGTTGATGTGGGAGATCAGAGGTCCTTGTGCGTGGTGAATAACCAGCCCGTTGGGAACCCCAAGAGGAAGGTATGATGAGTATAGCAGCTTGTTTTCCCTCAGTTAAGAAACCAAGGTTTATCGTTCAGGAGAAAAGCAGACAATGACGACTGAAGGTGATGCAGACTGGCTTAATAACACTCCAACAAGGGCGCCGTTTAACGATACTTGTTGACTCATCTTCGACCAGTAGCAACGCGGAATCTGCACACAACACAACCAAGTACTTTGTTCCCAACTTGCGATGAGGTTGTCAATCTCACCGGTTTGCTTGAAACAAAGGTTATGAGCGTATCGAGTGGAAAACAGTAGAACATGTGAGTAAAGTAAACAGTGCGAGTAAAGTAAACAGGTAATAGCAATATGATGGAAATAGGACCGGGGTCCACAGTTCACTAGTGGTGTCTCTCCATAAGATAAATAACACATGCTGGGTAAACAAATTACAGTTGGGCAATTGATAGAATAAAGATAAACGTGATATGTCAAGAAGATCACTATGAGATTTACTCTGGGCATTACAACAAAATACATAGACCTCCATCCAACTGCATCTATGACTAATAATCCACTTGTGGCGAATCAATCCGAGAACTCCACAAGTATTAAGTTGCGAACAACAGATAATTGCATTAAGCAAAGTGTGTAATGTAAACAAAGCATATGCCCTTGAGCATATGAATGTTATTTTCTCCCATGTAGCAACAACACATCTACAACCTTAGAGGTTTCTGTCACTCCCCCAGGTTAAATAGAGGCATGAACCCACTATCGAGCATAAATACCCCCTCTTGGAGTCACTAGCAACTACTCGGCGAAGATAGCTGCTAACAACGGAGAGCATGCAAGATCATAAACAAAATAGAGATAACATAAGATAATATTCAGTACAGCAACTCAATCATAAACACCAATATTCATCGGATCCCAACAAACCAAACATGTAGAATTACATAACGGTGATCTCAATCATGTAGGGCAGCTCATGAGATCTAAACATGAAGCACATGGTGGAGAAGACAACCATCTAGCTACTGCTATGGACCCATAGTCCAAGGTAGACTACTCACTCATCGCTCCGGAGGCAAGCATGGCGATGAAGAAGACCTCCGGTGGCGATTCCCCTCTCCGGCAGGGTGCCGGGAAGATCTTCTGGACCCTCCCGATCTTTGGGTCGACGGTGGCGGCGGATCGCGATGTGTTCTGGAAAAGTGATCGGGTACTTAGGTTTTTTCCGTTGGGGGGTCTTTATAGGCGAAGGGGCGATGTCAGAGGAGGGGCCAGGTGGCCTCACACCATGGTGGCGCGGGCCAGGGGCTGACCGCGCCACCCCTGTGTGTGGGCCCCTGGTGGCCCCTCTCCTTCTCTCCTTCAGATCTCTGAAAGCTTCCGGGTAAAATAAGACTTCAGGAACTTGTTTCGTCCAATTCCGAGAATATTTCCTATGTATCACTTCTGAAATATAAAAACAGCAGAAAACATGGAACTGGCACTATGGCAACTTGTTAATAGGTTAGTTCCGGAAAATGCATAAAAGTGCCACGAAGTGTAACGAAACAGTAGGCAAATGGTGTAAAAACAATCATGGAGCATCAAAAATGATAGATACGTTGGAGACATATCAAGCATCCCCAAGCTTAACTCCTGCTCGTCCTCGAGTAGGTAAGTGATAACAAAAGAATAATTTTTTAGGTGACATGCACCTACACAATCTTGATCAAATATGTAAGTATTTGTGAGCTGGGATCATCAGAACTTAAAACATGGGCATGAAGATATAATCTTGACAATAGAAACTTAGCAACCATGTTGTAAACATGCAAATGAACACAAACAAAAGATCATGAAAATGAAACAATGAAAGTCAAACGTGTGTTCAAATCATAAGGAAAACGTACAAATGGTGTTCAGCTTGTCCTTCAAAGAGAGCAAAACATAAATGCATAGGACACCTTCAAGTTTAAGAGGGCGACTAGATACAAATAATTTGAGAACAAGTGAAACCAACAATATGAATCAATCAATGAACTTTGGGACAATGCATATTACACTAAGAATGACAACTATGCTCTATTAATGGTGCATAAAGATAGAAGGTGGTGACTCAACATAAAAGTAGAAGAAAGGCCCTTCGCAGAGGGAAGCAGTGATTGCAAGTTTTATAACCTTAAAAAATTATGGTACTTACCAGCTTTGAGCTCTCATTGCCCCCATCATAAGCATCTTGAATGGTTAAAGTTAATGCGAGAACAATTATGATGCATATGCTTGACAAATCATAAGTTGAAAACCTCGTGTCCCGTGAATACGGGTACCCAAACCTCATGCTACTTTACTTAGAGTCCCAAGCAAGGTTCTTGTCATTGTAAGTATATGCATATCATTGAGAACCGCCAATGGGGTACCTCCGTGCCCGATGACATGGAACAAGCCCACACCAAAATGACAGGACAAGCAGACAATGAACACCTTGACATCTCTTTTATTTGCCTTTTGTTTAGCTTTTTATTGTGAGATGCGTCGTCGAATGTTCACCATGGGTATGATGCAAATTTCCACCATGAATTATGCATGGCTTAGATTGGCGGCCCGGCGTTTCCCTAACACATATACAAACTCCATGATCCACACAAGATTCCCAATTCATTTCACACCGCGGGCATCCATAAACAAAAGATCACGATATCAACTCAAATAAGAAGTGCAATGTTGAAAGCTTGCCCATGACAGCATGGCTGGGCTAGAATCCAACTTACAACTTGCAAGCATAACAACTCAACATAAGAGACCACAATGTCAAATTTTTAAGAACAGGAAAAAGTAAAGTGTGCCTTCCGGTTCGTGAGAGCTTTACTGACCGAATTTCGCATAACACTGGTAAGAGTTTAATTTGAAGAGAAAATAAAAGCAAGTCAAATTTACTTGGAATAGCAAATTGCTAGTTGGTATGTATGGTGGGCACTTTGGAAAAACTTTGGCTTTTAGGAGTTGGATGCACGAGTAGAGCTCATACTCAGTACAAGACGAGGGCTAGCAAAAGACTGGGAGCGACCAACTAAGAGAGCAATAATGGCCATAATCATGCAAAGCGACAAAGCGACATTAAAAGAAGCATAAGATGGCATCAAAAGTCAAAAACTAAATGATCATGAAGGCTATTGGCGACTTTGTAAGAGTCTAACATGTGTGAGCATGCGCCAAGTCAACCCAAATAAAGCATCAAGGAGAAAACCAAAATAATGCTTCCATACAATAAAAAACAACGCATGATTTTTTCAAAGGCTCATTAAGCAATCTCAGTTATTTGAGACAAGTCATGATACAGCAAAACCACTAAGCATACTATCAAAAAGACATCAAGCATGACATGAAAAATCCTAAGCCGCAGTCTACACAAGCTCCTTCTTGTACCACTATTTTGTACAAAGCTTTTTTTCTTTTCCAACACCATTTGAAATTTTTAAAGACACCTCTTTTGATGAAAACCAATAAAGATCAGAGGCAAAAATACACCTTGATGAAAAGATATAAGAAGATCTGAATGCAAATCAAGGCGAAAACGAAAACCAAAAGCAGTAGTGGAAAAAGGAGAACACTCGGTGAACGATAAGAGTGAAAAACTGAGTGTTCTTGGCAAATGAAAACGAGTACATCTCCTCCAAAGGAAATTTGTTGGGGTCCAACCATTTATTGCAGCAAACAAACAAACTAAACCAACTAAGAAAACTAAAACAACTGACGCTCCAAGAAAAACACATAGTGCATGAAGCAATAAAAATATACTGTCTTGAAAGGTGACCTGATTTTTGCCGATGAAGAAGGGGTGCCTCGGGGGCATCCCCAAGCTTTGACGCTTGTACTTCTTGGATATTTCTTGGGGTGATGCATGGGCATCCCCAAGCTTGAGCTTTTTTCCATTCTTCAACTCATCTCATCATTCTCCAATCCCTACACTTGAAAACTTCCTTCATACAAAACTAAACACAAATCTATTAGCAACATTAGTGTAGGCATAACATAAAATCAACCTCTTTTTGCTTCAGGTTTCAACCCAAAACCACCATATATATAGCAAATACTACTGTAGCAACCTCCCCAAAAGTTCCGTGATCAAAAGAACTCAAAAGAAAGCGATAAAGTGGCAAACACAAATATTGGCAGAAATCTGTCAAAACTGAACAGCTGACAAAGGTCGAATTTTTGAGGGGTTTTCTGTTGCTCAAATCAAAAAGTGTTAAACTAACAAAAGTTTGGATATAACCTGGGGCATATGCACAAGAAATCACAGGTCCAAAAGATATACAGAGTATTTATACGAATTTTTACGGTGCAGCACCGAAAACAGTTTCAGGACAGCAACATCCCCAAATCTTTACCTCACTCGAATTAGAGGCTTCTCTTGGCACAAAAACAAAATAAACAAGATAAGGAGTGGTCATTACAGTAGTAATGACTTCCAAGACTCAAATAAAAGAAAAAGTACTGAAAAGAAACATTGGGTTATCTCCCAAGAGTGCTTTTCTTTAACGCCTTTAAGCTAGGCGCAGAAAATTGCGAATCAAGTAATAATAAAAAGGGGGATCAGGATCCACTATAGGAATACAGAAATGAATACTATCCAATTGAGGTTTTCAGTATCCCTTGTAATCACGCTTTGGTACACTATTTTCATCAAAAAGATTTTCAGGACAAATCCAACTAGTATTAGCTACCAAGGCATTATGAATTCCTACAAGCTTACAAGGTATTGGCAATCTAGAATCTTCGTTGGGTGTACCAACAATTTCAACAGGCGAGCCAAGCTTATTAAACTTCTTAAAAACTTTCTTAGCCTCAATTGCAACATCTCTGAATTCTATACGCAAAGTTTCCAAGATAAAAGCTTTCTTTTCAGGATCCTCAATTTCATGAAGCTTAAGGAACATGTATTGCATAAACGGATTAAGACTAGCAAACCTAGCTTCTAACATGTGAACTAAATGAGCAGAAGCAACTTCATAACTAAGAGCTAGCTCAACCAAAGACTTTTCCTCAACTTCCTTATGCATACTAATGTGATTAAAGAACTCCTCAATGTTACTTTTGCCAATAATTGAACCACTACCTACTAAGAGGTCCTCCATAACAAACTTAGGGAACAGCATGATGAACTAAAGTAAAGAAATATAACCTACCAAGGATTCTAATTTTTTTGGGTTTTTGATATAAAACGATGCAGGTAAAATAAATAAAGTAAAGCAAAACAATAAAACAAAGTAAAGGATGTGTGTGCGAAAAAACTCCCCTTGCAGAAGTCTTCCACTCTTCCCCGGCAACGGCGCTAGAAAAGAAGCTGCTGGCGCGTAGTTGACGTGGGAGAGTAGTTGATGTAGGAGCTTCTTCTTCTTCAAGTCCCCAGCAACGGTGCCAGAAAAGAGGCTGATACTCCAAGTTCATGTGGGAGATCAGAGGTCCTTGTGCATGGTGAATAACCAGCCCGTTGGGAACCCCAAGAGGAAGGTATGATGAGTATAGCAGCTTGTTTTCCCTCAGTTAAGAAACCAAGGTCTATCGTTCAGGAGAAAAGCAGACAATAACGACTGAAGGTGATGCAGACTGGCTTAATAACACTCCAACAAGGGCGCCGTTTAATGATACTTGTTGACTCATCTTCGACCAGTAGCAACGCGGAACCTGCACACAACACAACCAAGTACTTTGTTCCCAACTTGCGATGAGGTTGTCAATCTCACCGGTTTGCTTGAAACAAAGGTTATGAGCGTATCGAGTGGAAAACAGTAGAATATGCGAGTAAAGTAAACAGTGCGAGTAAAGTAAACAGGTAATAGCAATATGATGGAAATAGGACCGGGGTCCATAGTTCACTAGTGGTGTCTCTCCATAAGATAAATAACACATGCTGGGTAAACAAATTATAGTTGGGCAATTGATAGAATAAAGATAAACGTGATATGTCAAGAAGATCACTATGAGATTTACTCTGGGCATTACAACAAAATACATAGACCGCCATCCAACTGTATCTATGACTAATAATCCACTTGTGGCGAATCAATCCGAGAACTCCACAAGTATTAAGTTGCGAACAACAGATAATTGCATTAAGCAAAGTGTGTAATGTAAACAAAGCATATGCCCTTGAGCATATGAATGTTGTTTTCTCCCTAGTAGCAACAACACATCTACAACCTTAGAGGTTTCTGTCACTCCCCCAGGTTAAATATATAGAGGCATGAACCCACTATCGAGCATAAATACCCCCTCTTGGAGTCACTAGCAACTACTCGGCCAAGATAGCTACTAACAACGGAGAGCATGCAAGATCATAAACAACATAGAGATAACATAAGATAATATTCAGTACAGCAACTCAATCATAAACACCAATATTCATCGGATCCCAACAAACAAAACATGTAGAATTACATAACGGTGATCTCAATCATGTAGGGCAGCTCATGAGATCTAAACATGAAGCACATGGTGGAGAAGACAACCATCTAGCTACTGCTATGTACCCATAGTCCAAGGTAGACTACTCACTCATCGCTCCGGAGGCAAGCATGGCGATGAAGAAGACCTCCGGTGGTGATTCCCCTCTCCGGCAGGGTGTCAGGAAGAGCTTCTGGACCCTCCCGATCTTTGGGTCGACGGCGGCGGTGGATCGCGATGTGTTCTAGAAAAGTGATCGGGTACTTAGGTTTTTCCGTCGGGGGGTCTTTATAGGCGAAGGGGCGATGTCAGAGGAGGGGCCAGGTGGCCTCACACCATGGTGGCGCGGGCCAGGGGCTGGCCGCGCCACCCCTGTGTGTGGGCCCCTGGTGGCCCCTCTCCTTCTCTCCTTCGGATCTTTGGAAGCTTCCGGGTAAAATAAGACTTCAGGAACTTGTTTCGTCCAATTCCGAGAATATTTCCTGTGTATCACTTCTAAAACACAAAAACAGCAGAAAACAGGGAACTGGCACTGTGGCAACTTGTTAATAGGTTAGTTCCGGAAAATGCATAAAAGTGCCACAAAGTGTAACGAAACAGTAGGCAAATGGTGTAAAAACAAGCATGGATCATCAAAAATTATAGATACGTTGGAGACGTATCAATGGATCGAGAGCTGCTTGAACTGATGAATAAAGAGCTGCTTGAACCGATGGATCGAGAGCTGATACGTCTCCAATGTATATATAATTTTTGATGCTTCATGCTTATTTTTACACCATTTGCCTAATGTTTCGTTACACTTGGTGGCACTTTTATGCATTTTCCGGAACTAACCTATTAACGAGTTGCCAGAGTGTCAGTTCCCTGTTTTCTGCTATTTTTGTGTTTCAGAAGTGATACACAGGAAATATTCTCGGAATTGGACGAAACAAGTTCATGAAGTCTTATTTTACCCGGAAGCTTCCAGAGATCTGAAGGAGAGTAGGAGGGGGGCCACAGGGGCCCCACACACAGGGCTGGCGCGGCCAGGGCCCTGGTCGCGCCACCCTGGCGTGGCCAGGGCCCTGGCCGCGCCACCCTGGCGTGAGGCCGCCTGGCCCCACCTCTGACATCGCCCCTTCGCCTATAAAGACCCCCCGACGGAAAAATCCTAAATACCTGATCACTTTTCCAGAACACATCGCGATCCGCCGCTGCCATCGACCCGAAGATCGGGAGAGTCCAGAAGCTCTTCCCGGCACCTTGCCGGAGAGGGGAATCGCCACCGGAGGTCTTCTTCATCGCCATGCTTGCCTCCGGAGCGATGAGTAAGTAGTCTACCTTGGACTATGGGTCCATAGCAGTAGCTAGATGGTTGTCTTCTCCACCATGTGCTTCATGTTTAGATCTCGTGAGCTGCCCTACATGATTTAGATCACCGTTATGTAATTCTATATGTTTGGTTTGTTGGGATCCGATGAATATTGGTGTTTATGATTGAGTTGCTATACTGAAATATATCTTATGTTATCTCTATGTTGTTTATGATATTGCATGCTCTCCGTTGTTAGTAGCTATCTTGACCGAGTAGTTGCTAGTGACTCCAAGAGGGGGTATTTATGCTCGATAGTGGGTTCATGCCTCTATATAACCTAGGGGAGTGACAGAAACCTCTAAGGTTGTAGATGTGCTGTTGCTACTATGGAGAAAACAGCATTCATATGCTCAAGGGCATATGCTTTGTTTACATTACACACTTTGCTTAATGCAATTATCTGTTGTTCGCAACTTAATACTTGTGGAGTTCTCGGATTGATTCGCCACAAGTGGATTATTAGTCATAGATGCAGTTGGCTGGCGGTCTATGTATTTTGTTGTAATGCCCAGAGTAAATCTCATAGTGATCTTCTTGACATATCACATTTATCTTTATTCTATCAATTGCCCAACTGTAATTTGTTTACCCAGCATGTGTTATTTATCTTATGGAGAGACACCACTAGTGAACTGTGGACCCCGGTCCTATTTCCATCATATTGCTATTACCTGTTTACTTTACTCGCACTGTTTACTTTACTCGCATACTTCTATTGTTTTCCACTCGATACACTCATAACCTTTGTTTCAAGCAAACGGTGAGATTGACAACCTCATCATAAGTTGGGAGCAAAGTATACTTGGTTGTGTATGTGCAGGTTCCGCGTTGCTACTGGCCGAAGATGAGTCAATAAGTATCGTTAAACGGCGCCCTTGTTGGAGTGCTATTAAGCCAGTCTGCATCACCTTTAGTCGTTTGTCTCTCCTCTCCAAGAACGATAAACCTTGGTTTCTTAACTGAGGGAAAACCAGCTGCTATACTCATCACACCTTCCTCTTAGGGTTCCCAACGGGCTGGTCATTCACCACGCACAAGGACTGACTGTCAACTAGGCAATCAAGAGCAGAGGGAACAGATGGATCTAGAGGCCGTTGAAGTAATGCATAGACAGCTGAGTGAAGGAATTGATCGAGAGCTGGGTAAACCGATGGATCAAGAGCAGATTGTAGAAGTAAGGGAAGAAAATGCATTAGAAGAAAGAGCACAAGCTTCGTATGATATGGTTGTCTCGGTCTTGGCACAACCCGAAGAGAAGAAGAAGAAGAACAAGAAAGAGGGCAAAAGGAAGGTAGACACCGGTAATATCCCTGGTAGGGTTACCCGGAGTAAGGTGGTGGACCCAGCGAGTCACATCAGGAGCAAGAGAAAGATTTTATTTTGAACAATTAATTTGAATGTATGTGTTATTGCAAGTTTTCTATGGTCATGCACCTCGAATAAGTTCATCGCTTAAGCCACATTTATCATTTTCTAAGTGACTAAACTCAAAAAATATAGTTTTGGGTTTAGTTTAATTCAAAATAATTCAAAACATGGTGGAACCTTCCCATGGAGTCTTGTTATGTTACCTACAACCTTGAGAAATAATAATGGAAAAGGAAATTTATCATTTTCTAAGTGACTAAACTCAAAAAATATAGTTTTGGGTTTAGTTTAATTCAAAATAATTCAAAACATGGTGGAACCTTCCCATGGAGTCTTGTTATGTTACCTACAACCTAGAGAAATAATAATGGAAAAGGAACTATAGAGATATGAAGTTTTTTCCAAAACCACTTCCTAGTCCATGAGCTACTAGCTATGAAGATGCAGGGCTTTCTACTCAACACACCTCCCAAATACCCACTATGCTTACAAACTTTGTCCAAATGAGTCCAAATTCATCACACTTGTGTATCTTTGAATTGCAAACAATATCATGTCAGCCAAAATGTACTATATTGTTCAAATAACACAATCTAACAATTTTTGTGCCAAAAGCTTCAATTTCCCTTACTCCCTTTATTATTTGGGTGCCTCTGTTTTACTTAGTTTTACTCAGTTTTCCCCCTCCGGCTCCACTTGTTTTACTCAGTCCTACTCAGTTTTGCCCTTCCGATAAACATTTCCTCACTTTTCCCCCTCTTAGTTCTACTCAGTTTTCCTCACTTGTACTCACTGGCTGATCTCTGATTGGTCGAGATGGATGTCACACGGATCTTGGTTGGTTGATAGCTCAACGTACGCTTGCACCGTGGGATCATTTATGATTGGACGGCCTGTATATCTCTCTCTACCTCAATGGACACATACGGAGAGAAGAGCAGAGCACATACCTATCAACCCTAGCAGTCGCATCTTCCTCTCTTACTCTGGCGGTCGCGGCGGCGCGGATCTGCAGCGTGCATGCGTGTGTGCGGCGGCGCGGATCTAACCGTGCTTGCGGCGGCACGGATCTAACCGTGCGTGCGGCCGCGCGAAACTACAGCGTGCGGCGGCGCAGATCTAACCGTGCGTGTGGCGGTGCGGATCTAACCGTGCGGCAGTGTGGATCTAAGAGTGTCGGTGAGGATCTAAGAGTGCTGGTGAGGATCTGACCCTCAGAAATAGTTGAAATGTCTCTCTGTGTCTCACTTTCGTTTATCTTCTCAGATCTGCTAATGATGAAGAACACCAAGACGGTGGCCGTGCCGATAGTGCTCACCGATGCCAAGACGATTGAAGCCATCGCCTACAACATCGCTACGATGACGTAGATCTAGCCTTCAATGTCGGAGCCTGCCGATATCTCACTTCCGTAACCCTCCTCGGATCTGTTGCTAATGGACACCAAGACGGCGGCCGTGTCGACAGTGCTCATTGATCGTCTTGAAGCCATCGCCTACAACATCGCTGCGACAGCGCAGATCCAGCCTTCAATGTCGGAGCCTGCCGATGTCTCACTTCTGTTACCCTCCTCGGATCTGTTGCTGATGGACACCAAGATGGCGGCCATGTCGACAGTGCTCATCGATTGTCTTAAAGCCATCGCCTACAACATCGCTACGATGGCGCAGATCCAGCCTTCAATGTTGGAGCATGCCGATGTCTCACTTCCGTTACCCTCCTCAGATCTGTTGCTGATGGAGACCAAGATGGTGGCCGTGTCGACAGTGGTCATCGATGCCAAGACGATTGAAGCCATCGCCTACAACATCGCTGCGACGGCGCAGATCCAGCCCTCCTCCATGTCCGAGTTTGCGGATGGTGTAGATCCAGCCACCAAGACGGCGGCGGTGCCAAGAGTGGTTGCGAAGCCGCAGATCCAGCCCTCCTCCATGTCTGAGTTTGCGGATGGCGCACATGACCACCCCTCAGCCGCTCGTCGTCCAGGCCCTTCTAGCCCATCGGTGCGCGGTCGTGTTCGACAACGCAAATTGGGATAAATTATGATAAATTTGTATTTTTCAATTTTAATTTGGGATAAAATTGTTCGAACTACTACCTCCGTCTCAAAAAAAGCTTCTCCACTTTCTCGATGTGTCCCTGTACATCCGAATGTATGATTTGAATTCTATCCCAACTTGATTGGGAAGATTGATATCTATTTGATCCGAGAGGCTGGTACATGCTTTCACTTTTGGGATCCCTTCACTTTTGGAACTCATCCAAATTCACTTTTGGGATCCCTTCACTTTTATAAGATGTTCATGCATGCTAAAATTATCGCACGCATTACTTAGCACAACTAGGAAATTGTACGCCAAAATACAGTGGTTAGAGCCACACCAAAATACAGTGGTTAGATCCATCTACTGAATAACAATTCTATACTATCTAAATCATCTACCACAACCACATAACTGCTAGGAGAGGGATGACACCTAATAAAACTGCCCAGATGAATCTACTTTTTGCCTCTCCCATCACTTGAAGTTCATGTTCTAGATTTTCTACCACTTGATTAGATACGGCAAGATCTGTCTCAAGTATCAACTTCTCCTTGCGAATAAGCTCTGAATTCTTCTTTTCTTCCTCCACAGTACGCTTCAGCTCGAATATCATTAGGTTTTTACGGACCAATTCATCACCAAAATTGGCCACCTTCTCCTCCAAATCCATCCTCTGGCTACACCACTGGGTTGATTCATCTTGGTATGCAATGTACCATGGATCATCGGCTTGCCTGGCGAACTGTAACAATAATGGAAAAAAGAACAACTGAAATCACTCCAACAGGCCATGGCGGCACTTAAAATTCAACGGTAGTACAGAGAGCAGAAGCTAGATACCTGCACTTTCGACGACGTAGGAGAAGTAGAACGTGGCCACGACATGATCGAATCCCCACCCTCGCCGGTGTACCCGCTATGACCAGACATTGAGGACTATTTCGCACCTAAAAACTCCAATAAATTATGGGAACCGAATCGATTAGGGGGCGGGGGAGGCAGAAGCGGAGGTTTTACCAAGCTATACTACCAATTGGTGCGCGGAACAAATCCCGGTCGTCGTGGCCGGTGGATCTGCTTGCGGCGGACTTTCCTGCGGTGGGTACAATGCGTGCGGACGAAACAAGTGCTGGAGCCGTGGTTGACGTGCAGCGCCGCAGTCCGTCCGACGCCGCCGGGGGACAGAGCTGGCAGCGCGATGAGGCGCCGGCGATGGCTGCTCTGTCCGAGGGTGGGGAACGAGCTGCCAGCGGTTCTCCGATGACTAATGAGATACACAACATTAGGTTCCAGCCATGTTTAGCATAAGATTCACTTTAGATTTAGCTGCGAAAATAGTCACCTGCTGGGTCTAGCTTAAGAAAAATTAATTAGCGAACTTGTTGCTTCTCTCTAGCGAAAATAGTCACCTGCTGGGTCTAGCTTAAGAAAAAGGGCGACCCCAGCGGTCATTGGCTGAGGCGGCTCCACAGAGCGGCTCTATATGATTTTCTCTAAATAAATAGACGACCCCAGCGGTCATTGGCTGCGGAGGCCCCACAGAGCGGCAATATATGATTTTCTCTAAATAAATAGACGACCCCACTGGTCATTGGCTGCGGGATGCATGCATGCTTCACATGATCATGCCGATTCTTTCTCCATAGTAGTAAGTGTTGCATCCATTGTTTGTTGTAGCGATTTGCTTCTTCTCGGATAGGCCGATTCGTGGTGCTGTGAGCAACGACAAGTTCTTCAGAAGTTACTCGACAACCTTTTCAGGCGAGCCCTTTTCTCTCTACCCATTTAACACTTTTGCTCTCGCTAGCTCTATATTCTAGCCTTGTGTCGCGATGCTTTCGTTCGAGTCACGTGTCCTATCCACCTGTTTATCCAAAGCAAAGCCATAGAACCTTTCATACATCCTATTAACCGTGTGCTTGTTGTTTGAGTTGGCCTTGCGAGTCGTAGGCATCTTCAGGTTGTTGGAGTTGTTTTATCTTATTGGGTTGGGAAGTTATCACGTGCTCTACTTTATGGATATATGTTGTTGGAGATAATCATGATTTACTTTATTGTTAATACTAAAGATTGAATTAAGCAGAGGCATCGGTGAGTCATTTTGCCAGTTTTATGACGGCTCACTTGTGTCCCCTAGGATCCCGAGATCGCATGAACTGTTCTGAGACTGAGCGCTCTAATCACACGTGGGTACGTTTACGGGTCTCCCCTCAATCACTGCCGGAATCTACATACTTGTCCAGTGGCCACAACTAGATCGAGGTGTTTCCATTTGATTTTTATCGGGCGTGCAGCTTGTATCTTATGGTCCGATTTTATTTGGGGGAAGCCCAGTGAGCCTTGTAACCCCTTGTTCTGCACGTCCGTATAGGTGCGGTATGACTGCAAGCGGACAACCTCCCCCGAAGAGAGGCTCCGGTTCGCTCTGCAGAGTAGGCGCAAACAGCTAAGTCCGTTCGGAGATTCGGCCGGACTCTTGATACGGGTTCAACTTAGTTAGGTGGCTTTCTGGACTTGTTTGTAGTGAAGGAGAGTGTGAGTCGTGACTATCCTAATGGCGCACCTGTTTTTATTAAGGGTGTGAGACTTGCCGGAAGGATTGATCGTACGTGTGGGTACATTTGGGCACCCCTGCAGGGTTAAATCTTTTCGAAAAGCCGTGTCCGCGGTTATGGACGACTTGGAGCTGTACTACTCGATCATAGAACAACTTGCACCTGTTTTTTTAATACTAATAAACTTGTGTAGTAAGCTAGCATAACTACAACAATAAACCTGCAATAAAACTTGGTAACTGTGTGAGTGCCTTTGATACTTGCTTCTTCGTTTGGTCACGAGGAGGTGATTCATCGGCTGGGTTATGTTTGGTGTTAGTTTCGAGTTGGTTACTTTTATGCGCTCTCTTATCTCATTCTATTTAGACGAAAGTTATAGTGTGTCCCTGTAACTTAGTACTTTTGTTGCCGCTAAGTCCACCATATAGCCCGTAGGCGAGCACAGCTGAATTCGAGTCTCGCGAGTACGTGCCTCGGTACTCACCCTCGTTTTTTTTTCTTTTCTCTTTCTCCCTCCTTGTTCGGCAACCATTGGCCCGACGATTTTGACAGGTATGGGAGCGCCGACGTTAGCAAGGTTACCCTTCCGGCTTGGCCTGGGCAGGGTTTTGGACGCCATCGTTTATCTTCAGGCCTCTTAGGCCCATTTGTATTCTTGTCCGTACTCGGATACTATTGTGCTTTATGTATGATTTGGATCTTTGTATGTATATTTGGATATTTTGACTCGTGGAGTCTTTGTGGTTATATATGTATTCTTTTTGTGGGTTCCATCGTGAACTTGTGTAAATGTTACTACCTTGATTCCACCCGCTTAATGTGTATGTTGCAACGTGCACATTTTGCTTGGTGGGCGTTTTCCAAAGCGACATCGTGCGAATTATGGCGTGATTGCTATAATTCGCAAGGTGCCGATTTTGGGGGCGTTACACCCACAGAGCAGCCCCATTGGTTACTGGCTGCGGAGGCCCCACAGAGCGGCAATATATATCTTTTCCTGAAAAATACACGACCCCACTGGTCATTGGCTGTGGCAGCCCTATAGAGCGGCCCCATTTGTCATTGGCAGCACCGCGTATACAATCAGGAAATAAAATGGCCCACACGTCAGCGATAGATGGATGGCTGCTCCGACGTGTCTCCTGACCCTACCCGTCAGCACCATTCAAAAGCATCGGTCAATTCACAACCATTGTGGCTCCCTAGCCGTCATCGGTAATGGTCAAGGCCTCTGACCAGACGGCAACCCTCCCGTCCGAGCATCTGCGAGGGGTTTCAAACTAGATGGAGGGGAAAACTAAGGAAAAGTTAAGCAGCTGGGGAAAACTGAGCACAACTAAGGACCCGAGGGCACGAAAATAGAAATCCCTTTTTTTAAAGGCTCATTAAGCAATCTCAGTCATTTGAGACAAGTCATGCTACAGAAAAAATCACTAAGCATACTATCAAAACGACATCAAGCATGGCATGAAAAAGTCTAAGCCGCGGTCTAAACAAGCTCCTTTTTGTACCAGTTTTTTGCATGAAACTTTTTCTCTTTTCCAACACCATTCAAACCTTTTTGAGACAAATTTTTTATGAAAACCAACATAGCCAGTAGTCTAAATACACCTTGATGCAAAGATAAAATAAGATCTGAACAGAAATCAAGGAGAAAAACAAAAGCTAAACGCAGTTCATGAAAAAGAGAACACTCGTTGAACGATAAGAGTGAAAACTAGAGTGTTCTCGCCAAATGAAAAACGGAATGAGTCTCTCTCCAAAACAACTTGATGTGATCAAACCATTTATTGCATCAAACAAAACAACAGAAAACTGAAAGCAAAAACAAATGGCGCTCCAAGAAAAACGCATAATGCATGAAGCAATAAAAATATAGTGTCTTGAAAGGTGACCTAATTTTTGCCGATGAAGAAGGGGTGCCTCGGGGGCATCCCCAAGATTTGACGTTTGTACCTCTTAGATATTTCTTGGGGTGACATGGGTATCCCCAAACTTGAGCTTTTATCCATTCTTCATCTCATCTCATCATTCTCCAATCCCTACACTTGAAAACTTCCTTATTACAAAACTTCACACAATTCTATTAGCAACGTTAGCATAAACATAATAGTGAATCAACCCTTTTTGGTTCAGTTTCAAACTCAAAACCACCACATATAAAGCATATACTACTGTAGCAACTTCCCCAAAAGTTCCGTGATCAGAAGAACTCAAAAAGAAACCGATCGAGAGGCAAACACAAATAGTGGTAGAAATCTGTCAAAACAGAACAGCTGACAAAGGTCGATTTTTTAGAGGGTTTTCTGTTGCTCAAATCAAAAAGTGTTCAACTAATGAAAGTTTGTATATAACCTGGGGCATATGCACAAGAAATCTCAGGTCAAAAATATATTATGAGAATTTTCACGAATTTTTACCGTGCAGCACCAAAATCTTTTTTAGGACAGCAACATTCCCAAATCTTACCTCACTCAAATTAGAGGTTTCTCTTGGCACAAAAACAAAATAAAAAGGATAAGGAGTGGTTATTACAGTAGTAATAACTTCCAAGACTCAAATAAAAGAAAAAGAACTGAAAGTAAAACAATCGGTTATCTCCCAAGAGTTCTTTTCTTTAGCGCATTTGAGCTAGGCGCAGTGATTTGAAAAGATGCTCATGTAGGCGCCATAAAAGAGCTTAAGGCAAAGGCGCCATATAAGAACTTGAAGCAAGAGAGAGCATCAAAAAGCAAATGTGAAACGCATTTAAATCTAAACCACTTCCTATGCATAGGAATCTTGTAAGAGAATAAATCAACTAAGCACATAGTACCAAACATGGATAGATAAAACAAGTGCAACTTCAAGATTTGCAACATAAAGAGGGGAAACTTAATATTGTTGAGATCCATTAAACCATGTTTCCCTCTCTCAAAATAACTTTTAGTAGCATCATGAATAAAATTAACAATATAGCTATCACATAAAACATCCCTATCACGAGCCACATGCACAAAAGGATTAATACTCCCCACATGAACAATCGTAGTAGGATCAAATTCAACAAAATTATTCTCATCATCATAATCATCAAAAACAGGAGGCATATTGTAATCATAACTAATTTTCTCCTCAAAAGTAGGTGAACTGAAAATATTATACTCATCATCGTAATCATCATAAACTAGAGATTTAGTATCATCATAAGCTATAGAATAGCTATCTTGCAAAGCATATTCATCAAACATATCATCATAGGAAGGGACATGGATAGTACTAATGGTGTAACAATTATTAACCACATAATTTTTAGAATCGGTACCAAAAAGATTTTCAATATCAAAAGTAGAGTGCTTTTCCCAATCATGATCACTAACATAGGTAACAGGAATAAGAACATCATCAAGATTAGAATTATCATAATCTATAATAGGAGCAACATGCTTAGGGGAAGATACCATTTCCAATCTCCTTTTACTCCTCCTCTTCTTCTTCTTACTATTCTTACTCTCTCCTTTAGGAGGGAGAGACTTGAAAGGCATCTTCTCCACATAATCTGGTTTAATGACAGAAACAACAGAAGAAACTTTGGAGGATTCCTCCTCTCTATTAATAAGATGGAAACATCTATTAGTCCTGTCATAGCTTGGCAAAACATCATGTTTTATAACATTTTGTATGTAAGTATTTGCGAGGCAATCTTTAACACAATAAAGATGACAACCCTGTGATACGTCCCAAACGTATCTATAATTTTTTATGCTCCATGCTTGTTTTTACACCATTTGCTTAGTATTTCGTTACACTTCGTGGTGTTTTTACGCATTTTCTGGAACTAACCTATTAACAAGATGCCACAGTGCCAGTTCCCTGTTTTCTGCTATTTTTGTGTTTCAGAAAAGTTACACAGGAAATATTCTCGAAATTGGATGAAACAAAAGCCGAACGTCCAGATATTAAATGAAGCTTCCAGAACACCGAAGAGGAGTCGGAGCCGAGCTAGAGGCTGGCCTCACCATAGGGCGGCGTGGCCAGCCCCTGGCCCGCGCCCCCTATGGGTGAGACCACCCTGGTCCACCTCTGACGCTGCCCCTTCGCCTATAAAGACCCCCCAACGGGAAAAACCTAAAAACCCAATCACTTTTCCAGAAACATATCGCGATCCACCACCATCGTCGTCCCGAGATCGGGAGGGTCCAGAAGCTCTTCCTGGCACCCTGCCGGAGAGGGGAATCGCCACCGGAGGTCTTCTTCATCGCCATGCTTGCCTCCGGCGCGATGAGTGAGTAGTCTACTGATACGTCTCCAACGTATCTATAATTTTTGATGCTCCATGCTTGTTTTTACACCATTTGTCTATTGTTTCGTTACACTTCGTGGCACTTTTATGCATTTTCCGGAACTAACCTATTAACGAGTTGCCACAGTGCCAGTTTCCTGTTTTCTGCAGTTTTTGTGTTTCAGAAGTGATACACAGGAAATATTCTCAGAATTAGACGAAACAAGTTCCTGAAGTCTTATTTTACCCGGAAGCTTCCAGAGATACGAAGAGGAGTAGGAGGTGGGCCACCAGGGGCCCACACGCCTAGCTGGCGCGGCCAGGGGCCTGGCCGCGCGAGCCTGGCGTGAGGCCGCCTGGTCCCTCCTCTGACATCGCCCCTTCGCCTATAAAGACCCCCCGACAGAAAAAACCTAAGTACCCGATCAATTTTCCAGAACACATCGCGATCCGCCGCCGCCGACGACCTGAAGATCGGGAGGGTCTAGAAGCTCTTCCCGGCACCCTGCCGGAGAGGGGAATCGCCACCGGAGGTCTTCTTCATCGCCATGCTTGCCTCCGGAGCGATGAGTGAGTAGTCTACCTTGGACTATGGGTCCATAGCAGTAGCTAGATGGTTGTCTCCTCCACCATGTGCTTCATGTTTAGATCTCATGAGCTGCCCTACATGATTGAGATCACTTTTATGTAATTCTACATGTTTGGTTTGTTGGGATCCGATGAATATTAGTGTTTATGATTAAGTTGTTGTACTGAATTATATCTTTTGTTATCTCTATGTTGTTTATGATCTTGCATGCTCTCCGTTGTTAGTAGCTATCTTGGCCGAGTAGTTGCTAGTGACTCCAAGAGGGGGTACTTATGCTCGATAGTGGGTTCATGCCTCTATTTAACCTGGGGGAGTGACAGAAACCTCTAAGGTTGTAGATGTGCTATTGCTACTAGGGAGAAAACAACATTCATATGCTCAAGGGCATATGCTTTGTTTACATTACACACTTTGCTTAATGCAATTATCTGTTGTTCGCAACTTAATACTTGTGGAGTTCTCGGATTGATTCACCACAAGTGGATTATTAGTCATAGATGCAGTTGGATGGCGGTCTATGTATTTTGTTGTAATGCCCAGAGTAAATCTCATAGTGATCTTCTTGACATATCACATTTATCTTTATTCTATCAATTGCCCAACTGTAATTTGTTTACCCAGCATGTGTTATTTATTTTATGGAGAGACACCACTAGTGAACTATGGACCCCGGTCCTATTTACATCATATTGCTATCACCTGTTTACTTTACTCGCACTGTTTACTTTACTCGCATACTATATTGTTTTCCACTCGATACGCTCATAACCTTTGTTTCAAGCAAACCGGTGAGATTGACAACCTCATCGCAAGTTGGGAACAAAGTACTTGGTTGTGTGTGTGCAGGTTCCGCATCACCTTCAGTCGTTTGTCTCTCCTCTCCAAGATCGACATACCTTGGTTTCTTAACTGAGGGAAAACTAGCTGCTATACTCATTATACCTTCCTCTTGGGGTTCCCAACGGGCTGGCTATTCACCACGCACAAGGACCGTCTGCTCCCACGTTAACCACACTCCATCAAATGCAGCATCTACCTTGGACTATGGGTCCATAACAGTAGCTAGATGGTTGTCTTCTCCACCATGTGCTTCATGTTTAGATCTCGTGAGCTGCCTTACATGATCGAGATCACCGTTATGTAATTCTACATGTTGTGTTTGTTGGGATCCAATGAATATTGGTGTTATGATTGAGTTGATGTGTTGAATATTATCTTATGTTATCTCTATGTTGTTTATGATCTTGCATGCTCTCCGTTGTTAGTAGCTATCTTGCCAAGTAGAAACTAGTGACTCCAAGAGGGGGTATTTATGCTCGATAGTTGGGTTCATGCCTCTATTTAATCTGGGGGAGTGACAGAAACCTCTAAGGTTGTAGATGTGTTGTTGCCACTAGGGAGAAAACAACATTCTTATGTCCAAGGATATATGCTTTGTTTACATTACACACTTTGCTTAATGCAGTTATCTGTTGTTCGCAACTTAATACTCATGGGGTGTTCGGATGATATCCCCGTGGGTGGATTATTAGTCATAGATGCAGTTGAATGGCGGTCTATGTATCTTGTTGTAATGCCCAGAGTAAATCTCATAGTGATCCTCTTGAAATATGCACGTTAGCTTTATTCTACGATTGCTCAACTGTAATTTGTTTACCCAGCATGTTGTTATTTATCTTATGGAGAGACACCACTAGTGAACTGTGGACCCCGGTCCAATTTCCTTTACATTGCTATCACATGTTTACTTTACTCGCACTATTTATTTTCTCGCATACTACTATTGCTTTCCACTCGATACGCTCATACCTTTGTTTACAGCAAACCGGTGAGATTGACAACCTTATCCTAAGTTGGGAGCAAAGTTCTTGGTTGTGTTGTGTGCAGGTTCCGCGTTGCTACTAGTTGAAGATGCGCTAACAAGTATCGTTAACGGCGCCCTTGTTAGAGTGTCACGCAACTTGAAGGCATCACCTTCAGACGTTTGGCTTTTTCCTACTAGATTGACATACCTTGGTTTCATAACTGAGGGAAAACTTGCTGCTATATTCATCACACCTTCTCTTGGGGTTCCCAACTGGCCGGTCATTTACATCATCCACACCGAGACACCATCAAGTTTTCTGGCGCCATTGCCGGGGATTGAAGAAGAAGAAGATCCCACATCAACTACATGTTCCCACGTCAAGTTGGCACTAGCAGTTTTCTGGCGCCGTTGTCGGAGAAAAAGAAGACTTCTACAAGGGGAGTTTCGCACGCACATCCTTTACTTTTTTATTGTTTTTCTTTACTTTATTTTTACTTGCATCATTTTATCAAAAACACACAAAAAATTAGTTTCCTTATAGTTGTTACTTTATTACTTTTAGTTCATTATGTTGTCCCCTAAGTACGTTTTGGAAGACCTCTCAGTAGGTAGTGGCTCTATTATTGGGAAAAGTAACACCAAGGAGTTCTTTAATCATATTAGCATGCATAAAGATGTTGAGAATAAATCTTTGGCTGAGCTTGCTCCTAGTTATGAAGTTGCTTCTACTTATTTAGTTCACATGTTGGAAGCTAGTTTTGCTAGCCTTAATCCTTTTATGCAATACATGTTTCTTAAGCTTCATGATATTGAAGACTCTGAAAAGAAAGATTTTATCTTGGAGACTTTGCGTAGAGAATTTAGAGATGTTATTATTGAAGCTAGGAAAGTTTTTCAGCATTTTGATATGCTTGGTTCATCTGTTAATGTTGTTGGTACAACCAAAGAAGAAACCCAAGTACCAATACCTAGCAAACTCTTGGGACTGCATGAGGCTTTTCAAAATAATTTTGATTGGATCTCTCCTGAAAATCTTTTTAGTGATTTGAGTGAACCAAAGCGTGATCACAAGGGGTCTTCAAAAACTTATGTGGATGCAATACAATGCCTTATTGAAAAGACCTCTGTAGTTGATCTTAATGCCTCTTTCGATGTTACTTGATTCGCACTTTCTGCGCCTAGCTCAAAGGCGTTAAAGAAAAACACTCTTGGGAGATAACCCATTGGTTTACTATCAGTTCTTTTTCTTTTATTTCAGTCTTGAAAGTTATTACTACTGTAATAACCTCTCCTTATCCTTTTTATTTCGTTGTTGTGCCAAGAGAAGCCTCTAATTTGAGTGAGGTAAGATTTGGGGATGTTGATGTCCTGAAACAGATTTCGGTGCTGCACCGTAAAAATTCGTGAAAATTCTCAGAATATCTTTTTGACCTGCGATTTCTTGTTCATATGCCCCAGGTTATATCCAAACTTTCATTAATTATACACTTTTTGATTTGAGCAACAGAAAACCCTCGAAAAAATCGACCTTTGTCAGCTGTTCTGTTTTGACAGATTTCTGCCACTATTTGTGTTTGCCTCTTTATCGCTTTCTTTTTGAGTTCTTTTGATCATGGAACTTTTGGGGAAGTTGCTACAGTAGTATATGCTTTATATGTGGTGGTTTTTAGTTGAAACCTAAAGCGAAAAGGGTTGATTTCAATATTATGCTTACACTAATGTTGCTAATAGAATTGTGTTTAATTTTGTATGAAGGAAGTTTTCAAGTGTAGGGATTGGAGAATGATGAGATGAGTTGAAGAATGGACAAAAGCTCAAGCTTGGGGATGCCCACGCACCCCAAGAAATATCCAAGAGGTACAAGCGTCAAAGCTTGGGGATGCCCCCGAGGCACTCCTTCTTCATCGGCTAAAATCATGTCACCTTTCAAGACACTATATTTTAATTGCTTCATGCATTATGCGTTTTTCTTGGAGCGTCAGTTGTTTTAGTTTTTAGTTTTGTTTAGTTTTGTTTGCTGTAATAAATGGTTGGACCCCAACAAATTTTCTTTGGAGAAGTTGCCTTGCTTTTCATTTGCCGAGAACACTCTGTTTTTCACTCTTATCGTTCAACGAGTGTTCTCTTTTTCTACTACTGCTTTTAGTTTTCATTTATTGCCTTGATTTGTGTTCAGATCTTGTTATAACTTTGCATCAAGGTGTATTTTGACCTCTGGTCCATGTTGGTTTTCATCAAAAGAGTTATTTCAAAAAGGTTTGAATGGTGTTGGAAAAGAGAAAAAACTTCATGCAAAAAAGTGGTACAAAAAGGAGCTTGTTTAGACTGCGGCTTAGACTTTTTCATGTTGTGCTTGATGTCATTTTGATATTATGATTAGTGGTTTTTCTGTAGCATAACTTGTCTCAAATGACTGAGATTGCTTAATGAGCCTTTGAAAAAATCATGCGTTGTTTTTATTATTTGGAAGCATTATTTTGGTTTTCTCCTTGATGTTTTATTTGGGTTGACTTGGTGCATGCTCACACAAGTTAGACTCATACAAAGTCGCCATAAGCTTCTATGATAATTTAGTTTTTTATTTTTGATGCCATCTTATGCTTCTTTTAATGTTGCTTTGTCGCTTTGCATGATTATGGCTGTTATTGCTCTCTTAGTTGGTCGCTCCCAGTCTTTTGCTAGCCCTCATTTTGTACTGAGTATGAGCTCTACTCGTGCATCTAACTCCTAAAAACCAAGTTGTTCCAATGTGTCCACCATATATACCTATTAGCAATTTGCTATTCCAAATTACATTTGACTTGCTTTTATCTATCCTTCAAATTAAACTCTTTTTGGTGTTATGCGAAAATTGGTCAGTAAAGCTCTCACGAACCTGATGGCACACTTTATTTTTCTTGTTCTTAAAAATTTGACATTGTGGCTCTCTTATGTTGAGTTGTTATTCTTGCAAGTTGTAAGTTGGAAATTAGCCCAGCCATGCCGTCATGGGGCAAGCTTTCAACATTGCACTTCTTATTTGAGTTGATATCGTGATCTTTTTTTATGGATACTCGCGATGTGAAATAATTTGGGAATCTTCCGGGATCATGGAGTTTGTATATGTGTTAGAGAAATGCCTGGTCCGCTAATCTAAGCCATGCATAATTCATGGTGGAAATTTACAGCATGCCCATAGTGAACATTCGACGACGCATCTCACAATAAAAAGTTATACCAATGGTAAATAAAAGAGATGCCGAGGTGTTCATTGTCTGTTTGTCCTGTCATTTTGATGTGGGCTTGTTCCATGTCATCGGGCACGGAGGTACCCCATTGGCGGTTCTCAATGATATGTGTATACTTACAATGACAAGAGGTTGCTTGGGACTCTAAGTCGAGTAGCATGAGGTTTGGGTATTCGTACTTCACGGGACACGAGGTTTTCAACTTATGATTTGTCAAGCATATGCATCATAATTATACTCGCATTAAATTTAACCATTCAAGATGCTTATGATGGGGGCAATGAGAGCTCAAAGCTAGTAAGTACCATAATTTTTGAAGGTTCATAAAACTTGCAATCACTGCTTCCCTCTGCGAAGGGCCTTTCTTTTACTTTTATGTTGAATCACCACCTTCTATCTTTATGCACCGTCTAAGAGAGCATAGTTGTCATTCTGAGTATAATGTGCATTGTCCCAGAGTTTTCATTGATTGATTCATGATGTTGGTTTCACTTGTTCTTAAATTATTTATATCTAGTCGCCCTCTTAAACTTGAAGGTGTCCTATGCATTTATGTTTTGCTCTCTTATGAAGGACAAGCTGAAAACCATTTGTATGTTTTTCCATATGATTTGAACACACGTTTGACTTTCATTGTTTCATTTTCATGATCTTTCATTTCTATTCTTTTTCATGTTATAACATGGTTGCTAAGTTTCTTCTATCAAGATTATATCTTTTATGCCCATGTTTTAAGTTCTTTTGATCCCAGCACTCAATGCTTTACATAGATGATCAAGATTGTGTAGATGATCAAGATTGTGTAGGTGCATGTCACCTCAAACATTATTTCTTTTGTTATCACTTACCTACTCGAGGATGAGCAGGAGTTAAGCTTGGGGATGCTGATACGTCCAAACGTATCTATAATTTTTTATGCTCCATGCTTGTTTTTACACCATTTGCTTAGTGTTTCGTTACACTTCGTGGCATTTTTATGCATTTTCAGGAACTAACCTATTAACAAGATGCCGTAGTGCCAGTTTCCTATTTTTTGCTGTTTTTTGTGTTTCAAAAAAGTTACACAAGAAATATTCTCGGAATTGGACGAAACAAAAGCCGAACATCCAGATATTAAATGAAGCTTCCAGAAGACCGAAGAGGAGTCGGAGCCGAGCCAGAGGCTGGCCTCACCATAGGGCAGCGTGGCTAGCCCCTGGCCCGCGCCCCCTATGGGTGAGACCAGCCTGGTCCACCTCTGACGCTGCCCATTCGCCTATAAAGACCCCGGATGGGAAAAACCTAAAAACCCGATCACTTTTCCAGAAACACATCGTGATCCGCCGCCGTCGTCGACCCGAGATCGGGAGGGTCCAGAAGCTCTTCCCGGCACCCTACCAGAGAGGGGAATCACCACCGGAGGTCTTCTTCATTGCCATGCTTGCCTCTGGCGCGATGAGTGAGTAGTCTACCTTGGACTATGGGTTCATAGCAGTAGCTAGATGGTTGTCTTCTCCACCATGTGCTTCATGTTTAGATCTCGTGAGCTACCTTATATGATCGAGATCACCGTTATGTAATTCTACACGTTGTGTTTGTTGGGATCCGATGAATATTGGTGTTATGATTGAGTTGATGTGCTGAATATTATCTTATGTTATCTCTATGTTGTTTATGATCTTGCATGCTCTCCGTTGTTAGTAGCTATCTTGGCCAATTAGATACTAGTGACTCCAAGAGGGGGTATTTATGCTCGATAGTTTGGTTCATGCCTCTATTTAATCTGGGGGAGTGATAGAAACCTCTAAGGTTGTAGATGTGCTGTTGCCACTAGGGAGAAAACAACATTCTTATGCCAAGGACATATGCTTTGTTTACATTACACACTTTGCTTAATGCAGTTATCTGTTGTTCGCAACTTCATACTCATGGGGTGTTCGGACGATATCCCTGTGGGTGGATTATTAGTCATAGATGCAGTTGGATGGCGGTCTATGTATCTTGTTGTAATGCCCAGAGTAAATCTCATAGTGATCCTATTGACATATGCACGTTATCTTGATTCTATCAATTGCCCAACTGTAATTTGTTTACCCAGCATGTTATTATTTATCTTATGGACAGACACCACTAGTGAACTGTGGACCCCGGTCCAATTTCCTTTACATTGCTATCACCTGTTTACTTTACTCGCACTGTTTATTTTCTTGCATACTACTATTGCTTTCCACTCGATACGCTCATACCTTTGTTTACAGCAAACCGGTGAGATTGACAACCTCATCGTAAGTTGGGAGCAAAGTTCTTGGTTGTGTTGTGTGCAGGTTCCGCGTTGCTACTAGTTGAAGACACGCTAACAAGTATCGTTAACGGCGCCCTTGTTAGAGTATCACGCAACTAGAAGGCATCACCTTCAGACGTTTGGCTTTTTCCTACTGGATTGACATACCTTGATTTCATAACTAAGGGAAAACTTGCTGCTATATTCATCACACCTTCTCTTGGGATTCCCAACTGGCCGGTCATTTATATCATCCACACCGAGCCACCACCCTGCGGATGCTAATATTTATAAAAACGCTCATATCTACCAAAGAAGTTTTTCTAGATAACTCTTCACACCCCAAAAACAAAGTAAGCTCATCATGCTGATCGAGAGTGATCTTGTCATCACAATACAAACTCGCAGTACTCATTCGATTTAACGTGTCACTATTATGGCCTGAGCATTGAAAATTAAAATGACCCTTGTCATCGCAAAGTTCACAAATAAAAGGATAAAGCTCACAAACCTTTTTACCAAGCTCATCTAGAGCCTTATCCCACATTCGGGTCTCTTCATTCCTGTGGTGGATACAATAATCTTCTTTGTCATAACTCTGTTCACAAGGTCTAAGTACTCCACAAAAATTAACATGCTTATAAGAAGTAGTACTTTCAGAAGTTTGAGCATGTTTATTGCAATCATCAATAACAATATCACTTTCTATGCAAGTGTCTTTTAAAAGGTTCATGATACACATCCACATTTCCCTTGGGAACATTAATATGGGAAGCAAAGGCTCTAAAGCAATTAACCATAATTTGAGGATCAAGACCATATTTAGCACTAAGCTCTTGAAAATCAGCAGTTTCAGCAAAAGACTTAATGCAATCATACTCATAATTTATACCTGATCCTTTACCTTAGTCGATATCCCAATCTTCAATATTGTTTTGGATTGTTTCAAGCGGATTCCACTTGACGTCAACATCCTTGCTTGTGAAAGAGCCATCAAAGCATGCATCTAGATAGTCCTTATAATATCCTGAAAGCCTTGCATAAAAATTATTAATAACAATATTATGGGGAAGCTCATGAATAGGACATTTGAGCATTAGTGACTTCAATCTTCCCCACGCTTGGGCAATGCTTTCTCCCTCATGCGGATGAAAATTACAAATATAATTCCTATCCTTATAAACCTCACTAGAAGGATAGAATTTAGAATAAAAGAGAGGTACAATTTCCTCCCAGTCGACAGGTCAGCCATCCTTCAGTGTATTATACCATTCCATAGCTCTGCCCTTCAGTGATAAACAGAATAGCTTCCTCTTAACTTGGTTCATTGAAATACCTGCACACTTGAACAACTCACATAATTCATGTATAAAGAGCAAATGATAACCAGGATGGACAGTTCCATCCCCTAGATAGTAGTTATTCATAACACGTTCAACAATTTTCATAGGTATTTTAAAAGGATGAGGATCACAAACATCATTAGAAACATCATATATGGGAGATAAAATATCATCGGAGCAAACTTTCTCCACTAAAGCTGGGGAACTAAAAATATCATGCTTAGCAAAACCAGCTTCCCCAAGCTTAGACCTTTCTATAGCATTAGCAATAACGGTGTTCAAAGAATTCATACAAATAACATTGCTATGCGAAAAAAGCTCCAAAGGTTTTTCAAACACTTCAAATCTAAACTCAGGAAAGACACTATAAAACTCTTTATTTTCCATTAAGCCTAACTAGTGAAAATAAAAACAAGAAACAAAAAGATATAATTGCAGAATCTAAAGGAAATAACTTCGAGCACTCACACAAGAGGATGCGAGTACCTTTTACCTTACCTCCCCGGCAACGGCGCCAGAAAAGAGCTTGATGTCTACGCACGCATCTGTTCTTGTAGAGAGTGTTGGGCCTCCAACGGCAGAGGTTTGTAGAGCAGCAGCAAGTTTCCCTTAAGTGGATCACCCAAGGTTTATCGAACTCAGGGAGGAGGAGGTCAAAGCTATCCCTCTCAAGCAACCCTGCAATTACGATACAGAAAGTCTCTTGTGTCGCCAACACACCCAATACACTTGTCAGATGTATAGGTGCACTAGTTCGGCGAAGAGATAGTGAAATACAAGTAGTAGTGATGATTACAAGTAGTAAATGTAATCTGAAATAAATATTGCTGCAATCAAACATGTTACAAAACTGAAAGGAAACGATGTGTAGTGCTTGGAAACAAGGCCTAGGGATCATACTTTCACTAGTGGACACACTCATCTGAAATAAATATTGCTGCAATCAAACATGTTACAAAACTGAAAGGAAACGATGTGTAGTGCTTGGAAACAAGGCCTAGGGATCATACTTTCACTAGTGGACACACTCCCAACAAATATAACATAATTGAACCAATAGATACTAACATCAATATGCCACTCTAAACAATTCTCCAATAGAAAACGAACACTAATCATGCGTAGGGCTATGAAGCACTCCTCAAAGTCCGCATTTCCCCAAACTAGATTGTCCCTCACTATCACCATGAACGCACTAGATGGTTCCAACAAACACCAACAATTCATAGAGACATTAACCAAAAAGACACACATGAAGCACACACTAGTCGCCTTCACACCATGATACAAGGTATATCCGGAGATTACAATAATAAAGCACGGGAGTAGCATAATATCTGAATACTAGCATCTACCAATTCAACTTGATACAAAGCTCACGATCATATAAAGATCACATCATGGGAGAGATAGGTGAACCACATAGCTACTGGTAGAGCCCTTAGCCCCGGGGGAGAACTACTCCCTCCTCATCATCGGAGGCAGCAACGATGATGGAGATGGCGGTGAGGTCGATGGAGACGGCCGAGACGGCGATGGAGACCGATGGAGATGGCTCCGGGGGCACTTCCCCGTCCTGGCAGGGTGCCAGAACAGAGACTTCTGTCCCCCGAAATTTGTCTTCGACGGCGGCGGCGCTGCGGAACTGTTCTAGGAAAAATGCTGATTGTTTTAGGGTTTTCCGTCCCAAAGCTATTTATAGGCGAAAGGGCATCGTCAGAGGTGGAGTAGGGTGGTCTCACCACCAGGGGCATGGCCAGGAGGGGGGCGTGCCCCCTCATGGTGAGGCTGCCTCCTGGCCCCCCTCCGGCTCTCTTTCGGTCCTTGTCCTCCGTACGGGAAAAATAGGAGTTTCGGTCTTCAGTTTGTCCAATTCCGAGAATATTTCCTATGTAGCTTTTCTGAAACACAAAAATAGCAGAAAATAGGGAACTGGCACTGTGGCATCTTGTCAATAGGTTAGTTCCGGAAATCGCATAAAAACGCCACTAAGTGTAAACAAAACATGAAGCAAATGGTGTAAAACAAGCATGGAGCATCAAAAATTATAGATACGTTTGAAACGTATCACAAGTCATGCTACAACAAAAACTACTAAGCATACTATCAAAACGACATGAAGCATGGCATGAAAAAGTCTAAGCCGCAGTCTAAACAAGCTCCTTTTTGTACCACTTTTTGCATGAAACTTTTTTTTCCAACACCATTCAAACCTTTTTGAAACAACTCTTTTGATGAAAACCAAAATAGACCAGAGGTCCAAATACACCTTGATGCAAAGATAAAACAAGATCTGAACAAAAATCAAGGAAAAAAACAAAAGCTAAACGCAGTTCTAAAAAAAGAGAACACTCGTTGAACGATAAGAGTGAAAACTAGAGTGTTCTTGGCAAATGAAAAGCAAGTAAATCTCCTCCAAAAGAAATTTGTTGAGGTCTGACCATTTATTGCAGCAAACAAAACAAAAGAAAACTGAAAGCAAAATTAAAGACGCTCTAAGAAAAATGCAAAATGCATGAAGCAATAAAAATATAGTGTGTTGAAAGGTGACCTGATTTTTACCGATGAAGAAGGGGTGCCTCGGGGGCATCCCCAAGCTTTGATGCTTGTACCTCTTGGATATTTCTTGGGGTGACATGGGCATCCCCAAGCTTGAGCTTTTGTCCATTCTTCATCTCATCTGATCATTCTCCAATCCCTACACTTGAAAACTTCCTTCATACAAAACTTCACACAATTCTATTAGCAACGTTAGCATAAACATAATAGTAGATCAACCCTTTTTGGTTCAGGTTTCAACTCAAAAACACCACATATAAAGCATATATTACTGTAGCAACTTCCCCAAAAGTTCTGTGATCAAAAGAACTCAAAAAGAAAGCGATCGAGAGGCAAACACAAATAGTGGCAGAAATCTATCAAAACAGAACAGCTGACAAAGGTCGATTTTTTCGAGGACCTTCTGTTGCTCAAATCGAAAAGTGCAAAACTAATGAAAGTTTTGATATAACCTGGGGCATATGCACAAGAAATCATAGGTCAAAAAGATATTCTGAGAATTTTCACGAATTTTTATGGTGCAGCACCGAAATCTGTTTCAGGACAGCAACTACCCCAAATCTTACCTCCCTCAAATTAGAGGTTCTTCTTGACACAACAACGAAATAAAAAGGATAAGGAGCGGTTATTACAGTAGTAATAACTTCCAAGACTCAAATAAAAGAAAAAGTACTGAAAAGAAAACATTGGGTTATCTCCCAAGAGTGCTTTTCTTTAACGTCTTTGAGCTTGGCGCAGAAAGTGCAAATCAAGTAATATCAAGCGATGAAGCATCAAGTTCATAATTTGCTCTAAGAATAGAGTCAAAAACTAATTTCTTCCTCCTTCTAGGGAAGTGTTCCATACCTTTCTTGAGTGGGAATTGATATTTGATGGTGCCTTCCTTCATATCAATGATGGCACCTACAGTTCGAAGAAAAGGTCTTCCCAAAATAATAGGACATGAAGCATTGCATTCAACATCCATAACAAGAAAATCAACGGGAACAAGGTTATTGTTAACCATAATAAGAACATCATTAATCCATCCCAAAGGTTTCTTCTTAGCAACATCAGCAGGAGGAACATCAAAATAATACTTTTCAAGCGGTGGTAAACCAAGCATATCATAAATCTTTCGAGGCATAACAGAAATACTAGCACCTAGATCACATAAAGCATGGCAATCAAAATGATTAACATGCATATCAATGATGGGCTCCCAACCATCTTCTAACTTCTTGGGAATAGAAGCTTTTTGCTTTAACTTTTTCTCCCTAATTTTCATGAGAGCATTTGTAATATGATTTGTAAAAGCAATATTCAAAGAACTAGCATTAGGACTCAAAGCAAGCTTTTGCAAGAACAAAATAACTTCAGATATATTACATCCATCAACATCAAAATCATTAAAAGAAATAGAGCTATCATCTCCCATACTCCAAAAAATTTCAGCACTTTTTGTAGAAAAAGTTTTTGTAGTTTTGGGCTTTTTAGAACAAGGTGTAGGAGTTTTCTCTACACCAATCGAAGTAAGAGGATTTCTAGCATTTGGAGTAACATAATTAGAAGTGGTAATAGTACATACCTTCATCTTTCTATCCATCTCATTTTCTCTTTCCCACCTGGCATGCAATTCTGCTAACATCCTAACATTTTCATCAATTCTAACTTGGATGGCATTAGTAGCAGCAAAAGGATCGGGTTTAGCAGACATTCTATTAATCAAGGAGGATTGCGCATCAGACAAAGATGAAATATCGGTTTCAGCTTTAGAAACCTTAGCTTGCAACTCAGGAATAGCCCTGTTCAAATTATCAAGTTGATGACTAATAGTCTTCAACAAGGCAGATTGCTCCTCCATGGTCTTGGTAAACACCTTGTTCTGCTCATATTGCATCTACAAAAAAATCTTAGTAGCCCTTTCAACTTCTAAAATCCTTTCTTCACTAGGTATTTTAGGTCTACCAAGATAGCTATTATTACCATTAGAAGGAAACGGCCTATAATTGTTGCTAGCAAAATTATTCCTATAAGCACTGTTGTTGAAATTATTATTTCTAATGAAGTTTACATCAACATGCTCTTCTTGAGCAACCAAAGAGGCCAAAGGAACATTATTAGGATCAACATGAGTTCTATCATTAGAAATCATAAGCATAATAGCATCAATCTTATCACTTAAGGAAGAGGTTTCCTCAACAGAATTTGCCTTCTTACCTTGTGGAGCTCTCTCGGTGTGCCACTCGGAATAATTTACCATCATGTTGTCAAGAAGCTTTGTTGCGGTGCCCAAGGTAAGGGACATAAAAGTGCCTCTAGCAGCTGAATCCAATAGGTTTCTCAAAGAAAAATTCAGTACTGCATAAAAAGTTTGGACAATCATCCAAGTAGTCAGTCTATGAGTAGGGCAATTCTTTATCATAGATTTCATTATTTACCAAGCTTGAGCAACATGTTCATTACCAAACTGTCTAAACTTCATAATGTCACTACGTAAAGCTATAATCTTAGCAGGAGGATAGTATTTTCCAATAAAAGCATCCTTACACTTATCTCAAGAATCAATACTATTTCTAGGCAAAGATAGCAACCAATCCTTAGCTCTTCCTCTTAAAGAAAAAGGAAACAACTTAAGCTTAATAATATTACCATCTACATCCTTATACTTTTGCATCTCACATAGCTCAACAAAATTGTTGGGATGAGCTGCAGCATCATCAGGACTGGCACCAGAAAATTGCTCTTTCATAACAAGATTCAATAAAGCAGGTTTGATCTCATAAAAATTTGCCTCAGGAGCAGGTGGCGCAATAGGAGTGAGATAAAATCATTGTTTTTGGTGCTAGTAAAGTCACACAACTTGGTGTTTTCAGGAGTACCCATTCTAGCAAAACTAAAAGCAAGTAAATAAAAGCAACTATAAAGGAAACTATTTTTTTGTATTTTTGATAAAAAGATGTAAGCAAAAATAAAGTAAAGCAAAAAAAACAAAGTAAAAGATTGTGCGTGCGAGACTCCCGTTGCAGAAGTCTTCTTTCTCCCTGGCAACGGTGCCAGAAAACTTGTTGATGGTGCGGTGTTGATATAGATGACCGACCAGTTGGGAACCCCAAGAGAAGGTGTGATGAGCACATCAGCAAGTCTTCCCTCAGTTATGAAACCAAGGTTAATCGAACCAGTAGGAGAAAGAACCGAACATAAGAAGGTGATGCTTGCTGGCTTCGTGACACTCCGGACAAGGGCACCAGATAAACTGCTTGTCGGTGTGTCTTCCCCCAGCAGCAACGTGAAACCTGCACATAACACAAACAAGTACTTTGCTCCCAACTTACGATGAGGTTGTCAATCTCACCGGTTTGCTGTAAACAAAGGATTCAGCGTATCGAGTGGTAAAAGGATAATAGTAGGCAAGTAAAAGTAAACAGTGCAAGTAAAGTAAACGGTGTAACAATATAAAGAAAATTGGACCGGGGTCCACAGTTCACTAGTGGCGTCTCTCCATAAGATAAATAATAACATGCTGGGTAAACAAATTATAGTTGGGCAATTGATAGAGTGAAGATAACGTACATACATCACGAGGATCACTATGAGGTTCACTCTGGCATTACGACAAAATATATAGACCGTAATCCAACTGCATCTATGACTAAAAATCCACTCGCGGGGAATCATCTGAGGACCCCTTGAGTATTAAGTTACAAACAACAGATAATTGCATTAAGCAAAGTGTGTAATGTAAACAAAGCAAATGTCCTTGGACATAAGAATGTTGTTTTCTCCCTAGTGGCAACAGCGCATCTACAACCTTAGAGGTTTCTGTCACTCCCCCAGATTAAATAGAGGCATGAACCCAACTATCGAGCATAAATACTCCCTCTTGGAGTTACTAGCATCTACTTGACCAAGAGAGCTACTAGCAACGGAAAGCATGCAAGATCATAAACAACATAGAGATAACATGAATTATATAATTCAGCACATCAACTTGACATAGTACCAATACTCATTGGATCCCAATAAACACAACATGTATGATTATATAAAGATGATCTTGATCATGTAGGGCAGCTCACAAGATCTAAACATGAAGCACATGGTGGAGAAGACAACCATCTAGCTACTGCTATGGACCCGTAGTCCAAGGTAGACTACTCACACATCACTCCGCAGGCAACCATGATGTTGGAGAAGGCCTCCGGCAGGGATTCTCCTCTCTGGCAGGGTGCCGGGAAGAGCTCCTGGATCCTCTCGATCTCGTTTCGATGACGGCGGTGGCTTGAAGTATGTTTTGAGGAAAAGCGATCCGTCACTTAGGTTTTTCCCGTCGAGGGGACTTTATAGGCAAAGAGGCAGCGTCGGAAGTGGGACTAGGCGGTCTCACCATAGGTGGGCGCAGCCAGGGGCTAGGTCGTGCACCCTGGTGGTGAGGCTGGCCCCCCTCCGTCCCATCTTCGGTCTTCGTGAAGCTTCGGTAAAAATAGGAGGTTCGGCTTTTGTTTCGTCGAATTCCGAGAATATTTCATGTGTAACTTTTCTGAAACACAAAAACAGCAGAAAACAAGGAGCTGGCACTGTGGCATCTTGTTAATAGGTTAGTTCCGAAAAATGCATAAAAATGCCACAAAGTGTAACAAAACTCAAAGAAAATGGTGTAAGAACAAGCATGGAGCATCAAAAATTATAGATACGTTTGAGATGTATCAATACACACTAGAGAGGTGCCATGCAGGATGAATATCATGCTCTTCTTGGCAACAATACATGGCACCTTGTTCCTCCAAGTTCCAAAAGAAATGTCATTGACTGCAAATGGGTTTATCATATCAAGAAAAATGTTGATGGTACTATAGACCAGTATAAGGCAAGGCTTGTTGCAAAAGGTTTCAAACAGTGATATGGTATCGATTATGAGGATACCTTTAGTCCTATTGTTAAGATTGCTACTATCAGAGCTGTTCTCTCCATCTCTGTTTCTCGAGGCTGGAGCTTACGGCAGCTAGATGTGAAGAACGCATTCCTTCATGGTGTTCTCGAAGAGGATGTTTACATGAAACAACCACCTGGTTTTGATTCTTTCGCTACTCCAAATTACATCTGTAAACTTGATAAAGCTCTCTATGGTCTGAAACAGTCTCCTCGTGCATGGTACTCTCGGCTTAGCAACAAGCTTCAAACACTTGGCTTTACTCCTTCCAAGGTAGACATCTCTCTTATTCTGTATGACAAGTCAGATATCACTGTCTACATTCTTATTTATGTTGATGACATCATAGCGACAAGCTCTTTAGATCAGGCTATTATAGCTCTTCTTTAGAACTTGAGTTCAGAGTTTGCTCATAAGGATCTTGGAGATCTCCATTATTTTCTTGGTATTGAGGTTCACAAACAGTCCAATGGCTTGCTTTTAACTCAAGAAAAATATGCATCAGATATTTTGGCCCGAGTTGGTATGAGCACCTGCACACCCTGTCCAACGCCACTTTCCACCACAGATTCCCTGGCATTGACAGATGGCTCTCCTCTTGGTCCCGGGGATATTACTCATTACAGAAGCATTGTTGGTGGTCTTTAGTATTTGACTCTGACTAGACCTGATATCTCCATTTCAGTTAATAAGGTCTGTCAGTATCTTCATGCACCCACCACGGCATATTGGTCAGCCGTTAAAAGGATACTCATGTATATTCATGGTACACGTACACTTGGACTTACTTTTCAGAAGTCCTCCTCTACTCTCCTTAGTGCTTTTTCAGATGAATACTGGGCAGGTGATTTAGATGACAAACGCTCTACTGGTGGTGGTTTTGCTATATTCTTTGGTCCTAACTGGTTTCCTGGAGTGCCAGAAAACAGCTGTGTGTCACTCTAGCATAGAGGCAGAATACAAAGCACTTGCAAATGCCACTGCTGAGTTAATTTGGGTTGAAGCTCTTGTTCAAGAACTTGGTGTGACACTAAAAAAATCATGTCTGTGGTGTGATAATCTTGCTGCCACCTACCTGTTTGCTAGCCTAGTGTTTCATGCTTGCACTAAGCACATTGAAATTGATTTTTTCTTTGTCAGAGAACGTGTTGCTGTGACGACCTCAAATTTGATAACAAATTTGAAGTGCCCGTTATGTATTCCACCGCAATCCCAGAACCATTGTTGCGATATACATAACGTAGTTGGTAACCAGTTCCATAGACATTACAATACGATGATTCAAATACAATGGTCATATAGACCAAGTCATATTATAACACAATATAGCAGCGGAAATAACGTCTTCGGGTCCATGCCTTCACCCTACAGGCAATGGCGACTCATGGAGACAAGCTTAGTTCTGGTACTCTTCCTCATACCCTTCCTCCTGGTATTCCTCCCCGTAGTCTGGCCAAGTTGATAGCCAGGGACACAGCCGTGAGTACATTGGATGCACTCGCAAACCATCTTACAAATGAGTAGTGAAGTAGATATGCAAGGCTGATATGGTAGACTAAGCACTAAGTTTATTTGCCAAAAGCTAGTTTTATTTCCCAAGAATGTTCATTGGTAGGAAAGAGTTTTAGTTCTCTAAGTTCCATCTAAAGAGGACTTCAAGTATGTCACAACATTTCAAGTCAAGTCATTCACCAAGTCACCCTTGTCACTTTTAGTCCTGACAAAAGTCAAGTACAGCTTGCGAACCGTCCATGACCGCGGACGCGGCTATTCAAATAGTTTGAAAACCTCTGCAGAGGGGTACACTTTACCCACAAGATTCGATACATCTGCCGGGAGAAATCCACGGTCCGTCATACAAAAGTATGCGGGGTTCAGATAATCAAACAGACTCTTTCACTTGTCTACTCTAGTATGGGATCCTTCCCTAGAGCCCGAGACACGGATTTCCCCGTTCCGGCGCCTCTAGTTTTGCCCACTCCGGGATGCCGGACGGATGGAAATCTTCAGGAAGGAAAATTTCCAATAACCACTTGGTTCGGAAGCAACCATGCATGGAATGCTTCTATAAAGGATGAAACAAGACCTCCCATACTAAAATAAACAAGCTAGGAATAAGCCCCTTCCCATTCAGGGGTAATGTGGTTGTACGGTATAATTGGCTCCCATGGTACATCACTCGTTGTCATTGAGAAATATATTTCATAGTTCTTAGTCAAGATTGATTTTCTTTCATAAAGCCATTATGTAGGAACAATCTCCATTTCAAGTTTCAAGTTCAAGTCACCAATTTCAACTAGAGTTCCCCTTATAGACGGCCTCAATATTATTAGCGACTAAGCCACTACTTTGAGTGATGACCACTAAATAGAGTTGGATAAACTCAACTTGATGCTCTTGTTAAGCAAGATATCACTATTCTCCTATCATTCTACTCTAGCAATTCAATCATGCAATTTACTTAAAACAAGTAGAATGCAATATTAAAACTAGGCATTGGGAGTATGAATCAAAAGATGGCTTGCCTTGGTTGGCAAAGTGTCCGGGGTATTCTTCTTCTTCTTGGTAATAATCCCCTCCAATATCCTCCTCGGCAACACTAGCGTCTAATAACGAATAAACATAAGCACACAATCACTACACAATGCTAACAACACACCAAGCACACATCTTTGTTTGCTAACAAAAGCGTTCATGTTGCATTTTATGGGGTTGGATTATAAGTTTTGCTTCTAAGTTTTCATCAAGTGTGCAAGTTAAAGTTTCTACTAAGTGTCATATGTTGTTTACTTTCTAAGTATGGGTATGGGTTTAGGAGTAATAATGCTAGTTCAAGTGAGAAGGGATCAACTAAGGGAATTGGTATTGAGGGCAAAATAATTCTAAGTGTATGATATGGATCTATCATTTTATGCTACAAGATAGGATTAGGTTAGGGTCTAAGTGGTCACACTAACAAGGTTTTAGTTAGTTAGGGTTGACTAAACAGTAAGGAATGTCATTGGTGAGTTCACAAATTTAATTTCATGATTTTCGGAGGCTTAATTAAATTTCTAGAAATCTTTCATGATTAAACAAGCTATGGTCACACTATTCATACCTAATTAAATTCCTAACTTATTTTGGATTCTAACCAGTTCTATTGGGTAGAGTATTTCACAAGCTTTCCAACGACATCTTATTTGCTAAATTTGAACCTATGAAACTCCGGGAAAATTAAATATACGAAAGCATCTGAATAGGTTTTTCAAGAATCGGAAAAAAATCGATTTAGCCCTTTTTTTCTAACTCGGGCCGGACACACAGCTGAACTGGGCCGGCCCGTTCGGCTGCAGCTGGGCGGTTGTAGGAAAAAAAATAAAAGCTGACAACGGGCCCCGCTGGTCAGGTTTAGTGAATCGAATCGGTACGTGGCTTTCTTCCCCAGCTCGACGCGTACACGGCGAGCCCGAGCTACTGGGAAGAGGCGGTGGCTGGGGTGCTCACCGGCGGTGACGGGGAGCGGCGGCGAGGATGCAGGGCGGATGCGGGGGTCCTCCTCTGCCACCTCCAGCAGGTACAGCTCCGGGGAAAGCTCAGCAACGCCGGGAACGTGCGGTGGCCTGCGGAGACGTCGAGGTCGGCGAGCTCGACTGAGAGCACGAGAGCGAGGGAAACGTTGTCTAGGGAGGTGCTGGGGATGGTGTGGTTCTTTTCAGGGAAGAAGGGTGCCCTTTTATAGGCGGGAGAGGGAGCACCGGCGAGGTCCAGAGGCGGCCAGCACACCGTGTGTGTCGGCCGTGGGAGGGGCAAGGCTTGGTTCTGGCGTGGGCGGCGGGCTGCTGCGTGCTGTAGGAGCATCCTGGCGCGATGGGAGGGGCTGAGATGGTCTGGTTTAGAGGGGGGCATGGTAGGGGTCCGGTGTGCTCTTCTTCCATGCCATCCATGTCTCACGGCCGGTGCCTGTGCAGGGGAGACAAGGAATCGACCCAGGAGATCCCAGAGCACTGCTTGGAGGTCAGAGACTAGGGCTAGGGCTGCCCAACACTGTGGCAAACAGTTGATGCGATTTTGCTAGATTTCTGCCCACCAAGTGTTTGTTGAAATGCCTGCATGAAATAAAAATTTGAATTTTTGAAAATTTCCAATTGGGTTGGTCATTATATTGGATAGGGACTCTAAAACAATTTTTGTTAGGTCAAGAGGTGGTGTTTTGCTCCAGGGCTAATTTGAATTTGGGGTGGTCATATGATTCAGATTCAAACTTTGGTTGAAGTTTGAGTGATGCTCTGGTTTGAATTTTGAGTAGATTCTTGTTGGTTGAGTTAGTATGTAACTTGGTTAAGCTCAACTAACAGGCCAAACATGAAGGTGGGTTCTAGATTTCTTAATTCAAGGGCTCAAAGTAGGGTAGTCAAACAGATTTCCTAGATCATCTTTTTCTTCTCTTTTTCTTTCTTATTTTTATTTCTGGTTGCTTTGTTTCTTATAATCTTTCTCAATTGATTCTGTTGGTTCACTTAGAATTAACTAGACAATACACAATCAAAAACAACACACATGAAATCATAGAATACATAGAGTAGAAAATACATGTATGCATAAAATAATGAGTAAAAAGTTTTATTTGGGTCCAAAATTTGGTACTTTATTTAATAAGAAGTGGATTACAATTTCTGAGTTGTTACAATCTTCCCCCCTTAAAAAGAATCTCGTCCCCGAGATTCACTAATTAAGAACTGAAAAGATTGGGAAACTCTTTCTGAAGGTAATCTTCTCGTTCCCAAGTAGCTTCAGCTTCGGTGTGATTACTCCACTGAACTTTCAGAAACTTGATACTTCGGGTTCGAGTGGTTCGATATGCTTCCTCGAGGATACGGATAGGTACTTCACGATAGGTCAAATCCTTGTTGATGTCCACCGAACGGTGAGCAATATTCTTGAAGATTTCGGGCTTCTCCGGAACTTCAAGACATTTCCGAAGTAAGGACACGTGGAAGACATCGTGTACTTCAGACAATTCAGGGGGCATTTCCAACTGATAAGACACTTCTCCTCGGCGGTCTAGTATCTTGAAGGGTCCAATATATCTTGGCGCAAGCTTTCCTTTTACTTGGAATCTTTGCATTCCCTTGAGAGGTGATACTCTAAGATAAACAAAGTCTCCACTCTTGAAAGTCAGTTCTCGACGTCTCTTGTCGGCATAACTCTTTTGTCTTGACTGGGCTGCCTTGAGGTATTCACGAATCATGCGAACTTTCTCCTCGGCTTCTTGCAGAATGTCCGGTCCAAATATCTGACTGTCTCCGGTTTCTGACCAATTCAGAGGGGTACGACACTTTCTTCCATACAAGGCTTCAAATGGGGCCATTTGCAAACTGGCTTGATAACTGTTGTTGTAGGAAAACTCCGCGAAAGGCAAACAATCTTCCCACTTAGCTCCATAGGCTAGAACACAGGCTCTCAACATATCTTCAAGTATTTGGTTTACTCTTTCAGTCTGTCCATCCGTCTGTGGGTGGTAAGCGGTGCTGAAGGCTAACTTGGTTCCCAAGGCTTGATGCAAACTTTTCCAAAATCTTGAGGTGAATTGGGTTCCTCGATCAGAAACTATGGTTTTAGGGACTCCATGCAAGCTAACAATTCTGGATAGATACAGGTCCGCTAGCTGTCCCGAGTTATAAGTGGTCTTGACAGGAATAAAGTGGGCTACTTTGGTTAGTCTATCCACAATGACCCAAATAGAGTCATTGCCACGGCTAGACCTTGGAAATCCAGTGATGAAATCCATTCCAACAGATTCCCACTTCCATTCCGGAACTTGCAAAGGTTGCAGCAGTCCAGCAGGACGTTGATGTTCAGCCTTGACTCTTTGACAAATATCACACTTAGAGATGAACGATGCAATCTCACGCTTCATTCCATGCCACCAAAATTGTTCCTTCAGATCTTGATACATCTTAGTTCCACCGGGGTGGATGGAGTAAGGTGTCTCATGGGCTTCCTTCATAATCACTTCCTTCAATTCTGAATCAGCAGGCACACAAATACGTCCTTTATACCAAAGAACTCCTTGATCATCTTCCTCAAATCCTGGCACCTTACCGGAACTAATTCGGCGCTTAATTTCGTCAATACTCTCATTTCCCTTCTGGGCTTCTTTGATTTGGCTCATCAAGGTGGGTTGAAACTCAAGGTTGGCTAGGAATCCTTGACTGACTAGTTCCAATCCAAATCTTTCAAACTCTTGATGCAACATAGGTTGCTCTTCCTTGATCATCATATTTAGTGAGCATGGCTTCCGACTCAATGCATCGGCCACTACATTGGCCTTACCGGGGTGATAATGGATTTCCAAATCATAGTCCTTGATCAATTCTATCCATCTTCTTTGCCTCATGTTCAACTCCTTCTGGGTGAAAATATACTTCAAACTCTTGTGATCAGTGTAGATCTCGCATCGGTTGCCCATCAAATAGTGCCTCCAAGTCTTCAAAGCTAGAACCACGGCTGCTAACTCTAGATCATGGGTTGGATAATTTTCTTCATGAGGTCTAAGCTGCCGAGAGAGGTAAGCTATTACCTTGCCTTCTTGCATCAAGACACAACCAAGTCCAAGTTTGGAAGCGTCGCAATAGACATCAAAGTTTTTGGTGATATCGGGCATGGTTAGGACGGGGGCGGTCACCAATCGCTTCTTGAGCTCTTGAAAACTTTCTTCACACTTAGGGGTCCATTCAAACTTCTTATCTTTCTTCAACAGTTGGGTCATTGGCCGGGCAATGCTTGAAAATCCTTCAACAAACTTGCGGTAATATCCCGCTAATCCGAGAAAACCTCTAACTTCAGTTTGAGTGGTAGGGGCTTCCCATTCCATGACTGATTTGATCTTCTTGGGGTCCACGGATATTCCTCCTGCTGATAATACATGGCCTAAGAATCCAACTTCCTTCAACCAGAACTCACATTTACTGAACTTGGCATACAGCTGATGCTCCCTTAAGGTTTCTAGAATTAATCTCAAATGGTTTGCATGCTCTTCTTCGGATTTGGAGTAGATAAGAATGTCGTCAATGAAGACAACAACAAACTTATCCAAGAACTCCATAAAAACCTTATTCATGAGGTTCATGAAATAAGCAGGGGCATTGGTTAATCCAAATGACATTACGGTGTACTCATACAATCCGTATCGGGAAGTGAAGGCTGTTTTGGGGATATCCGCTGCACGGATCTTCAGTTGGTGGTATTCTGTTCTAAGATCTATCTTTGAGAACACTCTAGCTCCAGTCAGTTGGTCAAACAAATCTTCAATCTTTGGGAGAGGATACTTGTTCTTGATGGTCACATCGTTTAGCTTGCGGTAGTCAGTGCACAGTCGGCTAGAACCGTCACTTTTATCCACAAACAGAACAGGTGATCTCCAAGCAGAAGAACTTGGCTGAATCAATCCTTTGCTCAGAAGGTCATCCAATTGCTTCTTCAACTCAACTAATTCAGCTGGGTTCATACGGTAGGGTCGTTGGGCTATGGACCCAGTTCCGGGGATAAGCTCAATGATAAACTCAATATCCCGATCCGGTGGCATTCCGGGCAGCTCATCGGGAAAAACATCCGGGTATTCACAGACGATGGGGACTTGCTCCAAAGTCGGTCCTGAGATACTCTTATGACATCTGGGGATTGGGATGGGTTTGATTGACACATGCTTTACTAAAACTCCATGGCTACTCCTCATGGTAATGGTCTTTTTGGCACAATCTATAATTCCTTGGTGTTGAGACATCCAATCCATACCTAGGACCACTTCCAATCCTTTGGTTCCTAACACAATCAAACTGGCTAAGAATAAGATCCCATGGATTTCTATGGGCACTGATAAGCAGGTACAACTGGCTTTGGTTATCGACCCGGGAATTTGCACAGACATGAACTTTTTGAAGGGTGTGGGTTGAAGTCCACTTTTATCAACGAATAATTGGGTAACAAATGAGTGTGAAGCTCCAGAATCAAACAGAACTCTTGCAAGAACTGAGTTAACAGGGAACATACCAAGCACAACGTCGGTTGCTTCCTGAGCTTCTTCAACATTCATGTGATTCAGACGGCCTCGAGAGTGAGGCTGGTTCCTTGGTGGATAGTTCTTGCCATTTCCCACACGGCGCTGTTGCTGAGCAGGAGTAGTAGTCTTGGATGCATCATTCAGCTTCTTGGGGCACTCATTGGAGTAATGCCCTTTTAGTCCACACTCATAACAGGTAACACCAGACTTGTCACCGGGCTTCGGTAACACAGGGGCGCCATTTGGCCTTGGGGTATTGGTGTTGAAGTTGTTGCCACTAGGTCTTGAAGGTGCACGGTTGAAGTTGTTGCCGGGTGGACGGCTAGGGTAGTTGGGACGCGGAGCAGGTGCAGACGGCCTCATAGGTCTTGGGGCGAAACCCATAGGTGCATTTCCCCTTGGCTTCTGCGAGTTGCTCGAGTTGCCTTGATACATCATACGGCGTTTGCGGTTCTAGGTAGCTTGCTTGAGTTTACCTTCCATCTGAATGGCAGAGTCAACCAACGACTCCAGGTCGGCAAAGGGAATGCTGACCAAAACACATTGCATCTCATCATGAAGTCCATCCAGAAACCGTTCTTTCTTCTTCTCCGTGGTGTTGGTGTCATCTGGGGCATACCTAGACAAGGTAAGGAACTTGTCACGGTAATCCACCACAGACATGGAACCTTGCTTCAGATTTCTGAACTCATCCCTCATCCTTTTAACCAATCCCAGAGGGACATGGGCTTTGCTAAACTTGCTCTTGAACTCCTCCCAAGGCATCACATACCCTGGGGCTTGCATTGCACGGGTGCTATCCCACCAAGCTCTCGCTGCTCCAGCAAGATAGTGGGTGGTGTACAGAACCTTCTCATTTTCACCAACTTCGGCGACTGCCAAATTGTTCTCCATAGTGCGAAGCCAGTCATCGGCATCTAAGGGCTCTTCAGACTTAGTGAATATAGGAGGGTTGGTGTTTTGGAAACTCCTTAACTTGGATCGGTGATCACCATTGCCATTGTTTTCTCCTTCACCATGGCCATTGCCATTGCCATTGTTGTGGTTCATTGCCATCTGGGTTAATTGCTGAAGAGTGGCCAAGTTAGCTTGGCGCTCAGCTCGGGCTGCTTCCCGGTCTTCCATGATCAACCTTAGTAGTTCAGCCATTTCCGGGTTCGGGGGTGGGGGTGCTCGTGGCATCTGAAGATAAGGTGTGTAAGACAAGAGGGAAAAGCTAATTTTTGCTAAGATTTAAAGGTAATATGGATGATGCAATCTGTGTTTTACTAAGGCCTTAAGGGCCAAATTCATATTTCATTCAACATTCATCAAACATATCATACATACGAGTTCACACATTACAAATGGTTTACATCAAACCATTGCGACTCGTCTACTAGAGAGGGGGATACAACTCACACCTACACGAAGTGAACATAAAGTGGAACTCATAGCTAGATAACACGTGGATCTCGGATCTAAACAGCGGGCTCCTCGGGGTCTTCCTCCTCGTCACTCACAATGAATCCATTGTGCCCACCATCTTCCGGATCATCAAGGTCCTCCATGAAGTTATCCTCATCACTAATGAGGGCATTATCCTCCTTGCGGAGATCAATGCCTTCCTCCTCACCAAGGTGATCCTCAAGACTCTCAATGTACTCAGTCAGCTCAGCCACATTGGCCTTCAACTCCTCAAGGTCATGTTCCTTCTCATCTCGCTAGCGACGAAGGCTCTTGCGTTCCTTCGCAAGAATCCTGATAGTGCTCCTCGCCTCCACCAGTGCAAAGTGCTCGAGGTTGGCCCTAGTACGGGCACGGTCGGCCTCCTGCTGAGTGGAGTACAGCAAGAAGTCCATGTGATCGATGTAGGTGCTCGGCTCATTCTGCCCGGGCATGTTTGCGGGACGCCCGTCCGCATCACGCCGAGCAAAGTTCCTAAAGCGCTCTCCCTGAACCTCCTCAACGTGCAGTCCGCACAAGCGGGCGTGCATCTCCTGCATCGCTCGGACCAAACCATCGGCCCAAGTGTTCTCCACAAGCTCAAACTTGACCCTTGGAGAACCCAAAATCCCCTTCTTGCCACGGCAACTGGCTCGGATGAGCCATCGTAGCTCTCCATCTGGGTGCTCATTGAGCACGGCTCCCTTGAACTCCGGGTACAAACGGTTCAGGAACAAGGTCAGGGTGGTGAGGTCGCGCTCGAAACAAAGGCTGCCACCATGGCCCAACTGGTACTGCTCAGTGAATACCGGGGCCATCTACAAAATTTTAGATTAGTTCAAGTTAGTGATCAACTCAAGTGTGCAAAATTTTAAGTAGGCAAAAACTGAAGTATGTATAAAACTTTGCAACTAGAGAGGAAAGACTAAGAAATTTTGAAATCATTATTTATATATTTGCTTTTATCAAGTTTTCATTTAACGCCCATTCTAACTAAGGTCTCCTATGGTCAGCCTAGGCTCTGATACCAACTTGTGACGACCTCAAATTTGATAACAAATTCGAAGTGCCCGTTATGTATTCCACCGCAATCCCAGAACCATTGTTGCGATATACATAACGTAGTTGGTAACCAGTTCCATAGACATTACAATACGATGATTCAAATACAATGGTCATATAGACCAAGTCATATTACAACACAATATAGCAGCGGAAATAACGTCTTCGGGTCCATGCCTTCACCCTACAGGCAATGGCGACTCATGGAGACGAGCTTAGTTCTGGTACTCTTCCTCATACCCTTCCTCCTGGTATTCCTCCCCGTAGTCTGGCCAAGTTGATAGCTAGGGACACAGCCGTGAGTACATTGGATGCACTCGCAAACCATCTTACAAATGAGTAGTGAAGTAGATATGCAAGGCTGATATGGTAGACTAAGCACTAAGTTTATTTGCCAAAAGCTAGTTTTATTTCCCAAGAATGTTCATTGGTAGGAAAGAGTTTTAGTTCTCTAAGTTCCATCTAAAGAGGACTTCAAGTATGTCACAACATTTCAAGTCAAGTCATTCACCAAGTCACCCTTGTCACTTTTAGTCCTGACAAAAGTCAAGTACAGCTTGCGAACCGTCCATGACCGCGGACGCGGCTATTCAAATAGTTTGAAAACCTCTGCAGAGGGGTACACTTTACCCACAAGATTCGATACATCTGCCGGGAGAAATCCACGGTCCGTCATACAAAAGTATGCGGGGTTCAGATAATCAAACAGACTCTTTCACTTGTCTACTCTAGTATGGGATCCTTCCCTAGAGCCCGAGACACGGATTTCCCCGTTCCGGCGCCTCTAGTTTTGCCCACTCCGGGATGCCGGACGGATGGAAATCTTCAGGAAGGAAAATTTCCAATAACCACTTGGTTCGGAAGCAACCATGCATGGAATGCTTCTATAAAGGATGAAACAAGACCTCCCATACTAAAATAAACAAGCTAGGAATAAGCCCCTTCCCATTCAGGGGTAATGTGGTTGTACGGTATAATTGGCTCCCATGGTACATCACTCGTTGTCATTGAGAAATATATTTCATAGTTCTTAGTCAAGATTGATTTTCTTTCATAAAGCCATTATGTAGGAACAATCTCCATTTCAAGTTTCAAGTTCAAGTCACCAATTTCAACTAGAGTTCCCCTTATAGACGGCCTCAATATTATTAGCGACTAAGCCACTACTTTGAGTGATGACCACTAAATAGAGTTGGATAAACTCAACTTGATGCTCTTGTTAAGCAAGATATCACTATTCTCCTATCATTCTACTCTAGCAATTCAATCATGCAATTTACTTAAAACAAGTAGAATGCAATATTAAAACTAGGCATTGGGAGTATGAATCAAAAGATGGCTTGCCTTGGTTGGCAAAGTGTCCGGGGTATTCTTCTTCTTCTTGGTAATAATCCCCTCCAATATCCTCCTCGGCAACACTAGCGTCTAATAACGAATAAACATAAGCACACAATCACTACACAATGCTAACAACACACCAAGCACACATCTTTGTTTGCTAACAAAAGCGTTCATGTTGCATTTTATGGGGTTGGATTATAAGTTTTGCTTCTAAGTTTTCATCAAGTGTGCAAGTTAAAGTTTCTACTAAGTGTCATATGTTGTTTACTTTCTAAGTATGGGTATGGGTTTAGGAGTAATAATGCTAGTTCAAGTGAGAAGGGATCAACTAAGGGAATTGGTATTGAGGGCAAAATAATTCTAAGTGTATGATATGGATCTATCATTTTATGCTACAAGATAGGATTAGGTTAGGGTCTAAGTGGTCACACTAACAAGGTTTTAGTTAGTTAGGGTTGACTAAACAGTAAGGAATATCATTGGTGAGTTCACAAATTTAATTTCATGATTTTCGGAGGCTTAATTAAATTTCTAGAAATCTTTCATGATTAAACAAGCTATGGTCACACTATTCATACCTAATTAAATTCCTAACTTATTTTGGATTCTAACCAGTTCTATTGGGTAGAGTATTTCACAAGCTTTCCAACGACATCTTATTTGCTAAATTTGAACCTATGAAACTCCGGAAAAATTAAATATACGAAAGCATCTGAATAGGTTTTTCAAGAATCGGAAAAAAATCGATTTAGCCCTTTTTTTTCTAACTCGGGCCGGACACACAGCTGAACTGGGCCGGCCCGTTCGGCAGCAGCTGGGCGGTTGTAGGAAAAAAAATAAAAGCTGACAACGGGCCCCGCTGGTCAGGTTTAGTGAATCGAATCGGTACGTGGCTTTCTTCCCCAGCTCGACGCGTACACGGCGAGCGCGAGCTACTGGGAAGAGGCGGTGGCTGGGGTGCTCACCGGCGGTGACGGGGAGCGGCGGCGAGGATGCAGGGCGGATGCGGGGGTCCTCCTCTGCCACCTCCAGCAGGTACAGCTCCGGGGAAAGCTCAGCAACGCCGGGAACGTGCGGTGGCCTGCGGAGACATCGAGGTCGGCGAGCTCGACTGAGAGCACGAGAGCGAGGGAAACGTTGTCTAGGGAGGTGCTGGGGATGGTGTGGTTCTTTTCAGGGAAGAAGGGTGCCCTTTTATAGGCGGGAGAGGGAGCATCGGCGAGGTCCAGAGGCGGCCAGCACACCGTGTGTGTCGGCCGTGGGAGGGGCAAGGCTTGGTTCTGGCGTGGGCGGCGGGCTGCTGCGTGCTGTAGGAGCATCCTGGCGCGATGGGAGGGGCTGAGATGGTCTGGTTCAGAGGGGGGCATGGTAGGGGTCCGGTGTGCTCTTCTTCCATGCCATCCATGTCTCACGGCCGGTGCCTATGCAGGGGAGACAAGGAATCGACCCAGGAGATCCCAGAGCACTGCTTGGAGGTCAGAGACTAGGGCTAGGGCTGCCCAACATTGTGGCAAACAGTTGATGCGATTTTGCTAGATTTCTGCCCACCAAGGGTTTGTTGAAATGCCCGCATGAAATAAAAATTTGAATTTTTGAAAATTTCCAATTGGGTTGGTCATTATATTGGATAGGGACTCTAAAACAATTTTTGTTAGGTCAAGAGGTGGTGTTTTGCTCCAGGGCTAATTTGAATTTGGGGTGGTCATATGATTCAGATTCAAACTTTGGTTGAAGTTTGAGTGATGCTCTGGTTTGAATTTTGAGTAGATTCTTGTTGGTTGAGTTAGTATGTAACTTGGTTAAGCTCAACTAACAGGCCAAACATGAAGGTGGGTTCTAGATTTCTTAATTCAAGGGCTCAAAGTAGGGTAGTCAAACAGATTTCCTAGATCATCTTTTTCTTCTCTTTTTCTTTCTTATTTTTATTTCTGGTTGCTTTGGTTCTTATAATCTTTCTCAATTGATTCTGTTGGTTCATTTAGAATTAACTAGACAATACACAATCAAAAACAACACACATGAAATCATAGAATACATAGAGTAGAAAATACATATATGCATAAAATAATGAGTAAAAAGTTTTATTTGGGTCCAAAATTTGGTACTTTATTTAATAAGAAGTGGATTACAATTTCTGAGTTGTTACAGTTGCTAGTCAGCAACTTGATATCAGGTTCATCTCCAGCAAAGATCAGATTGCAGACGGCTTTACCGACTTTATGCTCAAAGAAATTAAATGAGTTTAAGCGTAATCTAAACCTCTCCCGGATCTAGATTAAGGGGGGTATTAGAGTTGTATACCTCTATGTATAAGTGATGGTGTAGTACGCCACATCATATACGTATCCAACTTTGTACAAGCCACGTGAGGGGCTTTTCCTCACCATATAACACGAAACCAGGGACCCGAAAGGGTTACACCGTTCCACCCAACGACACACGTAGATCGACAACCAGATCCTCTTCGACCTAAGTTTGCACCCGATCGTCTCCTTTCGGCCATCAGTGATGCAGAGCAGATTTACGAGAGGTCGTTGCCAAGGCGAAGTCTCATGCATGACCATGAAGGTACTCTTCCTCAGTCGGCAACTATGCTTAGGAGAGGCACACCTGTCAATGTCCTAAGCGCGCATGACTCCTCGATCCTCTAGCCAGTTGCCTCAATCGTTTTGGTACTCTTTCCATGGTTTGCTATTAACAAAAGTCATGGTGCTGCAATTAGTTTGTATAAAAACATCGTTTGGCATGCCTTTAGTTTGCCATAGGCCGCGGACCTACGGCAAAGACCGGAAAACGTACGACAAATCGTTTGTCGTAGGTAAACACACGGCAAATCTGTCCGGCAAATTAGGACTGCCAAATCACCAAATCAGCCTACGGCAAACAAGATGGCACACGGCAAATGCTATGTCGTACACTTTTTTTTTTACAACATACGGCAAACTATCATGGCTGATGACATCGAGTAATCAATGGGTCCCACGGCTAATATGCTGCATGTTTATTCAAGCCTACGGCAAATCTCCTAGCTTCTAACAAAAAAAAGAAAACGCTACTGCTCGAGCTCACTGGCCGGCGACGGAAGAGCTCTAGCTCGATGGGCGGCACGCAGCACATCCGGGAGAAAAGAGGCGTCGCGCTCGATGGACGACGCGGAGGTGGCCGCCAGCGCATGCAGCACGGAGATGGCCGCCGGCGCGAACAGTGTGGAGATGGCCGTGGGCGGTGCGCAGGTGGCAGCCGGCGCGGCAGTGGCTGTGGGCGGCGCGCAGGTGGCCAAGGCGGAGGTTGCCGCAGGCGTGGGCCGCGCTCGATGGGCGGCGCGGAGGTGGCCGCCGGCGCGGGCAGCGCGGAGATACCCGCGGGAGGCGCGCAGGTCGCTGCGGGAGGCACGCAGGAGCTGGCCATCGGCGCGAAGATGGCTGCCGACACGGAGATGGTTGCCGGCGCGGGCGGCGCGGAGATGGCCGCGGGCTTCTCCACCCTGGCCGCGGGCTTCTCCGCCGTTGGAGCCACTACCGTCTGATTGCTATAGATGGCGCGGTGATGATGAAGTGAATGACCGGCCAGTTGGGAAACCCCAAGAGGAAGGTATGATGAATATAGCAGCAAGTTTTTTCCCTCAGTAAGAAACCAAGGTTTAATCGTCCAGTAGAAAAAAGCCAATACTCCTAAAGGTGATGCTTGCTAGCCTAGCAACAGCTCCGGACAATTTATAGGGCACCTCGTCCAAGCTTTGCTTTGCGAGCGGAACATGGAACCTGCACACAACACAACCAAATACTTTGTTCCCAACTTACGATGAGGTTGTCAATCTCACCGGTTTGCTTGAAACAAAAGGTATGAGCGTATCGAGTGGAAAGTGATAGTAATATGCGAGTAAAGTAAACAGTGTGAGTAAAGTAAATATGTGATAGCAATATAATGAAAATAGGACCGGGGTCCACAGTTCACTAGTGGTGTCTCTCCATAAGATAAAATAACATATGCTGGGTAAACAAATTATAGTTGGGAATTGATAGAATAAAGACAACATGCATATGTCGAGAGGATCACTATGAGATTTACTCTGGGCATTACAACAAGATACATAGACAGCCATCCAACTGCATCTATGACTAATAATCCACTTGTGGCGAATCAATCCGAGAACTCCACAAGTATTAAGTTGCGAACAACAGATAACTGCATTAAGCAAAGTGTGTAATGTAAACAAAGCATATGCCCTTGAGCATATGAATGTTCTTTTCTCCCTAGTGGCAACATCACATCTACAACCTTAGAGGTTTCTGTCACTCCCCCAGATTAAATAGAGGCATGAACCCAATCATCGATCATAAATCCCCCCTCTTGGAGTCACTAGCAACTACTCGGCCAAGATGGCTACTAACAACGGAGAGCATGCAAGATCATAAACAACATAGAGATAACATAAGATAATATTCAGCACATCAACTCAATCATAACACCAATATTCATCAGATCCTAACAAACACAACATGTAGAATTATATAACGGTGATCTCGATCATATAAGGCAGCTCACGAGATCTAAACATGAAGCACATGGTGGAGAAGACAACCAACTAGCTACTGCTATGGACCCATAGTTCAAGGTAGACTACTCACTCATCGCGCCGCAGGCAAGCATGGCGATGAAGAAGACCTCCGGTGGCGATTCCCCTCTCCGGCAGGGTGCTGGGAAGAGCTTCTGGACCCTCCCGATCTCGGGTCGACAACGGCGGCGGATCGCGATGTGTTTCTGGAAAAGTGTTCGGGTGTTTAGGTTTTTTCCGTCGTGGGGTCTTTATAGGTGAAGGGGCGGCGTCAGAAGTGGACCAGGTGGGGCTCACCACAGATGGGCGCGGCCAGGCCCTGGGCCACGCCCCTTGGTGGTGAGGCCGCCTCCTGGCTCCTTTCCATCTCCTCTTCGGTTCTCTAGAAGCTTCGGTAAATTTCCGGATGTTCGGCTTTTGTTTCGTCCAATTCCGAGAATATTTCCTGTGTAACTTTTCTGAAACACAAAAACAGCAGAAAACAGGGAACTGGCACTGTGGCATCTCGTTAATAGGTTAGTTCCGAAAAATGCATAAAAATACCACGAAGTGTAACGAAACACTAAGCAAATGGTGTAAAAACAAGCATGGAGCATCAAAAATTATAGATACGTTAGAGACGTATCAGCATCCCCAAGCTTAACTCGTGCTTGTCCTCGAATAGGTAAGTGATAACAAAAGAAATAATTTTTGAGCTGACATGCACCTACACAATCTTTATCAACTATGTAAGCGTTGTGCGCTGGGATCAAAAGAACTTAAAACATGGGCATGAAAGACATAATCTTGATAGAAGAAACTTAGCAACCATGTTATAACATAAAAAAGAACACAAACAAAAGATCATGAAAAATGAAACAATGAAAGTCAAACGTGTGTTCAAATAATATGGAAAAACATACAAATGGTTTTCAGCTTGTCCTTCATGAGAGAGCAAAACATAAATGCATAGGACACCTTCAAGTTTAAGAGGGCGACTAGATACAAGTAATTTGAAAACAAGTGAAACAAACATCATGAATCAATCAATGAAAACTTTGGGACAATGCACATTATACTCAGAATGACAACTATGCTCTCTTAGATGGTGCATAAAGATAGAAGGTGGTGACTCAACATAAAACTAAAAGAAAGGCCCTTCGCGGAGGGAAGCAGTAATTGCAAGTTTTATAAACCTTCAAAAAATTTGGTACTTACCGGTGCTGGTGCCAAGTTGACGTGGGAAAGTGTAGTTGATGTGGGAGCTTCTTATTCTTCAATCCCCGGCAACGGCGCCAGAAAATTAGCTTGATGCGTGGTGAATGACCAGCCCGTTGGGAACCCCAAGAGGAAGGTGTGATGAGTATAGCAGCTAGTTTTCCCTCAGTTAAGAAACCAAGGTTTATCGTTCTTGGAGAGGAGAGACAAACGACTGAAGGTGATGCTTGCTAGTTTGCGACAGCTTTGGACAATTTATATATGGCGCCTCGTCCAAGCTTTTCTTGCTAGCTGCAACGCGGAACCTGCACACAACACAACCAAGTACTTTGTTCCCAACTTGCGATGAGGTTGTCAATCTCACCGGTTTGCTTGAAACAAAGGTTATGAGTGTATCGAGTGGAAAACAGTAGAGTATGCGAGTAAAGTAAACAGTGCGAGTAAAGTAAACAGGTGATAGCAATATGATGGAAATAGGACCGGGGTCCATAGTTCACTAGTGGTGTCTCTCCATAAGATAAATAACACATGCTGGGTAAACAAATTACAGTTGGGCAATTGATAGAATAAAGATAAACGTGATATGTCAAGAAGATCACTATGAGATTTACTCTGGGCATTACAACAAAATACATAGACCGCCATCTAACTGCATCTATGACTAATAATCCACTCACGGGGATATCGTCCGAACACCCCATGAGTATTAAGTTGCGAACAACGGATAATTGCATTAAGGAAAGTGTGTAATGTAAACAAAGCATATGCCCTTGAGCATATGAATGTTGTTTTCTCCCTAGTAGCAATAGCACATCTACAACCTTAGAGGTTTCTGTCACTCCCCCAGGTTAAATAGAGGCATGAACCCACTATCGAGCATAAATACCCCCTCTTGGAGTCACTAGCAACTACTCGGCCAAGATAGCTACTAACAACGGAGAGCATGCAAGATCATAAACAACATAGAGATAACATAAGATATAATTTAGTACAGCAACTCAATCATAACACCAATATTCATCAGATCCCAACAAACCAAACATGTAGAATTACATAACGGTGATCTCAATCATGTAGGACAACTCATGAGATCTGAACATGAAGCACATGGTGGAGAAGACAACCATCTAGCTACTGCTATTGACCCATAGTCCAAGGTAGACTACTCACTCATCGCTCCGGAGGCGAGCATGGCGATGAAGAAGACCTCCGGTGGCGATTCCCCTCTCCGGCAGGGTGCCGGGAAGAGCTTCTGGACCCTCCCGATCTTTGGGTCGATGGCGGCGGCGGATCGCGATGTGTTCTGGAAAAGTGATCGGGTACTTAGGTTTTTTCCGTCGGGGGGTCTTTATAGGCGAAAGGGCGATGTCAGAGGTGGGGCCAGGTGGCCTCACACCTGGTTGGCGCGGCCCAGGCCTTGGCCGCGCCTGCCTGGTGTGTGGGGCCCCTGTGGCCCCCCTCCTACTCCTCTTCGGATCTCTAGAAGCTTCCGGGTAAAATAAGACTTCAGGAACTAGTTTCGTCCAATTCCGAGAATATTTCCTGTGTATCACTTCTGAAACACAAAAATAGCAGAAAACAGGGAACTGGCACTGTGGCAACTCGTTAATAGGTTAGTTCCAGAAAATGCATAAAAGTGCCACGAAGTGTAACGAAACATTAGGCAAATGGTGTAAAAACAAGCATGGAGCATCAAAAATTATAGATACGTTGGAGACGTATCAAGCATCCCCAAGGTTAACTTCTGCTCGTCCTCGTGTAGATAAGTGATAACAAAAGAATAATTTTTGAGGTGACATGCACCTACACAATCTTGATCATATATGTAAGCATTTGTGAGCTGGGATCATAAGAACTTAAAACATGGGCATGAAGATATAATCTTGACAATAAGAACTTAGCAACCATGTTGTAAACATGAAAATGAACACAAACAAAAGATCATGAAAATGAAACAATGAAAGTCAAACGTGTGTTCAAATCATAAGGAAAACATACAAATGGTTTTCAGCTTGTCCTTCATAGAGAGCAAAACATAAATGCATAGGACACCTTCAAGTTTAAGAGGGCGACTAGATACAAATAATTTGAGAATAAGTGAAACCAACAATATGAATCAATCAATGAAAACTTTGGGACAATGCACATTATACTAAGAATGACAACTATGCTCTCTTATGGTGCATAAAGAAAGAAGGTGGTGACTCAACATAAAAGTAGAAGAAAGGCCCTTCGCAGAGGGAAGCAGTGATTGCAAGTTTTATAACCTTCAAAAATTATGGTACTTACCGGCTTTGAGCTCTCATTGCCCCCATCATAAGTATCTTGAATGGTTAAAGTTAATGCGAGAACAATTATGATGCATATGCTTGACAAATCATAAGTTGAAAACCTCGTGCCCCGTGAATACGAGTACCCAAACCTCATGCTACTTTACTTAGAGTCCCAAGCAAGGCTCTTGTCATTGTAAATATATGCATATCATTGAGAACCGCCAATGGGGTACTGCCATGCCCGATGACATGGAACAAGCCCACATCAAAATGACAGGACAAGCAGACAATGAACACCTCAACATCTCTTTTATTTGCCATTTGTTTAGCTTTTTATTGTGAGATGCGTCGTTAAATGTTCACCATGGGTATGCTGCAAATTTCCACCATGAATTATTCATGGCTTAGATTAGCGGCCCGGCGTTTCCCTAACATATATACAAACTCCATGATCCCCACAAGATTCCCAATTCATTTCACACTGCGGGCATCCATAAACAAAAGATCACGATATCAACTCAAATAAGAAGTGCAATGTTGAAAGCTTGCCCATGACTGCATGGCTGGGCTAGTCTCCAACTTACAACTTGCAAGCATAACAACTCAACATAAGAGACCACAATGTCAAATTTTTAAGAATAGGAAAAAGTAAAGTGTGCCTTCCGGTTCGTGAGAGCTTTACTGACCGAATTTTGCATAACACTGGTAAGAGTTTAATTTGAAGAGAAAATAAAAGCAAGTCAAATTTACTTGGAATAGCAAATTGCTAGTAGGTATGTATGGTGGACACTTTGGAAAACTTTGGCTTTTAGGAGTTGGATGCACGAGTAGAGCTCATACTCAGTACAAGGCGAGGGCTAGCAAAAGACTGGGAGCGACCAACTAAGAGAGCAATAATGGCCATAATCATGCAAAGCGACAAAGCGACATTAAAAGAAGCATAAGATGGCATCAAAAGTCAAAAACGAAATGATCATAGAGGCTATTGGCGACTTTGTAAGAGTCTAACATGTGTGAGCATGTGCCAAGTCAACCCAAATAAAGCATCAAGGAGAAAACCAAAATAATGCTTCCATACAATAAAAATAACGCATGATTTTTTCAAAGGCTCATTAAGCAATCTCAGTTATTTGAGACAAGTCATGCTATAGAAAAACCACTAAGCATACTATCAAAAAGACATCAAGCATGACATGAAAAAGCCTAAGCCACAGTCTACACAAGCTCCTTCTTGTACCACTATTTTGCACAAAGCTTTTTCTCTTTTCCAACACCATTTGAAATTTTTATAGACACCTCTTTTGATGAAAACCAATAAAGATCAGAGGAAAAAATACACCTTGATGAAAATATATGACAAGGTCTGAACGCAAATCAAGGCGAAAACGAAAACCAAAAGCAGTAGCGGAGAAAGAAGAACACTCGGTGAACGATAAGAGTGAAAAACTGAGTGTTCTTGGCAAATGAAAACGAGTTTATCTCCTCCAAAGGAAATTTGTTGGGGTCCAACCATTTATTGCAGCAAACAAAACAAACTAAAAAAGAAAACTAAAACAACTGACGCTCCAAGAAAAACACATAGCGCATGAAGCAATAAAAATATAGTGTCTTGAAAGGTGACCTGATTTTTGCCGATGAAGAAGGGGTGCCTCGGGGGCATCCCCAAGCTTTGACGCTTGTACTTCTTGGATATTTCTTGGGGTGATGCATGGGCATCCCCAAGCTTGAGATTTTGTCCATTCTTCAACTCATCTCATCATTCTCCAATCCTTACACTTGAAAACTTCCTTCATACAAAACTAAACACAATTCTATTAGCAACATTAGTGTAAGCATAACATATAATCAACCTCTTTTTGCTTCAGGTTTCAACTCAAAACCACCACATATAAAGTATATACTACTGTAGCAACTTCTCCAAAAGTTCCGTGATCAAAAGAACTCAAAAGAAAGCGATAAAGCGGCAAACACAAATACTGGCAGAAATCTGTCAAAACTGAACAGCTGACAAAGGCCGAATTTTTGAGGGGTTTTCTGTTGCTCAAATCAAAAAGTGTTCAACTAACGAAAGTTTGGATATAACCTGGGGCATATGCACAAGAAATCGCAGGTCCAAAAGATATAGAGAGAATTTATACGAATTTTTACGGTGCAGCACCGAAAACAGTTTCAGGACAGCAACATCCCCAAATCTTTACCTCACTTGAATTAGAGGCTTCTCTTGGCATAAAAACAAAATAAACAAGATAAGGAGCGGTCATTACAGTAGTAATTACTTCCAAGACTCAAATAAAAGAAAAAGTACTGAAAATAAAACATTGCGTTATCTCCCAAGAGTGCTTTTCTTTAACGCCTTTGAGCTAGGCGCAGAAAATTGCGAATCAAGTATTTTCAGAAGAAGCATTAAGATCAATTGCAGAGGTCTTGTCAATAAGGCATTGTATTTCATCCACATAAGTTTTAGAAGACCCTTTGTGATCACGCTTTGGTTCACTCAAATCACAAAAAAGATTTTTGGGACAGATCCAGTCAAAATTATTTTCGAAAGCTTCACACAATCCCAAAAGCTTGCTAGGTATAGGTATTTCGGCTCCTTCATCATTTGTACTAATAACCTTTATAGGTGAACCGAGTTTATTAAAACGTTTAAGAACTTTCCTAGCTTCAATAACGACATCTTTAAATTCTAGGCGCAAAGCTTCCAAAATAAAAACTTTCTTTTCGAGATCCTCAATTTCATGAAGCTTAAGGAACATGTATTGCATGAAAGGATTAAGACTAGCAAACCTAGTTTCCAATATGTGAATTAAATAAGCAGAAGCAACTTCAATACTAGGAGCTAGCACAACCAAAGATTTCTCCTTAACTTCCTCATGCATACTAATGTGATTAAAGAACTCCTCAATGTTACTTTTTCCAATAATTGAACCACTACCTACTGAGAGGTCCTACAGAACGTACTTAGGGATCAACATAATGAACTAAAGTAAAGAAATAACAACTACCAAGGATTCTAATTTTTTTGGGTTTTTCATATAAAACGATGCAGGTAAAATAAATAAAGTAAAGCAAAACAATAACAAAGTAAAGGATGTGCGTGTGAAAACTCCCCTTGCAGAAGTCTTCTACTTCCTCCCCGGCAACGGCGCCAGAAAATTAGCTGCTGGTGCCAAGTTCACATGGGAAAGTGTAGTTGATGTGGGAGCTTCTTCTTCTTCAATCCCCGACAACGGCACCAAAAAATTAGCTTGATGCGTGGTGAATGACCAGCCCGTTGGGAACCCCAAGAGGAAGGTGTGATGAGTATAGCAGCTAGTTTTCCCTCAGTTAAGAAACCAAGGTTTATCGTTCTTGGAGAGGAGAGAAAAATGACTGAAGGTGATGCTTGCTAGTTTGCGACAGCTTTGGACAATTTATATATGGCGCCACGTCCAAGCTTTGCTTGCTAGCTGCAACGCGGAACCTGCACACAACACAACCAAGTACTTTGTTCCCAACTTGCGATGCGGTTGTCAATCTCACCGGTTTCCTTGAAACAAAGGTTATGAGTGTATCGAGTGGAAAACAGTAGAGTATACGAGTAAAGTAAACAATGCGAGTAAAGTAAACAGGTGATAGCAATATGATGGAAATAGGACCGGGGTCCATAGTTCACTAGTGGTGTCTCTCCATAACATAAATAACACATGCTGGGTAAACAAATTACAGTTGGGCAATTGATAGAATAAAGATAAACGTGATATGTCAAAAAGATCACTATGAGATTTACTCTGGGCATTACAACAAAATACATAGACCGCCGTCCAACTGCATCTATGACTAATAATCCACTCACGGGGATATCGTCCGAACACCCCATGAGTATTAAGTTGCGAACAATGGATAATTGCATTAAGCAAAGTGTGTAATGTAAACAAAGCATATGCCCTTGAGCATATGAATGTTGTTTTCTCCCTAGTAGCAATAGCACATCTACAACCTTAGAGGTTTCTGTCACTCCCCCAGGTTAAATAGAGGCATGAACCCACTATCGAGCATAAATACCCCCTCTTGGAGTCACAAGCAACTACTCGGCCAAGATAGCTACTAACAACGGAGAGCATGCAAGATCATAAACAACATAGAGATAACATAAGATATAATTTAGTACAGCAACTCAATCATAACACCAATATTCATCGGATCCCAACAAACCAAACATGTAGAATTACATAACGGTGATCTCAATCATGTAGGGCAGCTCATGAGATCTAAACATGAAGCACATGGTGGAGAAGACAACCATCTAGCTACTGCTATGGACCCATAGTCCAAGGTAGAGTACTCACTCATTGCTCCGGAGGCGAGCATGGCGATGAAGAAGACCTTTGGTGGCGATTCCCCTCTCCGGCAGGGTGCCGGGAAGAGCTTCTGGACCCTCCCGATCTTCGGGTCGATAGCGGCGGCGGATCGCGATGTGTTCTGGAAAAGTGATCGGGTACTAAGGTTTTTTCCGTCGGGGGGTCTTTATAGGCGAAGGGGCGATGTCAGAGGTGGGGCCAGGTGGCCTCACACCTGGCTGGCGCGGCCTAGGCCCTGGCCGCGCCGGCCTGGTGTGTGGGGCCCCTGTGGCCCCCCTCCTACTCCTCTTTGGATCTCTGGAAGCTTCCGGGTAAAATAAGACTTCAGGAACTTGTTTCGTCCAATTCCGAGAATATTTCCTGTGTATCACTTCTGAAACACAAAAACAGTAGAAAACAAGGAACTGGCACTGTGGCAACTCGTTAATATGTTAGTTCCGGAAAATGCATAAAAGTGCCACGAAGTGTAACGAAGCATTAGGCAAATGGTGTAAAAACAGGCATGGAGCATCAAAAATTATAGATACGTTGGAGACGTATCAACCGGCTTTGAGCTCTCATTGCCCCCATCATAGGCATCTTGAATGGTTAGAGTTAATGCGAGTACACTTATGATGCATATGCTTGACAAATCATAAGTTGAAAACCTCGTGTCCCGTGAAGTACGAATACCCAAACCTCATGCTACTTTACTTAGAGTCCCAAGAAAGCTCTTGTCATTGTAAGTATACACGTATCATCGAGAACCGCCAACGGGGTACCTCCGTGCCCGATGACATGGAACAAGCCCACATCAAAATGACAGGACAAATAGACAATGAACACCTCGGCATCTCTTTTATTTACCATTGGTATAGCTTTTTATTGTGAGATGCGTCGTCAAATGTTCACTATGGGCATGCTGTAAATTTCCACCATGAATTATGCATGGCTTAGATTAGCGGCCCAGGCATTTCTCTAACACATATACAAACTCCATGATCCCGCAAGATTCCCAATTCATTTCACATCGCGAGTATCCATAAACAAAAGATCACGATATCAACTCAAATAAGAAGTGCAATGTTGAAAGCTTGCCCCATGACGGCATGGCTGGGCTAATTTCCGACTTACGACTTGCAAGTATAACAACTCAATATAAGAGAGCCACAATGTCAAAATTTTAAAACGAGAAAAGTAAAGTGTGCCATCAGGTTCGTGAGAGCTTTACTGACCAATTTTCGCATAACACCAAAGAGTTTAATTTGAAGGATAGATAAAAGCAAGTCAAATGTACTTTGGAATAGCAAATTGCTAATAGGCATGTATGGTGGACACATTGGAACAACTTAGTTTTTAGGAGTTGGATGCATGAGTAGAGCTCATAATCAGTACAAAACGAGGGCTAGGAAAAGACTGGGAGCGACCAACTAAGAGAGCAATAATGGCCATAATCATGCATATGACAAAGCGACATTAAAAGAAGCATAAAATGGCATCAAAAGTCAAAAACTAAATGATCATAGAGGCAATGGCGACTTGTATGAGTCTAACATGTGTGAGCATGCGCCAAGTTAACCCAAATAAAGCATCAAAGGAGAAAACCAAAATAATGCTTCCAAATAATTAAAACAATGCATGATTTTTTCAAAGGCTCATTAAGCAATCTCAGTCATTTGAGACAAGTCATGCTACAGCAAAACCACTAAGCATACTATCAAAAATAAATCAAGCACGACATGGAAAAGCCTAGGCCGCAGTCTACACAAGCTCCTTCTTGTACCACTTTTTTTGCATAAAGATTTTTCTCTTTTCCAACACCATTCGAACTTTTTATAAACAACTCTTTTGATAAAAACTAGCATGGACCAGAGGTCAAAATACACCTTGATAAAAAGATATAACAAGATCTGAACACAAATCAAGGCAAAAAACGAAAGCTAAACGCAGTTCTAGAAAAAGAGAACACTCATTGAAACGATAAGAGTGAAAAACGGAGTGTTCTTGGCAAATGAAAAGTAAGGCAACTTCTCCAAAAGGAATTTGTTGGGGTCCAACCATTTATTGCAGCAAACAAAACTAAACAAAACTGAAAACTAAAAACAACCGACGCTCCAAGAAAAACGCATAATGCATGAAGCAATAAAAATATAGTGTGTTGAAAGGTGACCTGATTTTTGCCGATGAAGAAGGGGTGCCTCGGGGGCATCCCCAAGCTTTGACGCTTGTACCTCTTGGATATTTCTTGGGGTGACATGGGCATCCCCAAGCTTGAGCTTTTGTCCATTCTTCAACTCATCTCATCATTCTCCAAACCCTACACTTGAAAACTTCCTTCATACAAAACTAAACACAATTCTATTAGCAACATTAGTGTAAGCATAACATTGAATCAACCCTTTTTGCTTCAGGTTTCAACTCAAAACCACCACATATAAAGCATATACTACTGTAGCAACTTCCCCAAAAGTACTGTGATCAAAAGAACTCAAAAAGAAAGCGATAAAGCGGCAAATACAAATATTGGCAGAAATCTGTCAAAACAGAACAGCTGACAAAGGTCGAATTTTTAGAGGGTTTTCTGTTGCTCACATCAAAAAGTGTTCAACTAATGAAAGTTTGGATATAACCTGGGGCATATGCACAAGAAATCGAGGTCCAAAAGATATACTGAGAATTTTCACGAATTTTTACGGTGCAGCACCAAAATCTGTTTCAGGACAGCAACATCCCCAAATCTTACCACACTCAAATTAGAGGCTTCTCTTGGCCCAAAAACGAAATAAAAAGGATAAGGAGTGATTATTACAGTGATAATAACTTCCAAGACTCAAATAAAAGAAAAAGAACTGAAAGTAAAATAATGGGTCACTACTAGGAAAACGTCTATAGGTAGTACAGCTACCCGTAGCGCACCGTATATATGGTGCGCTGCGGGTATTTACCCGTAGCGCATGTGTGTACATGCGCTGCGGGTATGTCATATACCCGCAGCGCACCATATATAAAATGCGCTACGGGTATATGTAGGCCCGGACGGGGAGCTCTGCCCACACTTACCCGTAGCGCATGTGATACACATGCGCTACGGGTAGTTCAGTTACTCGTAGCGCACCTGTACACATGCGCTACGGGTAAGTGTGGGTATAGGCAGTCCCATGTTACCCGTAGCGCATGTGTATAGGTGCGCTACGGGTAGTTCAATTACCCGTAGCGCACCTGTACACATGCGCTACGGGTAAGTGTCGGTATAGGCAGGCCCATGTTACCCGTAGCGCATGTGTATAGGTGCGCTACGGGTAGTTGAACTACCCGCAGCGCATATATATCACATGCGCTACGGGTAACCTGGGATTCAGATTTTTAAGGCATTGAGCCACCTAACACCAATCATTGCCCCCTCTCTTCCCCCTCTAGCTCATTCTAGATCTGGTCGTCCCCCTCCTCCTCCCCAACCTATTTCCATCATTCTTTCACCTATTTTAGCTTATTGGAGCTATTTTGGTTGGTAGATATGTGAGTGCAATGTCTCCTGACCTTTAGATATCACTTTATTACATTCTCATCCATACACAATCTCTCGGGCTCCCGTATCGCGGTAACTTCTATAATAGGTGAGTAATATAAGGACATCCATGCTTAAGATTATGTGGCAACAGTGTTTGTATGCCCTACGGCCGGGTATGCTTGTACGCGCATGTGGCATCATTTGTTTGTATTATGCATGATTGTGTGGCATCGGCGCGTGTTTGTATATATATATATGTGTATGCATTAGCTTGGATATGTTTATGAAATGTTGATTTGCCGATGGTGCCAATGTTGTTTTGCCGAAATGTTGATTCACTTCCATTTCGGCATATTTTGGCACCACGCATAGGTCCAAATTTAGGCAAGGTCATGCCGAAATTTTCGGACGACCATATGTGTATGTGGTCGGTTCTAAAATATTCTCTTCTCTTTATATACCAGGCGACCATGGTTCGCTCGATGAGCGAAGGCATCGTGGCAAGATATATGAAAGTCGCAACCCACGATATGATTCAAAATAACCAGACGGAGATAAAATGTCCGTGTAAGAGATGCAAACTGAAGTGCTATCTCGACCCCTATTCCGGAGTATTGCAGAGCCACCTGCTATCTCGTGGTTTCATGGATGGCTACACTCGGTGGATAAGTGATGAAGATGCCGATAACGTGCATGGGGTAGCGACGGGAAATAATGAGGAAGGGCATGGTGGTGATCACGAAGATTCTCTCGGACATGACGATGCCGGAGAAGATGCCGGACATAGTGAAGAAGATGAAGATGCCGGACAAGGTCAAGACAATCAAGATGCCGGACATGGTGAAGAAGATCAAGATGTTGGACATGGTGGCGGTGAAGAGGATCAAGATGCCGGAGAAGATGGAACACCGTCAGGTAGCTGGGTGCAGAACCCTTACGTTCAAGCACTGCTTCTCAAGCAGACGAGCAATGCTAGGGATGCGGCTAGAGAGAAAGCCAAGCTGGTGAGCCTGGAGAAGGACGCGGTTACTCCATTGTATGCAGGATGTAGGCCCGGGGATACCCGTTTGGACGTCACGCTCAGGGCTCTGCAGATGAAGGCAAGGCACAAATGGACCGACAAAAGCTTCGATGAAAACATGGCATTCTGGCAGGAGCGTCTACCCAAGGGGAACAAGTGTCCAACTAGTATCGAGGAGGCCAAGAAAATCGTGTGCCCTCTAGATTTACCGCATGTGAGATATCATGCTTGCATTAATGATTGCATGATTTATCGGGGCGAAGACACGGAGAGAAACACATGTTCGGTGTGCGGCGCATCTCGATACAAGAGTGGGAAGAAAGCTCCTCAAAAAGTGGTATGGTACTTTCCGATCACTCATCGTCTACAGCGGTATTTCACAGATCCTAAGGAAGCAAAGCTTATGCGCTGGCACGCGGAAAGGAAGAAGCCAGAAGATGATGCCGATGATGATGAGGTGGACAAGATACTGAGACACCCTTCAGATGCTAGCCAGTGGAAGGCATTGGACATCGAGTACCCAGAATTTGGGGACGATCCAAGGAACGTCAGGCTGGGTGTGAGCACCGATGGACTCAATCCGTTTGGCAGCCAGAGCAGCACCCATAGCACGTGGCCCGTGTTTGTATGGATGTACAACCTACCCCCCTGGCTGTGCATGAAGAGGAGGTACATACAAATGACTATGCTAATTCAAGGTCCAAAACAACCGGGTAATGACATCCAAATGTATCTCGGTCTGTTGAAAGAGGAACTAGCAACGTTATGGGACGCACCACCGAATACGTGGGACGATGTCGCACAAGATTATTTCCCTATGAGAGCCGCATTGGTCACGACGGTGCATGACTATCTCGGTTGCGGATATGTCTCAGGGCAGGTGGTCCACGGATACTGTGCATGCATTCGGTGCATGGATGACACAATGTATCACCAGCTACAGAAAGATCCCTGTTCTTCGAAAACCGTGTTCATTGGGCATCGAAGGTGGCTTCGCAAGGATGACCCGTGGAGAAGACGCAAAGATCTGTTCAATGGGAAAGTTGAGCTCCGAGGAGCGCCATCTCTGAGGAGCGGCGACGAAATAGATGAGTTGTTGACAAATTGGCCAGAGTGCCCAGCGCCGGGAAAGAAGCGAAAGGCGCCCAAGCCGCTGCTGAAGGTATGGAAAACGAGGTCTGTTTTCTGGGATTTGCCGTACTGGAAGATCCTCCGCACGCCCCATAGCCTTGATGTCATGCATATCACAAAAAACGTGTGCGAGAGTCTGCTTGGCACCCTTCTCAACATGCCGGATAGGACCAAAGACGGGCCGAAATCAAGGCACGACTTGGAATTTATGCAAATTAGGAATGACCTTCACATAGGACGTCCTGATGATGATGATGATGTTGATGAGGAGGAGACAGAAGGTCGTCGCAAGGGCAAAAAGGCCAAGAGGAACGATTATCACTGCCCCGCTTCGTGCTTCACTCTAAGTCCTCAGGAGATCGAGCAGTTTTTTAACTGCCTACTAGGAGTCAAAGTTCCTTACGGTTGCTCAGGCAAGATAAGTAGATACCTAGACAAGGCGAAGCAGAAGTTTAGCGGGATGAAGTCTCACGACTGTCACGTGCTGATGACGCAGATACTTCCGGTTGCAATCCGAGGAATAATGGACGAGCACGTCCGTCAAACATTGTTTGGCCTCTGCCACTTTTTTGACGTCATCTCTCGAAAGTCAATTGGCGTGAAGAAACTCAAGAGGCTACAGGAAGAGATCGTGGTGATTCTATGCTGCTGCTGCTTGCTGCTGCTGCTGCTGCTTGCTGCTGCTGCTGCTGCTTGCTGCTGCTTGCTGCTGCTGCTTGCTGCTGCTTGCTGCTGCTGCTTGCTGTTGCTTCCTATGAATTTTTGTGCAGGGGATTCAAATGAGTGCCCATTTAGCAATGAAATGTCGATTTACTTCCGTTTCAGCAAAATGGGCACTCCCTATGTGAAAAAAACAGCATTGGTCATGCCGAAATTTTCCGTGAATTTTTGTATTTCTACTAACTCGACGCATTTTCTTCATTTAGTGTGAAAATGGCCGACAACGATGATGCCGGTGGATCTGGCAAGCAATTCTGGGAACTTTCCCAAGAGTTGGAAGAACAACTGGCGATGGGGCAAGAAGAAGAGGAGATGGAGGTAGACGAAGAGGAGAGGGAGGTAGAAGAAGAGGAGATGGAGGACATATATCAAGATGATATGTATGTAGAAGGAGAGGATATGGAGGGCGCCGACGACACCACTACCACCACATCTTGCGGCGTAGATGGTACCCAACGGACGAAGAGGCCACGGAAAGATAGGAAGGATCGGAAGGATCGGCGCCCGAACCAGCTGGTGGTCGACCGCCAAAGAATCACGCATGTGTCGACAAGTGGGCATCCTCTCGAACCTGAGCAATTTGTGGCCGGTTACGGAAAACAACTCGGGTGCATCGTCCGAAGCACTGTCCCGCTCCACACCGTGAACCTAAGGAGTGAGGACAATGCGCATTACCGCAAACTCCTCTTGCAGAAGTTGCATGCCCGATACAAGTTCCCTGACGAGTTTGTCAACTTGAAGGTTAGTGGGAATCCAGTGAACAATGCCGCTATCTCGAAGATGAACATCGCCCTGGCCAGTTGGAAAGTCCGGGTGAAGAAATTGATCATTAAGGGTAAAACATTTGAGGAGGCCAAGAAGAGCAACCCGACGCTCACGGAGAATGACTACGAACAGATGAGGCTCAAGTGCGACCCCAGCGATGTAGAGAGCAACAGAAAGAGTCTCTGGGGGAAGGAATTACAGTCCAAGAACTTAGGTGTCCACAATCTCGGCGGCGGCGGTTACCGAGGGAAGGACAAGATATGGGCGAAGGAGGATGCGGAGATGGAGGCGAAGGGCATCGAGAACCCTTGGCACCGAATCGCAGATCCGCAGGCCAGGAAAGTAATTAGGTCCAAGTACCATTACGACCCGATAAGAAAGCAACTCACCACGGATGAGAAGGTGATACGGTTCGAGGAGATTCTGGCAGCTGAAGAAAAGATTTCCGCATCTCAGACCTCCTCATCCCAGGGTTCGACGACGATTGCGTCAGCTAGGTGGAACACCGCTTTGAATAGGGCGGTGAACGTGGTGAAGGGACGTGAAAAAACACTACCGCCGACGTCAGCTGGCCGTGTGCTCGGTGAAGGCTTGTCCGTGAAATGGTCGGACAATTATGGCAGGCAACAGAAGGGAAAGAATGCACTCGGTGAGGATGAAGCCCGCGAGCTTCACGAACTCAGGGACAGAGTGGCACAAATTCCGGAGATTGTTGATAAACGTGTGGCCGATAAGGTCGACACGCTTTTCACAGAAAAGATGACCGCCATGATGCCTCGCCTATTTGAAGCGTTTATGAATTGGGATGCGGCAGGTCGAGTTGGTCCGCCCCCGATACCCAGTATAATCGGCAGCAACTCGAGCGCCGCGGCACCGAATGTATTGGTGACACCGGCCGCTAACACTGCCGCGGCGCCCCACGTCGCCGACATCGCGGTGCCGGTCGCCGACATCGTGGTGCCGGTCGCCAACACCGTGGTGAAGGGGCTTAATGCATCGGGAGGTTCCGGGTAACGAAGCACCCCCTCCGTCTCCTGCACGCCGATGTACGTCGGCATTCCTTCGACGGCAGCGGAGCTCGACGCCGTCAAGGTAACACACTTTTTGCATCGTTTCACGTAATATACACTTGGATAACTAAGCGGCGGTGGCTCAACCTACGTACACTTCTCGTTTTTTGCAGGCCGCGGGCACCGACGTTCCTTGCACTCTCCTACATTACATCGACGGCGTGTTGAAGGATGTTGCCACGGGTAGTATCATGCAACCGGGAAACAGGTTGTTCCACGGTAGGCCGATGCCACCCAACGTGTTGAGGGTCTCATTGGCTCGGACGCTGCGGAACTGTGACGAAGTGATGCCTCCCTTTCAGCCCATGGGAGACGAAGAGGATGAAGAGCCAAAAGTCCTCAGACAGTGCTTTGGCTATTCAATGCTATGGCCAGAGAATCAGATTCGTCTGGGGGTGGGGAGCACAACTCCACGGATAACACCGCCGGTCATGCCCGGGCCAAGCAGCTATGTGGCGGCCGATCCTAATCATGATATGCAGATGGCACAGAATCCGAACGATGACGATGATGATGAAGTCAACGTTGATGCCTTCATGAATACTGCATATTGTGATGACAATGAAGAACCGGCGCCAGGTCCCTCGGAGAAACGACCTACTATCAACAAACGTTTGTCGTTCCATTCTCAGGAGACGCCTCCAGATGTTGTCTGCACGGAGCCTCCATAGCCTGGAAACATTTTCACCCCCAACACGCTCCATAAGTGTGCCGGTGAGCAGATTGTAGTTCCCATGAAGAAGAAGGAAAGGAAAAGGAAGAGCAAGAAGGATACTATGAGCCAGCCAGCACCGATCCGGGCTCAGGACGGGCCACCAAGACCCAAGGGTCTTAACCACATTGTGCATACTATGGGCCAGCCGATGCTGAATGCGCAAATGCTCCATGCTTGCAGTGCGGATATGCGGAGTCTGCATGACGCTATTCTCTACCTAGAGACGCGCCAACTTGGAGATAATGATTCATCATACCCGCTTTACATGGCCAAGGTACCAACGGGCAGGGGCTTCGTCGAGGATGCACCCGCAGATACTATGCTGCTTCGGTTTGCCGATATCTTCGACATATTTCACCAGAATCGGCTGTACCAAACCCTCGTCCGCCTATTTTCCCTAAGTATGGCGATGCAGGTCATTAGAGACAAGACCCCGGGCATCGCGATAGTGGATCCCTACTACATGCGTGAGAGCCAGTTGTCAAAATGGGAGGGCCAGAAAGTCACGTCTGAGTATCTCAGCGTCGTATTCCGGAAAAATATTGGGAAGGACTTGCTCATGGCCTACTTTCCCGAGTAAGTGATCATTGGCTCGCCGCCGTAATGTTTTCTTAGATTTCCATCTCGTTCTTTGCCAACATTCTGTTTGAATTGTTTTGCGCAGCGACGAATACTGCACGCTCATCAACATCTCGGTGAGAAGTGCGCAATGCGTGTATTTGGACTCGGGCAGTGCAAGAAAGAAAAACTACACGACTATCAAGGCAGTTTTGGATGAAGCTCTTACCAAGTACGCCCGTCTGGGAGGCTTATTGAAGACTAAACGGCCGCTCAAGCAAGGCATGTACACGTTCGGCCACATAACGGCGTTCCCCTGTGTCAAGCAGCCTGAGGGCAGCCAGAAGGAGGCCTACTACGCCTTATATCAGATGCGGGCGTACGTACGCGACCACCATAACTTGACGCTGCCAAATTCACTTAAATCCTGGGCCGAACACTTGGCGATGATCCAAGATAATCAACTAAGAGCAGAGTTCTATCGCATCCAGGAGCAGTTTGCGACGATCATCTTTCAAGATGTCATCAGAAAAGGGGGTTTGTTCTACACTGCTGCTATGAAGCCGTCAAATGCTGAAATAGATAAGAGACTGCTTCTTCAGGGCGACAACAGGCCGTTCTTGATCGTGGGAGGCGGCTTCCGCTTTGTTCCTGATGTTGGCAAGCCGAAAGTTTGATTCACTAGTTGTAAACTTATTAAGTACATCCTAACTTGCCTAGCACGGCAAGTTTGGTAGATAATCGTTGAACTTAGTTGTGATCGTTGGCTCGTTGCTATTTGTCATGTCATGTAATGAACTTATTTGTGATGTACTTCATCGATCGTACTGATGTTAATTATGTCATGTGATGTTAATTGTATCATTTAATTATATGATGAACTATTGCTTTCCGTTCTCTAACCTTATTTGTGTCTTAAAGGTAGAGATGCCGTACGTGGTGTACAGGGGTAGGGTTCCTGGAGTTTACGTCCACTGGGAAGATTGCTTGAAGCAAGTCAACATGTTCAAGGGCAATAGCTACAAAGGGTACAACACCATGGCGGAGGCGGAAGCTAGGTGGAGGAACCACCTGCGAGAGGAGAGGAGGACGATCTTCAGCGTCACCACCGCCGTCTTGCTCACCGCGGTGATTGCGGTTGTAGTGTACTTCATTGTAGTGTAGGAGACTATCTCATTCATGTAAGATGTGATGATGAACTTGTATACTTGGTCGGTATTGGTGTCTTAGACTACGAATGTGTTTGTTTTATTTCGAAACAATGTGATTCATATGCCATGCATGTTTTATGCTATTTATATTGCATTATTCTGTATACCTATTATATTCTCTATACTGTACTATATTATGTATAAAAACTGTAATTTGGCAGCAGAAATAGAGTATTTTCGAAAAAAAAAATACCCGTAGCGTATGTGTCTAATGCGCTACGGGTAATATGCATACCCGTAGCGCATGTGTATATGGTGCGCTACGGGTATGCATATTACCCATAGCGCATGTGTGTAAGGTGCGCTACGGGTAATATGCATACCCGTAGCGCATGTGTTTATGGTGCGCTACGGGTATGCATATTACCCGTAGCGCATGTGTGTAAGGTGCGCTACGGGTAATATGCATACCCGTAGCGCACCAGACACATGCGCTACGGGTAAGCCTATTACCCGTAGCGCACCACACATGCGCTACGGGTATTTTTTTACTAGTAGCGTGCTACCCGCAGCGCACGGCATATGCGCTACGGGTAGCCATATTAGGTGCGCTACGGGTAAGCTTTTTTCTAGTAGTGGGTTATCTCCCAAGAGTGCTTTTCTTTAACGCCTTTGAGCTAGGCTCAGTAATTTTAGAAGATGCTCGTATAAGAAATATGAATGGAAGCCAAAAGAGCATCAAGGAGCAAATATAAAACACATTTAAGTCTAACCCACTTCCTATAGGAATCTTGTAAGAAAATAAATCAAAGAAGCACATAATCACAAGTATGGATAGATAAAACCAGAGCAACTTCAGAATTTTTAATATAAAGAGAGGTGTTTTAGTAACATGAGAATTCCAACAACCATATTTTCCTCTCTCATAATAATTTTCAGTAGCATCATGAACAAACTCAACAATATAAATATCACACTCACCCTCTTTTATTAAGCATGGAGGGCAATCAAATAAGGTATTAGTTAAAGAGTTACTCTTATTGGGAGGTAGACATGGGTAGCTCCATTCTTCCTCCTCTTGATCATCAAATGAGCTTCCAGTTTTAGCAATTTCTTTTTCCACAGGCTCCTTCAAGGCATTAGTCTCTTCCGTTGGAGAGCATCTATTAATATATTTAAGAATATAGCCATTTCCTTCCTTGTAATTATCAAAGCAAAATATAAGTATATCATAAACCTCATATTTATAAAGTGCATCATCAGTATTTTCAAGCAAATAAGCAAGTTCGAATGCACCCTTCCAAGCAATAAATTCTTCAATTTGTTCCACATCATAAAAGTCATAATTTCCATTAATATAAGAAGATATGGTAACATCATCATTATACTCACATTGAAAAAGGAGGTGTTTATACCTCCTACAGCAAAAAGATCTATCAAAGCAATAGGTAACATTATAAGTAGAGCACATGTTTCTAGCAATGATATATAATCTATTGATTTGTTCCCATAAGTGTTTCCCTTTTTGTGACAAGCGGTGTTCCTCATAATAATTTTGCTGCTCTTTCGTGAACCCACCTTGCCAAAAAGATTTAGTTTCAAAGAAACCAACCATTGATAGAAAGCATGATAAAGCAAGACAATAACAGACCAACAAAAATAACAACTATAGTAGGAACTAATTTTTTTGTATTTTTGATAAAAACAATGCAAGTAAAAATAAAGTAAAAGAAAAACTTAAAACAAAGTAAAGGATGTGCGTGCAAAACTCCCCTTGCAGAAGTCTTCTTTTTCTCCGGCAACGGCGCCAGAAAAAGTCTTGATTGCTATAGATGGTGCGGTGATGATGAAGTGAATGACCGGCCAGTTGGGAAACCCCAAGAGGAAGGTATGATGAATATAGCAGCAAGTTTTCCCTCAGTAAGAAACCAAGGTTTAATCGTCCAGTAGGAAAAAGCCAATACTCCTGAAGGTGATGCTTGCTAGCCTAGCGACAGCTCCAGACAATTTATAGGGTGCCTCGTCCAAGCTTTGCTTTGTGAGTGGCAACGTGGAACCTGCACACAACACAACCAAATACTTTGTTCCCAACTTACGATGAGGTTGTCAATATCACCGGTTTGCTTGAAACAAAGGGTATGAGCGTATCGAGTGGAAAGTGATAGTAATATATGAGTAAAGTAAATAGTGCAAGTAAAGTAAACAGGTGATAGCAATATAATGGAAATAGGACCAGGGTCCACAGTTCACTAGTGGTGTCTCTCCATAAGATAAAATAACACATGCTGGGTAAACAAATTACAGTTGGGCAATTGATATAATAAATACAACGTGCATATGTCGAGTGGATCACTATGAGATTTACTCTGGGCATTACAACAAGATACATAGACCGCCATCCAACTGCATCTATGACTAATAATCCACTTGTGGCGAATCAATCCGAGAACTTCACAAGTAATAAGTTGCAAACAACAGATAACTGCATTAAGCAAAGTGTGTAATGTAAACAAAGCATATGCCCTTGAGCATATGAATGTTGTTTTCTCCCTAGTGGCAACAGCACATCTACAACCTTAGAGGTTTCTGTCACTCCCCCAGATTAAATAGAGGCATAAACCCAACTATCGAGCATAAATACCCCCTCTTGGAGTCACTAGCAACTACTCGGCCAAGATGGCTACTAACAACGGAGAGCATGCAAGATCATAAACAACATAGAGATAACATAAGATAATATTCAGCACATCAACTCAATCATAACACCAATATTCATCGGATTCCAACAAACACAACATGTAGAATTACATAACGGTGATCTCGATCATGTAAGGCAGCCCACGAGATCTAAACATGAAGCACATGCTGGAGAACACAACCAACTAGCTACTGCTATGGACCCATAGTCCAAGATAGACTATTCACTCATCGCGCCGCAGGCAAGCATGGCGATGAAGAAGACCTCCAGTGGCGATTCCCCTCTCCGGCAGGGTGCCGGGAAGAGCTTCTGGACCCTCCCGATCTCGGGTCGACAACGACGGCGGATCGCGATGTGTTTCTGGAAAAGTGATCGGGTGTTTAGGTTTTTCCCATCGTGGGGTCTTTATAGGCGAAGGGGCGGCATCAGAAGTGGACCAGGTGGGGCTCACCACAGGTGGGCGCGGCCAGGCCCTAGGCCGCACCCCCTGGTGGTGAGGCCGCCTCCTGGCTCCTTTCTGTCTCCTCTTCGGTTCTCTGGAAGCTTCGGTAAATTTCCGGATGTTCGGCTTTTGTTTCGTCCAATTCCGAGAATATTTCCTGTGTAACTTTTCTGAAACACAAAAACAGCAGAAAACAGGGAACTGGCACTGTGGCATCTCATTAATAGGTTAGTTCCGGAAAATGCATAAAAATGCCACGAAGTGTGTAAAAACAAGCATGGAGCATCAAAAATTATAGATACGTTAGAGACGTATCACCGTCCTCACTCGATCTCTCGCACTAGAGGCGCCGCTCTGCTCCGATCTGTGAAAATGGAGAATGACCTGATTGGGGGCAAGGGAGAGATAAAAGGAGATGGAAAGGGGATCGATGGGGTCAAATCCATGATGCGCCTCAACGAATAACAGAGAAGCCCACGGATTGTGTGTTTCTTTAGGACTATACAAGCCGTCGGATGCGGCAATAGATGGCTGCGATGAGCATGTATGTTTTTGGACCAATCCGTGGCACGTTGGTTGGGAAACTCTGATTGGCTAGAATTCGACTCACACTGATTTGTCCCTGAAAATGATTTGCCGTAGGTCTTCTAAAAACACACGGCAAACTTCTTATTTGTCGTAGGTTTTATAAAAACTTACGACAAACCTTCGATTGTGTGGAACCTGTCTACCAAGGACTGACTTAAAAAATGATTTGCCGTAGGTTTTTCAGAAGCGTACAACAAACTTCTAATTTGCCGTAGGTTTTTCAGAAGCGCACGGCGAACTTCTACTTGCCGAGTGTCTTTTATTTGTTGTAAGCATTTCTCTGGCATGCGGTAAAATGGACGTTGCCGTGCGCCTCGTTGTTTACCTCATGGCAAATTACTTGGCCTATGGCAAATTATGAATTTCCTATAGTATACCTGTACATATACGTGATGGTGTAGTACGCCACATCGTATACGTATCCAACTTTGTACAAGCCACGTGAGGGGCTTTTCCTCACCATATAACACGAAACCGGGGACCTGAAAGGGTTACACCGTTCCACCCAACGACACACGTAGATCGACAACCACATCCTCTCCGACCTAAGTTTGCACTCGGCCGTCTCTTTTCGGCCATCAGTGATGCAGAGCAGATTTACGAGAGGTCGTTGCCAAGGCGAAGTCTCACGTATGACCATGAAGGTACTCTTCCTCAGTCGGCAACTATGCTTAGGAGAGGCACACCTGTCAATGTCCTAAGCGTGCATGACTCCTCGATCCTCTAGCCAGTTGCCTCAATCGTTTTGGTACTCTTTCCATGGTTTTCTATTAACAGAGGTCATGGTGCTGCAATTAGTTTGTATAAAAACATCGTTTGGCATGCCTTTAGTTATCTGGTTGTTCGCTCAAATTCATTCATGTTATAAGCTTGTGGTGACTAAATGCACCACTACCTTCACGGTAGGACTATCTTGGACACGATGCCACCAATGCGCTCCACTTCAATTCTTTACTTCTTCAACTGCTGTGCAACTGAATTATTTTCCTCGTAGGGAGGGGAAGGTCGCTGATTACTGGACCACGAGGGTCAAGATCACGGCATGATCAGCGCGAGGCATCTTTGCACAAGGATTGTAATATGTCGACGGGTTAAATTTTCTCATTTCTGCATGTGGTCTGTTTGCTGGAATTAATTTGGAGCTGAATTCTTATTTCTTATTGTTGTTATATATGCAGGTCATCGGAGAATCATCCACAAGGATAGCAAGGCATCAAACATCCTGATCGATTACAACTTCGAAGCTCAGGTTCTGTACTTCTTACACTGCAAAGCAAAACTGCCGTGATATTTCTGAAACTATTGGTTATTGTGTGGATGGTATGTTCAGTTCCTGATGAGACCCGAATGTCATGTTCATAATCCAGGTCACGGATTTTAGGCTTCCCAGGCTAGCTGAGAACGGCATCATGCACGTCTCCATGCGTGTGCTGGGCACGTTCGGGTAAATCATCTTTGCAGGAGATCTACTTGTTGCACGGCCATTCATCTCAGCAAGTGGAAAGATAGTGGAATAGCTTCGAGGAAGCGCGCTGTAACATCCCAAGATTTTGTCAGATTTTGGGGAATTTTTTTTTCGCTTTTGTATTACTTGAGATGATTGAAATTCGCAGGGATTTAAAACTTTTTGAGTCTATTTGAAAGCTTTATTAGAAAACTATTTTAAACCTTCTATTATTTTCTTGAAGAACTTCCTTGAGAAAGATCAAGTATCCAAATGCTATTTCCTCTGCAAGCTTGCTTGCAAAAGAAATGTCTTACAAAGTGATTTATAAAGCTTTCTATGCCAAAGGAATGTTTGAAAAGTATATTTCAAAAACTATATTGTAAAAGCTTTTCTCTGATTTTGGAAAGGGATTATTTAAAACCCAAATTCTATTTGCATTATGCAAATAAAAGCCCTTGGCCAATTCATATAGTTTTTATAGAAAGTTATTTTAATTATGAAAACATGTTTATTACTGTTCTGTATTGTTGTTTTGAATTTTAGAAACTTTACAAAGTTGGTTTGAATCAAATTTGAAAAGGGTATGAAGAAATAAAGAAAACAGAAAAAGAAAAAGAGAAAAGAGGAAATAAAAATAGAAACGGACCCTGGGAAGCCTTTCGGCCCAACTCCAGAAGCCAGCCTCGGCCCAGCATCACCCCGCCCCGAACCGGTACCCCTGCCCTCTCTTCCCTCGCTGCCATGTGGGCCCCGCGTGTCATCCCCCTCCTCCCGCAATCTCCTCCCCTTCTCTCCGTTTCTGGAAACGGTCGCCGGAGTAACACCCCCCCCCCCCCCCGTTGATTTCTCCCGAGTAATGGCCATCAAGACCGCACTTATAAGTACCCCGCACCCTCCTCTCACTCCCCTCCCCTCCTCTCCTCGAACCAGGCCGCCAGGCTGCTCAAATTCCTCGTCGGAGGTCCGCTCGTCTGCGAGCATCCACGGTAGGATTCGCCAACGACGGTGAGCCCGAGCCCCTCCCCTCACCTCTATTCTCTTCGCCTTGACCCGGCGCACACCCCTGACCCCTCCTTCAAACCTCTTCTGCAGCAAATCGAGCTCGTCGACGCTCACCCAAAGACCATCTCCACTCCAGTCGCCTCTCCACGCGAGTGCAGGACGAAATCGACGACGCCGTCACCACCGTCGGACTTCCCTCGTCGAGCTGAACCTCGTCCGCGCCTTCGTCACCACCAGAACCCTCAGCATCGTCGGCAACGTCAACCCCCCAGTGCGCAAGCTCGCCACCGGCGACGCACGGAAACCCTGGGTAAGCTTCTCTCCTCACCGATTCGTATCGTCCGTTCGATCGAGATCCAAAAGCCCAGATTGCTTCACTTAAACGAAGAGGTATCTGTCGATCTGATCCGTCCAGATCCCTTTTGATCCAATGTCCCACAACCTTAATCCGCCCGAATCGGTACGGACCAATCAGACCACGCCGCGTGTCGGCCTCTGGTTCAAATAGAAACTCGAATTAGAAATTCAAACCAGATTCGATTCCAATCTTGCAGAATTCATATCTTTTGATCTGTAGGTCCAAAAATAACAAATGAGATACCGTTGAAATCCTTGAAACCTGTAGAATATAGTAGTACAATAAAATCCCATATTTCATGGGTTCAATTCGAAAATATTTTCAAATTGGGATTGAACCTTCTGTTAGTTTGTTTAATTCATATCCTTTGAACCAAGTGTCCAAAAATTACAAATTTGTGGTCTCTGGATTCCTTGGAACTTGCAGAACATCATAGGATCAAGAAAATCCAAACTTGATACGTGCACACACTTTGTGCATCCAAATCTTCTCAAATCACCTTTTGGCCATATCTTGAGTTCTAAAAACTTATTTTAGAATGACTCCACTTACAGTGACAATACTTTACTGCAAGCTACCCAGTAGTATCACTCCCATATCTGAATGAAACACTTCACTATTATTCAAATTCTAATATGAGGATTTGAGTAATTTCCATTATAAGAGTAGATCTATTCTTGTTCAATAATGTTTCCCTTTCTATTTAGCAAATCCTACTTTCATACCTAGGTATCAAATATCATCTTGAAATCACCTTGATCCAATGTCATATTCATCTAAAGTACATCATGTCTTGTTCACACATATTCAAACTACAATTGGGTTGTTTGAGTATAGAGTGATACCTCCAATCTTAGTTTCTACCCTGCCACTGTGGCATCGATCAAATCAATGATCATAGTACTAAACCCAATCATACCTACTCATCCGGAACCTTAAGCCATTTTCCACATATCACCCATACCTATCCTATACCTATAGCCATTTATTCATGTCTAATCAACCTTAGCCTTGCATAGAATCATTCAATTAACAAATGAGTTAATTGAGTAACTCAATGCTCCTTATTCCTAGCCCAATGACTAGGTGTAATACATATACTATTCAAGGATAATTGTTACTGCACTTAATCGATAGTATTACTATTACACTATTTTGTCTGCTATGTGAGTTACCCACGTAAGATACTCCAAGATTCATTATGCTGTGATAAAGCATAAAGATTTTCACTCATACACCTTGTCAATTCATATATATATATTCAAACAGCAAATGAGCTACTTGAGTAGAATATGGATTCACCTCGAACCAAGATTTTAATAATGTGGAGTTGTTATAACCCGTACCTTAGTATGTGTTATACACCATGTTGATCAACGAGCCATTGAGCCCTACCCCAAATATCAACCATCTATACCAAATCCAATACCCACTCAGTGTTGTTTACAGGTATTGAACTATTCAACTTGCAAATGTGCCATTTGAGTATTTCAAACGTTCCTCAAAGTCGCTTAGACCATTTCCCTCCCAATCATACTGATCCTTCCTAACCAAGCCCTCAATTCATTCAAGATCCTCTACCATGCCCTCCAAATCACGACATCTCAATAAAACTAAATGGTCAAACAAATACCTTTGATTGCTTAAATTGCTTGTATGTGGTTGTTTGGAGTGTTTATGTCGTGATCCTTTTATACTATAGTTGGTGCGAAGGACTACACGCTTAGTAGAGAGAAGGGAAGCGTCTTGTTCTTCAGAAAGGCAAGTGACACACATATCCCTTACCTATTTTATTTATGCATTAGTGTATTCACCTCTTGTAGTATGCATGATAGGTGTTTTACTCAACTGTTTGATCAAATGCTTAGATCCTAGTAGTGTGTAGCTATCCCTCAAACCCCACCTGAATAGGATGCTAAAAACTTTGTTAATTTTGATGCCATGCTAAGATCACTTGAAAAGTGTTTTGTGAAAAGTTAAGAACTTCAACTAAAATGAAACACCTGGGTGGATTGGTTTGATAAGATGAGGCGAGGTAGGTGGGTTCTGGGACGCATGCCTTGTAAGAGGATGTGGGAACAGAATACCGCTCGGGATGGCCACCCAGGAACAAAGAGATGGCTATGTCTTCCATGCTTAGTGTACTTCCAGTGCAGCCTTATGACATTATGGGCTCTGTCTTGACTGATTAGAATGTGGGAGTGCAACTTGTCGGCAAGAAGTGGTGGTAGATGAATTGTAGGTTGGGAACGGTGCTTGCCAAGTTAGTTGTCTTCTCCTTCTAAAAGGTCTCATTTCATATTTTATGTATGGGCATAAAATGAATCGTAAGGTGAAAGTGCACAATCCTTGCAAGGTGTTTAAATCTAATCGATTAGCCGTGTCCTCGGTTATGGACAATTGAGTCTCTAGACATGGAATGTACGGAATAATCTCATCACCTCTTCTGAATGATTAAAATTCTGTCTAGAAACCCTTAGGTAGGAACTAAGGACCATACACTCCGAGGGGTGGTGGTGCCTGAGGTTCCGACTTTGTCGAATTTCGCCCAGTACTACATGCCTAGCTAGTATGTGGCTATTGGGGGTTATCTCGACCCTTGAAAATATAAAACTTTGAAAGTAATACTTTGAGAAAGAACTATAGGATAAAACTGGCTTTATGCAAATCAGCCTATGAGATCTACCAGCCAAATACTCATGTAGATAGGCCCCTCACAACATCCTCCAATTATGTGTCATTTGCCAGTACATCATTGTACTGACCCCATTGGGGCTGCATATTCAACGTGCAGGTTTTACTTCGAGTAAGGAACCAGGATTAGGATCTCGAGCTTACATTCCAACATGGCTGCCTGTGGCACGTGATGAAGATGGAGGCTCTTTGCCACCTTGTTATTTCCGCTGTGTAAATTGTAAGGTTTGAGTACTTTGTATCTGGATCCGCGATGAAATCTTGATACTATGCAATGAGTATTTCATTTTGTTCTGTGGTGCTATCATTGATCCAGGGAATAGCACTTAACACGGATGTTCCACCTTGTTCTCAAGGTTGGGGCGTTACACGCGCTCGGGGGCAGACAACCTCCCTCCCCAGGCGTGCGTGATCGATCGCGAGGTCATGCAGCGCGCTCGGGGGCAGACAATCTCCGTCCTCAGGCGTGCGTGATCGATCGCTATGTTCTTTTTTCTCGCAACTTTTCTCGCTCAGGCACAGATTTCGTCTGAGGTCGGGCGAGTGGATCGAGAGTGCTTTTTTACGAACGCACGGTAAGAATTTGGATCGATCTTCCTGGAATCGATCTGGCTGGGATCGGTTTCTCACTCTTTTTAACTTGGATCGATCGGCGACGTATGTGGTCGAGTGAGTTTTCTCTCCCCTAGCAAAAAAACTAGGGTTTCGCTCTCCTCTGGCGGCGCTCCGGCGTGAGTCAGAGTTTACCCGGTGATCCCAGCGTGACCTTGCAAAGATCGCGATCTCGCATCCGTCGTTGGAGAGATGTCGCAGGAAGACGGCAGCGGGGGGGGGGGTTTCCCAAGTGGAAGGCAGCCGCGGGGCAAAACTGGCGGAGAAGGAGGATGTGGAGGACTTGTTGGGCAGATTGAACCTGCATGGGGATGAGACTGAGGATTTCGTCTGGGAGGAAGAAGCGGAGGAGAAGGAGATCGCCGCGAAGTGGCTGGCGATTGCGAGGGTTCATACTTCCAAGGTAGGGTTTAGCCAGAGTGCTTTGTTTGCTGACATGCGATCTGCATGGAACCCTGCGAAGGAGGTGGTTTGGCGCCGGCTTGATGATAATCTCTTCACGATTCAGTTCAACTGTTTGGCAGATTGGAACAAAGCGATGCACGAGGGTCCATGGCTATTTAGAGAACAAGCTTTAATCATCGAGGAGTACGATGGTTTCTCCAACCCTAGATCAATTAAACTTGATCGCGTTACTGTGATGGCTCAGGTCCATCAGCTCCTGGACAATTATCTGAGGGAACAGGTGATCAAGGGGATGTGTCGGAATGTTGGAGAAGTTAAAAAGGTAGAGATCAAACTACCAGCAGGTTTTGTGGGAAGCTTTGTTCGAATAAAGGTGAAGTTGGATGTTCAGAAGAAGCTGAGTAGGTTTGTGTCCATTACTAAAGATGGGAAGAAGGAATTTTATCAAGTAAAGTATGAGAAATTGCCGACGTTTTGTGGGCATTGTGGGATGATAGGACATTGGTTTGAGGAATGCGGGACTGGCGAACATGATGGGTCTAAATTGGAGTGGGGTGATTTCATCCTTGCTGATGGAGGCCGTGGAAGAGGTCGTGGTAGAGGACTAGGGCGAGGCCGGGGCTCTGGAGGTAGAGGAGAGGAGTCTTGGGGCCGAGGCAGAGGCAGAGGCTTTGGGAGAGGAGCTAGGGAAGATCCTTGGGAAGAAGATGCCCGAAACCAGAGGACAGAAATGGATGTTGAGGGTTCCTCACCTCAAAACTCGTCTATTAGGAAGAGGCTTGCTCTCGACTCGTCCGCAGGGATGGAGCCAAATAAAGGTATTGTTTCAGTGGTTGATACGGATGGTCGGAATTCAAAGGTGCTAGCAATTGTAGGACAATTTGAGGATGAAGTTCCTCCAGAGCATGATGCCGGCAGCACACCACAGAAAAATGCAAATAAGAAAAAGTTAAAGACAGGAGAGGATGGTTCCAGAATGGCACAAACTAATGAAGGATCGGCGGCCTCGGGAGAGGACCGCCGGGAGCAATGAAACTCCTAAGTGCAAACTGCCGGGGCCTAGTGGGGGCACCGGCAGTGAGAGCGCTTCTGAATTTGCAGAAGCAAAAGGGAGCGGATGTTCTTTTCTTATCTAAGACACATTTGGATGATTGGCCAGCTGAGTGTCTTAGGCGAAAGCTACAGATGGATCATAAATTTGTTGTGAGAAGTGAAGGTAGGAGTGGTGGCTTGATTCTGTTCTGGAAGAAGGAGGTGGGTGTGGAACTAAGGTTTAAGTGTAAAAACTATATTGATGTTACTATTGGTAGGGGTCTGGAGAATATTTGGCGCTTGATGGGTGTGTATGGGGAACCACGGTGGGAGGATAAACATCTGACCTGGCAGAGGCTTAGAGATCTTCATGCTCAAAGTACTATGCCATGGCTTGTAATTGGGGACTTTAATGAGATTTTGCATTCTTATGAAAAGGAAGGTGGTAACCCGAGACCGGAGCATTTTATGCAGGCGTTCCGGAGTGCCTTAGTGGACTGTAATCTGTTTGATCTTGGTTATAGAGGTGATAAGTTCACCTGGCATAGGGGTTTAATCAGGGAGAGGTTGGATCGGGCTTTGGTGAATGAAGCGTGGAAAACAAAATTTGAAGGTGCTTTTCTGGAGAACTTGCCATATAATAGATCTGATCATCGCCCATTACTGTTATGTTTTGAAGAGATGCCTATCTATGAAGCAAATGGGCCATCAGTATTGAGGTTTGAAGCCCGTTGGCTCAAGGAGGCTAGATTTAAAGAAATTGTTGAGGAGGCCTGGGAGAATAGTGCGAGTTCTAATGTGAATCTGGCGGGAAGACTTTCAAAAATCCACAGTGAGCTGCACAATTGGGATTGGAATGTGTTACAGAGGAAAAGAAGAAATATTAAATCAGCACAAAAGGAGTTGGAAAGAGTGTCAATTGATGCTCTTACTGCAGAAAATGTTGCAAAGCAAAAAGAGATTGCGCTGGAGATTGAGAACCTACTTGAGCAAGAGGAGATTTTTTGGGCTCAGAGAAGCCGTATAAACTGGCTTCAATTTGGAGACAGAAATACTAATTACTTTCATAACTTTGCAAATGCTCGGAGACAGAGGAACCGGATCAAAAAACTAAAGGATGATCAAGGTAATTGGTTGGAAGGTACTGTTTATCTTAACCCAATGATTTCAGATTATTTTTCAGGGTTATTCTCTACGGAAGTTTATGATACAGATCCTAGTATTCTGGAAAAAGTAATACCAAGGGTGACAACGCAAATGAATGAAGCACTCCAAGCTCCTTTTTCAGCAGAGGATGTGAGAAAAGCCCTATTTTCTATTGGAGATATGAAAGCACCTGGTACTGATGGATTACATGCCATCTTTTTCAAGAAATGCTGGCATATTCTGGGAGATATTCTAACTCAAGAAGTTTTGATGGCTATTAATAATAAAATTATCCCAGATGGTTGGAATGATACTGTTATTGTTTTAATCCCCAAGGTGGAGAGCCCGGAGACTATTTCTCACTACAAGCCTATAAGCCTTTGCAATGTTCTCTATAAGGTAATTTCAAAGATGATCGCTTTTCGTCTTAAGCATATTCTGGATGAGGTAATATCTCCTGTTCAGAGTGCTTTCGCCCCAGGTAGAATGATTACTGATAACATTTTACTTGCCTATGAGAGTTTACATACTTTGAAGAATAAAAAGAAAGGAAAAGTGGGGTACTGTGCAGTGAAATTGGATATGCATAAAGCTTATGATCATGTTGAGTGGGGATTCCTACAAAACATGTTAATCCGGCTGGGGTTTGATTCTGATTTTGTGCAACTAATTATGGCATGTGTAAGGTCCGTGAATTATAAAGTGAGGTATAATGATCAGGAAACAGAGGGTTTTGTCCCAACCAGGGGATTAAGGCAGGGGGGCCCCCTTTCCCCCTATCTGTTTCTGGTTTGTGCAGAAGGTTTATCAAGTTTACTGGCTCATCAAGAGGAGGTTCATGGTATTGAAGGAGTAAAGGTGTGCAGAAATGCACCATCAGTTTCACATTTATTATTTGCTGATGATTCCTTGATCCTTATGAAGGCGAACTTAACTAATGCAACCTCGTTGAGACAAGTACTTGATCAATATTGTGCAAATTCAGGGCAAATGGTTAGTGAAGCAAAGTGCAGTATTTTCTTTAGTCCTAATGTTGATGCTCAGGTCAAGGCGAGCGTGTGTACGGAATTGAACATCATGACAGAGGCTCTTTCTGATAAATACCTTGGATTACCAGCCATGGTAGGAGTTGAAAAAATCGATGATTTTATGTACCTCTTGGAGAGAATTATAGTCAGATTGAATAGTTGGAAGGAAAAACTCATGTCTATGGGGGCAAAGGAGATTCTCCTAAAAGCTGTTATCCAAGCTATACCTGTTTTTGCAATGGCGGTTTTCAAAATTCCAAAAAAGATATGTAAGGAGATCACTGATGCAATGGCTGCTTTTTGGTGGGGAGATACAGAGACAGAAAAGAAAATCCACTGGTGTGCTTGGTGGAGAATGTGCATTCCTAAAAATATTGGAGGTATGGGATTCCGTGATTTGCATGCTTTCAATTTGGCAATGCTTGCAAAGCAAACCTGGAGGCTTTTATGTAATCCAAATTCGTTGTGTGCTCAAGTTTTGCGTGCAAAGTATTATCCAGATGGAAATCTTCTGAAAGCAGGTCCAAAGAAGGGCTCCTCCTTTACTTGGCAAAGCATTATAAGTGGTTTACAAACTTTCAAAAGGGGTCATATTTGGAGAGTCGGTAATGGGCAAAACATTGATATCTGGAATGACCATTGGGTGCCGGGTATGCCTTCTCGGAAAATTGATACAGTGCGTGGTCAGGTAATTTTCAGAAAAGTGAGTGATCTTATTGATCCTATCTCTGGCATGTGGGATGAGGTTTTGATTAGGGACATCTTTAACTCTTTAGAAGCTGAGAAAGTGCTTGAAATTCCCCTAAGTCGGAATCTAGAGGATGATTTCGTAGCCTGGCATAAATCAAAGAATTTCATTTTCTCTGTCAGATCGGCATATTATTCGGAGTGGGAGCATCAGTATGGTGCAAGAGTTAGAAGAAGGGATGGTCAAGGTGCATCAACTCAAAACCCTGTGTGGGACATCTTATGGAATTTGAATGTTCCCGCAAAAGTTAAAATCTTTGGGTGGAGAGCTCTTCATGGTTTGATTCCAGGAGTTGGAGTGCTTGCTTCTAGACATATTAAAGTTTCACCTTAATGTCCTATATGTTTGCAAGGGTGTGAAGATATTTGTCATCTTCTGTTCAAATGCAAAAGAGCTAAATCTGTTTGGAAAGCTTTGGGTTTAGAAGATGTGATTTCACATGCTACAGGAGCTGATCGGTCTGGGTCTGTTGTGTTAGAAGATATCTTGAGAAGTCCAAGGAGGAAATCACCGGTTCTTGGCCAGCTAGGCCTACAAGAGACTATTCTAGTAGCCGGCTGGTATATTTGGTGGCAGAGGCGTGAGGCTGTAAAAGGGGAACGTGTTGCATCTCCTGTAAGCTCAGCTTTTTCTATTCAAGCACTAACGGTAAATTATGGACATGCCACAGGTAAAGCGGTTCCGCGGGAGATTGTTTGGAATAAACCTCCCTCGGGTCAGTATAAACTCAATGTTGATGCGGCGTTTTTTCCAAGTGGAGGGGGAGCTGTTGCGGCGGTGATTAGAGACTCAAAGGGGGAGGCAATTGCAGGAGGTGCCCACCCGTTTCTTAATATTCCAGATGCGACATCGGCCGAGGCCTCGGCGTTGAGGTATGGGCTTGAGCTGCTTGAAACTATTGGTTGCACACCAATAATTGTGGAGTCTGATAGTCTGGAGCTGGTGAAGGTTTGCAACAGAGAAGTGGATCTTTGGCTTCCCTGTACAGCTGTTCTCACAGACTGTTTCCAGATCGCTCAAAGGATTGGTCGAGTGTCTTTTATACATTGTCGTAGAGAAGCAAACAAAGTGGCGCATAATCTAGCTCGTCTTAGTTATAGTTCTGATAGTAATTTTCTTTGGGATGGTGATCCCCCTCTTTCTGTTTTGAGAGATGTAATTGATGATGTAACTGTCTTTTGAACTCGAAGCAGCAAGTTTCTTACGCACTCTTTTCCTTACCAGGGTACCTAAGGGGACTGGAAGGTTTTTAATGAGGCGGCTTGCTTGCTTAATATAGTGTGGTTTAAATTTCAAAAAAAAAAAGTGGAAAGATAGTGGGGAACTTACACGATTGTCAACTCTGAATTTGTTCTGAATACCCACTCCGGAGTTAATGTTTCTTAACTATTGGGGTATCGAACATTCTCTTTTGTATTATGCTATCTATATGCTGGTCTGATTCTATGGTTCGTTTTCTGTGATATGTATTCCTCAACAATGTTCAGTTGCATAATTCTTGAAATCTTACTTATAAGAGCAACTTATATGAGAAAAGCATCATGAAAGAATACATTATCAGTCATAGTTTAAGCTGTTATCTGTATATGGAGTCGTCATTTTAGTAAAGCACTTATCTGTATAGTGGATGTTAACTAACATGTCTAGATGTTTCTACTTTGTACATAGATACCAGATTCTTAAGAGCCTTTCAATTTCTTCCCTTGATCTTCCGCTGCTGCTCACCATGTACTCTTGTCCCCTTTTCAGCCTGAGGTTACTTTGGATACAGTGAATTTTAAAGAAGCATCGGCTATCGTGTGAACAACCCCTGAGGTCAAGATGACAGAAGATTACCAGAAGCAGTGTGGAGAAACTTGTAAGTCATCTTGGTATGTGTGGATTTGAATCTAGCACATAAGGCAATAAAATTGATTGAGTTTTTGTGTGACCAGAAACTACCTAGAACATACGAAGGTGTAGAACAAATAAAGATCTATTCCTTTTCTAGTTATATGAATTACTTTCCAAATTGTTAAGTGCGGCAAAATGGTACAATCTGTATTTCATGTTAAACTATGACTCGTAATTTATCAAACTGGTGCAGAAGCTCGCCACGGACCATGTCAAAACCACGTGTGTATGTTTTTTGTTTCGTTTTGCTTGACCTGCATGCCTTCAAATGCAATGCTTAGCTCATGTGGCAACTTTAAGATCATCTAAAAAATAGTGTACTTCATATCTTGGAGTTTGTTTGTGGATAAAATATAAGACATCCAGGTTAAAGGTTGTCCTGGCAGTATATATTTTCAGTTCGGCATCCAAATGCACTGCTCCGAAGATCTTCATAGTTCTTACTACTCATTATAATTTGAAGCTTTGCATCTCCTTTGTTGATAATATAATATTCACGGGGTTCTTTGTTAATTAACAGCATGAATAATGAATAATGATATCCTAAAGAATATGGAGAAAGATAGAATGTTTGAATTTATGTGTACTTAGATCTATATATTGTTTCAAGGAGAGTTTGAGTGCATGTGCATTTAGCTCTGTATATAGTGTATGTTATTAGGGGATTGGAGGCGACGAATGTAATAATATTTGCATCCAAATCATGGGGGGTTATCTTCATGTATTTTCCATGTTGCATTGATTCTGCCCAGCTGTGCTCCTTGCCCCAGTTGAATTTTTCCACTGCCACGAACCCGAAGTGAAAGAATTGGTACATGGTGTAAGAAACTCATGGAAATATCTAGCCAGTCAGCTGAAAAAGAAGCTATTATTTCATTCAATTTATGTAAATGCCTTTCGTCAATAATATGGTCTCAAGTGATGATCTTTTCTAGAAAACTGGTGTACATCATCAATTTTACATACTGATGTTACAATGTACCTTGATGTATTTCTGACAATTCTGTTCACTATTGTATACCCTGCAATTTTAAAGAACTGATGTTACATCATCAATTTTGTAAATTAGCATCTTTGTATCACTCACCGGTTCTATTTTGAAAATTAACAAAATAGGCCATATTTCAGCTGTGGTAACAGGTTCAAGACTTCTTGGCTACATTAGTGAAGATCTCAATTTAGCTCTGGCAAAGCAGCACATGAAAGTTAATAATGGAAATATTGTGTAGAAACTTACCCTTACACATTTAGTATGGTCTCATAACCATAAGCTAGGCAAAACAGTAGCCATGAAGTGCTATTTGATTTACATCTCTTATGCACCTACCACTCTTTGTATATTGTAGGCAACTGATACAAGAGATGCGCTGGCCAACCCTCTATGACATTTAGTTAACGTTTTAGACGCTTGTAAAACCGTTCTGTAGCTAAGTTGGTTTTATGTAAAATGCTCGATCTATTTTATTGCAAGGTAAGTTGAGTGATTAAACGGTGGTGGTAGTGAAGCAACTATCTGCACATCATTGTACAAAGAATGACCAAAGTGTCATTCACTTAGTTTTGTTGAGACCTAGGAGATGCATCATGGACGAGTTAGAGGTACATGTTAGTTGTTACATTGTAATCCAAAGTACTTTTGTTGTTGTTAAGAAAAGTGGCTTTGGGTATTTTCAAGTTGCGAGCTACTCTTGACTTCTCTGTAGTGCTTTATCTTGGCCTAGACCACTTGGTTCAGTTATTCAGTTGATTGAAAATGGCTTGGGTTTGGTATTGTTTATCAAATCATTGCGCTATAATGGAATCATTTGTTGCATGTACTAATGATTAATCATGTTAATCTCTCAGTTCTCCTCCTGTTGTACTTCAGAATTGAGCATCTTCAACATTGTGCATGAGGTACACAGTGTGTTTCTTCTGTTGCTATGCCTCAGCAGCAAACAATATATTCGGCATCTTGGGATAGTTCTGTTCGGCAGTGGAAGACTGAAACAGGGAAAGAAACATGTAATATGGTATGCAGAATATATATAGGTTGCTAATTATGTATGGAAAGAACTAGCCTTCCATGCCTAAAGATTTCCATCTAGGCATGTATGTGCTGATTTTCTTTTCTTATTTCTCAGTTTTACCTATTGCCCAAGTCCCTACTTATTTATTGACTAATTTTTACATAATCATAGAACGGGGAGGCTTTGGTTTAGATTACTGTTGAACAAAATGATAACATAATTTACCTTTTTAGAGCATTTTTGTTGAGACCTTGCATTAGTCCTATCCTTTAGTTTTTCCTTTTGTTCTTACTCCCTTGAATGGATTAAGCGATCCTTAGCATTAGCATCTCCGTACCGTTGTTACGTGTCAACATGTAAAAAAAAACAGTAGTAGTGCTACTTCTAGCCAAAACATGACTAAAAGGAAATGCAGATGTAATTAGGTCTGATGCATGCTATGATCTGGTGCTGGTTGGGAGCATGGAGTACTTATTAAGTGGTAGATATTGTGACCAAACATAGCTGGCATGTAAATTTACATGGTGCTTCAATAACATGTTCACCTCTGCAAAATGGAGAGCCATTAGATATATAGAGATATGAACCTTTTCTAACATGAAGTTTTGGATAGCAGCCTTCCTCGGCTCATGTTCATTTTATTTAAAGCTTGAAGAATTACTCCATTCCGAAAGGAGCCAGGGAGGATCTCAAAGTCACGGATAGTGAGGATTTTCACCATATTTTTTTTTTCAAGTTTTCACTCCTATTGTGTCGATTTATGCCTTGTCCTTGGAACTGTGAGATCAAAATATGTGTATCTTTTGTCGTGTAAAGATTGCATTATACCTTGCTTAATATATGTAAATCCTACAACCTGCTAGGTTTAATGATGGACAAGGTTGAAAGAAACTATAGTTCCTTTATTTATTTTTGCCAATGTCCAGTTTCTTCATGTCCAACGACGTCCAAAGAAGAACCATGGCAATCTTTTGCAGTTTTTCCATGGCAGTCTAACCATTTTTTTAATTATATATGTATTATAAGCTACATAAAGTAGAGGTTGTGAACATTTCTGTATGACATGTAATCTATTTTTCATAATGAAAGAGTTCAACACTAATTTGTGGTGATTGCAATGAGATACTAAATTGCACTTACTGCATATGTTCGTATGAAAAAGTTTATTCAGGATAGGCACAGTAAAATTAGTGGTGGATAATTGGATAATACTCCCTCTGATTGGAAATAACTGTCGGTGATTTTGCACTAACTTAGCATAAAGTTTGTACTAAGTCACCAACACTTATTTCCGATCGGAGGGAGTATTGTTTATTATCTGTTCTTTACAGATGGTCAAATGTGTTTTGGCTCCTGTGAGCATATGCTCCCTTTATTTTAAAATACATATTTAATATATTTCAAAATGTTAAAAAATTGAAACCAAAAATTCATACGGACATCTTCACGTGCTACATGCCCACAAAATCGTTTCATGACAAATCGACGTGTTATATGGCGTGTATAGAAAAGATAAAGTTTGGTGCCAAAAATAAGACATTTGACATGACAATTTTTATCTTTTTACATAGAGCACAAAATATATCGATTGTCGGCAAAACTTTACAAACGCATTTAGATTGTAGATATGTAAATGTAAAATTTTCAGTCATATTTTTTTGACATTTCGAAATATGTTTTTAGGGTAGAGGGAACATATGCACCCGGTAGAACTGAATTTCCCTGGTCAAATTGTATACTTACTATTTTATGCCTCATGACTTCTAAATATATTGATAAACAGTAGAGATTTGTGCATTGCATCGTGCACGCTCACTAGTGGTGTATAATACAGATAAGGACTCGTGTATTGGGGGAATCTGATAAAATGAGAAGGCTTATTTTTACGGCCTGTTTACCAATGAGTTCCAGCCCAAACCACCTCTGGACTCTGGCGCTCCGTTGCCATACTCCCCGGGTCCCAGGCTCCCTCCCAGCCCTAGCCGCACTCCACTCCCCAGTCATCGTCCCACGCCGCCTCTTCCACCTCCGGCGCCTCCGTTCCGCCGCGAAACTCCTTCAAAACCCTGCTTTCCCTAATTTCCCACAAACAATAGCGGACGACACATTCGCTCGCGCACCGCTGCTTCCTCGCTGATTGCATATCTCTGCCACTTCCCCAAGTCGAATCGTTCGAGGCCCAATCATGGCTGGAGGCGAATCTTCCGATTTTCAGATCGTCCCTACAAGAGATAGTACCTTCCGTCTCCGGGTAAGGCTCCCGTCTTCCGAGGATGCCCCTCCTGCCCGGTATCTACAATCGAGCACGGTCGTTGCTGGATGCAGATGCTATGTGTTTTACTGGCGTGCAAGCACGAGCTCCGACACTGACATGTTCGGTATCTCTCCTATTCTCAAAGGCGCTGGCAAGGTCTCCACACACTTGGTTTTGCTCAACAAGGCTGGCTCACCGGCGCCTTCCATCGGGAAAGGGGACAGCTCTATAAACGGTCCGTTTGTGGGAGGTTACCTGCTGACCGCAATGAGAGACGATATCAAGGCCAACTGTGTGGTGGACAACTACTTCGTGGTGCTCTGCTCCGTGCACATCGACTACTCTTCAGCGTCCAGTTTACTCCCTCCGTGGGCACCTCCAGCTTCATCAATTGAGAATGAGCTGCAAGATTTGGGTCATAATCTGGCCATGATGTGGGGTAAACAAGAACTCACTGATGTTTCTTTCGATGTCGGAGGGGAGAGCCTCAGTGCACATCGCCTGGTGCTCGCCGCCCAATCAGCGGTCTTTAAAGCAGAGCTGTACGGCCCGATGTCTGAAAGCAAGATGGCATCTATCACCATCAAGGACATGGAGGCCTCCACCTTCAGATCAATGCTCCATTACATATACCATGGTTCCTTACCCGACGCTGCCAAGACAGTTGTTTCTTCCACCATGGCTGAATATCAGCATCTGCTTGTCGCTGCTGATAGGTATGGGGTGGAGGGACTAAAGAAGTTCTGTGAGGACAAACTATGTGCTCACGGTCTCACAGTAGACAGTGTGCTTTCTTTGCTGGAACTGGCAGAGGATCATCTGTGCTCCAAACTCAAGGCTAGTTGCTTTGATTTGCTCACGGAAGGTGACAATTTTAAGGTGGTTGCAACATCTGCAGATTACCTCCATTTGATGCAGAGCTTTCCAAATCTCTTGGTTGAATTCCGCGATAGGTTCAAGATACCACATGAAAAGCCTACCATCAATGAGTCTGGTTCTCACAAGAAAACTAGGCTCTGTTAGGCATGTATCAGAGTTCAACACATCTCAATCACAACGGAACTAGGGTAGTATTGAGCCTCCATCTTCACCATGCGCCACAGGCAATCATGTTGGTATGTAGACTCGAGATCCTAAACATCTTACTCCTCATCAGAAGAACCTGCACATTTGATTATGCAGCCCCATGAATGGGGGTCAGTATAATGATGTACTAGCAAATGACACTTATTTGGTTGCAGTAGTGAAAGAACTATCTACATGATATTTGGCTGGTGGAGCTTCTGGCTGACTTGCATAAAGCAAATTTTATCCTATCATTTTCAAATCAAACTTTATAAATCATTGGAAAACTTTTAAGGTTAAGATAACCCCCAGGCGAAGACAACCCCACACTTTGAAGGGTATGTGGCCCTGAGTAGTTACTCAACAAAACCAGGATAACCCTCAGGCGAAGACAACTACACAAATCCTGGGTTGATAGCCAGGTGTGTAGTCCTGAGTAGTCCCTGTCCTAAATGTTTCTAAACAATTTTATTTCATTCAGAAATGGTGATGAGACTCTTCCGTACATCCATGTCTAGGAACTCAAGTTGTCCATAACCAAGGACACGGCTAATCGATTAGTTTTACACCCTGCAGGGGTTGTGCACTTTCACCTTAAGACTCATTCTACCCAGAGAGAAGAATGAGACAAGACCTTTCAGAAGGAGAGAGCAACTATACTGGCAAGACCCGTTCCCACCTATAATTATGCTACCAACCAATGTCTTGCACATAAATTGAACTCTCACAACCTAGTTAGTCAAGATAGAGCCTATATTGTCATAAGGCTGCACTGGAAGCTCACTAAATCAAGGAAGACATGGTAGTCTCTTTGTTCCTGGGTGGCAATCCACAAGTGAGCGCCCAGGCGAAGACAACTACACAAATCATGGGTTGAAAGCCAGGTGTGTAGCCCTGGGTAGCCACTCAACATCGCCTCCATCATCAAACCAATCCACCCAGGTGTTTCATTGGGTTGACGTTAAATTTCAAAACTAAACATCAACTTATGAACAAGCATTGGCATCATTTTTCAACATGGAAAATCCTACCAGGAGTTGGTTCAGGGATGGCTATAAACTACTAGGTTCTAGCCTTGCAAAACATCACTTTGAGTAACCAACCTATCATGCATACTACTTATAAAACACTAATGCATATAGTAAAATGGGTAGGGAAATGTGTGTCACTTGCCTTGGTAACAGCCTGCACACTCACAACAGTCACAGAGGTTGTTCTGCTCCTCTTCACAATCTAAACAAGCAAGATAAACAACCATAAATAACTATTTTCTAAATGACAAACAAAGACATGTATGTATGTATGCAAATGTCATTTTAATTTCACACACTAAGTGAGTGTGTGAAATGTTGTATATAGTAAAACATGCTGTTTAGAAAACAAGTGTGGTGTTGGAAAAGTTTTCTTAAACAATTTGCAAAGCAATTAACAAAATAGTTAATTAGAAAATTGAGTTAACACTTCCCAAATTTGGTTCTGGTTTGGTACTGTTCTATAAAATTTGGGTTAAGATACCACTGGATAGATGACAGTAACATGAAGTCACTGTTGAAGGGTTTCGCAGCATAGTAAATCAAAAAAAATTCTTACGGATGCGAACAAGAAAGCCAATATCTAATCTAGGAGATGTAATCAACGAGAGAGGTAGATGAGATCTTCATACCCTTGAAGAAATCGCACAGCGGAAACGTTCAACAGAACGTGGATGATGTAGTCGTACTAGCCGTCTCCTCCCCGCGATCCGATCCGATCCTACGCCGCAAGTGACGGCGCCTCCGAGAGATGCACACGTACGGTGCAGCGACGTCTCCTCCTTCCTTGGTCCAGCAAGTATGGTGGAAAGATAGATTGGATCTGCAGCACGACGGCGTGGTGCTTATGGTGGAGAGTTTCTGCGGCAGGGCTTCGCCTACGCACAGTCACGAGAGAGAGAGGTGGAGGAGCAGCAGTTGGCCGGCGGCTAGGGTTGGAGTGGGAGGGGGCTGCGCCCCAGCCCCTCCTTATATGGGGGGCTGGCCGGCTGCCTTGGCCCCTCCTCCAAGCCCTAGGGCGGCGGCCAAGGGGGAAGAGTAGGGGGCAAGTCTTCCCCCCCTCTTCTGGAAGGTTCCCTTAGGGTTTCCCCTAAGGGCTGGCCGGCTGGGCCTTAGGGGCCTTGTGCGCCTGGCCCAAAGTGGCCAGGACACTTCCCCTTAGGCCCATGCAGGCCTCTGACAAGTGGGCCCACGTTGGTCCCACTCCGGAACCTTCTAGAACCTTCCGGTACAATACCGATAAACTCCGAAACGATTCCGGAATCCAAAAACTGCTTTCCTTTATATGAATCTTATTCTCCGGACCATTCCGGAACCTCTCGTGATGTCCTGGATCTCATCCGAGACTCCGAACAAAAACTCATAAACCAATTATCCATTCTATCCTAGCGTCGATGCACGTTAAGTGTGTGACCCTACGGGTTCGAGAATATGCAGACATGATCTTCTATCAATAATCAACAGCGGGATCTGGAAACCCATATTGACTCCCACATATTCATCGATGATCATATCGGATGAACCACGATGCCAGGATTCAATTAATCCCGTATATGTATTCCCTTCGTCACACGATATTTTACTCGCCCGAGATTTGATCGTCGGTATCGGCATACCTAGTTCAATCTCGTTCACAGCAAGTACTTTACTCGTTCCGTAATCCGATATCACTTTGTGATTAACTCCTTAACCACGTGCTTGCAAGCGGTGTTGATATCGATTACCGAGTGGGCCCGAAGTATATCTCTCCGACTCGGGAGGGACAAATTCCATCTCGATACATACAACCCAACAAGTACTTTCCGATCACCTGAGAGACACCTTTATGATCACCCTCACATAGGATGACGTTTGATGACCTCAAAGCTTTCTTCCGATACCAGGGAGTTGTATTATCTCATGGTCTAAGGAATACAATACTTGACATAAGAAAAAGCTTTGCAAAGATGAACACAATGACACGATCTAATTGCTCTGCTTTATTTGGGTCTGTCCATCACATCATTCTCCTAATGATATGATCTCATTATTAATTGGCAACTCATGTCTATGGTTAGAAAACCTTAACCATCATTAATCAATGAGCTAGTCCATAGAGGCGTACTAGGGACACGGTGTTGTTCATAAACCACACAAGTATTAAAGTTTCCGCTTAATACAATTCTAGCATGGAATATAAACATTATCATGAACAAGAATTATAATAATAACATCTTTATTATTGCCTCTAGGGCATAATTCCAACAGTCTCCCACTTGCACTAGAGTCAATAATCTAGTTTACATCTGGTAACAATCTAACACCCATGGCATTAAGGTGCTGATCATGTTTTGCTCGTGGAAGAGGTTTAGTCAACGGATCTGCGACATTCAGATCCGTATGTACTTTGCTAATCTTCAGATCTCCATCTGATATATAATCTTGAATTATATGGAACCGGCGGTTGATGTGCTTGGTCTTTGGATGATATCTTGGTTCCTTAGCCAGTGCTATGGCGCCAGTGTTGTCGCACAATATCTCCAGTGGGTCCAAGGCATTTGGAACCACACCAAGCTCAGTGATGAAGTTCCTGATCCAAACCCCTTCACTTGATGCTTCCGAAGCAGCCATGTATTCCGCTTCTGTTGTAGATCCCGCGATCACGCTTTGCTTGCAGCTTCTCCAGCTCACAGCTCCACCATTCAAAATATAAACGTATCCTGTCTGAGATTTAGAATCATCCGGGTCGGTGTCGAAACTAGCATCAACGTAACCTTTTACGACGAGCTCCTCATCACCTCCATAGACCAAGAACATTTCTTTAGTCCTATTTAAATACTTTAGGATGTTCTTTACGGCTGTCCAGTGTTCCACTCCTGGATCACTTTGGTATCTGCTCGTCAAACTAAGAGCATTGGACACATCCGGTCTAGTACATAGCATGGCATACATGATAGAACCTATGGCCGAGGCATATGGCACTTTGCTCATAGTATCTCTATCTTTTACCGTAGCTGGACACTGAGCCTTGCTCAATATCTTACCTGACAACATGGGCAATGAACCTTTCTTTGCTTTATCCATTCTGAACCTTTTTAGAACTTTGTCCAGGTATGTACTTTGGCTTAAAGCTATTAGGCGTCTTTCTCTATCTCTATAGATTTTGATGCCTAATATATAAGCAGCTTCTCCTAGGTCTTTCATTGAAAAACATTTATTCAAATAACTCTTCACATCGTTAAGCATACCGATGTCATTTCCAATAATCATTATGTCATCCACATATAGTACTAAAAATGTCACCGAGCTCCCACTCACTTTCTTGTAGATACAAGCTTCGTAGCAATTTGGAACAAATCCAAAACTCTTGATCACTTGATCAAAACGAAGGTTCCAACTCCGAGATGCTTGCTTCAGTCCATAAATGGAACGCTGAAGTTTGCACACCTTATTAGCATCCTTAGGATCGACAAAACCTTCGGGCTGCATCATATACAACTCTTCATCAATGTTGCCATTGAGGAACGCAGTTTTGACATCCATCTGCCATATTTCATAATCATGGAACGCAGCAATTGCTAATAAAATCCGAATGGACTTAAACATCGCTACGGGAGAGAAAGTCTCATCGTAGTCAACACCTTGAACTTGCCGAAAACCTTTTGCGACAAGCCGAGCTTTATAGACAGTAACATTACCATCCGCGTCCGTTTTCTTCTTGAAAATCCATTTGCACTCAACGGCCTTACGGTCGCTAGGAGGGTCCACCAAAGTCCACACTTGGTTTTCGCTCATGGATCCCAATTCGGATTTCATGGCCTCTAACCATTTCTCAGAGTCTGGGCTCATCATTGCTTCCTCATAGTTCGCAGGTTCACTGTTGTCTAACAACAAGACTGTTAAGACAGGGTTGCCGTACCATTCAGGAGTGGCACGTGACCTTGTCGACCTGCGAAGCTCAGTAGTAGCATCGTTCAAAGTTTCATGATCCTCGTCATTAGCTTCCTCTCTTGTTGGTGCAGACGGCACCAGAACAACTTCAGGTGCTGCGCTACTCTCCAACTCAAGAGAAGGTTCAATAACCTCGTCTAGCTCTACCTTCCTCCCACTCACTTCTTTCGAGAGAAACTCCTTCTCAAGAAAGGATCCGTTCTTTGCAACAAAGACTTTGCCTTCGGATCTGTGGTAGAAGGTATACCCAATCGTTTCTTTAGGGTATCCTATGAAGACGCATTTCTCCGCTTTGGGTTCGAGCTTGTCCGGCATCAACTTCTTGACGTAAGCTTCGCATCCCCAAACTTTAAGAAACGACAACTTAGGTTTAGAACCAAACCATAGTTCATACGGTGTCGTCTCAACGGATTTAGATGGTGCCCTATTTAAAGTGAATGCAGCGGTTTCTAATGCATAACCCCAAAATGATAACGGCAAATCTGTAAGAGACATCATCGATCGCACCATATCTAATAGAGTTCGATTCCGGCGTTCAGACACACCATTGCGCTGTGGTGTTCCGGGTGGCGTGAGTTGCGAAACGATTCCGCTTGCTTTAAGATGCATGAGAAAATCATAACTCAAATATTCACCTCCACGATCGGATCGTAGAAATTTAATTTTTCTGTTACGATGGTTTTCCACTTCGTTCTGAAATTCTTTGAACTTTTCAAACGTTTCAGATTTATGTTTCATTAAATAGATATACCCATATCTACTTAAGTCATCAGTAAAAGTGAGAAAATAGCGATATCCACCGCGCGTCGAAATACTCATTGGTCCGCACACATCGGTATGTATGATTTCCAACAAGTCCGTTGCTCGCTCCATTATTCCGGAGAATGGGGTTTTGATCATCTTGCCCATGAGGCACGGTTCGCACGTGTCAAATGATTCAAAATCAAGAGACTCCAAAAGTCCATCAGAATGGAGTTTCTTCATGCGTTTTACGCCAATATGACCTAGACGGCAGTGCCACAAATAAGTTGGATTATCACTATCTACTTTGCATCTTTTAGCCTCAATGTTATGGATGTGTGTTTCATTGCTTTCGAGATTCAGAAGAAATAAACCATTCACAACAGGTGCATGACCATAAAAGATGTTATTCATATAAATAGAACAACCATTATTCTCAGATTTAAATGAATAACCGTCTTGCAATAAACACGATCCAGATATAATGTTCATGCTCAACGCAGGCACATAATAACACTTATTAAGGTTTAAAACTAATCCCGAAGGTAAAACTAAGGAGAGCGTGCCGACGGGCATCACATCAACTTTTGATCCATTGCCAATGCGCATCGTCACCTCATCCCTTGCTAGCCGCCGTCTATTCCATAGCTCCTGTTTCGAGTTACAAATATTAGCAACTGAACCAGTATCATATACCCAGGCACTACAACGAGCGCTAGTAAGGTAAACATCAATAACATGTATATCAAATATACCTTTAATGGTGCCAGCCTTCTTGTCCGCTAAGTACTTCGGACAGTTGCGCTTCCAGTGACCCTTGTCCTTGCAATAGAAGCACTCAGTGTCCGGCTTAGGTCCAGACTTGAGCTTCTTCTCAGCAGGGGCAACGCGCTTGCCGCTGCCTTTCTTGAAGGATCCCTTTGCACCCTTAGCTTTCTTAAAGCTAGTGGTCTTGTTGACCATCAACACATGATTATCTTTCTTGATATCCACCTCCGCAGCTTTCAGCTTTGCAAAGAGCTCAGTGATCGTATCAGTGGAACCAATTTGATTATGAGTAACCACAAAACCTTTGTAGCTAGGAGGGAGTGATTGCAGAACTCTGTCAATCTTGAGCTCTTCTGGAATCTTGCAGTCCAGCTGCTCAAGGCGTTGAGTGTAGCCCGACATCTTAATGGCGTGCTCACTAACGGAACTCCCTTCCTCCATCTTGCAGTTAAAGAACTTCTCAGAGATCTCATATCTCTCAGAACGGGCTTGAGTCTGAAACATGATTTTCAGTTCCTCAAGAATCTCATAAGGCCCACGGTACTTCTCAAAACGATTTTGAAGTTCCGGTTCCATAGAAAACAGCATGGTACTCATAATCGCATCACAATCATCTCTACGAGCATTGAAGTCAGCAAGTTCTTCAGTTTTCGCTGTTGCAGCAGGGGTGTCACCTAACGCTTCCTCAAGTACATAGGCTTTTTGTCCGCCAGCGAGAATGATTCTCAAATTGCGGAACCAGTTGGTGAAGTTAGACCCATTGTTCTTAAGCTTTTCTTTCTCAGCAAACACGTTGAAGTTGAAGTTGGACTTAGCCATTTGATCTACAACATTGCAAGTACAATTTAGACTATGTTCATGATAACTAGTTCAACTTAATCAAATTACTAGATGAACTCCCACTAAATTCAACATCCCTCAAGTTGTTTAGTGAACACGATCCAAATTCACCACACCTAATCCGATCTTCACGAGAAGAGATGTGGTTTCAATGGTGGACAACAAAGTGTCGATCATATCATTCATATGACTCATGTTTAACCTTTCGGTTTGTGTGTTCCGAGGCCATGTCTGTACATGCTAGGCTCGTCAAGTCAAACCCAAGTATTTCCGCGTGTGCAAAACTGGCTTGCACCCGTTGTATGTGAACGTAGAGTTTATAGCACCCGATCATCACGAGATGCTTGAAAACGACGAACTTTCGCAACGGCGCATACGAGGGGAGAACACAATTTTATCTTGATCTTTAAGTGAGGAATCATCTTATAATGCTACCGTCGCGATCTAAGCATAATAAGATACATAAAAGGATAAACATCACATGCATATAATTTTATGTGACATGGTATAGCCAATCTCCGCGCCATGATCTCCATCTTGTGCGCGTCGGCATGATCTCCATCACTCCACCATGATTGCCTCCACCACAAATAGCAACTACAACTATTGCTAACTACTTAGCGATAAAGTAAAGCTATTACATGGCGTATAAGAAGTTGACACGCAGGTCATACATAATTATAAAGACAACCATATGGCTCCTGCCGGTTGTGAACTCATCGACATGCAAGTCGTGAAAGATTACAAAACATGATCATCGCATACATCTCAATTCATACACATCATGTCTTGGGCCATACCATATCACAAAACATTCCCTGCAAAAACAAGTTAGACGCCTCTACTTTGTTGTTGCATGTTTTACGTGGCTTATGGGAGTTACAAGTTAAGAACGATTCTTACCTACGGAAAGACACAACGGTGATATTATGGTTGCTAACATCCGTTGTAAATCTCATGACTACTATAGTGAGAGAAACTGGCATCCACCAGCCGCATGTGTGGAACAATCCACATGTCAAGTGCGGAGCCGGTCTCGCGAACGAGGTCGCGTAAAGTTGGCCTGGACCGCTTCGATCTCACTATGCCGCGCCATAAGAAATACAAAACAAAGAGGTTTGCAATAGAAAATATCAACGCCCGCAACAAGCATGTTGCGTTCTACTCGTGAAACACATCTACGCATAGATCTAGCTCTGATACCACTGAAGGGTTTCGCAGCATAGTAAATCAAAAAATTTCTTACGGATGCGAATAAGAAAGCCAAGATCTAATCTAGGAGATGTAATCAACGAGAGAGGTAGATGAGATCTTCATACCCTTGAAGAAATCGCACAGCGGAAACGTTCAACAGAACGTGGATGATGTAGTCGTACTAGCCGTCTCCTCCCCGCGATCCGATCCGATCCTACGCCGCAAGTGGCGGCGCCTCCGAGAGATGCACACGTACGGTGCAGCGACGTCTCCTCCTTCCTTGGTCTAGCAAGTATGGTAGAGAGATAGATTGGATCTGCAGCACGACGGCGTGGTGCTTATGGTGGAGAGTTTCTGCGGCAGGGCTTCGCCTACACACAGTCGCGAGAGAGAGGTGGAGGGGCAGCAGTTAGCCGGTGGCTAGGGTTGGAGTGGGAGGGGGCTGCGCCCCAGCCCCTCCTTATATGGGGGGCTGGCCGGCTGCCTTGGCCCCTCCTCCAAGCCCTAGGGCGGCGGCCAAGGGGGAAGAGTAGGGGGCAAGTCTTCCCCCCCCCCTCTTCTGGAAGGTTCCCTTAGGGTTTCCCCTAAGGGCTGGCCGGCTGGGCCTTAGGGGCCTTGTGCGCCTGGCCCAAAGTGGCCAGGACACTTCCCCTTAGGCCCATGCAGGCCTCTGACAAGTGGGCCCACGTTGGTCCCACTCCGGAACCTTCTAGAACCTTCCAGTACAATACCGATAAACTCCGAAATGATTCCGGAATCCAAAAACTGCTTTCCTTTATATGAATCTTATTCTCCGGACCATTCCGGAACCTCTCGTGATTTCCTGGATCTCATCCGAGACTCCGAACAAAAACTCATAAACCAATTATCCATTCTATCCTAGCGTCGATGCACGTTAAGTGTGTGACCCTACGGGTTCGAGAATATGCAGACATGATCTTCTATCAATAATCAACAGCGGGATCTGGAAACCCATATTGACTCCCACATATTCATCGATGATCATATCGGATGAACCACGATGCCAGGATTCAATTAATCCCGTATATGTATTCCCTTCGTCACACGATATTTTACTCGCCCGAGATTCGATCGTCGGTATCGGCATACCTAGTTCAATCTAGTTCACAGCAAGTACTTTACTCGTTCCGTAATCCGATATCACTTTGTGATTAACTCCTTAACCACGTGCTTGCAAGCGGTGTTGATATCGATTACCGAGTGGGCCCGAAGTATATCTCTCCGACTCGGGAGGGACAAATTCCATCTCGATACATACAACCCAACAAGTACTTTCCGATCACCTGAGAGACACCTTTATGATCACCCTCACATAGGATGACGTTTGATGACCTCAAAGCTTTCTTCCGATACCAGGGAGTTGTATTATCTCATGGTCTAAGGAATACAATACTTGACATAAGAAAAAGCTTTGCAAAGATGAACACAATGACACGATCTAATTGCTCTGCTTTATTTGGGTCTGTCCATCACATCATTCTCCTAATGATATGATCTCATTATTAATTGACAACTCATGTCTATGGTTAGGAAACCTTAACCATCATTAATCAATGAGCTAGTCCATAGAGGCGTACTAGGGACACGGTGTTGTTCATAAACCACACAAGTATTAAAGTTTCCGCTTAATACAATTCTAGCATGGAATATAAACATTATCATGAACAAGAATTATAATAATAACATCTTTATTATTGCCTCTAGGGCATAATTCCAACAACTGTAAGTGGTTTCACTCCAAAATAGTTTATAGAAAACAAATGAGGTCCAAAATAGTGATTTGAGTAAATTTAATAGTAGCAAGTTTGTGCACGTTTCAAGTTTAAAAAAATTTGATTCTAAATTGATCTACATGTTCCAAGGAATCCATAGACTACAAATTTGTAGCCATTGGACCTACAGAACAAAAGTTATGAATTATAAGGGGTTTACAAGTCATTTTTCCAATTTATTTTTCACTTCAAAAATTTATATAGTACCCCTATAGTTTCTCTGCAGAAATGGATTCCACACATTTCAAGGATTTCAGAGATACCAAAATTTGCAATTTTTGGCCAAGGGGTTTATTTTATATCGATTTTACAAGTTGCAGCAGAAATCTGGAATTTGAAATTTGAATTCAAAATCGTTTTGACTGGTTTGACTGAGGCTGACGAGGGGGCAGGTGATGTGGCGGCACCCTATAGGCTGGTACCGATTCGGTATGAGATTCTAATCCTGGCTGTCGGATCTGGATCGAAGGAACAGAAAAGAAAAGGGGAGGGATGGACTCACCGGCGAAGCAGTCCGGCGAGGTGACGGCCCTGGTGGTCGACGGCGGCACGATTCCGATGATGAACGGCGGCGAGGAAGTAGCGGACGATGTTCAGCAGAGGATGGCGGTCTCGAATACTTGATCGGCGGCGACGTTCGCTTCCCGAGGCAATGTCGAGGAGCGGCTGGAGGAGACGGTGGCTTCGGGCGGCGTCCAGGTGCTTGATTCGTTGTGGTTTTGAGCAAGAGAAGGGCGTGAGCAGATGCGCGAGGGAGAGGGAAAAAGATTGAGACCAGAAGGAGGATGCGGGGCCTCCACGGTGCACCGGAATTTGACCTCGGAGCTCTATAGCACGGCGAAGTCCGGCGGTCGATTGCGACTGATTGGCGAGGTTCTGAAAACGGGGAAAAGGAAGGGCAGGGAGAGGGGAGTGCGGGGTTTGATGGGGAAGGGTTAAAGGGGCGGGGAAGTTACTGGAGGGGGAGTAATCGCCGGCCGTTTCCATTGCCAGGAGGGAGAGAGAGAGAAATTAGGGGAGAAGAAAGAGCCAACAGGTGGGACCCACCTGGCAGCGAGAGGGAGAGAGGGAAAGGCAGGGGGCTGGCTCGGCTGGACTTGGGCCCCGGGTGCGGCCCAGGTTGGGCTGGCCTCTTCTTTCTTTATTTTTTTCTTCTGTTTTCTTTTTCTTTTGTTTCTGATTTTTGTTTTGGGTTTTTGAAAATGCTAAACTAATCTGATTTGAATGAAATCAAATCTGATCACTTTTGCACTTTAAAAAGTGTGCTTTAAAACTATAAACCAAAAGTTTAGTGATATGTTGGAAAAGAATTTAAATACAAGAATTTAAACATAGAATCCAAATAATTAGGAAGTCAAATTTTAAATAATAACTTCCCAAAATATTTGGTTTTCAAAATTTACTAAGTTATTATTTAAAACAGTAGTGCTTCTGAAATATAAAACAAATAAACACTTTTGAAGCACCACAAGGTAATGTTTTGAAATCAAAATACTTACTAAAGGAATTTAAAATAGCTCTCATAACTAATAGAACTATTTTAAATACTTTCTTTCTGAAAACCTTTTGTTTCTAAATTTGGGGTAAAATGGTAATTGAAACAATATTCTTTGAAGAAATAAGATTCAAAACTTTGGAAATGACCATGATGCAATATGCCATGAATGCATGATGAAATTTTATATTTGAAATTTTTTTTGGGATGTTACAGACTAACCCCCTTAAGATGAAGCTCGCCCTTGATCTTTGGAAAGGCTAGCAAATAGGTGTGGATGATCTTCTCGAAGATTATCTTCACGCTCCCAAGTGGCTTCTTCTTCAGTGTGGTGATTCCACTGCACTTTGCAGAACTTGATGGTCTTGGTGCGTGTAGTTCTTTCTGTTGTCTCTAATATCTTGATGGGTTTCTCCTCATAAGTCAAGTCACTCTCTAGTTGAACTTCTTCGAGGGGTACCGTATCATTCAACGGTGTTTCTGACATCTCTGGATGGCATTTCTTTAGCTGACTCATGTGGAACACATTGTGTATAGTTGAAAGAATCTCGGGTAGCTCCAATTCATATGCTACTTCTCCCTTGCGGGATAAGACTTTGAATGGTCCTATGAATCGGGGTGCTAACTTACCCTTGATACCAAACCTATTGACACCATGAAGGGGTGACACTCTGAGATAGGCTCTATCTCCTACTTCATAGGTGACATCTCTACGCTTGTTATCAGCGTAGCTCTTCTGACGAGATTGTGCTATCTTCAATCTATCCTTGATTAGCCTAACCTTCTCTTCAGCTTCTTGAATGATGTCAGGCCCAAAGAAACTTCGTTCTCCTACACCACTCCATAGTAGAGGTGTAGTACATTTCTTGCCGTACAAAGCTTCAAATGGTGCCATCTCAATACTAGCTTGATAACTGTTGTTGTAGGAAAACTCTGCGTAAGGCAAGTTGTCATCCCAACTAGACCCATAGTCTAATGCACATGCTCTCAGCATATCTTCCAAAATCTGGTTTACTCTTTCAGTTTGCCCATCTGTCTGTGGGTGGAATGTTGTGCTGAATTCCAACCTAGTTCCTAAGGATTCATGAAGTTGCTTCCAGAAGTGAGAGGTAAATTGAGTTCCTCTATCTGACACAATACTCTTTGGAACACCATGAAGGCACACAATCCTCTTCATGTAAATATCAGCTAACTTTGCACTAGTGTAAGTGGTCTTCACTGGTATAAAGTGAGCTATCTTAGTCACATGATCGACTATAACCCAAATTGAGTCATACCCTGATTTTGTGCGGGGTAATCCAGTGATGAAGTCCATACCAATTTGATCCCCTTTCCAATCTGGCACTTTCAGTGGTTGAAGTAGTCCAGCTGGTTTCTGATGTTCAACTTTTACTCTACTGCACACATCACACTTGGCTATATATTCAGCAATGTCTCGCTTCATATTGCTCCACCAGAATCTTTCTTTCACATCTATGTACATCTTGGTATTACCAGGATGAATAGAGTATGGGGTCTCATGAGCTTCTTGGAATATCAATTTCCTAAGATCGGGGTCATTGGGCACACAAATACGCTTCTCAAACTAGATAGTTCCTTGTTCATCTTCACTAAAGCCTTTAGCTTTGTCTTTCTTCATATCTTCTTTAATCTTCTCTATCTCTTTATCTCCTTTCTGAGCTTCTCGTATTTTGTCCATCAGTGTTGGTTGTACTACTAGTGAGGCTACAAAGCCTTCTGGTACTACTTCCAGGCTGAGGTCCCTCAAACTCTCACACAGATCTTCTGGCAACACTTCTGTTGATAGACAATTCACATAGGCTTTATGACTCAAGGCATCGGCTACCACGTTTGCTTTACCAGGATGGTATTGCAAACTCAAATCATAATCCTTGATGAGTTCTAACCATCTTCTTTGTCTCATATTTAGATCTTTCTGAGTAAAGATGTATTTCAGACTTTTGTGAACGGTGAAAACTTCACATCGCTTTCCCATCAAATAATGCCTCCAAACTTTCAAGGCATGAACTACCGAAGCTAACTCAAGGTCATGTGTGGGATAGTTGAGTTCATGTTTCTTGAGTTGTCTAGAGGTGTAAGCTACTACTTTGCCTCCTTGCATCAACACACTTCCTAAACCCTGACGTGAAGCGTCACAGTACACTTGAAACTCCTTCTCTAGATCAAGTAAGCACAGAACAGGTGCAGACACTAATCTCTTCTTCAACTCTTGGAAACTGTTTTCACATCCTTCAGTCCATTCAAACTTCTTCTCTTTCTTTAATAGCTCAGTCATTGGTTTGGCTATCTTTGAAAAGTTCTCAATGAACCTCCGGTAGTACCCGGCTAGTCCTAAGAAACTACGAACTTCTCCAACATTCTTGGGTGGTTCCCATTCTGTCACTGCAGTCACTTTGGCTGGGTCAACTGCAATTCCATCCTTGGTTACGATGTGTCCAAGGAATCCTACTTCGCTGAGCCAAAACTCACATTTACTGAATTTAGCATACAACTTGTGCTCTCGAAGCTTCTCTAATCACTAGTGGGGACAGCACCTTCGGTCCCGGCCCGTAATGGCCTTTAGTCCCGGTTTGCCAACCGGGACCCCAGCCGCGGGACTAAAGGCTAACCCTTTAGTCCCGGCCTGGTTACCAGCCGAGACCGGAGGCTGTCCACGTGGGCGTCTCCGAGGGATCCAGGGCCAGGACCTTTAGTCCCGGTTTGTAACACAGACCGGGACTAAAGGCATCTACAGATTTTGCTTTTTTACTTTAGGGTTTTTAGGGTTTAGGGGTTCTAGGGTTTTAGGTGTTCGGGGGATTAACGTGATGCCTCGTTTGGTGCGTGTTCGGGAATTAGTTTATGCATATATATAAGATTAACTTATCTTACAAGCGAGCATATATATACAATTATATGGAGATCAGAATTATCGGGACTAGAGCCCGTCTATTCGATTACATGGACCAACATCAGTAATGGCCCCTAGCTACACTAAATCGTCCTTTGTCGTCTATAGCTTCTATTCTCAGAAAGGTCGCCAGCTCCTCTGCAACAGCAATCGCGCATTGCTCTGGTAGGTACTTCTCCCGCATGGCCGTGTACTATATAAGAAGAGGAGATGAATATGAATATCAATCATGATAACAAAGAATGACGAGTAAAAATAGAGGTGTGAATGTTTATTGCTTACATCGTATCTGTAATCCTTGTGCTCAGAGGTAAACGTGCGAATGGTCTCGCAAACATAGTATCCACATAGATGCGTCCCCTGTGGCTGCTGGTCGCACTTTACGAGAATAGAATATATATAATCAAAATAATAATCTAGCATTACAAAAGTATTGAAAATAGAAGTATATCATACTACTACTTACCTGAGCCGCTCTAAAGGTCAGCTTCTCATGCCGGATACCGGGAGTCACGCACTTGAACCGCTTCCAAACCCTGCCCGACAAGGAAAATGATTTGCTAAGTTTTTCATTAATTGATATATCAGAAAATCATCGAAAGAGACCGATAGAGCGCAAGAATGATTGAAATTACCCTTGGAGCATGTCCTGCAGGCTTTGGAACTGTTCCAAGGGTCTCGATAATGGGTCGAAGGCATCAACTCTTCCCTTATCAATTTGAATGTCCAACAGAATCCAGTGGTAGCTGCACATGTATATATATATGTGTCAGTAACTTATCAATTACACTCATAAGTGAATGGACACAACAGAGTAAGACCCTCACTTGAAGTTGTATGGAAACAGTATGTGGTCACAGTAATTTTGATCTGTTAGAAACCTTAGAAGGTTTTCCTCCGTCTCCTTGGGGTTATCAGTTAGCGTCTTTATATGTATTTTATCTGGGTCAATAAACCCAATATTTAGGATGTTCCTACTTTTACATTCCAGAATCTTCATTCTGCATAATAGAGTACAAGTCAGAACGGAACAAGTTATATGTAGAAAATGAATTGAAATAACTGAACAAGTTATATGTAGACAATGAATTGAAATAATTGAACAAGTTATATGTAGACAACGAATTGAAAAACTTACAGACAATAGCAACTCATAAGCGATTTGTCGAGGGCGTCGGCTTTGTACATCTGGAAGAGTTCATCAAAGTCGACATGGATGTCTTCGGGATGGCCGTAGTACTCCCGTGGGACAAGCGCCACGATCATCGTTCTCCCTTTCTTTGATTCACTTAAGTACCATGTATGCAAGTAACGCATATTTGTTGGGAGATCATCAAACTTATCTTTGCTGACCAAAGGCGCTCCCATGACAAACTGTGGCTTAGGGGCTACCACAGCCTTGGGTACCACATCGTCTTGGGAAGCCAGAATGACTTCAACCGGGATACCCCATTCATCCACCCACTTCTTTGCTAATCCCAAATCTTTCCCCTGCACCAGAGAGGGAACATTCTCGGGTAACACCCTGAGGGGTGGGATCGACTGTTTGGCCTGTTGTCCAAGCTGAGGAACGTCTGATCTTATTTTGCTTGTAGTTGAACTTGATTTGCTCCCACTTGCACTTGCACTTGCACGTGACTTGCTCTTTTGCCCTTCCTTCTGCAATGTGCGTGTATAGTCGTCAGGCTTATGGTGTAAGTCATACTGTGATGGAAGGGTCATGAAGTATTTTGCATATGCTATTTGCTTCTCGGTGTATTCCGGGCGGGGCTCGGGTTCCTTCTTTTTCATCTGCGCCTCATAATGTTCCTTTGCTATCCTGGCGTTTTCCTCGTCGGTACGATCATAAGGTCTGATAGGAAGATTAGCATGAGGTACCTTTGGGAGGGGCGACAGTTTGCGCTTTGGGGAGCTCCGTCGCTTAGAACTCATGGACGGAGCGTTCTTGCTGGCACGCTTCCGCTTAGTATCCTTAGCGGGCGGCGGCGGAGATGGCCGACCCAAGTCCGGCGGCGGTGATCGAGATGGACTCGTGTTGTGGTGGCCGTCGTCATGTGGAGGGCTTGGAGGTGATGGAGGTGTAGGTGACCTGCGACGACTCGGAGGCGGTGTTGTCCTTGGGGCCGAGCCTGGAAGCTTGATGTAGTTCTTGTCCCATAGGATGACTCCACCCAGTACTTCTCCGAGTGTCCTCTCATCTTCGGGTCCAGCCATGTCGAGCTCCATATCATGAAACCCCGCCATGATTTCATCCACCCTGACTTTAGCAAAGCCAGCTGGAATCTCACGGCCATGCCAGCGTGCATCAGGGCCAGAAGGTAAAGCTTGTCCGACGGCCACCTTCATGGATATGTTCTTGAATTTCTGATGGAGTTCACATGATGCTGACTCCTTGATTCCATCCACGGGGTAGCCGGGACCACCCTCTATCATTCTTCGTGCATCGTCGGGCGGGGCCTCAGATTCAGCCACGCTGCTTTTCCGCTTAGATGGGGCGCCGGTAATATCGAGTGCAGGATCTTCCTGGCGCGCTACTCCTCTAAGCTCGTCAATCTGCTTCTGTTGCTCGTTAAGCCTGGCAAGCAACTGGTTGAACTTGTCATTCTCCTCATCGTGCTGTCGCTTCTTTGCTCTCGCTCGGCTTCTGTAAGTGTCTTGGTCTCTGGCAAACCCAAGCCACCACGGGTAAGAAGGACCGAAGCCTCGCGTTCGTCCTCCATGTTCGTCATTGCCGAGGACCAGTGTGAGCAAATCTTTCTCTCTATCTGCAGTGAACTGTCTTTTTCCCTCTTTAATTTCTTTCACTATCTTTTTCCAATTCTCCCTGGGTATCCTAAGACCGTCACTGCAGATGAGGTCCCCTGTTTCTTCGTCGTACGAACCACCATGCGCAAGAAACCAATTCCTTGCTCTCAATTCCCACTCATCACGGATGGGTTCAGGTACGATGCCTTTAGCTAGCAGATCTTGCTCTTTCTTATCCCACTTTGGGATGGCAGTCTCATAGCCCCCTGGCCCCAGCGTGTGGTGATATTTCTTCTTGTCGGCATTTTTCTTGTTCTTTTCTGATAATGCCTTGGCATCTTCTGACTGCTTGTACTCCTGAAATGCCTTCCAGTGATTCGCCTGCTTGGCTAGATACCCCTCGAATACTGGCACTTTTTTTGTCTTCAGATAGTCTTGCCATAGCTTCTTCTTCCAGCTACGGAACAGTTCGGCCATCTTCTTTAGAGTCCACTGCTTGACTTTGGCCCTCAGTTTATTTGCGGCGTCTTGATTCTCACATTCTGGCAGGTTGAAATGTGACATGATATCATTCCAAAGATTATCTTTGTACCTTTCAGCGACATAGTCACTATCGGCTGCCCCTTTGCGCTTGTTCCACTCCCGAACGCTGATCGGGACGTGATCCCTAACGAGAACTCCGCATTGCTTCTTGAATGTGTCAGCAGCATTCTTAGGAAGCTTTGGTTCGCCCGTAGGCAATATCACCTCAAAGGTGTAATGCGTCCGTGCATCCAACTTTTTAGTCGGGCCTCGTTTCGTAGCTTTGCTCGATGTGGAGGCCTAAGAGGGAGAAACATTCGTCAAATTAATGTATATGTATACAATATAGAGCTATCTCCAATATTTTTCACATATTACAAGTGATTGCCGAACTTCATATGAATACCTCGCCCGACTTTGTTATTTCTCCACCGGCTTCTCCACCGGCTTCTCCATCAGTGGAGCTATCCCCTTCTCCGTTATTGGAGCTATCTCCTGCCCCGTCGGCTTCATCTTCGTGTCGGTCGACCTCCATTCCATCTCCGGAGGGGTTCAGAAACGACGATGGAGATTCAGCTGGTTCAACGTCGGGGGCGTCTTTGATTATATCTTCGAGAAGTTCTTCCTCTTCGAGGTTCCTGCTATGTGGATCCATAGTTTCTGCAAAAAACAGACATTTATATTTCAATTATCAACGCTATATGGAATAATAACTAACAAAATAATCTTACTTATTATCTAACTACTAACCCTAACTAATAACAAAACAAATATTTGCTAACAATTATTACTACTTAACAAATTTTTGCTAATAATTATTACTACTTAACAAATCTTACTTATATCTAATAATTATTTTGCTAACAATTATTACTACTTAACAAATATTTGCTAACAATTATTACTACTTAACAAATATTTGCTAACAACTATTACTACTTAACAAATATTTGCTAATAATTATTACTACTTAACAAATATTTTGCTAACAATTATTACTACTTAACAAATATTTTGCTAACAATTATTACTACTTAACAAATATTGCTAACAACTATTACTACTTAACAAATATTTGCTAACAATTATTACTACTTAACAAATATTTGCTAACAATTATTTTGCTAACCTATTTACTAACAATTATTTTGCTAAGCATTTCTATTCTATCTAACAATTTCTATTCTATTATTCTATCTAACAATTTCTATCTAACAGAAAGTTTTAACATAAAATTTCTATTTCTATTCTATTATTTTTCTATTTCTATTCTATCTAACCCTAACACAATTAAATTTCTATTTCTATTTCTATATTTTTCTATTTCTATTCTATCTACCCTAACACAATTAAATTTCTATTTCTATTTCTATTATTTTTCTATTTCTATTCTATCTAACCCTAACACAATTAAATTTCTATTTCTATTTCTATTATTTTTCTATTTCTATTCTATCTAACCCTAACACAATTTCTATTTCTATTTCTATTTCTATTTCTATTATTTTTCTATTTCTATTCTATCTAACCCTAACACAATTTCTATTTCTATTCTATGTAACCATAACACAATTATTTTTCTATTTCTATTTCTATTATTTTTCTATTTATATTCTATCTAACCCTAACCAAAAAAAAGGGAGGGACGGTGGTTGGCGGTCTCACCGCGAGCGTCGGCTGGGGAGGGTCGGGGCCGGACGGCGCGGCGCGGCGGGAGGGCGGTGGCGCGGCGCGGCGCTCGCTGGCGGCGGGCGGCGCGGGAGAGGGCGGCGGCGCACGGGAGAGGGCGGCGCGGGAGAGGGCGGCGGCGCACGGGAGAGGGCGGCGGGCGGCGGGCGGCGGGGGGAGGGCGGCGCGGCGCGGCGGGTCTCGGCGGCGGCGTCAAAAATCCGGCCGACCGCAACGTTCCTCTCAGGAAGCTCCTCGCGCTCGGCGTCGTCGATGGTTTTCGCGCTAAGTGTGCAGTGGGGAAGAAGAGAAGTGGGGCGCAGGCTTTATACCCCCCCCCTTTAGTCCCGGCTGGGGGATCCAACCGGGACTAAAGGGGGTCTTTAGTCCCGGTTTGAACCCCCAGCCGGGACTAAAGGGTGGTGGGGCCGGTAACCGCCCGAGCCCCCCGAGCCCCCCCCTTTAGTCCCGGTTGGTGGATCCAACCGGGAATAAAGGTGCAATAAATGCGCGCCAATGCTGAAATTTTTTCAGTTTTTCATTTCAAATATGAATTTGTAATTTTGAATTGAATAACTTATGTATATTTTAGAATCTGATAAAACTTTCAATATGAAAAGTGTTTGAAATTGATTAACTAATTCAAAACCATTTTCTATTTTCAAAATTAATTATTTTAACTATCCAAACTATTAACTATTTTGCCATTTTTAATTAAAACTATATTGATTAATATTCTTTTTGTATAATTTAGAATTTGACAAAACTTTCAATATGAAAAGTGTTTGAAATTGATTAACTAATTCAAAACCATTTTCTATTTTCAAAATTAATTATTTTAACTATCCAAACTATTAACTATTTTGCCATTTTTAATTAAAACTATATTGATTAATATTCTTTTTGTATAATTTAGAATCTGACAAAACTATTAATATGAAAAGTGTTTGAAATTGATTAACTAATTCAAAACCATTTTCTATTTTCAAAATTAATTATTTTAACTATCCAAACTATTAACTATTTTGCCATTTTTAATTAAAACTATATTGATTAATATTCTTTTTGTATAATTTAGAATTTGACAAAACTTTCAATATGAAAAGTGTTTGAAATTGATTAACTAATTCAAAACCATTTTCTATTTTCAAAATTAATTATTTTAACTATCCAAACTATTAACTATTTTGCCATTTTTAATTAAAACTATATTGATTAATATTCTTTTTGTATAATTTAGAATTTGACAAAACTTTCAATATGAAAAGTGTTTGAAATTGATTAACTAATTCAAAACCATTTTCTATTTTCAAAATTAATTATTTTAACTATCCAAACTATTAACTATTTTGCCATTTTTAATTAAAACTATATTGATTAATATTCTTTTTGTATATTTTAGAATTTGACAAAACTATTAAAGTGAGCCGGCTTTTTTTCTAAAGAGCGGTGATGACCGATCCATACCATTCTTCACATCCAGCCATCCATGTAACCGTGTCTGTCGTAGCCATGGAGAATCTTCATCATGCATTACATAAAAGGTTTAATACATTATTACATTATTGCACCAACATTCCTATCTATTATTTCTGTTTTCTTCTGGGTCGTAGCCATGGAGAATCTTCATCATTCAGTAGGATGCTTGGGTCAGTTTTCACTTTGAAGGGCGGAGTTTCATGAAACTTATTATAATCTACTGACATGTCTGTCTTGTCATCTACTCCCACGATGTTTCTTTTCCCTGAAAGAACTATGTGGCGCTTTGGCTCATCAGACGATGTCTTCTTTTGCTGATTTCTTTTTCTCGTTTTTGTAGACATGTCCTTCACATAGAAAACCTGAGCGACATCGTTGGCTAGGACGAATGGTTCGTCCATGTACGCAAGATTGTTGAGATCCACTGTTGTCATGCCGTACTTTTGGTCTACAACTACCCCGCCTCCTGTCAGCTTCACCCATTTGCACCGAAACAAAGGGATCTTAAAAGTAGGTCCATAGTCAAGTTCCCATATCTCCTCTATGTACCCGTAATATGTTTCCAAACAGTGCCCATTCTCGTCTGTTGCATCAAAGCGGACACCACTGTTTTGGTTGGTGCTCTTTTTATCTTGGGCAACCGTGTAAAATGTATTCCCATTTATCTCGTACCCTTGGAAAGTACATATAGTAGAAGATGGTGGCCTGGCCAAACAGTACAGCTGATCTCCAACGGTGTCATCATTCATGAGATGTGTCTGCAACCAACTGCCGAAAGTCTTCTCGTGTTCCCCTTTAATCCAAGAGTCAGTCTTCCCCGGGTTTTCGGAGCGTAGAATATTCTTGTGTCTCACGATATACGGAGCCACCACGGTGGAATTGTGTAGAACTGTGTAGTGTGCTTGAGAGAAAGAATGCCCGTCCATACATACTTTTGCTTTCCTTCCTAGTGTGCCTTTTCCTGTCAGCCTACCCTCATACCGAGATTCAGGAACACCAATCGGCTTAAGGTCAGGAAGAAAGTCCACACAAAACTCAATGACCTCCTCTGTTCCATAGCCCTTGGAGATGCTTCCTTCTGGCCTAGCACGGTTACGAACATATTTTTTTAAGACTCCCATGAACCTCTCGAAGGGGAACATATTGTGTAGAAATACAGGACCGAGAATTCTAATCTCTTCGACTAGGTGAACTAGGAGGTGTGTCATTATATTGAAGAAGGATGGCGGGAACAACAACTCAAAGCTGACCAGACATTGGACCACATCAATCTGTAACCCTGATAGACTTTCTCGATCGATTACCTTCTAAGAAATTGCATTGAGGAATGCACATACCTTCACAATTGCCAGGCGAACATTTTCTGGTAGAATTCCCCTCAATGCAACCGGAAGCAATTGCGTCATAAGCACGTGGCAGTCATGAGACTTTAGGTTTTGGAATTTTTTTTCTTTCATATTTACAATTCCCTTTATATTCGACGAGAAGCCAGTCGGGACCTTGATACTGAAAAGGACTTCAAAGAAGATTTCCTTCTCTTCCTTAGTAAGAGCGTAGCTGGCACGCCCTTGAAACTGCCCTGGATGCATGCCATCTCTTCCTTTATGACGTTCCTGGTCCTCCCGTGCTTCCGGTGTATCTTTTGACTTCCCATACAAGCCCAGGAAGCCTAGAATATTCACGCAGAGATTCTTCGTCAGGTGCATCACGTCGATTGCGGAGCGGACCTCATGGACTTCCCAATAGGGTAGCTCCCAAAATATAGATTTCTTCTTCCACATGGGTACGCGCTTATCAGGGCCGTTAGGAACAGGTTGGCTGCCAGGACCCTTTCCAAAGATTACTTTTAAATCTTTGACCATATCAAATACTTCAGCACCAGTACGGATGACAGGCTTCCCCCGGGGTTCTGCCTTGCCATTGAAATGCTTGCCTTTTTTCTTTAAGGGATGCTTGGGCGGAAGAAAACGACGATTGAACGGGTACACATTCTTCCTACATTTGTCCAGATATATACTTTCTGTCTGATCTAAACAGTGCGTGCATGCATTGTATCCCTTGTTTGACTGTCCTGAAATGTTACTAAGAGCAGGCCAATCATTGATGGTTACGAAAAGCAAGGCTCGAAGGTCAAATTCCTCTTGTTTGTGCTCGTCCCACACACGTACACCTGGTTCGGCCCACAGCTGTAAAAGTTCGTCAACTAATGGCCTTAGGTACACATCAATGTCGTTGCCGGGTTGCTTTGGACCTTGGATAAGCACTGGCATCATAATGAACTTCCGCTTCATGCACAACCAAGGAGGAAGGTTGTAGATACATAGAGTAACGGGCCAGGTGCTGTGACTGCAACTCTGCTCCCCAAAAGGATTCATGCCATCTGTACTCAGACCAAACCATAAGTTCCTTGCGTCACCTGCAAATCTCGGGAACTCTCTCTCAATTTTTCTCCATTGCCGACCATCGGCGGGGTGCCTCAACTTATCGTCTTTCATACGATCTTCCATGTGCCATCGCAACAACTTCGCATGATCTTTATTTCTGAACAGACGTTTCAACCGTGGTATTATAGGAGCATACCACATCACCTTGGCAGGAACCCTCTTCCTGGGTGGCTCGCCCTCAATCTCACCAGGGTCATCTTTTCTGATCTTATACCGCAATGCAGTGCATACCGGGCATTTATCCATATTCTCATACTTCTCACCGCGGTAGAGGATGCAGTCATTAGGGCATGCATGTATCTTATGCACGTCTAATCCTAGAGGGCAGACAAGCTTCTTTGCTTCGTACGTGCTGGCGGGCAATTCGTTCTTTCTTGGAAGCATCTTCTTCATCAGTACCAGCAACTTTTTGAATGACGAGTCAGTCACACCGGTCTCTGCCTTCCACTTCAGCAATTCCAGTGTGCTACCCAGCTTCTTCTGGCCATCTTCACAAGTTGGGTACAACAATTTGTTGTGGTCCTGTAACATCTGCTCGAACTGCAACCTCTCTTTTTCTGTGTCGCAGCCTCGCCGTGCTTCAGAAATGACCCGGCCAAGATCATCAGCGGGCTCATCTGGTTCCCGTTCTGCACCCTGATCTTCTTCTTCATTGTCTTCCATTGCGGTATCAGCATACTCAGGGAACATAGATCGGTAGTTGTCATCATCATTCTCTTCTTCTTCATCGGCGTCTTCCATCATAACCCCTCTTTCTCCGTGCTTGGTCCAAACATTATAGCCCGACATAAAACCGGACCGAAGCAGGTGGCTCTGAATGACTCTTGAGGAAGTGTAGTCCTTCTCATTCCGACATTCAACACATGGACAAAACATATAGCCACCACCATGCTTGTTCGCATCGGCCGCATCTCGAAAAGAATGCACGCCTTCTCTGTAAGCGGCTGTGCGTCGATCACCGTACATCCATGGATGGCTCATCTGCGTCATGCAACAGTATATCAAACATAATCACGATCCTAAAAATTAGTACCGCACAGTCTAAACGAGAAAATATAGTTGCTAACCTTTTAGAATAAGTGGAAATAAAGAGGAAGAGACTTAAGCGTGGCTCGGGCACCTCATATCGTAGTTGTGTTCGGTGAACTGAAGCGGCATCGCTCTAACACACATTTCATCAAACACCTCTAGTGCATCCATGCAAAAAGGAGAGCTAGCACACACCCACTTAGATCCATCCAAGAAAAATGCAAGGAAGAGTGGAAAGAGGGGCTGCAGCCATATATATATAGGCAGAGGACTTTAGTCCCGGTTTGAGACACAAACCGGGACTAAAGGGTGCGCACAGGGGGACCTCTCAGCGCGTAGCCCTTTAGTCCCGGTTTGTGTCTCAAACCGGGACTAAAGGGTCGTTACGGGCCGGGACCAAAGCCTCCCGGGCGGCTGGCGAATTTCGGGCGACGTGGCCGGGCCTTTAGTCCCGGCCCAGATGGAGGCCGGGACTAAAGGGTCCTGGCCAAAGGCCCTTTTTCCACTAGTGAATATTGCACGAAGGTGTGTTTCATGTTCTTCCTTACTCTTTGAATAGATTAGTATGTCGTCAATGAAGACAACGACAAACTTATCTAGAAATTCCATGAACACTTTGTTCATCATGTTCATAAAGTATGACGGTGCATTGGTTAAACCAAAAGGCATCACCGTATACTCATACGATCCATATCTAGTGACAAAGGCTGTCTTTGGGATGTCATGTTCCCTAATCTTGAGCTGAAAGTATCCAGACCTAAGATCAATCTTGGAAAACACACTAGCTCCTTCCAACTGATCAAACAAGTCATTGATTCTGGGTAGTGGATATTTGTTCTTGATGGTCACCTTGTTCAACGAACGATAGTCCATCACTAAACGCTGACTCTTATCCTTCTTCTCAACAAACAGAACTGGTGCTCCCCATGAAGATGAACTTTCTCTAATAAATCCTTTTCCTAACTGTTCTGCTAATTGTTTCTTGAGTTCTTTCAACTCGTCAGTAGACATAGGGTAAGGTCTCTTTGCTATTGGGCCAGTGCCTGGTAGCAGATCAATGAGAAACTCTACATCTCTATCAGGTGGCATTCCCGGTAGCTCATCAGGGAACACATTTGGATATTCATTCACTATGTGCACTTCCTCTAGGCTAACCCTCTTAAGATGGTTTAGCCTAATATCCTTAAAATCCAACTGGGATTTGTATCTAATTCTCTTCCCTTCTGGGGTGGTGAGTGTAATTGCTCTATTCACACAATCTATGACTCCACCATAGGTAGTCATCCAATCCATACCCAAGATTACATCTAAGCCCTGTGAGTCTAGAATTACAGGACGGGTTGGAAATTTATATTTACCAATTTCTAGAATCAGATGTCTGCAACCGGCATTGACTAACAATTCTCCACCAGGGGAACTCACTTTAATTGTTTTTCCCATGGTTTCAGTGGGGAACCCATTTTTGTTCACAAAAATTCTTGATATGAATGAATGAGATGCTCCAGTATCAAATAAAACTAATGCTGTAAAGGAGTTGAGAGGGAGCATACCCATTACTGCAGCAGGTTCATTCATCACCTCCTCCACATTGAGGTGGTTCACTTGGCCTTTCTGAAATGGATTGGGCTTGGCAAGCTCAATGGACTTGTTTTCTGGGCAGCTGGTGGAATAATGACCAGTCTTCTTGCACTTGAAACAGGTGATGTGAGAGAGGTCCTTCTTGGCTTCTGTGTTGTGGCGATGCTGGCCATTATGTCCATTGTGATGACCACGGGAGTTATTTCCCCTGAATCCTCCATTGTGCTTCTGGCCATTGAAGTGACTACCATTCCCTTTGCTGAAATGGCCCCCATGCTTGTGCGAGCTGCCATCTCCACTGCCTTCAGATGAGTGGTACTTTTTGTGGGATGGTTCCACATGGTTCTTGTTGTTGTTGAACTTCCTTTTGCGGTTCTCTTCCTTCCTGATGTTGTTGTCTAGTGTGATGGCCTGATCAAACAGAGACTGATAGTTGGGTGCATAGGCCACTGACAAGGGTATCTTGAGTTCTCCCTTGAGCCCACTGAGGAATTTTTCCTTCCTCTTTGCATCAGTATCAATATCTTCAGGTGCATACCTAGACAGAGCACAGAAATCATCCATATACTCCTTCAGAGTTCTTCCACCTTGTCTCAGACTGCGAAATTCATCCTTCTTCACATTCATAGTGCCCGAGGATATGTGGGCACTACGAACGCCTTCTCTGAAGGTGTCCCAGTCCAGACCATCTATTGGATGAGTGATCTGGTATGTCTCCCACCACATAGCTGCGGGTCCTTCTAGTAAGTGGGCAGTGAAGCGCACCTTCTCAGCATCAGTGCACTCACATGTAACCAGATCCTTATTGACTGAACGCAGCCAGTCATCAACCACTATTGGCTCAGTAGAAGATGAGAACTTGTTGGGTCTCAGCCTCAGAAACCTTGCCAATCTATCCACTTGGGGTGGGGGTGGCGGTGGTGGTGGTGGTGGAGGGTTATTGTTGTTGTTGTTTGCATTGGCTTGGATGAACTGGGTCATCATCTGCATCAGTTGAGCCTGTGCTGCCACTAATTGCTGAATCACTGCGTTGGTGTTGTTGTTGTTGTTGTTGTTGTTGTTTTCATCGTTGTCATTGTTGTTTGGTGCACGTCGGGGCGGCATCTGAGGTAATGTATAGCATAGATGAGTATTTGAAAGATAGAACTAAGGAAACAAAATTCCTACCCATGCACAATACAACAAGCCATTCAACAAACAAACAAGCACACAACCAGAGATAAAAAAATTTAAACTTCACACTGAACATCTTAACAAGTTTAAAAGCAAACACTAAAGGTTCAGAACACAAATGGAAATGGTACTGTCATACCAACATGGTAAGACAATACAAAACGTGCCAACGTAAACGATACAAATACTAGGATGGTGGTCCTCTAGCTTCTCTTGAGCCTCTTGAGACAAGTGGGAGATGGAGGGTCTCTACGCTCCTCCTCCTTGAGGCACTTCAACTCCTTGGCCTCCCATTCTTCATAAGATAGCTCTTCACTTGAGGGGTACACGATCCTCTCCTCGGGGTCCTCTTCTTCCTCGGACTCCTCTTCCTTCTGGCTTGCTTCCAACACAGCAATCTTCATCTTCAGCTTCTCATTCTCAGACTTCAGCTCATTGTTGACCTCCTCGATCTGCCTCTTCTCATCTCCCAACTTCTGCATGTTATCATACTGCAGCAGTAATGTCTTCTCCAGAAGATGAGACCAGATGTCATCTTGAAGGATCTTCCCGCCCAACTGCAAGGGTCCTTCAACAATCTTGAGCTTATTCTCCAGCTGGGTCTTCTTCTCACCCATCAACACAAGTGCAGATTCGGTCTCCATGATTCTTTTGGTGGCAAGATCCATGAGCCCTCTGAACTGGTCTTGGTTGATAATCTGCTTCTTCAGCATGTCTTCCAGGTTGACTGAGCAGCGCTCCCTCTCAGTGAGGTAGCCTCTCAGGAGGGAGTGGAACTCCTGGCCTCTGCGATCCACAGCATGTCCTCCAACAGAACGCTCTCCAAACATCCCATAGGCTGAGGGATATGGAATGAGAGCTCTGTACTTGTGGCGAATGCGGGCTATGGCGCCCTGCATGGCAATCTCCACAGAATACCTCCAGTCCACGTATGCTTCAGTGTACTCCATTGTGGATTCACCTTCTTCATCAAGTCTTCCTTGGATAGTGGTTTGGATCAACCACTTCTCCATGACATACTCCTTGTACTGCATCTTCCCACAGAAAACTGGAGGTGGTATCTGAAGCAAGGTGGCGAGGTCAAGCAGCACATCCGTGAAAAGGTAGTCTCCCTCACCAGCAACAACTCTCTCATCATAGGTGTCCATCTACAACATTTTGAAAAGAAGAGAGAAAAGGTCAGAACTGGAATAAGAAGTACAAGTAGGAATGAAATGATTAAGACAATAAGATCATGAATATTTTGCATAATAAAATATTGTGTCCTATGGCTTTCCAATCCTAGGGTCTCGATCCTACAGGCAACACTAGGCTCTGATACCATTTTGTAACGCCCCACCTTTGGATTAAGGTGGAACACCTGTGTTAAGTGCTATTCCCTGGATCAATGATAGCACCACAGAACAAAATATAGTATTCATTGCATAGTATCAAGATTACAACGTGGATCCAGATACATAAGTCTCCAATTATTACAAACCATCATAGTCTCATGGACTAAAACACATAACAGAGTTCAACACATCTCAATCACAACGGAACTAGGGTAGTAGTGAGCCTCCATCTTCACCATGTGCCACAGGCAATCATGTTGGTATGTAGACTCAAGATCCTAAACATCTTACTCCTCATCAGAAGAACCTGCACATTTGATTACGCAGCCCCATGAATGGGGGTCAGTACAATGATGTACTGGCAAATGACACTTATTTGGTGGCAGTGGTGAAAGAACTATCTACATGATATTTGGCTGGTGGAGCTTCTGGCTGACTTGCATAAAGCAAATTTTATCCTATCATTTTCAAATCAAACTTTATAAATCATTGGAAAACTTTCAAGGTCAAGATAACCCCCAGGCGAAGACAACCCCACACTTTGAAGGGTATGTGGCCCTGAGTAGTTACTCAACAAAACCAGGATAACCCTCAGGCGAAGACAACTACACAAATCCTGGGTTGATAGCCAGGTGTGTAGTCCTGAGTAGTCCCTGTCCTAAATGTTTCTAAACAATTTTATTTCATTCAGAAATGGTGATGAGACTCTTCCGTACATCCATGTCTAGGAACTCAAGTTGTCCATAACTGGGGACACGGCTAATCGATTAGTTTTACACCTTGCAGGGGTTGTGCACTTTCACCTTAAGACTCATTCTACCCAGAGAGAAGAATGAGACAAGACCTTTCAGAAGGAGAGAGCAACTATACTGGCAAGACCCGTTCCCACCTATAATTATGCTACCAACCAATGTCTTGCTCATAAATTGAACTCTCACAACCTAGTTAGTCAAGACAGAGCCCATATTGTCATAAGGCTGCACTGGAAGCTCACTAAAGCAAGGAAGACATGGTAGTCTCTTTGTTCCTGGGTGGCAATCCACACGTGAGCGCCCAGGCGAAGACAACTACACAAATCCTGGGTTGAAAGCCAGGTGTGTAGCCCTGGGTAGCCACTCAACATCGCCTCCATCATCAAACCAATCCACCCAGGTGTTTCATTGGGTTGACGTTAAATTTCAAAACTAAACATCAACTTATGAACAAGCATTGGCATCATTTTTCAACATGGAAAATCCTACCAGGAGTTGGTTCAGGGATGGCTATAAACTACTAGGTTCTAGCCTTGCAAAACATCACTTTGAGTAACCAACCTATCATGCATACTACTTATAAAACACTAATGCATATAGTAAAATGGGTAGGGAAATGTGTGTCACTTGCCTTGGTAACAACCTGCACACTCACAACAGTCACAGAGGTTGTTCTGCTCCTCTTCACAATCTAAACATGCAAGATAAACAACCATAAATAACTATTTTCTAAATGACAAACAAAGACATGTATGTATGTATGCAAATGTCATTTTAATTTCACACACTAAGTGAGTGTGTGAAAATGATGTATATAGTGAAACATGCTATTTAGAAAACAAGTGTGGTGTTGGAAAAGTTTTCTTAAACAATTTGCAAAGCAATTAACAAAATAGTTAATTGGAAAATTGAGTTAACACTTCCCAAAATTGGTTCTGGTTTGGTACTGTTCTGTAAAATTTGGGTTAAGATACCACTGGATAGATGACAGTAACATGAAGTCACTGTAAGTGGTTTCACTCCAAAATAGTTTATAGAAAACAAATGAGGTCCAAAATAGTGATTTGAGTAAATTTAACAGTAGCAAGTTTGTGCACGTTTCAAGTTTGAAAACTTTTGATTCTAAATTGATCTACATGTTCCAAGGAATCCATAGACTACAAATTTGTAGCCATTGGACCTACAGAACAAAAGTTATGAATTATAAGGGGTTTACAAGTCATTTTTCCAATTTATTTTTCACTTCAAAAATTTATACTGTACCCCTGTAGTTTCTCTGCAGAAATGGATTCTACACATTTCAAGGATTTCAGAGATACCAAAATTTGCAATTTTTGGCCAAGGGGTTTATTTTATATCGATTTTACAAGTTGCAGCAGAAATCTGGAATTTGAAATTTGAATTCAAAATCGTTTTGACTGGTTTAATTGAGGCTGACGAGGGGCAGGTGATGTGGCGGCACCCTATAGGCTGGTACCGATTCGGTATGAGATTCTAATCCTGGCCGTCGGATCTGGATCGAAGGAACAGAAAAGAAAAGGGGAGGGGTGGACTCACCGGCGAAGCAGTCCGGCGAGGTGACGGCCCTGGTGGTCGACGGCAGCGCGATTCCGATGATGAACGGCGGTGAGGAAGTAGCGGACGGTGTTCAGCAGAGGACTGGCGGTCTCGAATACTTGATCGGCGGCAACGTTCGCTTCCCGAGGCGATGTCGAGGAGCGGCTGGAGGAGACGGCGGCTTCGGGCGGCGTCCAGGAGCTTGATTCGCTGCGGTTTTGAGCAAGAGAAGGGTGTGAGCAGATGCGCGAGGGAGAGGGAAAAAGATTGAGACCAGAAGGAGGACGTGGGGCCTCCGCGATGCGCCGGAATTTGACCTCGGAGCTCTGCAGCACGGCGAAGTCCGGCGGTCGATTGCGACTGATTGGCGAGGTTCTGAGAACGGGGAAAAGGAAGGGCCGGGAGAGGGGAGTGCGGGGTTTGATGGGGAAGGGTTAAAGGGGCAGGGGAGTTACTGGAGGGGGAGTAATCACCGGCCGTTTCCATTGCCAGGAGGGAGAGAGAGAGAAATTAGGGGAGAAGAAAGAGCCGACAGGTGGGACCCACCTGGCAGCGAGAGGGAGAGAGGGAAAGGCAGGGGGCTGGCTTGGCTGGACTTGGGCCCCGGGTGCGGCCCAGGTTGGGCTGGCCTGTTCTTTCTTTATTTTTTTCTTCTGTTTTCTTTTTCTTTTGTTTCTGATTTCTGTTTTGGGTTTTTGAAAATGCTAAACTAATCCGATTTGAATGAAATCAAATCTGACCACTTTTGCACTTTAAAAAGTGTGCTTTAAAACTATAAACCAAAGGTTTAGTGATATGTTGGAAAAGAATTTAAATACAAGAATTTAAACATAGAATCCAAATAATTAGGAAGTCAAATTTTAAATAATAACTTCCCAAAATATTTGGTTTTCAAAATTTACTAAGTTAGTATTTAAAACAGTAGTGCTTCTGAAATATTCAAAACTTTGGAAATGACCATGATGCAATATGCCATGAATGCATGATGAAATTTTATATTTGAATTTTTTTTTGGGATGTTACAGTTAGTCTGGCAGTTTTTTTTCAGTTTTTGGGTAAAATTGGCCTGGCTGTTGATGCAACTGACATCAAGCTATCCAGTTCCTGGGATAAACATCAGGGATCTATACCAGTGTCTCCCTTCCTCTTATATTCCAGTTTTGTTGTGTTTCTTAAGAACATCTCACAACTGTTTGAAGGAAATTACTGTAATATTCCATAGGGCGTCATTGTGGCCAGGCAACACATTTGGTCCTTAGGACAAGGTGCAACCAGCTGTGCCCCCAACATCTCATCAATTTGATATATCAAACCACGGCATAGTCCCACCTGGTGTAGCTGAAGCTGCAAACTTGAGATGTGACTATTTTCAAATTACTCCTCGTAGGGAAATCTTGTGTGCTGCACTCGGATGGCCATATACAGAGAATAAATAATAAGGCATTTGGCCATATCATTTAGAAAAAATTCCAAAAAGATCTGGCATTCTTGCTTAGTGAAATCCTTATCTAATATGGATAGTGTGTACCATTTTGCAGGCCAGGGAGATCTCTACCCAGAAACTAAATGTCAAGAGGAACAAGAATGCGAAAACAAGCAGTTTCACCGCACCATGCGTGTAAAATTCAACATAATGTCGTGTAAACAAAGTAGAGCAGCTTTATAGAGTGACCAAGTTGCTGAGATGTGTCACACCACACATCAGGAACATCACTTGACTAAGAATTTTTGTAATCCAATAATAAAAATATGGATGTAAAGAATAGCCAAAAGTACTGTATTAGCCTTCTACTTACCACTGCTGTGTAAACTGTTCTAGCACCTCACCTGAGATTTAGCACTGGGTTACTGTCATATTAAGCACCTCTGTATAACTATGGCAAACACTTCCCTTAGTTTACCTATGTTACCTACTTGACTTGATCATTAGCGCTCCTGTACTAATCAAAGCTCTTGTTACAATCCATGTACTTGACACATAGTCAAACAACAGATCAGGCTTAACAAGACATTAAACTAGTGAACTTGCAACAGATCCGGCTCTTTGTCAGTGCAGGACAACCTTATATTCGTGTGATGTTAGCTGCTGCGCCTCTACAGCGAGGACCTCCATCAGCCTAGCTGTTACGAAGTTGCTGGCACTATGATCCACTAAATGCACACTAAATTCTCTCTAGAACACCGGCCTATTATCGTTTATCAGCACCTAGCTTTATTCTCTGAAGTAAGACACATAAAACGCCTGCAAAATGAAGACTGAACTCCGAAAAAAATTAACCTCGCTATTGCAAATGGACCTGCTATTGTAGTACCAGGATATAATTAGCCCCTTGTAGAACATATTGAAAATTTCAGCACGTAACAAGAGGTCAACTGGCCTTCAAAGTGCAACCGAGGAAAAGAAAATCTAAAGAGAAATCCAATCAGCACACATAACATAACATTCTCCAATTATAAAAATGCTCTCGTGCCTGCATATTCCTAGGACCGGTGTAGCTCACTGAAAGGGCAGTCACAATATGTGGGTGCGTGAGAATTTAGTACTTGCTAATTGCTGAGCCTAGAGTTCTCGGGAATTTAATATAAATAAAAGAAGGCAACCAGGTACGCACAGAGAATAGAAAGAAAATATATAGCATGAAATATTGAGATTCCTAGTTACAAATTTAGTAGTCCGGGCTGGTGTGGTTTAGAGTTTTCTCTGAACTGAACATTGATGCACAGTGAAGATTTGAGAGGAGGAACCACGCCAAGACAAAGAGGAAAGGGTTTTGATTCTGTAGTAATTCTCATTGCTGGAGTCTCTTGGGACAACGAAATGCTTGGGGTTTTGACAATGTTCAGATGCAGTGTGATGCTACCAGACTCAACAGAAGGAATCAAGAAATGGATGTTGGCAGGAGCAACTGGGATTGATAGATTAGCGGATAATCATATCCAGTTTTGTTTTTCTGATTTTGCTTGGATGCTTTTTCCCGAGCTATGCTGGTGAGGATCTCTTGTATTTTACGGAGGAGTTCTTTGCTTTTTCCTGTAACAGGAAGTGAAGAAGGTACGCATTTTGCAACAAAAAGGGTTCAGCACAAATTTATATTATGCGAACACAATCCGGGTTTTACGGCCCATTTACAATTTCCGGCCCAAAAGTAACGCGGCCACACAGCTCACGCCTACAGCAGAACCACACTCACTCACTGACCTGACCCCCAAACCATAGCGGCCTTCCACACTCTTTTTTTTTTCAGGAACGCGTGAGAATGCACGCCTTTTTCATTAAAGAAGGAGAAGAACCCACATACATACAAGTTCACAACAAAAATGCAAGCCCAAGACTTGACTTCAGCACGCACGCAACTACTCACAAAAACCCCACATCACTCCACCGCTCAGCCTCAATCATGATAGCATCAAGGACCAAAGCCACAGGCTTGTCAACACCCCTAAAAATTCTACCATTCCGCTCCATCCAGATGACCCTGAAGACCAGCAGAAGGATCGCCCTAATCTTCGGGGCCAATTGGGTAGACCAACACTTGGGGGTCTTCTGCCACCATACATGCAGGATCTCGCTAGGCAACGGGGTGAGGTTAGGATGCCCCAACCCACGAAAAATTTGAAACCACAGAGCCCTAGAGAAGGAGCATTGGAGGAGGAGATGCTCAATCGTCTCAGGTTCCTGCAAACAAAGAGGACAAGAATCATCATTGGTTAGACCGTGCCTCCTACGTCTCACCCCCGTCCAACAACGATCCCACGCCACTTTCCACGCGAAGATCTTATGCTTTAGCGGAGCTTTGCATTTCCAAATCTCATATTTTAACCTCCAGCGAATGTGTCCGTCAAAGAAAGCCAAATAAGCCGACTTGGAGGAGTAGCACACCGAGTCAGTCCAGATCCACTTGAAACAATCATCTTGGCCCTCGACTAGTTGAACCTCCACGATAGAGTTCCAAAGGTGGAGGAATTGTGCAAGGGCCGCGACCGACATCCCCGCCTTCAAGTCGGACACCCACCCATTATTTAGGGTTCCCTCCACCACCGAGCGAGAGCACTTGATCTTCGGATCCACCCAATCTAGTAGCAAAGGCAAAATCATGTCCACACTGGACCCATGAATCCATCTGTCTTCCCAAAAAAGCATAGAAGATCCATCCCCAATCTCCACCATGACAGAAGCTCGAAACATAGCTAGACAAGTTTTAGGGAAGGAGGGTTGAAGGGAAATCCAAGGCATGTCCACCGCAGAACAACACGTCCAAAGCCACTTCATCCGAAGTGCATCGTTGAGGATGTGTAGGTTTCGTATACCCAACCCACCAAATGCAATCGGTGCACAGACATCAGCCCAAGCAATGGGACAAGCCCCTCCCTTGGTCGAGTCCTTTGCATACCACAGAAAGCCCATGCAAATCTTCTCCAGCTCATCGAGCATCCACACGGGAAGATCAAGCGCCATCAAGATGTAGATCTATATCGCCGTGAGCACGGCCTTAACCAGGATCAATCTACCCGCTAGGTCCATGAGCCCTCCTTTCCACGTTGGCAGCCGCTTGGCCAACTTTTCCACGTAAGGTCTCAACTGCCTCTTGGGCAGGCGGGTGGTAGACAAAGGTAGGCCAAGATACGAGTAGGGGAACTCCACAGTAGGGCAAGCGAGCAATGTAGTGATAGGATCCACCTCCACCGTGTTACAACGAATGAGGGTTGCAACACTCTTATCGTAATTAACCCTCAAAACCGAGGCATCACCAAAAAGGTGAAAGATCTCTTTGACCAGACGAATGTCCCCCAGATGCGGAATGACCAGGGCAACATCATCAGCAAAAAGTGAAAGGCGGAATTTAACCCCAAAAGAGGAGAGGGACTCAAAGAGATTACGATCCTCCGCCTGCTTAAAGAGAGCAGCCAAGACATCCATGACAAGCACAAAAAGCAAGGCAGAAAGGGGATTGCCTTGCCTCAAACCAGGCCTATGCCAGATGCGATCTGTGGGATGGCCCTTGATCAGCACCTTGGAGCTGGAGGAGGAGAGGATCAAGACAATTCACGCACACCACCGCTTGCCAAACCCACGAGCCCATAGAACTTCCAGCAGGAAAGGCCAGGACACCGAGTCAAAAGCCCTCGCAATGTCAAATTTAAGGAAGATAGCTGGCGAGCCCTTGCGATGGAGATCCCGAATGGCACTCTGCACAAACATGAATTTATCGAGGATGGAATGCCCATGAATGAAGGCACTCTAGTTGATTGCCAAAAGATCCACCATTTTAGGGGCAAGCCTGGAAGCCAAGAGCTTGGAAAAGATTTTACCAAAACAGTGGACCAAGCTTATAGGTCAAAAATCACGCATCTCTAGCGCATCCTCTTTTTTCGAGATTACCACAGTCAATGCTTGATTGAGAGAATTTAACCCTCGCTGCCTCCCCTGGAAGAGATAGTTCAGAGCATCCATGACCACATTCTTAATAGAACTCCAGCAGGAGTGGAAAAGATTAATGGAGAACCAATCCGGTCCCGAGGCTTTATCTCCGGGCATAGATTTAATAACCTCCTAGATTTCATCTGAGGTCTACTGAACCTCAAGATCCATGGTAGGCAGCGCTAGGCTACCAAAATCCACCGACCTAACTCTCGGATCCACACTACCCATCTACCCATCAAAGAATTCAAAGGTGATCTCCTCCATAACCTTTTGGTCAACAGAAACTCCACTATCATCACGCAGCCTCCGAATTGAATTCTTTCTATGGCGGTGGGCAGCAAGCAGATGAAAGAAGGAGGTGTTAGCGTTGCCTTCCTTCAACCAGGTAAGCCGCGATCTAGAGCGCGCAATCGTGCATTCTAGGGAGACCAGGCCCAGACATTTCAATTTCAACTGCTTCCGAAGATTGGCCTCCAAAGCCGAGAGGGGTCTGGACTCCTGGGCTGTGTCAAGGCGTAAGATAACCTCATGGGCCATCAGAAGCTGCAGCTTAATGTTACCCACCGACCGCTCTCCCCAAGCCCGCAGCCCAACATCCAAGGCCCAGAGTTTCTTGTCAAGGGTTGCAAGGGGATTTGCCGCCACTCCACAATCAGCCCATAATCGGTCCACTTCCTCCTTGAAGCCCGACAACTTGATCCAGAAAGCTTCAAACTGGAAGCGCCTCTTGGAATGGACAGAGCAGTAATTTGCCATAAGCAAAGGCAAGTGATCCTAAATGGAGGAAGAAAGCATCGTCAGACTGTTATCAGGGTGGGCGATCCCCCAGTCAACCGTGGAGAACCACCTATCCGATTTCTCAAGAGTAGGAACCTCTCTCTCATTGTTCCACATGAAAGCCCGGTCAATAAGGGTAGCCTCCTTGAGATGAAGGGCATTAATGGTTTGCCTAAAGCTGTTCATCAGCCTCCGATTGAGCGATCTCTGATTTTTATTGGCAGCATCCACTATAAGATTAAAATCCCTTGCAATAGCCCACTAGTCGGGGCAGTTCTGTGCCACTCCACTAATTTTGCGTAGGAAATCATCCTTCTCGCCATCGGTCGATGGGCCGTACACCAAAGTGAGCTACCATTTATCACCGACCAAAGGGGAGATTTCAATGGTGATTGTGTTCTCCGAACGCGAACAATTGTCGGCCTTAATTTTGTCCGATTGCCAAGCAATAAGAACCCCACCATGAGTCCCCAACGCTGGCAAATACTCAAACCCGTTGAAGCGGGTCCCATAATTTGTATTACATCAAAGGGTGTTACATGACTAAGTTTAGATTCTGAGAGAACCACAAAGATCTCCCCAGAGTCCACAATAAATTCACGCACAAGGTCCCGATGTGACGGGTTGTTCAAACCCCGCACATTCCACATAAGAAAGAGATCAGATGGGTGTGTCGACGTGGAAATGGCCTACAGAGTCCACCAGCAGGCACAACTAAGCCTAGGCTTCCACCATGCCACTCCCAACCTGAACGCCAAACAGCAACGCCAGCGCGCCCATCTCCACATCAGATAGTGTTTTATTGAACGCCTCTAAGTAGCATTGAAGATCAGCCTCGAAAATGTTGCACTTGTCTTCCACAATGCCGAGCTTTTTCATCAGGTTACCTTATGATTTTCTCAAGGCCGAAGAACTCACACGATGGTCTAGCACCAGTCTAGAGCTCCGACATGGCTTGAAATCCAGAGGCAAAACATGCAGCTTCCTCTTCTTCCTTCCCATAGTCGATGTGATAAGCGGCGTAACAAGGCCAGCTTCAACCGAGGCGATAAAACATCTCCCTTCCGCAAGTAGGGGGTCTTCAAGCGGCCCAAAAGACACCCTGGCCTCCAGCATATGCTCAGCCTGAACCGCCTGCTAGCCCAGGCCCATAGTCGAGACAGTCGCAAGCTCCCGAGATAAGAAATCCCATCTCATCTCTTCCCACGATAAGTTTGCCGCCTCAGCGGCAAGAGCGAGCCTCCTCGGTGAGTTAGACCCCTGGGTGGGCTCCACCTCCTCCACCTCAGTAGAGAAAATCGGAGACTCCCACCGGTCAAGCCAGCGTCCATGAAAATCCACACCCACGCACGGAGACCGAGACACAGGAGAAAGGAAAAAAGGAGAGCACAGAGCTGCCTGTCCCACCTCCCTTCCATTGGATAGCAGGATACCCGGAGACATCCATACCGTTCGTGAGCTCGACACATGCGCGCTGGTCATAGCCTTGCCCACAACAGTAGGCGAACGGGCCCCCACATCAGCATGTAGAGCAACGACCTCGACCAATGGCAGCACAACACCACCAGCAGGATCCAAACTTTCCCGCACTTTATCATGCAACAACTAGGATGGCTCATGTGAGCCAGGGATACCCCACAATGGGTCACGAGAGGAGCAAGAGATGGCGAGCGGCCAGGAACCCACCTCCCAAGCGAAGACCTAGCCGACGCGGGAGAAAGGGCCCGCACTGCGGCGGCCGTCGAATAGGGAGAAGCCGCCCTAGCCACCGAAGAAGAGATATCCGGACGAGACACCGCCCTACGATCCACATGAGCACCATAAGGCCGAGCCTGCACCCTAATGTTGTGTTGATGCTGCTGCTCCGCACCAAGATCATGCCGACACAGGAAATCCGAGCGGTATCCCTTGCAGCCAAGCAACGGCCTAGGCGGAGGCGGAGGCAGTGGGGGAACACTAGAGCCATCACTATCATCCTAGTCATTGGGACGGCCATTGTGGCCACTGTTGCCATCATCCCAACGAGGAACGTCAGGGGAGCGCTCAGAACTAGGCTCCGGCAAAGGCTCCACGACCTCCACAGAGATCTCCATAGGATAAAGTAGGGCTTTCACCTGCGTCCGAAAGCGCATGCCCCTGATACGTCTCAAACGTATCTATAACTTTTGATGCTCCATGCTTGTTTATGCACCATTTGCTTTGTGTTTTGTTACACTTCGTGGCGTTTTTATGCATTTTCCAGAACTAACCTATTAACGAGGCGCCACACTGCCAGCTCCCTATTTTCTGCTGTTTTTGTGTTTCTAGAAAAGCTACACAAGAAATATTCTCGGAATTGGATGAAACAAAAGCCAAAGTTCCTATTTTTCCCAAAGCGTCACGGAGTCCAAAGCAGAGATGGAGGGGAGCCAGAGGGCAGTTGCACCACCCCACGGCGCGGGCCACTGATGCCGAGTAAATAACTGGCCCGTTGGGAACCCCAAGAGGAAGGTGTGATGAATATAGCAGCAAGATTTTCCCTCAGTAAGAAACCAAGGTTTGTCGATCAGGAGAGGAAAGAGCCAAATGACTGAAGGTGATGCCCACTAGCTTGCGACAGCTCCGGACAATTTATAAGGTGCCTCGTCTAAGCTTTGCTTTGCGAGCGGCAACGTGGAACCTGCACACAACACAACCAAATACTTTGTTCCCAACTTACGATGAGGTTGTCAATCTCACCGGTTTGCTTGAAACAAAGGGTATGAGCGTATCGAGTGGAAAGTGATAATAGTATGCGAGTAAAGTAGACAGTGCGAGTAAAGTAAACAGGTGATAGCAATATAAAGGAAATAGGACCGGGGTCCACAGTTCACTAGCGGTGTCTCTCCATAAGATAAAATAATACATTCTAGGTAAACAAATTACAGTTGGGCAATTGATAGAATAAAGACAACGTGCATATGATGAGAGGATCACTATGAGATTTTCTCTGGGCATTACAACAAGATACATAGACCGCCATCCAACTGCATCTATGACTAATAATCCACTCACGGGGATATCGTCCGAACACCCCATGAGTATTAAGTTGCGAACAACAGATAACTGCATTAAGCAAAGTGTGTAATGTAAACAAAGCATATGCCCTCGAGCATATGAATGTTGTTTTCCCCCTAGTAGCAACAGCACATCTACAACCTTAGAGGTTTCTGTCACTCCCCCAGATTAAATAGAGGCATGAACCCACTATCGAGCATAAATACCCCCTTTTGGAGTCACTAGCAACTACTCGGCCAAGATTGCTACTAACAACGGAGAGCATGCAAAATCATAAACAATATAGAGATAACATAAGATAAATTTCAGTACATCAACTCAAGCATAACACCAATATTCATCGGATCCCAACAAACCAAACATTTAGAATTACATAACGGTGATCTCAATCATGTAGGGCAGCTCATGAGATCTAAACATGAAGCACATGGTGGAGAAGACAACCATCTAGCTACTGTTATGGACCCATAGTCCAAGGTAGACTACTCACTCATCGCTCCGGAGGCAAGCATGGCAATGAAAAAGACCTCCGGTGGCGATTCCCCTCTTCGGCAGGGTGCCGGGAAGAGCTTCTGGACCCTCCCGATCTTTGGGTCGACGGCGGCGGCGGATCGCGATGTGTTCTGGAAAAGTGATCGGGTCTTTAGGTTTTTCCCGTCGGGGGGTCTTTATAGGCGAAGGGGCATCGTCAGAAGTGGACCAAGGTGGCCTCACACATAGGGGGCGCGGCCCAGCCCCTGGCCGCGCCGCCCTGGTGTGAGGGCCCCTCGTGGCCCCACTCCGTCTCCTCTTCGGTTCTATGGAAGCTTCGGTGAAATTCTGGGCGACTGGCTTTGGTTTCGTCCAATTCCGAGAATATTTCCTGTGTAACTTTTCTGAAACACAAAAACAGCAGAAAACAGGGAACTAGCACTGTGGCGACTTGTTAGTAGGTTAGTTCCGGAAAATGCATAAAAGTGCCACGAAGTGTAACGAAACACTAAGCAAATGGTGTAAAAACAAGCATGGAGCATCAAAAATTATGGATACGTTGGAGACGTATCAGCATCTCCAAGCTTAACTCCTGCTCGTCCTCGAGTAGGTAAGTGATAACAAAAGAAATAATTTTTGAGGTGACATGCACCTACACAATGTTGATCATATATGTAAGCCTTGTGCGCTGGGATCAAAAGAACTTAAAACATGGGCATGAAAGATATAGTCTTGATAGAAGAAACTTAGCAACCATGTTATAACATGAAAATGAACACAAACAAAAGATCATGAAAATGAAACAATGAAAGTCAAACGTGTGTTCAAATCATAAGGAAAAAAATACAAATGGTTTTCAGCTTGTCCTTCATGGAGAGCAAAACATAAATGCATAGGACACCTTCAAGTTTAAGAGGGCGACTAGATACAAATAATTTGAGAACAAGTGAAACCAACAATATGAATCAATCAATGAAAACTTTGGGACAATGCACATTATACTCAGAATGACAACTATGCTCTCTTAATGGTGCATAAAGATAGAAGGTGGTGACTCAACATAAAAGTAAAAGAAAGGCCCTTCGCGGAGGGAAGCAGTGATTGCAAGTTTTATAAACCTTCAAAAATTATGGTACTTACCGGCTTTGAGCTCTCATTGCCCCCATCATAAGCATCTTGAATGGTTAAATTTAATGCGAGAACACTTATGCTGCATATGCTTGACAAATCATAAGTTGAAAACCTCATGTCCCATGAATACGAGTACCCAAACCTCATGCTACTTTACTTAGAGTCCCAAGCAAGGCTCTTGTCATTGTAAGTATATACGTATCATTGCGAACCGCCAACGGGGTACCTCCATGCCCGATGACATGGAATAAGCCCACATCAAAATGATAGGACAAGCAGACAATGAACACCTCAATATCTCTTTTATTTACTATTTGTATAGCTTTTTATTTTGAGATGCGTCGTCGAATGTCCATTATGGGCATGCTGCAAATTTCCACCATGAATTATGCATGGCTTATATTGGCGGCCCAGGCGTTTCTCTAACACATATACAAACTCCATGATCCCGCAAGATTCCCAATTCATTTCACACCGCGAGTATCCATAAACAAAAGATCACGATATCAACTCAAATAAGAAGTGCAATGTTGAAAGCTTGCCCCATGACGGCATGGTTGGGCTAATCTCCAACTTACAACTTGCAAGCATAACAACTCAACATAAGAGACCACAATGTCAAATTTTTAAGAACGATAAAAATAAAGTGTGCCATCCTGTTCGTGAGAGATTTACTGACCAATTTTCGCATAACACTGGTAAGAGTTTAATTTGAAGAGTAGATAAAAGTAAGTCAAATGTACATTGGAATAGCAAATTGCTAATAGGTATGTATGATGGACACTTTGGCAAACTTGGTTTTTAGGAGTTGGATGCACGAGTAGAGCTCATACTCAGTACAAGGCGAGGCTAGCAAAAGACTGGGAGCGACCAACTAAGAGAGCAATAATGGCCATAATCATGCAAAGCGACAAAGCGACATTAAAAGAAGCATAAGAGTAAAAGAAGCATAAGATGGCATCAAAAGTCAAAAACTAAATGATCATAGAGGCTATTGGCGACTTGTATGAGTCTAACATGTGTGAGCATGCGCCAAGTCAACCCAAATAAAGCATCAAGGAGAAAACAAAAATAATGCTTCCAAACGATAAAAACAATGCATGATTTTTTCAAAGGCTCATTAAGAAATCTCAGTTATTTGAGACAAGACATGCTACAGCAAAACCACTAAGCATACTATCAAAAAGACATCAAGCATGACATGTAAAAGCCTAGGCCGCAGTCTACACAAGCTCCTTCTTGTACCACTTTTTTGCATAAAGCTTTTTATCTTTTCCAACACTATTCAAATTTTTTATAAACACCTCTTTTGATGAAAACCAATAAAGACCAGAGGTAAAAATACACCTTGATGAAAAGATATAACAAGATCTGAATGCAAATCAAGGTGAAAACAAAAACTAAACGCAGCTCTAGAAAAAGAAGAACACTCGTTGAAACGAATAAAGTGAAAAAGGAGTGTTCTTGGCAAATGAAAAGCAAGGAAACTTCTCCAAAAGAATTTGTTGGGGTCCAACCATTTATTTCAGCAAACTAAACTAAAATAAACTGAAAACTAAAAACAACTGATGCTCCAAGAAAAACGCATAATGCATGAAGCAATAAAAATATAGTGTCTTAAAAGGTGACCTGATTTTTGCCGATGAAGAAGGGGTGCCTCGGGGGCATCCCCAAGCTTTGACGCTTGTACTTCTTGGATATTTCTTGGGGTGATGCATGGGAATCCCCAAGCTTGAGCTTTTGTCCATTCTTCAACTCATCTCATCACTCTCCGATCCCTACACTTGAAAACTTCCTTCATACAAAACTAAACACAAATCTATTAGCAACATTAGTGTAAGCATAACATGGAATCAACCCTTTTTGCTTCAGGTTTCAACCTAAAACACCACATATAAAGCATATACTACTGTAGCAACTTCCCCAAAAGTTCCGTGATCAAAAGAATTCAAAAAGAAAGCGATAAAGCGGTAAACACAAATATTGGCAGAAATCTGTCAAAACAGAATAGCTGACAACGGTCGAATTTTTGAGGGGTTTTCTGTTGCTAAAATCAAAAAGTGTTCAACTAATGAAGGTGTGGATATAACCTGGGGCATATGCACAAGAAATTTCAGGTCCAAAAGATATACAGAGAATTTTCACGAATTTTTACGGTGCAGCACCGAAAACTGTTTCAGGACAGCAACATCCCCAAATCTTACCTCACTCAAATTAGAGGCTTCTCTTGGCACAAAAACGAAATAAAAAGGATAAGGAGAGGTCATTACATTAGTAATAACTTCCAAGACTAAAATAGAAGAAAAATAACTGAATGTAAAAACATTGGGTTATCTCCCAAGAGTGCTTTTCTTTAACGCCTTTGAGCTAGGCGCAGAAAATTGCGAATCAAGTATTTTCAAAAGAAGCATTAAGATCAACTGTTTCCTCAAGATCACCACTTACCACTCTAGGCACTTTAGAGGTTCCTGAAGATGATTCAGCCTGCAAGTCACTCTTAGTTGAACTAAAAGTCTTACCAATCTTAAAAACATGATGCGGTTTAGGCACAGACACCTTGGGAACATACATAAATTATTGCTCTTTTCCACCAAAAGTTTTCTCTTTCTTAAACTTAAGAGAAGAGAAAATTGAACTTATATTTTCCATGGACTCCTCAAGTTTCCCAATCCTAAGGTTTTGACTATCAAAAGTAGTGCTAGCCTCTAAAATAGTGATTCTCTTACCGATACTCTCTATCAATTCATTAACACGGCTAGCATTATCATGGATATTTGGCAAACTTTTTTCTAAAGAGCTAAGCTTTTCTAAAAGTTCCTCCAAAGTGACCTCAGTTTTAAAAACATGAATAGGTGGTACCCCCACTAAACTTTCAATTAAAGTGCACGCTTCAAGAGCGGGAGTACCCAGAAAATTTCCTCCTGCAAGAGTATCAAGAACGTACCTATATCAACTAGTTATACCAACATAAAAATTTCTAAGGAGGATCATGGTAGAATGCTTCTTTGTACACCTATGATGAGAATTGCTAATATGTTACCAAGCATCTTTCAAGCTCTCTCCCCCTTGTTGCTTAAAAGTACAAACTTCAACTTTAGGATTACTCTTTCTAACAAGACCAAAAGCAAGCAAGTAAAAACAACTACAAAGGATTCTAATTTTTTTGGGTTTTTGATAAAACGATGCATGTAAAATAAATAAAGTAAAGCAAAACAATAAACAAAGTAAAGGATGTGTGTGCAAAAACTCACCTCGCAGAAGTCTTCTTCTTCCTCCCCGGCAACAGCACCAGAAAATATGCTTGATGCCGAGTAAATAACCGGCCCGTTGGGAACCCCAAGAGGAAGGTGTGATGAATATAGCAGCAAGATTTTCCCTCAGTAAGAAACCAAGGTTTGTCGGTCAGGAGAGGAAAGAGCCAAACGACTGAAGGTGATGCCCACTAGCTTGCGACAGCTCCGGACAATTTATAAGGCGCCTCGTCCAAGCTTTGCTTTGCAAGCGGCAACGTGGAACCTACACACAACACAACCAAATACTTTGTTCCCAACTTACGATGAGGTTGTGTCGGGGGGATAACCCCCGGTAGGGTCAAGAGACTAGAAAGATACAAGGACTATGGTTGACTTTATGCCGGATAACCAAGGAAGGGCCTGGCCGGAATATAAGAGCATCGGCCAGGCCGGCATATATCCCGGCTAATGTCCGGATATACCGGTATAACCGTGATACTTATTGAGGAATGCCGGCATATACATAGATATGCCGGCCTAACTTATATGTTATATCGTGCAGAAGCAGGGGAGGCCGGATTACCTGACCTTCATAGGTCGTTGGTCCCGCATATAGGTCCAGGATATGGCCAACGGTCATATCCGGGATACTCAAGTCAACTAAGGTGTCATATCCCAACAATCAAGGAGAGGTTCTGCCAAGTATGGAGAGGGATCATGTTGACAGGGTGCACAGTGGTGGTCTACCTACCCACTCTGTGCACAAGTACAGCCCTTACCTCACAGCGGTAAGGTCACAGTCCAAGAGGTACAAGGTATAGGGATGTGGAGTCCCATCGAGAGCAATCAGGGAGAAAGTCAAGGGTCTCTGCCTTCGTCAGCATGTCCTATTTGGAGTGTAGTTGGTGTCTTCTGGTCTCTTGTGACCGTTGTAACCCTGGCCACCACTATATAAGGTGGCACAGGGAGCCCTAGTGAGGGGTTGGTCACTCTGTGTTCCTACACTTAGCAGTTCATCTTCCTCCTCTAGCAGAGAGCTTGGAAGCACCATTGTTGTATACTCCATCGATCCAAGTATATAACCAGTAGAGCAGGAGTAGGGGTGTTATCTCCTTACGAGAGCCCCGAACATGGGTAGATCTGTGTTCCTTTCTGTCGTGCTTTTTAGTTCGTTCCCCTCTCCCGAATCCTCCAGCATCTAGTTCGGCCCCCATTTAAGCCATCCCATGGCATATGTTGTTTCACCACGACGACATTTGGCGCCCACCGTGGGGCTGATCGATATGCTGGGCGGAGTGTTTATTCGGACGGGGTCTGTGATAGCAGCTTCGGGAGTGCGCGTGGTCTCTGGCCTCGTCCAGAGGCTAGGCTCGCTCAGCTTCGTCAGTGACAACGCCGGATGTCTCGGCGGCCGGCCGTTCCCCAGGGATGGCCGGATCATGTCTTTCGGTTCCCACGAGGTGTACGTGGGAACTGAGAGAGTTTGCAGGGAAGAGGTACTGATGGCGGCGGATCCTCCGTCACATCGGCTGGCTCACGCTGGGCGTAGCGCTCACTTAGTAGAGTCGGCCGAGATAATGATGGCCGGCACATCAGTGCTGCCGGCAGATGGTGCCGGCAAGGCAGCAGCAGCAGGAGATACTCCCCCGGAGCCGCCGAAGGCCAAGAGGTCGGCACGTCCTCCGTTGGAGCGTGTCGAGAACCTGGCCGGCACTTCCACTGTGCCGGCAAAGAGTCAGGTAATTCTTCCCATCATCGATCGGCTTCTCGAGCCGGTGCGATCCGGCGATGATCCGGAGCAGACAAGGGAGGTCCTGGAGGGATCTCGTCAGGCCCTCGTCAACGAGGCCCTGGCCATGCATCAGGAGCGCGAACGGTTTAACCGGCAACTCCGTGAGTATGAGGCAGCCCATGGTTTTACTCCTGTGGTAACCCGGCCTAGCCGGATAGATGAGATTAGAACTAGAGGTAGAGATCTTAACACTGAGCTAGGAAAAGATGCTAGAGCTAAGAGTCATACTGCAACTAGCACTGTGCCTAAGGTAGTCTATAGCTCACCAGTGAAGAACCTTAGAGCAGCAGCGGAGGTAGCTAAGGACTTATCTAATTTGTCCGGCGAAGCACTGCATGAGGAGCAAGCCCGGCTTAACCATCTTTTGTCTGAAGCTACCAAGCAGCAGGAGGCCTTTAAGAAGGCAAACCCAGGTGCCGGGGCATCCCAGTACGTTGCGTCGGTAGGAGGTGCCGGCGCAAGGTCAAGGGGGGAAGCTTCGTCCCCGCATCCAAGCGCCCGGCGTGCCAGAAGTGTGACCTCTGGCCGCCGGGACAAGCAGATCCAGGTGTATGATCCGGCAATCGCCGAAAAGCAACCAATAGTTCAAAAGAGTGCCGGCCAAGCTGACAAGTATGTCGGCAGCAAGAAGGCTGGCCAGAATATGCCGGCCGGGCAAGGAGCAGTGTCGGCCGGTGGTGGCCGGAGTAATAGTGGTGCTCGGCGTCAGCCGCAAGATGCCGGGGGTGCAGCACAGCAGCAAGGTGCAGGTCAGCCGAGACATCGGGAAGATGATGGGAATTCCGCCCTTGCCAGGGCGGGATATCAACAACAGCACCAGCAAGGCCAGCAGTATTAGCAAGGCCAGCTAAATGAGCAGTGTCAGCCGGAGCAGCAGCAGCAAAAGATGATCGCGGGCCCAATTGCATCCCGGCTAGGACCTCGGTCCTTGGCAGCAAGCGATGCGCGCTTCAAGCTGGACAGGATTCACCAATCAGAGTTGGTGGAGAGGCAAGGAGCTCCGGGTCCTATGTGCTTTGGACCCCGGATTATGGGTGAGCCGGTACCTTACTACTTCCAGCTCGCGCACGGCGCGAGGACATACAACGGAAGTACAAAGCCGGAAGATTGGTTGGAGGATTACTCCACCGCAGTGAACATTGCCGGAGGAAACCTCAGATGGGCGGTACGATATGTACCGCAAATGCTAGAAGGACCAGCCAGGATATGGCTGAATAATCTGCCGGCCGGAAGTATCAATGGCTGGGTTGATTTCGAAGAGCAGTTTGTGTCAAACTTCACCAGTACATACAAGAGGCCTAACCATCCGCAGCAGCTGGCCAACTGCCGGCAAGGAGTAAACGAGACCGACCGTGACTACCTGACCAGGTGGTGCACATTGCGCAATTCCTGCGAAGGAGTTGTGGAGCAGCAAGCCATCATGTGGTTCGCTCATGGGTGCCGGCATGGCACCATGTTGTGGCAAAAGCTTCAGAGGGAAATGCCGTCCACGTTGGCCGAGACAATCAAGATTGCCGATAGTTATGCACTGGGAGATCCCATGCAGCCCACCCTTGATTCACAAGGACAGGGGCAGACCCAGGGGAACAACAACAGCACCGGGAGACCAGGGCAATACTATCGCTCTGATAACCGGAACAAGAGAAGAGATGAAAGGCCGGATTACAGGTATGGAACGGCCCAAGTAGCAGCGGTGGAGGAAGAGCAAGAGGGCGCCGGCAGTAGCCAGCGTCCGAGATATGGGGGCAATCAGCAGCCTCAGCAGCAGCAGCAACAGCCACCGCAGCAAGCGCAACCCTTCTAGAAGAAGAATGTCTGGATCAACAAGAATGCCGGCGGCGGCGCCGGCCAGAAGAAGCAATGGCCGAAGTATACGGTGGGTCTGGCCATGGACAAGCCTTGTGTGTTTCACACGTTCCAGCCGGGTAAGCCGGCAAATCATTTGACGAGAAACTGTTCATGGCTAGACGACATATTAGCAGGTCGTGCAGGTCCCTGGTGAAAGGACGAGATGTCGCCTAGAGGGGGGGTGAATAGGCGTTTTTAAAAACAATTACGGAATTGGCTTGAAGGAATGCGGAATTAAACTAACGTTTATTTTCTTCAAGCACAAGACCTAAATATGATAAGCTCAACTAAGTGCAACAACAACAACTAGATATAAGCAAGATAGCATAAGATATAATTCACAAGTGATATACAAGATAAGTACTTCAAGCACGATGGCTATCACAAGGAAATAAACTCGGGTATAGAGATAACCGAGGCACGCGGAGATGAAGATGTATCCCGATGTTCACTTACATAAAGTAAGCTAATCACCGTTGGAGAGATGCGGGTAACCACGAAGGCCCCCGAACGCCACGAAGGCTCACCTTCTTCTCCGAGTCCCCCACGAAGCTAGGGACCCCTTCTTATGGTTAGCTTTTCCTCCACTCCGGAGATGGCAAGCTCCACAACCACTTCACAACTCCCACGAAGGGGAAACCCGGGCCTCTTCACAATCTTCCATGAAGAGGACACCGTGGCACAACCACCGAGCCAACTAGGAGGTCACCCTCCAAGAGTAACAAGCTCACGGTCTCTCACTCGAACAAATCGTAATGGAGAGCTCAACACTATGCAAGGATGCAAAGCAAGAACACAAGGGAAAGTGCTCAAATCCTTCTCTCTCAAATCCCACCAAAGCAACAAATGCTATGGAGGAGTTAGAGAGGAAGAACAAGGGTGGAGGTCAACCAATGACCTCAAGATCTAGATCCAATGGGTTCCCCTCACTTAGAGGAGGAATTGATTGGTGGAGTTGTAGATCTAGATCTCCTCTTCCAAATCCCTCACAAATATGCAAGATTCATTGGAGGGAAGGGAGAGGAAGCAAGCTCAAGAGATTCAACAATGGAGGTGAGAGAAAAGCTCAAAAACCCACTTAGAAACCCCAAAAAACCGTTGGGGAAGAAGCCCCCTTTTATAGGGCAAGAAAACTGCCCGTTACAGAGTTTTCGGGGCGCTCCGGAGTAGAGCCCGGAGCAGCTCCGGATTGCACTCCGGAGTGGCACTGCTCAGCCCGGAGCAGAGCCCGGAGCAGCTCCGGATTTGGAAAACTGCAAAAACCCTCATTTGAAAAACGCGATAACTTTTGCATCCGAACTCTATTTTTAGCAAACTTGGACTTTTTGAAAAGCTTAGAAAAAGTACTACAACTTTATGTAGAGAAACACCAAGAAATGTCAAGAGGAAAAATACCAAATGTGGAGAGGTGTGAAACCTCCCAAAGTGAAGAACCGGTAAAACTCTTCAACTCGAAAACGCAATAGACGATGCATTTGGATTCCGTTTTCGATGAACTTGGACTTGTTGGAAAGCTAGCAACAAGCACAAGAACCTCACATGGAGAAACACCAAGAAGCAACAAACTAGGAAGATGCAAAGTATGCAAAGGATTGAGCTCCCTATGACGATGAGATCAAGTTACCCAACCGAAAGCCCCTCTTGATAGTGCGGCTATCTATCCTATAACCCGGTCTCCCAACAAATACCTTGAGACCGGCAAAAGGAAAACCTAGCAAGGACATACCTTTGCCTTGAGCATCCCGCTTGATCTTGATGATGATGCTTCATGCTCTCATCAAGCCGGAATGCTTCACTTGATCATTGTTGCTTTGTGAAGACTTTAATTTGCTCCCCCATAAACCATTATGGGATAGCTTTGTTAACACTCATCTTCACAAGTCCATTATAACCAAATGGACGACAAGCTTCAAACATATGATCTTCTTGAGATGCATAGGGAATTCTTCATTTGATTGCATGCTCTAAGTCTTGGTCAACCATGGCTCAACACATGAGACCATCGTGACCTCGACATAGAGCCATAACTTGAATTCTTCTCATGTAACCAAACTCTCAAGATCTTGAGACTCCTTGGCTTAGCACATAAGCTAGAGCATGGAATACTTGAGTTCTACACAAGAACAACATCTTTATTTCTTCTTCTTGATCATATTGGATTCATCTCTTCTATTCAATGATCTTGATGCCAATACTTAAGATATATCTTTATCTTCATGGCATCCAAGCCTTGAATCCAACACATGGACTTCAAGCAATTCCTATGAACAATTTCTTCATAAAAATCTCAATGAAAACATTAGTCCATAGGGATTGTCATTAATTACCAAAAACACACTTAGGGGCAATTTACCCTTACAATCTCCCCCATTTTGGTAATTGATGACAATCTCAACAAGAGGGTTTATATAATGAATGATAGAAACTAATATGCAACTTATCCGGGAATAAATTGCATACAAGAGGTTGTATTTGATATGGTCAAGTAACACAAAGCTACTACCGCATATCAAAATCAATTGTACTCACATAAACTACAACAAATATGGTTGATGTGAGTGCAACCAAAATATATAGAGCAAACTCCCCCACAATATATGCACGTGTGATGAACTTGAATTTCATTGCATACATTGTCAAGATAAACCTTTGATGGAGTTTACACTATATATTCAACCATGCAAAACATCTAACAAAGAAGAGATGCATGAAAGGTAAAACACTTAAGCACAAACCAAACTTAAGTATAAAAACCATTTCCCTTAAACCCTCTAAACTTCTCCCCCATTGGCAACGATTGCCAAAATGGATGAAGGAATTTAGAAGGCCAATATAGTATGAGTTCCTCCCCAAGATGTGCATTTCTCATAAAAATGAGTGAAATCATATGCACTTATCAAATTAACAATATTTGGAGGAAGTCAAACCATATTGAGGATCAAAGATTGCAAAAAGATGACATAGTGAAGGAAGCTTCAACGAATGAAGCAAGCAAGCAATCAAGAGACCCAAAGAACCAATTGGACACAATAAGAAGTGATGATAAGAGCTACTAGGTGCTTTAAATGAAATAAGGAAGCTCCCCAAGGTCCATGCATAAATTTGAATTTTTGTTGCATTTGAATACAATATGCACAAACATGGAATCTTCACTCCCTATATATCATTTAAAACAAAACATGAGCACGAAAGAATACAAAAGGATCAATACGCTTATCAAAGTAAACTTTAGTACAAAAAGATTCACGAGATATGAGTGCGAGAAGAAGCAATAAAGAATAAACAAGCACTCATAAATCAAGTTCTTACCAACACCATCAAGAACAAAATGGATAAGAAAGATGGTCGGCAAAGAACGAGGATATCAAGGGAAGAAATTAACACTCTTATGCATATATATTTCTAAGTGGACAAAAAATCATGATGAACAATCCACAAAGGAACATGTATACACAAGAGGTTAGTTGAAATTAAGGAAGACATGATATCCTAGAAAGAGTCATAGAATATACCAAATAGCTTTGCAAGAAAGCATATATAGCTCAAGGCTCCATTTTTCATTATGGTATATTAATAAACTCCCCACGCAAAATCATCAAAGCCATCACAACTAGCAATAAGGGATCAAAAGATAGTCGGGATGCTTTGAAAGGCAACAAGCATAATAAAGAAGTGAACAACTTGCAACATTATCTATATTGCACATGAGAGAGCATTGAGGAATTAATATGCAATAAATTGCTAAAGGGCATATTGGGATTGGTGAATCATAAACATGATTTTATATACTCCCCATCATATGCAATCATCTCAACATGCTCACATATACAATAAAGAGATTTCTTTATAAGACCTTTGCAAGAACCACAACATTTGCAAATAAATATTATCATGCCAAGAACCAACCTACAAGAGTTGGGATGCTAGAAAAGTATGCATGAATGTTATACTTGTTACCGAGATAGCAATGGTGTGATGTAGTAGATAAGAGTTCGCCGGTCATCCTAGCTTGGCTCCAATAATCATATGGTGACAACACCTTCCTTATAAATGAGACAAGCATCCATTGCATCTCCAATGTACCTAAGACAACATTTAAGTACATCTTGGTCCCCAAACTTATTGGGTCCAAAGTGGTTAGACTAACCACAATACATATGATAGACTCCATAAAAATATGTGCATAGTTAAAGATGAAATTTGGATTTCATGCACATCTTAGCCATTTAGGATTTGATGGAGTATAACATATATATTGGATCAAAGAAAGCAACTAAGATACAAAAATAAGCATAAAGAGAATATGCATGCACCTATCTTTCAAGATCCAAAGAAGATACGATTTAGACAAAAACACCAAGAATACAAGGAGGTATAAAAGGTGTGGCAAAACACATTATTTGTCCAAATGACATCAAGGGAACAAATCAACAAATGATTTATTCATAAAATTCAACAAATGAACCTAACAACTTATTGAGCATGAAAGAATAAATAAATAAAAGCATGCTCAACAATTTATCTCATTCGAGCAAATAAATCATAGAAGAAGGAATGAGATAACTAACTCCCAAAAGAGCAAGGTTCCAACAAATAAACCAAACCCTCTACACTTTTCACAATGGCACAAGTACCGAAAAGAAAAGGTTTGTCTTACAACAACACACACTTGATGGGGATCAAGAGATGAGACAAAGTCAAGCAAAAAGATCCTCAAGAAGGCAATAAGACAATGGGAGTCAAAATAATTTCTTGGCAAGAAATATGGGCAATAAGATGCAAATTCCAAGGTGAAGATGATCTAGAGGAATTACCACACATATATACGAATACCAATTGTCAAAGACAAGAAGTTCATATTGGAATTATTTCCCGGTGGTGTATTGCAAAGATATTCAAGATCAACTTCACAATAAAAGGCATATGGTTAAATATTCAAATTAAGCACCATGCACGAAAAAGGATTCTTGGTAGCTCCAAAAATAGTCAAACAATCATGCAAAGCAATGATTAGAGTAACTAGAAGCAAACGGCTTCCTACTTATGATATACATATAAATATATTTGAGTGAAACCGCACCAAGAATTCTTACTCAAACCAAGACCAAAGAAATGAGCAACAAAATGTTTTAAGAAAGAATGGAGCTTGTTTGAGCAAACATGCCACCTAGGAACAAGATAATTAACAATATCAACTCTAAGTGGCAATACCTCAAATGGTCACATTTCCTAGGTTTGTGATATGCATAAGTCATATTACTCCCCCATAATGTGATATTAAATTCTTTTCAACAAAAGGCAAACAAAATCCAACTAGAGATAATTAATGGAGATATAGAATTTGAATTTCTCATGAGCATGGCATACCACATAGTGACTAGATAATCTTGCAATATCAATACTAAGTGGTATTACTCATGTGCACACATTTATAGGATTGTGAGGTGCCAATGGCAAATCACTCCCCCAAAATGGGATGTTCCATTAATCACTCGATAAGAGCCAAATAAGATACCATAAATATATATTAGAGGCTCGAAGCAAACACACAAGTATATGATGTACCAAACACCCAACACCTACTTGAATACACAAGATAAGTAGGTATAAGGAACAACATATACAAACACATACTTGGTACAAAACCAAAACATGCAAAGGGGCAAGTAACTTACAATGTAAAGAGGTTAAGTACAAGTTACCGCAAAGAGGCACATTGGATATAAAATGATAGTGTCAATGACTTGGCTTGATGAAAATAAAATTAATGAAGATCCCTTAATTCTTCATGAGGTAGCCAAGTCTCCAATGCCCTCCAAAAACACCTATTGATCAAGTTTTAGCTTGTTGGTCCCCAACCAAGTTGGGTCCTAAGAGGTTAGTAACAATAGGCTTGGCAACCCAAATAGTTCTTTTCTTGACACCACTTTGAGTTCCAACAAACTTGGCAAACAAATTGCCATCCTTATCTTTCCTAAGAGAATAATCATCATCAACAATGATAGGATTAGATAAGGTACCGCTTAAGCATGAAGAAGCAAAGTGCCCCTTCTCACGGCAAATATAGCAACAAGTGCTTCCCTTTCTCTTCTTCATTGGTTTCTTGATTTGGGAAGCTTCATCTTGTTTCTTCTTGGGAAGTGGCCTATCTTCAACTTGAGGTCGAACTTGAGCTTGACCTTGTGCCCGCTTCCCTTGTTGCTTCTCACTCAAGTGCTTCTTCTTCAATGGGGAAGATCTCACATGATGCCCTTCAATCTCGCACTTGAAGCAAACAATCTTGGCCAAATTCTTCACTTGGTCTTGGCCCTTCTTCTTCTTGTTGCTCTTGGACTTGTTCTTGTTATTGGAGTTGAATCCAAGTCCACTCTTGTCATTAGGGGATTTTTGCACACTCAAAATATTATCGAGTGTGGATTTCCCTTCATGACGCTTATCCAAGTCTTTCTCCAAACTAGTGACTTGGGCCTTGAGCTCTTTGATTTCCTCTAGAAGGTTAGTAGTAATACAAGTACTAGAGGAGGTAGAAGCTTCATTGTTAGAGCAACAAGGCATAGCAAGTAATTCATCACAAGATGTAGCAATATTATGCCTAGACAAATTACTTGGACTAGCACAAGATAATATAGCATTTTGGTTCAAAGTAGTGCTAATGTCCAAATGAGGCTCACAAGATGTTTTCTTAGAGATACTTGCCTCATGAGCTAACTTTAGCCCATTATAAGAGATTAAGAGATCCCCATGAGAGCCCGAGAGCTTTTCATGGCTTTCCTCCAATTTCTTATAATTGCTTGTTAGCAACTCAAGTTGAGCCCTTAGCTCAACATTCTCCTTTAATATAGATGCTTCACAAGAAATAGAGTTAGTAGCACAAGCATCATTAATAGATTTAGCATTTGTAAGCTCATAAGATTTAATAGATTGAGATAGGCAAGAATTAGTATGCTTCTCTTTGGATAGCTCTTGCTTGAGGAGATTGAATCTCCGTTTCCCCTCATTAACAAGGGAGTTCAACTCCTTAATGGTCTCCTTGTGGTCAAACAAGGTTTCCATTAAGTGTTCGACTTTAGCACGAGCATCATTATTACCACGAAGAGAGGCATACACAATTCCCATCTCATGCAAGAAAGCTTCATTATCATCATCATTATCATCATCATCACTCTCATCATAAGGAGATGTGTCGGGATTCAAAGTAGGAGTTACCTTTGAACCGCTTGCCATAAGGCACATGTGAACTTGTGTAGATGATGATGGAACTTCAATAGAAGCACATTCTTCATTTTCGAGTGTAGGACAAGCTCTTGCGAGATGTCCATACTCGTGGCATTCATAGCATTGCCTTCTCTTGATAGAAACCTTCTTGGTTCTTCTATTGATTTCTTCCTTAATTATGTGACCCAATTTTTCTTTAATTTTCTCTACATGGTTAGTCATACAACAACTAGAGGAAATAGAATCATTTTGAGTATGGTCACAACTAGAAACAAGCATATCATCACAAAATTTAATCAAGCAAATTTTAGGAGATATGCAAGGACCTTTAACACAAGAATGAGTAAAGAATTTCTTGCAAGAAGTGTTTAGGTCCAAACTCTCTACACCATTAGGATTTATAGAAATAGAATCATCGGTGCAAAGAACAAGACTACCAACATCACATATGATTTCTTCACTCACCGTATCATTACCTTGTGACAAGTCACATGTTGGTGAAGTGGAAGAACTTGAACAATCATCACGACCCGATGTGGAAGCAACTTGGAGCTCTTCATGATGTGAAGGTGAAGAGAACTCCTTGGGTTCACTTTCAACCTCAAGAGAAATGGACCCACCAAATGACTCTTCTAGCTTGGTCCATATCTCATGAGACGTCTTGCACTTTGAACCCATCAAGCAAACATAAACTATGGAGCTCACAGACAATAAAATTTCATTAAATACTTGAGCTTCTAGATGTAAATTTTTCTCATCCTCTATAGATAGACTTTGAGGATCCATCGGAGGAGAAAAGCCTACATCTAGAAATCGCTCTATATTTGGACACAAAGTCCGAAGATTAGAAAGCATACGATTTCTCCATAGCATATAATTTGTGCCATCAAAAATAATTGTGTCATTGTGCACTAAATAACTAGCCGACATCTTTACTCTCAAGGCGGTGAAGCCTAAACAAGGAGAGACCTTGCTCTGATACCAATTGAAAGGACGAGATGTCGCCTAGAGGGGGGGGGGGTGAATAGGCGTTTTTAAAAAAAATTACGGAATTGGCTTGAAGGAATGCGGAATTAAACTAACGTTTATTTTCTTCAAGCACAAGACCTAAATATGATAGGCTCAACTAAGTGCAACAACAACAACTAGATATAAGCAAGATAGCATAAGATATAATTCACAAGTGATAAACAAGATAAGTACTTCAAGCACGATGGCTATCACAAGGAAATAAACTCGGGTATAGAGATAACCGAGGCACGCGGAGACGAAGATGTATCCCGATGTTCACTTACATAAAGTAAGCTAATCACCGTTGGAGAGATGCGGGTAACCACGAAGGCCCCCGAACGCCACGAAGGCTCACCTTCTTCTCCGAGTCCCCCACGAAGCTAGGGACCCCTTCTTATGGTTAGCTTTTCCTCCACTCCGGAGATGGCAAGCTCCACAACCACTTCACAACTCCCACGAAGGGGAAACCCGGGCCTCTTCACAATCTTCCACGAAGAGGACACCGTGGCACAACCACCGAGCCAACTAGGAGGTCACCCTCCAAGAGTAACAAGCTCACGGTCTCTCACTCGAACAAATCGTAATGGAGAGCTCAACACTATGCAAGGATGCAAAGCAAGAACACAAGGGAAAGTGCTCAAATCCTTCTCTCTCAAATCCCACCAAAGCAACAAATGCTATGGAGGAGTTAGAGAGGAAGAACAAGAGTGGAGGTCAACCAATGACCTCAAGATCTAGATCCAATGGGTTCCCCTCACTTAGAGGAGGAATTGATTGGTGGAGTTGTAGATCTAGATCTCCTCTTCCAAATCCCTCACAAATATGCAAGATTCATTGGAGGGAAGAGAGAGGAAGCAAGCTCAAGAGATTCAACAATGGAGGTGAGAGAAAAGCTCAAAAACCCACTTAGAAACCCCAAAAAACCGTTGGGGAAGAAGCCCCCTTTTATAGGGCAAGAAAACTGCCCGTTACAGAGTTTTCGGGGCACTCCGGAGTAGAGCCCGGAGCAGCTCCGGATTGCACTCCGGAGTGGCACTGCTCAGCCCGGAGCAGAGCCCGGAGCAGCTCCGGATTTGGAAAACTGCAAAAACCCTCATTCGAAAAACGCGATAACTTTTGCATCCGAACTCCGTTTTTAGCAAACTTGGACTTTTTGAAAAGCTTAGAAAAAGTACTACAACTTTATGCAGAGAAACACCAAGAAATGTCAAGAGGAAAAATACCAAATGTGGAGAGGTGTGAAACCTCCCAAAGTGAAGAACCGGTAAAACTCTTCAACTCGAAAACGCAATAGACGATGCATTTGGATTCCGTTTTCGATGAACTTGGACTTGTTGGAAAGCTAGCAACAAGCACAAGAACCTCACATGGAGAAACACCAAGAAGCAACAAACTAGGAAGATGCAAAGTATGCAAAGGATTGAGCTTCCTATGACGATGAGATCAAGTTACCCAACCGAAAGCCCCTCTTGATAGTGCGGCTATCTATCCTATAACCCGGTCTCCCAACAAACACCTTGAGACCGGCAAAAGGAAAACCTAGCAAGGACATACCTTTGCCTTGAGCATCCCGCTTGATCTTGATGATGATGCTTCATGCTCTCATCAAGCCGGAATGCTTCACTTGATCATTGTTGCTTCGTGAAGACTTTAATTTGCTCCCCCATAAACCATTATGGGATAGCTTTGTTAACACTCATCTTCACAAGTCCATTATAACCAAATGGACGACAAGCTTCAAACATATGATCTTCTTGAGATGCATAGGGAATTCTTCATTTGATTGCATGCTCTAAGTCTTGGTCAACCATGGCTCAACACATGAGACCATCGTGACCTCGACATAGAGCCATAACTTGAATTCTTCTCATATAACCAAACTCTCAAGATCTTGAGACTCCTTGGCTTAGCACATAAGCTAGAGCATGGAATACTTGAGTTCTACACAAGAACAATATCTTTATTTCTTCTTCTTGATCATATTGGATTCATCTCTTCTATTCAATGATCTTGATGCCAATACTTAAGATATATCTTTATCTTCATGGCATCCAAGCCTTGAATCCAACACATGGACTTCAAGCAATTCCTATGAACAATTCCTTCATAAAAATCTCAATGAAAACATTAGTCCATAGGGATTGTCATTAATTACCAAAAACACACTTAGGGGCAATTTACCCTTACACCTGGGGACAGGCTAGACCATCTATCCCGGCAGCTCCATCGCCGTTGACAGGTGCAAATACAGTCGCAGTCCCGCCCAGGCCGGTTAATCCCGGGAATCAGAGCAATGCCGGAAATGCCGGCGTAAATCAAGTAGATCAGAACTATAACCCGGAGTACTATGCCGGAGGCCCAGCAGCAGGCCGGAATGAGTACAAGGAACATGATCAGAGCTACATGGTGTAGCGTACCTGTGCTTATTTGTGCTAGTCCCGGATCGACTGCTAGCACACACAGTTACAAGATGAAATACCGCGAATACAAAGGTCATTATTACAATGTTGGATCCATAAACAACATAGTCTTTTACATCACATAGGCACATGTCTCAATTCTTATTACAACTCATGAAGGAAAAATTCTAAGTAAAAGAAGGTAAAACGCCAAGTCTTCTTCCTTCATGGATTCCGCAGGCAGATGTGTTGGTCGAAGACTCGTGACCGTAGCACAGCATTGCTTCAGTCTTCGTAGTACCCATCTGCAACATGATACGTTGCAGCCACGAAGGGTCAATACTTTGAATGTATTGGCAAGTGTCTATTTGGTGGACTCAATGGCACCTAAACGTACATGCTCTTTGGCCAGGTGGAGTTTAACTTAGCAATACTAGCCTTTCTCCTAACTTTGCAAAACTTTAGTTTTTCCTTAGCAAAAGATGTCCAGAAGGACCCTTTTTCTACCCAAGTTCACCCATCAAGTTTTAACTTAGAGAAATTGGAGTGAGGAGATCCTTGAACGATTTCGAAATCGTGTTGCTCAAGTTTGTCCGTAACCGGGGACACGGCTAAGTACTTAGTTCTAGACACTCTGCAGAGGTTGTGCACTTTTCCCACAGGACTTAGTTAACCTATTTTGCCGTGAGACTCATTTTGCCTCAAACGGCCAAGTGAAAACTAAGACGAGGCCTTTCAGAGGCATTTCCTCAGACCAAACGGACACGTTCCCTATTTCCACCCACTGTCCGCCTGGCTAGAGTTCCTGCATCTTACTTGACCAAGACAGAGCCCATATTGTCTTGTGGTTGCACTGGAAGCTTCACGACTTGAACGTCTCAAATCTCCATTATTCCTGGGTGGCCGTCCACAAGTGCGATACACACGGTAAACCCCGGTGTAACCACTCAACATATCCCTTTCCAGCCATTTCCACCCAGGTAGCGTATTAACTTAGTGGTTTCCTTAGTTTTGTAAAACAAGTTTTCTCAACACTTAGCCAAATTCATGGTGTAATCCCTTCCCTTGAAAAGAACAAGTAAAGTCCTATAGAAGTAGCAAACTACTAGGAGATGCAAGACTAAGTGGCTAGACAAAGTTTAACAAATAAATCTAGCAAGCTACAAATAGGGATTTATAAAACAACCTACACATGCATCTTCTACTAGGAAAGCTACAAGTTCAGAACTATTAGTAGGACAAGGGAACATGGTGACACTTGCCTTGGTGAGAGGAGGAGTTGGTGCACTCGTCACAAAGGCACTCGTTGCACTCAGCACAATCTACACATAAAATTTAGCACCATAAGCACATACCAATCACAAAACACTCATAGACAAAAGTATGCATGCATATGTGTTTTATACACTTCAAGGATGCTTAGCAAGTATTCTAGTTGTTTGCTATATGCATGATGATATGATTCAAGGTTTTAGAGTTGATTTATAAATCTCAAAACATTAACCATACACGAACAGAACAATAAACAAGCTATAGTTACAAAAGTGATATAAAATTTACCAAAAACACTTTTGGCCGTGCTACAGCGCTAGGCATCAACAAAGGAACCTAATCTAAAAGGATTTACTGCAAAAAGAGTTTTTGAACAAATTTTAATGGTTGAAACATAAGATAAAAGCTTGCAGTATTTATCTACGTAAAACAGTTACTATACACGTTTTTGAGGCTGGAGAAAGATTCTATACATTTTTGTGAACTCACAGATGCAAGGTTTACTAAAATTGGACATGTAGATCTCAAGATATGAGTTTAGCAAGTTTTGAATCGAATCTGTGATTTTTAAATCGAATTCGAAAATGAAGATAACCTGGTGGCGACACGCGGCGCGTCCCTATTGGACGATACCATTTCGGGTGGATAGCAAATATGGTGCGTTCGATTTAAGTGGGATCCGACGGATTAGATCTGATCGTAACGATTCGTTTAAGTGATCTATCGGACTCGTACGATCCAGATCTAACGGACGGAAGAGAAAGGAGGGGTGTGCTCACTGGGGAAATGGCCGACGGCGAGGTCCGGCGTACTGGAGATCCACGTCGAGGTATTTACGATGGTTCCTGGTGACGATGGAGTGCTTGATGACCTTCAGAAGATTGCGGCGAGCTCGAAAACGTGATCGGCGATCTTGCTGGATCTCTGTAACGACAAGGAGGAGTGGCTGGAGGATTAGGCCGAGGTGGTGGCGTGCAGAGCACGGAGAGTTCCGACGAGCAGAGATGGATCTGGGAAGCGGGGTCCTTACCAGATGATCAGGAGGTCGGGGCGATGCTGATGGCGAGGTGTGCGGGGGTGAGGTGATCTGATGGCGTGGCGATGGTTTGCCGGAGTTCCGCTCGGGGTTCGGTGAGATCCAGTCGAAGTTGCCCCCGTCGTTCTGGTGCACAAAACGATGAGAGGTTATGTCCTAGAGGTGCGCAAGGAGAAGGGAAATCTTCCCGCAATAGAGAGGAAGTAAGGGGAGTTCGAGGCTTACCGGAATACCGAGGTTCTTCCGACGGCAGTGGCGGAATGGCGAGCTTGCGCACGGACGGCCTGGAGGCGAAGAAGTACTGGAGGAAGGGGGAAGTGGTCTAGGAAGGAGGGGGCTTTTTATAGGTGGGCTCATGCGACATAAGGGGCAGGGGATCGTCGGGAGTAAAGGGGGTGGAATGGCCATTACGCGCAGTAACGCGCGCGGAGTTTCCGTCCAGAGGAGGAAGAACGTGTCGGTGCTAACGCCCCGGGCCCGCATGTCAGCGTGGGAGAGAGAGAGGAGGGCGTACCGGTTTGGGTTTTGAATCTGCTGGGTTGTGGGCTGGTTCCTGTTCTGGGCCGATTTGCTTCCCCTGGCCCTTTTCTATTTTATCCTTTCCTTTTTCATTTTTTTTCTTTTCTGTTTTAATTTGGTAATTTTGCAAAACAATTTCAAAATTGATTTTAAATGATCTTTTGAAAATTGTAAGTTATCTCCCTTAGTTTTTGAACATCATGGAAGCTTTTGAAACAACTAAAGGATCAAAACTTGGAATTTTTGCACATAAGATAATGGATGGAGATGCATATGCAAAGGAGATATGCCATGATTTCGTGTGTGCAAGTTTTGTATTTAAAATCAAAATTTCGGGATGTTACAAGTCTAACCCCCTTAAGATGAATCTCGCCCTCGAGATTCGGGTTGGCTAGCAAATAGGTGCGGATGGTCTTCTCGGAGTTCATCTTCCCGTTCCCAAGTTGCTTCTTCTTCAGTATGGTGACTCCACTAAACTTTGCAAAACTTGATTGTCTTGGTACGGGTAACTCTTTCTGAAGTCTCCAATATCTTAATAGGTTTTTCTTCATATGTGAGGTCACTTTCCAACTGGACTTCTTCCAATGGTATTGTATCCTTTAGCGGGGTATCTGCTATCTCAGGATGACACTTCTTTAGTTGGCTTACATGAAACACATTGTGTACTGCAGACAGGGATTCTGGCAGTTCTAGCTCATATGCTACCTCTCCTTTGCGAGCCAAAACCTTGAACGGCCCCACAAAGCGAGGTGCTAATTTCCCTTTGACTCCAAATCTCCTCACTCCACGAAGTGGTGATACTCGAAGGTATGCTCTATCACCCACCTCATAGGTTACCTCTCTACGCTTTGAATCTGCGTAGCTCTTTTGTCTGGACTGAGCTATCTTGAGCCTATCTCTGATCAAACGGACCTTTTCTTCGGCATCCTTTATTACGTCTGGTCCGAAGAAACTTCGTTCACCAACACCACTCCAAAGTAATGGCGTAGTGCACTTTCTTCCATATAAAGCTTCAAATGGGGCCATCTCAATACTAGCTTGATGGCTATTGTTATAAGAGAACTCTACGTATGGTAGATTCTCATCCCAACTAGACCCATAATCCAAAGCACAAGCTCTCAACATGTCTTCTAGTATTTGATTCACCCTTTCTGTTTGACCATCAGTTTGAGGGTGAAATGCTGTGCTGAACTCTAGTCTTGTGCCCAAGGACTCATGAAGTTGGCGCCAAAAGTGAGAGGTGAACTGAGTACCCCTATCTGACACGATACTCTTAGGTACCCCATGCAAGCACACTATTCGGCTCATATAAACTTTGGCCAGTTTGGCGCTGGTATAAGTGGTTTTCACAGGGATGAAGTGAGCTACCTTAGTTAAACGGTCAACTATCACCCATATGGAGTCATAGCCTGATTTAGTCCTTGGCAATCCTGTAATGAAATCCATGCCAACATTCTCCCACTTCCATTTTGGTATGGGTAACGGCTGTAATAAACCTGCTGGCTTCTGATGCTCAGCCTTGACTCTGTTGCATACATCACATAGTGCAATGTACTCGGCTATATCTCTTTTCATGTTGCTCCACCAGAATCTACCCTTCAAATCCATATACATTTTAGTATTTCCAGGATGAATCGAGTAGGGTGAATCATGTGCTTCTTGCAGGATTATCTTTCTGAGTTCTTGGTCTTGTGGTACACAAACACGTTTCTCAAACCACATCATGCCTTGGTCATCTTCGTGAAACCCCTTGGCTTTTCCTTTACTCAAATTACTGCTTATTTCTTCTATTTCCTTATCTGATTTTTGAGCTTCTTTGATCTTATCCATCAAGGTGGGTTGAACCTCGAGGGATGCTAGGAATCCTTCTGGCATGATTTCCAATCTAAGCTCCTTGAATTGGTTACACAAGTCTTCAGGTAGCTCACCTGCTGTGAGTCCATTCACATAACTCTTACGACTCAAGGCGTCAGCTACAACATTAGCCTTTCCTGGATGGTATTGCAAGCTCATATCATAATCTTTGATGAGCTCCAACCATCTCCTTTGCCTCATGTTCAGTTCCTTCTGGGTGAATATGTACTTAAGGCTCTTGTGATCGGTGAACACATCACAATGTTTCCCCATTAGATAATGCCTCCACACCTTTAGAGCATGAACAACAGATGCTAGCTCTAAGTCGTGGGTGGGGTAGTTTCTTTCATGATGTTTAAGTTGGCGCGAGGCATAACTCACAACTTTTCCATTCTGCATCAGAACGCTGCCCAGTCCTTGACGAGAAGCGTCGCAATAGACTTGGAAATCCTTCTGTATATCTGGCAAACATAGAACTGGTGCACTTACTAGTCGTTTCTTCAGCTCTTGAAAACTAGCTTCACATGAGCCATTCCATTCGAACTTCTTGTCTTTCTTCAAAAGTTCAGTCATTGGCTTTGCTATCTTGGAGAAGTTTTCAATAAATCTCCGATAGTACCCAGCAAGGCCCAAGAAACTCCGTATGTCTCCTGCATTTTTGGGTGACTCCCATTCTGTTACGGACGCTACCTTGCTTGGATCCACCGCGACTCCTTCCGCGGAAACAATGTGACCAAGAAATCCTACTTTGTTCAACCAGAATTCACACTTGCTAAACTTGGCATATAGTTTATGCTCCCTGAGCTTCTCCATGATTAAGCGCAGATGCTTCTCATGCTCTTCATCATCCTTGGAGTAAATCAGGATGTCGTCAATGAATACCACTACGAATTTGTCCAAGTATTCCATGAACACCTTGTTCATCATGGTCATGAAGTATGCCGGGGCATTTGTTAGTCCAAAAGACATGACGGTATACTCATATAGACCATACCTAGTGGTAAAAGCTGTCTTGGGTATATCCTGCTCTCTGATTTTTAGCTGGAAATATCCCGATCGAAGATCGATCTTGGAGAACACTTTTGCCCCTTTCAACTGATCAAACAGATCATTGATATTGGGTAGTGGGTACTTATTCTTGATTGTCACTTCGTTCAGTGAACGGTAGTCCACAACCAATCTCTTGCTAGAGTCTTTCTTCTCCACAAACAAAACAGGTGCTCCCCATGATGAAGAACTTTGTTGGATGAAACCCTTGTCCAACTGTTCCTTGAGCTGCTTCTTCAACTCTTTTAACTCATCTATGTCCATTTTGTACGGTCTTTTTGCTATAGGTCCTGTCCCAGGCAGCAGGTCGATGATAAATTCGACATCTCTGTCTGGTGGCATTCCTGGCAACTCTTCTGGGAACACATCGGGGTATTCCTTTACGACTGGCACTTCACCCAGGCTAACCCCCTTAAGAGAATTCACCTTAGACCCCTTCAGCTCAAAGGTTGATTTAAAACGGATGCGTTTCTTTTCAGGGGTTGTGAGGGTGATGCTTCTGTTTGCGCAATCTATAACTCCATGAAAGGCGGTCATCCAGTCCATGCCCAGGATGACATCTAATCCTTGCGAGTCTAGGACGATGAGATTGGCCGGAAACTTGTGTTTTCCAATCTCCATGGTTAGGTTTCTACACCCTGTGTTTACTATCAACTCTCCCCCTGGAGAACTTACCCTCATAGGACAGCCTATTGTTTCGGTGGGTAATTTGTTCTTAACCACGAATGTTCTTGAGATGAATGAATGCGATGCACCAGTGTCGAAAAGAACAAGTGTTGAAATTTTGTTGAGCAGAAACATACCGTATACGGCGTCAGGCTCATCATATATCTCCTCCACATTGATGCGGTTAACATGCCCCTTCTGAAAGGGATTGGGCTTGTTACCATCTTCCTTCTTCTGGGGACAATCATTGGCATAATGCCCAGTCTTGTGGCACTTGAAGCATTCCACCTGACTAATGTCCCTTTTCTCGGGGGCATTATTATTTCTGCCATTGTTGTTGCCATTGTTGTGGCCATTTGCCCTGGTGGAAGTATGGTGGTTGTGGTTCTTGTGGCCATTATGGTGATGGCCGTTCCCCTTGTGATGCTGATGCCCATTTCCACCATTATGGTTGTGGTGGTTTCCTCCATGCTTGTGGGATCCAGAGCCTCCATGGTCACTGTGATAGCTGCGTTTGTGCGCAGGCTCTGGGTACTTGCTGACATGGTGCTTCCTCTTCCTGTTTTCAGACTGTTTAACCTTGCTTTCCAGAGTTATGGCCTGGTCAAGCAGTGACTGAAAAGTTGGGGTGTAGGCAACAGACAGAGGAATGGACAGTTCATCATTCAGACCCTCCAGGAACTTTTCTTTCCTCTTTGCATCGGTATCAATGTCATCCGGTGCATAGCGAGACAGGTTGGTGAACTCATCGATGTACTCAGACACACTGCGAAATTTCTGCCTGAGATCACGGAACTCCTTCTTCTTTAGCCCCATCACACCAGAGGAAATATGTGCAGCCCTGAATCCTTCCTGGAACGAGTCCCAGGTCACTCCTTCAATGGGGTGATTGATCTGGTAAGTGTCCCACCAGCTAGCCGCTGGTCCTTCAAGCAGATGAGCTGCAAACCTGACCTTCTCGGCATCAGTGCAACCAGTCGTTATCAAGTCCTTGTTAACAGAGCGAAGCCAATCCAGGGCCTCTAATGGTTCAGCAGCACGCGAGAACTTGGTGGGGCGGAGCCTTAGAAATCTTGCAAGCATGTCAACCTGAGGGGGTGGTGGTGGAGGTGGAGGTGGCGGGTTGTTGTTATTGTTGTTGTTGTTTTGGAAGTTGGTAATGAACTGGGTCATGACTTGCATAAGTTGCGCTTGGGCTTCCATCATCTGCTGCATTTGCTCCTCAGGGGCGCGACGAGGAGGCATCTGTGGTTTTGGAGAAAAAGAAATAGACTTAGAATAGAGTCTAAAGAAGTAAAATTCCCTACCCATATGCATAAACAATCCTTAAAGCACCCATACTCAACATTCACACACTAGTTCAAACATTCGTACACATACTCAAGCATGCAGCAAAAACAACTCACAAAATATTTGAAGATACGCAAACGTTTAGACCTTTTGGGATACATTGACTAACGCCATACCACAAGTGGTCACGGGCTTAGGATGTACTCGGGAATGAGATGGTGGAAATCTAGCTAGTTATTCTATTCTTCCATGGTAACTTCCACCTCTTCAACTTCAAGTCCTCCCTCCTTGAGCATCCTCTTGTAGTCCTGTAGATCTTCAGTTAGAGTGTCAATCTTCTCCTGTAGCTCTCTATTGTCCGCACGCAATTTCTCAATCACGTCATGGTCAGCTTCAAGCTCGAATTCATAGCATTCTATCTTCTGCTTCAGCTCCCTAACGTCTTTGTTCCTGGCTTGAATTCTCTTCTCTTGACTCTTGCGTTGCTTCTCTTGAGTCTCGAACTTCTCCTCCATTTCCTTGATCTTTTCCTCTTGCTCCTTGAATTGTTTGTCCTTCTCGGCGAGTTGGGCACGTAGCTCGTCGTTATTGAACAACTCGTTGTACCTCTCCACATCGACGTCCCGGACGAGGAACTCCAGCTCAGTGAGATGGATGCGCAAGGGATCTTGTTCATCATCAGTTAGGCCGACAACCATGCCTTCTTCATCGCGTCGGCCGTAGAGGTGGGAGTAGTGGCCCTGGAGCTCGGAGGAGTGGCGTCCGCAGAGACGTGCTATCATCTCTTGCATGAGGAGTTGGGCGCCTATCTTCTTGTCGGTGTGGAAGGTCTTGAGCTTGATAGCCTCAGTCTTCGGCTCAGTCTTGCGTCCTAGCTGCGTGATGAGGATGATCCAGACGCCCTTCTTGTGGAGCTTGGACATCTGACTCCCTTTGATGGACGGGGTAGGCAGGGACATAGCAGTGGTGATGTCGAGGAGGCGCGCTCCGAAGCTGTAGTTCTTCCTGAAGTTGCCGGTCTTGGTGATGCGGAAGGTTGACATCTTCATGTTGGAACGTGGCAAGTTAGTAAGTCAAAACAGAAAGAAAAACTTAGAAAAACCTAAGTGTTAGGAAGAAGGAGAGACAACCCCTAATTTTCCTAAGTGTTTTCGTCCAATCCTAGGGTCACGAACCTAAGGGCAACACTTTGCTCTGATACCATCTTGTAGCGTACCTGTGCTTATTTGTGCTAGTCCCGGATCGACTGCTAGCACACACAGTTACAAGATGAAATACCGCGAATACAAAGGTCATTATTACAATGTTGGATCCATAAACAACATAGTCTTTTACATCACATAGGCACATGTCTCAATTCTTATTACAACTCATGAAGGAAAAATTCTAAGTAAAAGAAGGTAAAACGCCAAGTCTTCTTCCTTCATGGATTCCGCAGGCAGATGTGTTGGTCGAAGACTCGTGACCGTAGCGCAGCATTGCTTCAGTCTTCGTAGTACCCATCTGCAACATGATACGTTGCAGCCACGAAGGGTCAATACTTTGAATGTATTGGCAAGTGTCTATTTGGTGGACTCAATGGCACCTAAACGTACATGCTCTTTGGCCAGGTGGAGTTTAACTTAGCAATACTAGCCTTTCTCCTAACTTTGCAAAACTTTAGTTTTTCCTTAGCAAAAGATGTCCGGAAGGACCCTTTTTCTACCCAAGTTCACCCATCAAGTTTTAACTTAGAGAAATTGGAGTGAGGAGATCCTTGAACGATTTCGAAATCGTGTTGCTCAAGTTTGTCCGTAACCGGGGACACGGCTAAGTACTTAGTTCTAGACACTCTGCAGAGGTTGTGCACTTTTCCCACAGGACTTAGTTAACCTATTTTGCCGTGAGACTCATTTTGCCTCAAACGGCCAAGTGAAAACTAAGACGAGGCCTTTCAGAGGCATTTCCTCAGACCAAACGGACGCGTTCCCTATTTCCACCCACTGTCCGCCTGGCTAGAGTTCCTGCAGCTTACTTGACCAAGACAGAGCCCATATTGTCTTGTGGTTGCACTGGAAGCTTCACGACTTGAACGTCTCAAATCTCCGTTATTCCTGGGTGGCCGTCCACAAGTGCGATACACACGGTAAACCCCGGTGTAACCACTCAACATATCCCTTTCCAGCCATTTCCACCCAGGTAGCGTATTAACTTAGTGGTTTCCTTAGTTTTGTAAAACAAGTTTTCTCAACACTTAGCCAAATTCATGGTGTAATCCCTTCCCTTGAAAAGAACAAGTAAAGTCCTATAGAAGTAGCAAACTACTAGGAGATGCAAGACTAAGTGGCTAGACAAAGTTTAACAAATAAATCTAGCAAGCTACAAATAGGGATTTATAAAACAACCTACACATGCATCTTCTACTAGGAAAGCTACAAGTTCAGAACTATTAGTAGGACAAGGGAACATGGTGACACTTGCCTTGGTGAGAGGAGGAGTTGGTGCACTCGTCACAAAGGCACTCGTTGCACTCAGCACAATCTACACATAAAATTTAGCACCATAAGCACATACCAATCACAAAACACTCATAGACAAAAGTATGCATGCATATGTGTTTTATACACTTCAAGGATGCTTAGCAAGTATTCTAGTTGTTTGCTATATGCATGATGATATGATTCAAGGTTTTAGAGTTGATTTATAAATCTCAAAACATTAACCATACACGAACAGAACAATAAACAAGCTATAGTTACAAAAGTGATATAAAATTTACCAAAAACACTTTTGGCCGTGCTACAGCGCTAGGCATCAACAAAGGAACCTAATCTAAAAGGATTTACTGCAAAAAGAGTTTTTGAACAAATTTTAATGGTTGAAACATAAGATAAAAGCTTGCAGTATTTATCTACGTAAAACAGTTACTATACACGTTTTTGAGGCTGGAGAAAGATTCTATACATTTTTGTGAACTCACAGATGCAAGGTTTACTAAAATTGGACGTGTAGATCTCAAGATATGAGTTTAGCAAGTTTTGAATCGAATCTGTGATTTTTAAATCGAATTCGAAAACGAAGATAACCTGGTGGCGACACGCGGCGCGTCCCTATTGGACGATACCGTTTCGGGTGGATAGCAAATATGGTGCGTTCGATTTAAGTGGGATCCGACGGATCAGATCTGATCGTAACGATTCGTTTAAGTGATCTATCGGACTCGTACAATCCAGATCTAACGGACGGAAGAGAAAGGAGGGGTGTGCTCACTGGGGAAATGGCCGACGGCGAGGTCCGGCGTACTGGAGATCCACGTCGAGGTATTTACGATGGTTCCTGGTGACGATGGAGTGCTTGACGACCTTCAGAAGATTGCGGCGAGCTCGAAAACGTGATCGGCGATCTTGCTGGATCTCTGTAACGACAAGGAGGAGTGGCTGGAGGATTAGGCCGAGGTGGTGGCGTGCAGAGCACGGAGAGTTCCGACGAGCAGAGATGGATCTGGGAAGCGGGGTCCTTACCAGATGATCAGGAGGTCGGGGCGATGCTGATGGCGAGGTGTGCGGGGGTGAGGTGATCTGATGGCGTGGCGATGGTTCGCCGGAGTTCCGCTCGGGGTTCGGTGAGATCCAGTCGAAGTTGCCCCCGTCGTTCTGGTGCACAAAACGATGCGAGGTTATGTCCTGGAGGTGCGCAAGGAGAAGGGAAATCTTCCCGCAACAGAGAGGAAGTAAGGGGAGTTCGAGGCTTACCGGAATACCGAGGTTCTTCCGACGGCAGTGGCGGAATGGCGAGCTTGCGCACGGACGGCCTGGAGGCGAAGAAGTACTGGAGGAAGGGGGAAGTGGTCTAGGAAGGAGGGGGCTTTTTATAGGCGGGCTCATGCGACATAAGGGGCAGGGGATCGTCGGGAGTAAAGGGGCTGGAATGGCCATTACGCGCAGTAACGCGCGCGGAGTTTCCGTCCAGAGGAGGAAGAACGTGTCGGTGCTGACGCCCCGGGCCCGCATGTCAGCATGGGAGAGAGAGAGGAGGGCGTACCGGTTCGGGTTTTGAATCTGCCGGGCTATGGGCTGGTTCCTGTTCTGGGCCGATTTGCTTCCCCTGGCCCTTTTCTATTTTATCCTTTCCTTTTTCATTTTTTTCTTTTCTGTTTTAATTTGGTAATTTTGCAAAACAATTTCAAAATTGATTTTAAATGATCTTTTGAAAATTGTAAGTTATCTCCCTTAGTTTTTGAACATCAGGGAAGCTTTTGAAACAACTAAAGGATCAAAACTTGGAATTTTTGCACATAAGATAATGGATGGAGATGCATATGCAAAGGAGATATGCCATGATTTCGTGTGTGCAAGTTTTGTATTTAAAATCAAATTTTCGGGATGTTACACATGGTCTTTGAGACCGAAAGAACAGACAAGCAGAGCTTGTACCGGAGGTGTTTGGAGGTGAATGCCGTTATGTCGGCTGTTCCGAAGCTAATGTACTGGTCTGACCAGGCCATTGGCTGGGACA